>JAPQNM010000048.1:1143719-1176219 GCA_029783475.1 Metacarcinus magister
CTGTGGTGCCGTCAAAGCCAAAGTCGTACACCTTGTCCTGTAGCATCACAGAACACACACACCGCATGTATTGGTACATCTTGTTGATAAAGTTCTTGTCCACCTGAGAGAAAGATAAAGACACACAGAAAAATAATGAATTGCAGTGATATAGGTTTTTTTTTTTTTAAAGTTTTTTACATTTGTGTCCCTGACCTAACCTGACCTGACCTTACACTCACCTTGACCCAGCTTTCCACATTATTGATTGAGGTCTGGCAGCCCCAATGGTAGACCAGCTTCAGCACAGAAGTTGGTGCCACCTTTAATAAATGAAAGGTTTGGTTTATTTTAAAGATGATTACATTATTCATTCTCTCTCTCTCTCTCTCTCTCTCTCTCTCTCTCTCTCTCTCTCTCTCTCTCTCTCTCTCTCTCTCTCTCTTTCACACTTTTAGGCCACAAGCTGACCACTGTACCACAAAGCCATCCGATCCCCTTAGCTATATTTTTTCGAAATTTTTTTTGATGCTATTTGAGAACCAGCCAACAAGGGCAATAAAAAAGTTATATTTCACAAGATGAGGAAAAAAAGTGAGGTCTTTTAAGTCATTCTATTCACCCTACTAGTCATGTATGTAATCTATGTATGTAACCTATGTAACTATGTGTGTAATTTATGTATGTAATCTATGTAACTGTCATGATGTAACTATGAACCACAACTATATATGTAATCTATGTAACTATGTATATAATCTATGTAACCTATGTACGTAATCTTCTGTGGCTGGTGTGAGTTTAGTGGGTCTTGTACTCACCTTATCTATCGGTGTGGAGCCAAAGATAGATCCGCTGTACACTGAAATGTACTTTTTCCCGCAACATTCGCTGATCCACACGTATCCTCCACTTGTTGCCAGTGCTTTGGGGTCAGAAAACATTCCCAGCTGCAAAGATTAACACGTGAAAATTAACAAAACAACAAAAATACTCCCAGCTGCAAAGATTAACATGAAAATTAACAAAACGACAAAAACATTCACAGCTGCAAAGATTAACATGTGAAAACAAAATGAAACAAACATCCTCGTGTCATGAGCTACAACCTTTGTCAAGTAGGTCTAAGAAGTACATTGCTTCCTCCAATTTTGTGTGAAAATGGTCAACATTGCAAAATGCGAATTCGCAAAATTGGATTAATTAACCTTATAGTGATTTTAGTCATATTTTTGCCCTTGTTGGTACACAAATACATGTAATTATACATCCTACAATAAAGAAAAATACAGAAAAACATAAACATTATCATTATCCATAAGAAAATCAATTTAAATGACCATTTTACTGTACTTGGGATTGCAGAGATGGAGATTGGTCTCGGTTGCATAATTGGCGTATCACAAAATTGGATCACGCAAGATTGGAGGGAACACTGTACGTAGATCTAAGAAATACTTGCATGCTTCACAATGTTAATATTAAGATAAGCACAGAAGTAACACTACCTTCAAACAGCTTATATAATGAATGAATAATTACACACTAATACAACATAAATACCACCTTCAGTACACAGGCCTAATAGAGCATGATTTTCTCTCCACATCCTTCCACTCTTTCCTCCATAATTTACCTCCACGTCTCTCCTCCCTCACACACTTTAACACTCACTTTGAGCTTGAAGGGCTGCTGTGTGGTAGACATTTGATGGATGGTACAGCTTTGAGAGGTGCGGATCATTCCCTCAGACAACAGCCATTCCACAAACTCCTGCGGGGACTTCACCAGCACCAACTTCACCTTAGTGTCTGGCAGGGAGAGGGAGGATAATTGTTAGGTTATGATATGGCAACATTAATTAAGGAAGAGATAATATTATGTCATGTGTGCAGAAAAGGTAAGGTTAGGTTAGGTTAGGTTAACACTGCCAGAACACCCTACACATGGCTCCCACAACTACCACTATACCTCCACACTATACATACATACATACATACCCAGTTCTTTGCGTTGACTCATAGCAACAGAGGGCGGCAGTGTGTTCCTGGGACGAGCAATGATATTCAGGAGCGGATACTTATTTAACCCACTCGAGGTTGAGACTGAAGAGGTGGCCGGGGCGGTGATGGTGGTGGTGGGGGACTCAGTTGTGGTGGCGGCGATAATGGGGCAGGTGGGGGGCATGTTGATGGAGGAGGAGGTGGGGGTCGTCGCCCCTGCCCCTCCTGTTCCATTGGTACTGCCGCTACTTATTATGGTCACCCCGTTAACGAGGTCATTCTCGTCAATGCTGCTGATGGTGGATAATGGCTGCTGGAAGGGGGGGAGGGAGAGGGAGAGAGAGAGGGAGGGAGGAAGGGGAATGGGGATGGGGAGGGAGAGGGAGAGAGAAGGGAAATTACTCCATGAAAACCTGGCACTAAAATAAGGAAACTATTCGCAATGACGAGCTCCACTGAACACTAATATATAAGTCAAACAAAATTATATTATGTACATACAAGGAAGGTGGTGGAGGAAGAGGAAAGGAAGAAGAAGAAGAAGAAGAAGAAGAAGAAGAGAAGAAGAGGAAGAGGAAGAGGAAGAGGAAGAGGAAGAAGAGGAAGAGGAAGAAGAAGAAGAGGAAGAGGAGGAGGAGGAGTAGTAGTAGTAAGAAGGAGGATGTGGTAGGAAGGAGGAAGGAGGAGGAGGAGGAGGAAGATTCTGTACGTACAAGCAAGGTGATGTTAATAAAAATGTTAATAAAAGTAAGTACCCTGAATGTGGTTGTATTCTTGTTGGTGGTGGTGGTGATAGTAGTATTGGTGTTAGTGCCGGTGGTGTTGGCGGCGGCGGTGGGGGGAGGAGACTGCATCCTCACGTCCCTCAAGCTGCGCGGCAAGGAGGAGGTGGTGTTGTTGACTTGCGGTGAGACTCTCATCTCACTCAGGACTTGGATATCAGGACCATCACTACTACTGTTGTTGTTGGTGAAGGTGGTGGTGTTTACAGCCGAGGATTTACTGCTATTCTTGGCGGTATTGTTCCCTAAATGGACAATAGATAAAGGTTAGGTTAGACAATAGGCAAAGGTACATGACAAAGGTACTTATATAGGTGATGAAAATAATAATGTTTTGTTTATTAGATCATACTCACTCTGGGTGCGTGTGAATGCCTGGGACAGATGGGTGGAGGGAGCACGTGTTGTAGTGGTCTGTCAAGAACATACAAGGATAGGTTAGGTATATACAAAGTTATAATGCAAGGGTGTGTGTGTGTGCTCTCTCTCTCTCTCTTTCCTTTCAGGCATACATGCAAACACACACAGTACAAGCATACATCTTTTCCTTTTCCTCATTTTACACACACACACACACACACAACACACATAAACATACATACATACATACATATATATATATATATATATATATATATATATATATATATATATATATATATATATATATACTTGTTACAGAGTTATCATTAAACCATATTTCAGTGGAGAGTTGGTGCTTTTGACAAGACCGACTGAACAATTAATTATTCATTGAAAATCTGTGTTGCTGAAAATCTAGGTGAGTATAACCAAGTCATTTAAGTTTCTATTCATCCAAGTTGAAAAAAAAAAAAGTCTCCTCTCCGTGCCATTTAGTTGAACATGATCTACTATTATTATCTCTTTTCAAACAATCCTTCAATAAATGCTATAATGATACACTCCTTTGGCATGATTAACTAACTCTTGATGTGTTTGGTTGTGTCAGGTTTTCTCTTCCTCTTCCTCCCTCCTCTCTCCCCTACCCACATTCTCTGCCTAATAGTAATAGTTACCTTGAAGGTGATGTTGCCTTGCGCGGTGGAAAAGTTGTTGCCTGGGGGAAGAAATGAAGTTTAGTATCAATACATGTATACAACTACCTACCTAACCTAACCTAACCTAACCAAACCATGCATGCAACTTATTCAAACATTCCCTCTCCCTCCCTCTCAAAATTATCACGTAGCTATTACCCGTAAGCAATAATAATAAAAAAAAAAAAGCTATAGTTCTTAATAAAGTATGATGATAAAGTATATTTCTAAGTTAATAAGAACAAGAAAATAAGACAATAATGAGGCTGCAAGAGGCCAGTTGATCTCCATGAAAATTGCCCAAAACCTGTATACTCGTGTAAAACAAAATAAAAACAAATATTGCAAGCTCCTCAAAACCTCTTTCAAACAAGTACAAGGACTAACCTAACCTAATCTGGGAAGTATTTCTATCTAATACTTTTACTTTTACACAAGGCAGCTCCTGTTCATACATACATACACACCTTGACTGGAGTTGGTAATGGTAGCAGGCTGTAGGGCAGAACTTGCAGCAATCATCTGTCCATTCTGCAGCAGGAGGAACTGTGGCACTTGTAGCCCCACCTGTGTACCCAAGACACCTTCATATAACAAGGGAATGCTAGATAAACCTAACCTAGTAGTAGTAGTAGTAGTAGTAGTAGTAGTAGTAGTAGTAGTAGTAGTAGTAGTAGTAGTAGTAGTAGAAAGAAGTAGTAGTAGAAGTAATAGTAGTAGTAGCAGTAGTACAGGCAACACAAGAATATACTTGCTTCCTTAATATTTCCTTGTATTAAGTCTTATACTTCAAAAAGGAGACGAAAATGTCATCGTGAATAAATTTGCTAACAATAAGTACCAAAAAATATCAGTATAATGTGATCTGGAAGGCAATAATGAGTGATGGAAAGAAAACGTTGTAAATAAAGTGAGCGACAGATGCCAGTGTACTAGGTCAACGCGCGGCTCCTGGGTCACCAAGAGGATGGAGATTATTCGATACGATTATCATTGACTTTGTTTGTATTATATATATCCTACACAATTTAATACTTGCATAAGATTATAAGGAAAACAAAGTAACATGAATATATCATTAAATACAAAAATATAAACACAAAATACGTTCATTAATGATTTCAAGACTTTCATGGAAGTCAAAGACAAAACCAGTACGATGAGTAGAACGCATATGACCGACCAGGGATTAAGAGACCTGACCTATGATTCCTAGGGAGGGAGGAAGGAAGGGAGGGAGAACGGGAGGGAGGGAGGAAGGGAGGGAGGAAGGAAGGAAGGAAGGGAGGGAGGGAGGGAGGGAGGGAGGGAGGGAGGGAGGGAGGGGAGGGAGGGAGAGGGAGGGAGGAGGGAGAGGGAGGGAGGGAGGGAGAGGGAGGGAGGGAGAGGAGAGAGGAGAGGAGAGAGAGAGAGAGAGAGAGAGAGAGAGAGAGAGAGAGAGAGAGAGAGAGAGAATCAAAATTTTAATACCATAAGTATATGTATAGTTATATGTTTTCATTAGGTATTCACACACACACACACGCGCACACACACACACACACACACACACACACGCACACGCACACGCACACGCACACGCACACACACACACATACACATTATATATATATATATATATATAAGGTAGATGGAGAAGGAGAAGGAAGGATGTGGGTGGTGTCCGGTCCCTAGGAAACCTGAGAGGATTAACAGGGGTCTGCCCTCTCATGCCCCCAGCTCCTCTATACTGATCACCAAAATGAATCCAAACTAATGACGCTCCACCCATCATTTCAGCAGCCACTCTCAGGGTGAGGGGGGGTGGGGGGGGGCAGGAAAGGTGTGGCATCCACCGCCTTCAGTTTTTGTACAGGTTTTTTTTTTTATAGTAGTAGTAGCAAAAAAAAATCAAAAATTTGTTTGGCAACTTAAAGCCAACTAGAAAAAAAATTACGAAAATGTAAGATAAAATCGCTTACGTTCAGATGGATTTTACAAACCCACGAGTGTTAACAGTGAGTCTTTGTGTGCATGAAACTGAAGTAATACTCACCATACTGGGTCCATTAGTGATAGGATTGACTGTTTGGTTGGAGGTGCCATTGACAATGACTGGTACTGTGATCTCTTTCGACTTCTGGAATTAGAATTAAAAATGTTTAGTCAAATATGAAAGCAAATGTTTTCCTTTATTTTTGTCAAATGTGATTATTTGTTTTTACTCTTTTTTTGACAGTACAATTCTATAATGGAAATATTTAGCTAGTTGTGCATCATATCCTTAGTATACAATGTGCTTACCGGTTCTCAATATACTCCAATATACTCAACAAGTGACAAGTACTACACACATAACCTAAATACAAGTGCTCATTTATTGGGGAATGAAAAGTGAGTGTTAGTATTCAATTTAATTTGCATTCTTAATATTAGTTAAGTGAATAATATCATGCTTCACTTGATGTATAATACATAATTAATTACCTTCCTTGAATACCCACTGTAGAGAGTTTAACAAAACATTAAGTCAAGTGTCTTATATTCACATTCAAACACGACACGTTTATTCATGGCTTTCATAAGACTATCTCGACAACATTCCTTTCCATCAAAACCAAACAGGACAGGACATAACAGGACAGTTACGGGGGAGTCATCACACTTCTACAACATTATGTTATTCCTATTAAGGGGAAGTTCATTAGTAATACGATGACTTTTTCACTAAATATCATTTCCATCAAGCTTTATCATCCCACACCAGGCTTGGGTCCAAGTACAGGTGACTGTACTTAAGTCCAAGGCCAAGTACCTGGATATTTTTGAAGTACATGTACAAGTACAAGTACAGTCACTTTGCTATGTACTTAAGTCCAAGTCCAAGTACATGTCATTGTACTTAAGTACAAGTACAAGTACAAGGTGAAGGAGTGGAGAGTGGAGTGTGACAGGAAATAAACATGTACTGGTCCTGTCTTGACAGTGTGTACTGTAGCATGTTACCAATTGAGAAAATACTATATAATTATGTTCCTTTATCCTATATTACACTACAATATCATAACACTCAATGTACGTATTTACCCAATAGTATCAACACAAAGTTTGCTAGAATCTATATACAGTATACAACTTTTGATTAAATACAATGTACTTGTTTGTACTTGAATGTACTTGGTATTTTTCAAGTACTTTGGGTATAAGTACAATTACAATTACAAGTACAAGTACATGAAAATATGTACTTAAGTCCAAGTCCAAGTACATGTACTTGGACCCAACCCTGTCCCACACACACACACACACACACACACACACACACACACACACACACACACACTTACAGCCTCACTGTTAGATTTACAGTACTAAACTCTCCCTTTCAGTGCATCAATGCCGTACAAGATGAGATGAGGTACAGCCTCCTCACAGCCTTCCCACAATATACTGCTTCTTCAGTGTCAAGTAACTGGCACACACAAGCCTCCCTTACCTCAGCATGTTGGCGGCGACACTGTTGGATCAATGTGTTTCTACGCCGCTTCTCAGCTGTACTCAATGGGTTTGGTTTGACTTTACCCGAGGGACAGCCTACTCTGTGGTGGCAGGTCATCTGTGGCACTACGTCTACTGGTGGCTCAACTAACCTCGACACCTGGGGACACCTTACCTGGGGACACCATTATCAATATACACACACTCTGCCAGGCTGTCTAGTGTGTGACAGATCCTTGCAGCCCTCCACAGTGTGTTATGTTGTAGTAGGTGTAATATCCACAGTGTGTAATGTTGTAGTACAGTGCTTCCTCAATTTTGTGTGTAATTGGTCGACATTGCAGGCCGCAAAATTGGCTTAATTAACCTTATGGTGATTTTAGTTCTATTTTTGCCCTTGTTTGTACATAGATACATGTGATTATACATCCTACAATAAAGAATAATACAGAAAAATATAAACATTATCATTATCCATAATGACCATTTTACTGTACCTGGACTTGTGGAGATGGAGATTGGTCTCGGTCAAAAAATTGGAGGAAGCACTGTACTCCACCGGTGATAAATACTAAATACTGAACACACATATAAACTTTAAATGATATCGCTCATTTTGTTCTCCTTTACAAATGAAAAGTGATGGATGGATACAATTCAATTTGCATCCTTCAAGTTTCTCATCAGTAATTTCATGCTTCAGTTTTTTAATAGGTATAATTTTTTTCTTTGCTATGTATGCCCTTTAGTATCCAGGCAGTGTTGAAAGTTATGGAATGTTTGAATCAATACTCAAAAGGTTATTAATTAATTTTTCACACACAAAAAGAACATGTGTAAAGGAGGGAGGATGGGAGGCTGCCTTCAACACACAAACACACAAACACACACACACACACCACACACACACACACACTTGGTCGTCTTTTACAACCCGTAAGAATACAACACTAATATTCTCACAACCTCCACCTAAATAACACCACATAACCTACCCATTCCTAATTGTTGTCATATAATTCCTGACACACACACACACACACACTTTTGGTCATTTTAATTTTTGTCATATAATTCCTTTACCATAATAAAAGATGAGTCGAGGTTCCTTTAGGATGAGGTAATGGATGGATGTCTTTACCTGTAATGCATTGGTCTGGATGAGGTTATGTAGTCTTGCCACTTCATCCTTGATTTTCTTGATGCAGGTGAGCTGGGCGTCTGAAAGCTCGTCCGTCTCACACTCCAGTAGTAAGCTTCCTCCTCCTCCTCCTCCTCCTCCTTCCTTATTGTGGTTGGAGGAGAATACATTGCCTGTTTGGGGAGAATAAAAACATTAATTTCTTATCAAATATATACATTGAAATCACTAATTATTTGATAATATTTCATTGTGAAAGGGAGTGATATGTGCAATGTTGTTGTTTGTAGTCCATGGAGTGTACAAGTCAGTTAAACACGTATAGTAATAACAACTGTTAGAACCTAACCTAACCTATTTTTTTTTATTTCCAAGAATGTAGTTTTGTACGAGACCCACATTTTCTCATTAGTAAGCACAAACGTTTTTATTTAAAAAAATTTTTTAATTTAATTTAATTTTTTTTTATCTAAGGCGAATAGTGATGACCACATATGTGACACACACACACACACACACACACACACACACACACACACACACACATACACAGGTACATACATTACCTAGTCATGAGCACAAATTAATTAACAACACACGCCAGTATAACCACTTATCATCTACCTAACAATTTTCAAAGTGCTTCGAGATACGGCAATCGTACCGCGTTGTCATCCGCTATTCCTACGGCCTGTGCCTTATTATTTACCTGGTAAAGCATCTTTCAAGTTATGTTAGGTTTGGTTCGGTTATATAAGCTTTTTACCCAAAAGTTAGGCACGTGCCGTATCTATAAGCGAGCACAATGAGGATACGGTATCTGTTAGGTTATGGTTAGATTAGGCTATGTTAGGTTAAGTTATGTTAGGTTTGGTTAGGTTAGGTTAGGTTCGGTTATATAAAAAAAAATTAAGACACGTGTCGTATCTATAACTGAGCACTTACAGGTACGGCTGCCGTATCTGTCAGCACTGCCAAACTAATTCCTTCCAGCTACTTAGACACACGTAACCTCACCGTGAATCTATAACCAGAGTGTCGGGCGGCCTTACTTACAACAAGGTTTTTCATCTTGTGAATTGGATATATATAGTGTCACAACCTCCAGTGCCCCAAAAATGTAGGTATTTACACGGCATGGTGACCGCCGTTACTGTTACTACACATACATAACCTCCCTGTCTGTCTGTCTCTTCCTTCCTTCCATACATCTTCACATTTATTATCACCATCATGATCATCAAAACACCATCACCATTATTACACTATACACTATCACCATTACACTATACACTGGCACTGTTGTTTTACCGTTTATTGACATCACACACACACTGACGGTCGCTCTCAACAGAACCTCAAAGCCAAGCGGGACACTGTTATTTAATCATTTCAATGTTATTTATTGTATTATATTTTTGTTATTGCCACGACTATGTTACGTTACGTTCCCGCCAAAAACCTAATGGCCACAAATCCCACATGTTTCTCACCTCGATTTAGGCTGCAATCCTTCATTCCTCACCTTATGGACGTGATACAACTTTGAATCACAACAATATTTCCTCATGGGGTTCCTTCACTAAATTCTTTTAAGTCGCCATGTTTGAGGCGTAAATCCCCGTTTTCGAAGCATATTCTCACACCGTGGCAATAATAACGTAAATACAGCTAGATCTATGTACTTACCGCGCCACATTTCCTCTTTGTTCGAGGCCTTGGTTATTCAGGTTCACGCCCACTAATTTTCGTGGCGTGATACTCTATATTAACGGAGATATTAGATTAAAACTACAACTTCAATTCGAGCAAGTGGGCCTTGATAGGAGCCATGTTGTTACGTCACGCCCAAACAAACGCCTCGACCAATCAGCGTTCAGGAAAATCTGACGTAACGACCAATCAGCATTGAGGAAAATGTGACGTCACGCTCTGGATGCTTACAAAAGAACGGATACAGTAAAGTCTTTTAATAACATGTTTATCACTTGTTTGTGTATATCTTAAGGTTTGGATTTGTTAATATATGATAAATGAAGAGTTTGTAGCACATACTATAGTAAAATGTAACGTATTAGGAGAAAAGTGCATGTTTTTATAGGTAAAATAATGTGTATGTATGTTCCAATATTTATTTTCATTGTTAAGTTGGCGCCAAAAGAAAGAAGATGGAAATTAGAACACCATTATATTGTTGTTTGATGGGAAAATCATATACAGAGTTTAATAAATATCTTCAATTCTTTCAAGCCGATGACTATTAGTATTTATAAAACAATATCAAAACAAGTTTAATTATTAGTTCATATAATGGGTTGATAATGGTCAATAAAGTTGGTTTATGTCAATTTTGTCATTTTCACAACTATGTATTTAAAGTTAATTTATTCAACTTATCATAAGGTTACGTGAAAAAAGAATACTTACAAATGTTAATGAAGAAACAAATTGAATATTTTCCTAATAAAGTTCTGATATTTATTGTAACAATCTCCAAATTACTGCGAGAAAACAGCAATTCATAAGTGTGGTTACGCCTAACAATATTCAGTTTGATTGAACCATTCGTTATGTTTTTGCTGAATTTGTAATCTAGTAAGCTTGTGAAGTAAAACATTGAACCAAAAACTGTGAATATACCAAAAACTTAAAGGTATATTACTTAAATATTAACTAATAAGCCACAAGACTTTTTGTTGCGCGAATCTTTTCATGAACCAATTTAATAAACCCAACATTTTCAACCATGACCAAGTTATCCACGCTGCCCTATTGAACATTTCTTATTTTCTTTTGATGCACATTATAATCGTAATTATATATATTCGCTAATGATGATTAAACCATACTGATGATGATTAAGAATAATATATATATATATATATATATATATATATATATATATATATATATATATGTATATACAAATACATACTTTTTCTCCAACAACCATCCTAATACAACCACCATCACCACAACACAAATCCGATCATATTGTTTTTGTACAGTTTAAAAAAGGTTGCGGACAGCTTACGGCTTATGAGGACCTTCCATTGAAACACCGAATCTGACCAACGTAGAATGAACATTTTTCACTCTAATGGTTTGATAATGGTAGTTAAGAAGTGTTGTTCTTATGTGCACGTCACCTCTCAACACATGTCTGCAAGTGTGTTGTCAATGCCCACGTGTCGATCATAACGTGATTAAAACTGGCTATGGTAGGTTCACTTACTACCCGTTCCAAAAGTGAGTTGCAGTCATTAACCCCTCTGACTGCAAACCGGTTATAAAACCTATAAAACCTAAATACGTATAAAACCTTTAAAAGCTAATTATAAAACCTTAAATAAAAATTACATACATGGAAAATTCAGCTGCACACTGCGGGCCATTAAAATGAACACAGGAATTTCAATAATTGATATGATGACCTCTCGCGTCTCACATACTGATCCCAAAGAGTGAATATTGTACCCTGCAAATCCATCTACTTTTTTCCAGTAACCTTGGGCGAAATGGCTTGTGGGCGAAATTACGGCGTTCATTTCTTCCCGTCGCATTGGCCTTTGAGCCTGTGGTGGAAATTAATCCGTTACCCCGTGACACAGGGCCACTGTGACATCCGAGTTTACACAGTTTACCTTCCCCAAATTTTACCTCGGTACCCATTTATCAATCAACCCGTTTGGGAGGATGAACAGCTGGATGATCAAACTCAGGCCAGCGGATTTGTAATGAGACGTGCTAACCACTAGAAAATACTTAACCCTACATCCGCAAAGTGTTGAGTCCCCTAAATTGGTGGCGTCAGCCATTTTTGTATTCAATTGTTTTTGCAGAATTGGCTGTTTTAATATGTGTAGAAAGGCTCTCTATTAGGATTTGTTAAATGTCATTCTAAATATTGTAGTTTTCACTCAACGATTAAACTATTTCAGTAATATTACACTATGCATATCATATACATTAGATAGGATACACGTCTTGGAAGTACAAAAATAAATTGATAAACAAGAATAAATAACAATACGTAACCGATTACTCAGAAGCACTTTGATTGTCCCATTTCAGACGATATTATGGATATGAAATAAAAATGATAATAACTCCTATTGCTCAATCATTTCTTTACTGCATCCTCACAACAGGTACAATATAAACAGGGTAATGCTGAATAGATAAAAATGTGAGCTCAGACCTCCGTCCCAGAAAACAATGTATTGAGGCTAGAAATAGGGCTAATAGGTTGTTAGGATTCATTGCTAGAAGTATTAAAAGTAGAAGTACTGAGTTATTCTGAAGTTATATTTAGCGTTAGTCAGACCTCACCTTGACTATGTAGTGCAGTTTTGGTCACCGTATTATAGAATGGATATAATTTTGTTAGAGTCAGTGCAGAGAAGGATGACTAAAATGATAGAAGGGATTCATAATTTTTGCTATGAAAGGAGACTAAAGCTTTTGAAATTACTCTCACTGGAGCGACGTAAATTAAGGGGAGATCTGATTGAAGTATTTAAGTGGGTGCAGGGTTTTAATAAGGGGGATGTAGGAAAAGTTCTTACGATCAGTAGTCAGAATAGAACAAGAAATAACGGATTCATAAGAACATAAGAAATGAGGAGACTGCAAGAGGCCAGTTAATGACCTACACGAGGCAGCTCCTTGCCTCCCACCCTTGGAATAATCCAATATTTATTCATCCCACCCGTCATCCCTATCCATACTCTGATCCAACCGTCTTTTAAAGCTACCTATTGACTCACCACTTACTACGTGTCTATCCAGCCTATTCCAATCGTTCACCACTCTGTTAGTGAACCAATATCTACCTATGTCTGTCCTGAATCTAAGTTTTTCTAGCTTGTACCCATTTCCACGTGTCCTATCCTGACTACTAAATTCTAAAACCTGATCAACGTTTTCCTTATTAATTCCTTTTACCCATTTGAAAACCTCAGTCAAATCCCCTCTTGCCCTCCTTCTCTCTAGGGAGTGGAGATTAAGACGTTTTAACCTATCTTTGTAGGGTAAATTTCTCAGCCCCTGAATCATCTTGGTCATTCTTCTCTGGACTGCCTCCAAGGAGCCTATATCTTTCCTATAATAATGGGACCAAAACTGAGCTGCATGATCTAAGTGGGGTCTTACTAGCGCTAAATACAACCTCAGAATGACCTCAGAACTCCTATTTGTCACACACCTACTAATAAATCCCATTATCTTGTTGGCTCTATTTCTAGCTATACTACACTGTTCCCTGGGGCGCAAGTCACTGCTTACTTGAACTCCTAAGTCCCTCACACTATATTATTTTCCTAAGGTATTGTCATTTAATGTGTAGTCTACAGGCCTATTACCTTTACCTACACTCATAATGCTGCTACACTTGTTAACATTAAACTGCATCTGCCATTTCTCTGACCACTCGTACAGCCTATTTAAGTCATCCTGCAGCATCCTAGCATCATCTAAATTCTTTACCGGTCTTCCTATCTTTGTGTCATCGGCAAATTTACTGGAAAAATATAGATTTAATAAAGAAATAGGCAGAACTTGGTTTACAAATAGGGTGGTAGATGATTGGAACAGACTCAGTCAGCAGGTAGTTAGTGCACAGACAAAAGGGAGTTTTGAGAGAAGACTAGACGATTTCATGGATGGGGATGAGAGTTGGGTGTAGGTAATAAGGGGGTATAGGATTAACAGGAACTACCGAGTGCAGGCCTCCGGGCCCTTTGTAGCTTCCTTATGTTCTTACGCTCTATTCTTATGATTTTTGGCATAAGGTAAATAACATACTATTTTTATCAATGTTATTGTTCACGTCTTTTTAACGGCACTCCAGATTATGATATTTGTCGCATTTAACTCATAGTAAATTTATAGGGATTTGTGTTGAGTATTTTGCAGACAATTTTTAGATATGATTTTGATCTAAAATAAAAGTGAGTGTAAATTATAAGGGGAGGAAGGGGGAGAGGGGGAGGCAAGGTAAACAAATATGGCGGAAGGAGGGAACTTTCAACCTGAAGGTAAATGCTTCTCCGTCTCATCAATACTTATCACCAACAAATGTTCAAAGGCTCAAACCTAGTTGTCATACATTGTGTTTATACTCTTAGTGAAGGAAGGTATCTAAGTGTGTGTAAATGTACTTAATAACAGTTTAAAGTATAGTAGTAGTAGTAGTATAAGTTTAGTGTTGCAAGTTGTGTGTTGATAATGTGTGATGTGTTATGTGTTTCCTATCTTTAGTAGAGATGGAGCCGTCCTTGCTAAGTATGGAGAAGATGGACCGGTCCAGTCCTGACTTATGGCCCGAACAGAGTAAGTAACTTTCATGTACACATACTATCATAAATACACGTAGACATGTATGCATATACCTTACTTGGATACAATGGAGATAAGGTTTGCCTATTCATTTTGAGGCACGGACTATTTTGCTTTAACAAGTTTTCAGAAGTTGATATATATTGCATGATATTCTGCAACCTTAATTCTATCTGACATGTAAGTATTAACCTCGGGAGAACACGCTAATGTTATCTAAATATTATCCCTTTATTTATATGTTTGCCGAATTCCGCGAGTACCTTTTTTGTGCAGGTGTGTTTGTTCAGTTCCAGGAGTGTATGACTTTGTACCGTTGATGTCACCCCAGCTGAGTCCAGACACTCAGAACCTGGACTTAGAAGAACCAGACATCAACCTTCTATACCGTAAGTGTTGCTACCTCGAGGGGGAAACTATTCTTTTGTTTTGCTGGATGGGTTCATAATGATTATAATAACCATGATAAAAATCCGCTGATCTTTTCGAGGTAATTAATTCGAAAGAAATTGATAAATAAAGAGAGAGATAGATAAATAAAGAGATAGAGAGAGAGACACACACACACGCGCACACACACACCATATATTGAAGTGCTAAGCCAACCACTCATATGTTGTAACACATTTTTACTGTTCATTTAACCTTTATATTTTCTGTTTGTGGTTTGTGGTGGTCTGGCGACAAGTGGGTTTTTTTTATTTTTAACGTATTTTTGTTGTCCCTTAGCCAGTACCCTTTTAATGTAAAAAAAAATAAATAAATAAAACAAAATAAAACTACCAATGCATCTTTGTTTGTGTGTTAGTATATCTATTTATATGTGTCTGTTTGTATGATTCACGGAATGTAAAACTGACCTAATGACACCTTTCCAGAGTTCAGGTTACTCACTGCTCTGGAGATAATAGAAGAAGTGAAGAAACTGCAGAATGTGGCGTACCAGCTGGGTTTGGAGGAGGCGAAGGAAATGACGAGAGGCAAATACCTTCACATTCTTAACAACAAGAAACCCAAGTGACAGGTATTATAGCAGTACGTAGTGTGCTGGGACAAGGTCAGTCACAAGTCACATTGACCTAACCTTCCAGTCCAGTCACAGTGTAAATAGTTCTATAGATAATGGCAAACCAGTAACTGTAACACATGTCATATTGTTCCGTCTGCATATTTTTTAATAGTTATAAACATATTTTTTTTTACATTAAAAGGGACAACACAAATACGTAAAAAACATACATGGAAAAAAATTGAAAAAAGGTCATTGTGAAGCAGTTTAACAGATTAAAGGTTCACACTATGCTTGCTTGAGGTCATTGCAATAGTGTGGACAAGGTGATTGAATGAGAGCGTGTTAGCATCAGGTATAGGTTATGTGTAGGCTTCAAATATTACCTTCCTATCAATGGTTCTCTGTTAATCCAGCTGCTGCCTTGCTGAGGAAAGTTGTAAATGTTCTTCCCTTCCCTAACTACTCTTAATAGTTGGATCTAAAAGGGATTTACTTACTTACAATTTCTTTTGATAATCTAGAAATTCTCCCTCGTGAAATTTTTTATTATTATTTTTTTTACATTATTCTTGGTATTATGATGTTGAAATATTTTTAGTACTAGTATACATAAAAAATAACTACTTAATGCCATCATATCAAAGTTGTGAATTGAATTGAATTGGTTTGTAGTGGATACAGTACATGTGTGTGTGTGTGTGTGTGTGTGTGTGTGTGTGTGTGTGTGTGTGTGTGTGTGTGTGTGTGTGGTCTCCCATAATGCAAGGAGTCACAGGAATAGAAAAAAAATAAGTGGAATGCATGATGGATTAGCTAGAATATTGTTTTGTATTGAAAGTAGGAAGTTGCTAGGATCATTTGCAAAAATTAACGATATTGAAAACCGATAAAATTAGTTACCTTGATTATACAAAACACAGATTGATGAAAACTTTATACAATATTTATTAATGCTGTACTTTATATGATTATTATTATTTCTATTTTTATTATCATTATTATTATTATTATTACTATTATTATTTTTATGCAGCAGACAATGTACAGTACACAATTTTTTTTTCTTCCAATTTGATAGCTTTCCTCCTTTATTTTCCCTTTAAAAACTATTGACAACCTACTTTTCTTTTTTTATTAAACACGAATCCACACAAACTCACTTGACATTTACTTTCCTCTGCTCATAGTTCCACAGATAGTACAGTATTGTAACTAGTATACTACAATGAATAGTATAATTTCATCTTAGTAATGCATTGTGTAATCTTAGGTTGACTATCAATAATCTGGCATGAACAAACAGCTAATTCTGGGTACAGCGCCATCAAAACATAAACATAAACAGCGTCTCCCGAAAAGGCAACCTGTACACTGATGCTTCACACTGAATTGCAGGAAGTTTGGTGGGTTAGGTTACTTAGCTGGGAAGGAGACAAACTTAGAACTACACTTACCATATTTTTCTATCTTGATACTCTACTAGCAATTCATGTTTTTATATGTGGAGTATTTCAATAGTAGTCTGAGAGTGAATGCTTTTGAGGTCAAACTTGCAATGTAATGTGGGTTTGTGTATTATTACGGTATAATACTACATGCCCTTACCTTGCTATCCTACCTGAGGCTGCACATGCCAGTATATTACATTACAGGTTGCCTATCAATATTCCGGTTCCATCAGTTTTCCGGTATGAATTTCAGAGCACAGTTTCAAATTTCCTGAGTTGGTGCATCACTGTTTTTGGGAGGCACTGTTTATGTTTATGTTTTGATGGCACTGTACCCAGAATTACCTGTACTTTCTGTATTCCTGGTGTTTGAGTTGATTATTGCTTCCCTTCCTCCTACTGTAGTTATGTTAGCCACTGTTTGTGCAATATAGATGTAAAGGAAAGGCTGAATTGCATGTATGGTACAATGAATATTATGAAACTTAAGATTACAGAATGAAATCAGCCTTTTTAATAGAGATAAAAGATATATTTATAAGTGGAATATTCTTGGTTAGGATTTATTGAAATGTGTTGCTTTTTTTCTCACCGTTTAAAAGTCTCCATAAACTACATTATGTACTGTATATAAATCTAATGTAAATGCTTTATATATTGCTGTCGAAATACACACCAAAGTAAACCCAGAGACAGTCATATTTACTGTAATTTTGTAGTCATTGGTGTTTTGGGCAAGAGTTCAAATATTGTTTAATGACGCTTGCTTATTTTACTCCATTAAATGTGGAGTCTCGGCACGGGCGTCTCAGTGGGAAAGTTGATGGACCTGAATGTGGTGTAACTATTTTGTACGTCAATTGAATCGGTGACCTTGTACAGTGCCTGGAGCTTCTGTAAAGACTCCACATTTTGTATTCCCTTCTTCCCCTAACCTCGTGTGTGTCACCTCCACCTCTAACCTTGCGATAAAGTTCTTTCTCTTCATCTTAAACACTACCTCTTCCCAGTCTATATACTACTACTATTCCTTCTACTATTATTACTGCTACTACTACTACTACTACTACTATTATTATTACTACTACTACTACTACTACTACTACTACTACTACTACTACTTCTACTTCTACTTCTACTTCTACTACACTTCTACTACTACTACTACTACTACTACTACTACTACTACTACTACTACTACTACTACTACTACTACTACTACTTCTACTACTACTTCTACTACTACTTCTATTTCTACTATTATTCCTACTACTATTATTACTACTATTTTTACTACTACTATAATATTACTACTACTACTACTATAATATTACTACTACTACTACTACTACTACTACTACTATAATATTACTACTACTACTATAATATTACTACTCCTCCTCCTCCTACTAGAGATCTTGTTATAGATTTGGATTTGGTAGTTCTGAAAACGGTTTACCTGGAGGCTATTTTCACCTTTTTAGAAGATGTAACATGTATATAATTCCATGATTGTCAGTCAACACTTTTACAATGAAAGTTGGGGATTCTAAACCTATTATAGGCAATTACTATGAATTTAAATGGCAACTATTATGCTCTTCTGGATATATAATTTGTCTGCAAGTAGCTGCATCAATTATTTATTTATTTATTTTTTTTCCATCCCCTCTGATGCACTCCTGCAAAATGATCCTTCTTAAATGTTCTCCAGTTTAGGTTTGATAATGAATCCACTTACCAGTCATTTGTGTGTTTGTTCTTGACACATTGACACACCAGGCAGACCTTACTCACTCTTTGTTCATGTTTGTAATGAGAACCTTTGGTCATTGCCAGTACACTTCCTTGGACATTTTATTTAAAGTTAGATGAAAGTGAGTAGCATTGAGTAAGCCCTTTGTACACTTGTTTGAGGTGATATGATAATGTTGTGTCAAGCGTGTGGGACTGGCTACCTGGCCCACCTATGAACTAGTGTGTGGTGTGGCATCTTGGGAATAATCGTATTTGAGCCAACACTAAAGGGCCCATTGCACGCTCAGACGGCCTGTCCGGCATCCTGAGCAAACCAGGAATGTTCAGGTAAAACTGAGCATGTATGGGACATTGAGGCAGTTGATGCAAGACTAATGTTACATAACCAGTGCAGTCTAGCTTGCTATTAGACACCACCACTGCGTATAAACAGTTGTGGTACTTTAATAGCATAAATATTCTCAGTTGTGCTCACTTGTGAATATCATGTTCTCTTCTAGATATTATCAACGAAAGTGCCGTCGTCAGTTTTTCTTCCCCTACCTGTTGTACTTAGTGTGGATGAGTCTGTATTAGCATGATGTCAGGTGCAAATACAAATGAGTAATGGATATCATAACAGCATAATCGGTAAGGAGACTTTATTAAAGCTGGATATGAGCCATACAGTAGGTACTGCAAGGACTAAATTGTATTCTTAACATAATGATATACATTATATATACACTAAGTGACAAGAGTAAAGATAGTCCTCATTTACATACGAGTTTGTCAATTAGTCGGCTGGTGGTGAAGATGTCATGTCAGTAAGAGGCAAAACATTTCCTAATATATACAAATTACAGACATTGTATTAAAACTGGTATATAAATATGCAAAATGTATTAATATCCATAGTATTCCTACCTAATTTAAAATGTTTAAGAGGTAAAAGGACATTTTCTTGTATTCCACATATACACAACTACTGCAAGCACCCTCACATTAACACACACACACACACACACATACATCTAAAAACAGTTCATCTGAAGTGTAGTTGAGTATCTTCTTTTCTTTATTACATCACAAAATAATGGTCTGCCTGTGGAATATCTTTGGTTTACTGCATCTATGGCTACATAGGATATAAATAAAACCTACTGATAACACATTCAAGTTTGATTATCAGGACACAGAGCCACAGGTGTCCATACCTTATGCAAAAATGCTGACTTTGTGGACCAGTTGATGTGTGACTTAAGTGACGTTACTCCTCACATTTATCCAAATCATCAAACGACTTAGTTTTCTGTGACCTGAAAACAAACAGAAAACAAGGGTTAAAAAATATATCTGCAGTCTTAACGTAAATACAGTTAATTGGCTTAATACTCAATGCTGTCAAGCCCAATTCATATCCTTTGTACTAATGAAAATATTGCAGATTTATCGAGTAACAAGAAAAGCAGGTGAGATCATCTTGGTTCCCCGTTAATTTGGTCCAGGTAATGTATATACAAGCATCAACACCAACATGACAGGGGGAAACGGCTCATCAAGAACAGTCGGGTTAATAAAGCTGACCAAGATGAAAAAAGTGTGTATACAACCATCACTATTATTACCTTTTCTTGGAATGTGTGCGTCGGCCAACGTGTAGCACCACCTTGCCGGAGCGGATAGCCTTGAACATGGCAATGGCCTCCGAGTGACTTGCCCCGGCCAGACTCTCTCCATTCACTGCAAAGATCTCGTCCCCTGGAAACACAAGGAGATAATGCTGATAAAAGTGCAACAGATATTCCCACAGGTTTGGCACTTGCTCTTTTTTTTCTTTTTCTAATTAACTAACTAACTATTCCTGCTGTGTAAATGTATCATGATATTTATTCCTGCAAAAACATGGTGATAAATGGAATATACAAGTCACACAAAATTAATGTCAGGAGAGAGATGAATGGTGAGAAGATGAAGTAAGTGGTGTGTATAAATAGTTTTGTGAGAAAGGCACAACTGAGGTGATGAAAAGCAGACTTAACTAAACTAAACTACACACACCGAACAGCAACTGGAACAGAAATGAATGTCTTTCCAACCAACACTACTCTTCTTTACCGCCAAATTCTGCACTAACAACCATTACTAAACAACCATTAGAATCCAGGACTCATAATGAAATACTTACAAGTGAAAGGTAGAGTTCCAGATTAACAGGAAGGCAACAAGAAAGAGTTAAGGTACGTATGGGATGAGGTTCTGAGGAGAGGCCAAGAAACTAGACCATTTAACAGACTCGCACGTCATCATGTACCTTTCATATATATTTTCTTTTTACATTTATTAGGTACTGGCTAAGGGAAAACAAAAATAAGTAAAGAAAAAAAATCCTGCTTGTCGCCAGACCATGTAAAGAGGACAGTAGGAGAAATAGAAGCAAGGGGTGGAGGTCCAGTCAACATTATGACTTGGTGAGGTGCTACAAGGTGACTATGATCCATGGAAACATTAAACCCATCATGCAAAACCTTAATAATGGTGATGATGACTAAAAGATAATCAGAGGAAGGGGTGGACCAACCTTCTTTAAGTGTCCCCTCTTCTACTGCTTGTCCACTGGGGAAGATTGTCTTAACAAAAATTCCAATGTTGCCTTTAGGGGAGTCCCGCCCCCCTACGATGGAGAAGCCAAGTCCCTTCTTGCCATGTCCCTTCTCGAACACTACTGTATGGAAGGAGAGGTTGAGGGACTTGGGTCTGCGGGGAAGTGTGGAGGTGGAGGAGGAGCGCTGAGTCCTTTGTGACACCTGAAACACATCAACACCTTGTCATTCCAGAACACACAGCTTGTAACACAGGACAGGTTTAGGATAGGTTTAGGACAGGCTTAGGATAGGCCGCTACAGGCTCACAAAACACACCGCTTCAGACGTACAAAGCCTAGATTGGTGTTACATGAATCATCTTTTTTTTATATTAAATTTTACATTAAAAGGGTACTAGCAAGTCATGTGATAAAGCTGATTGGTTGAAGAGTGTTTGCATTACCATGGAAGCATCACACTGTTACATCATCACTTACTAACTAACTTACTACCACTACTGTTTACTGTGTATTTGTCTCACACATCCCTATGCACTATAGTACCGTCTGAATGTCTGGTCTGTAACAATGACACTGGACAATATTCTTAAAAAGTATCAAACCTCAAGCTTATTCACGAGATGAAATTATATTCAACTTGCACCGTGTCATCACCCACCTGTCTGCTGCATCGACCTACACCGCCAGAACTGTGCACGGAGGCCGCCGAGTTCACCCTGACGGAGGCGTGGGAAGACTGTGAAGGTGGCCGCTCGGAGAACACGCCGTCCTCCAGCAGGGGCAGCAGGCGGCGGGGCTCATCCTCACCTGGGGGGGGGGAGAGAGAGTAGTAGTAGTAGTATAGAATGATACTTTGAGGTTTCAGTAAGTAAATCGTACATTCCACTAATAAGCTACTGTTAGGGAGAGAATGGAATATAATATAATTTCATACTTTCTGTTCTTTATATGGAACACAAAGGCATCAGCGGATTCTTAATGTTTATATTATGAATACTTCACTTGATTGGTGTAAACTAATACACCACCCGGAGCCTCAACTCACCTGAGGACGAATCTGAGACTGTGCGCACCATGACTGCTGTGACAACACCTTCCTCCCGTGCCGCGCTCACCCTCAGCGGTCGCCTCGTGTCTCCAGTGCGTCTCAGAGGATCCGCATCGCCCACCAGTTGAAAGGAGCAGCACTGTGGATCCTTAGACTCCGACGGATCCTTGGCACAGCGGCGGGCAGCGAGGCGCAGATCCGGGAGGTCTGGAAGTTCCCTTGAGCAGGACCGGCCGTGGCGACGCGACGCAAGGAGATGAGTGCCTTGCTCTCTTGAATAACCCGCGTCTGACAGGCCGGGCAGATCACATATGTCTGAGTGGCAACAAGCGGGATGTCTTTGACCCAAGAAGTCATCATTTAAGTCTTCTTCCTCCTCGTCGTAGTGGGAACAGATGCAGTCTTCCTCGTTGTCTCCTTCCTCCTCCCCGGCACCGTCTACACGGGAGTCATTCCTGGTGTCGACGCGGGAGTCCACGCGTCCGCTGGCCAGGGACGACACATCAAAGTCTGAGTACAGTGACTCGTGGGTGCGGCCGTGACTGTGGTGGTCAGGTTCTCTGGCCACCACGATGTCCACCTCCATGGGCGTGTGGCGGAGGACGCGCCGAGCCTCCTCTAAGGACACACCGCGGAGACGACGGCCGTTCACGTTGATGATCTCGTCTCCAACACGCAGCCGCCCGTCCCTGAGGGGAAAAAAAGGCTTGTATCTTAACCTCCATCTATATAGAATACAGGTTCAAAATTATCCTGAAATGTGACTGGAAACTAGACTATGAAAGAATGTGGTGAATTCAGTTTGAACAAGGCAATCTAAGATAAGTCTCCTTAATCACCATGCTAGCGAATGTCATTACCGCACAACACTTTCTTTAAGGCCGTAATGTTCTTTTAGTGGTAACAAAATAAACAAAAAAACACACAAGTTCACACACTTTGTCAATTATTCCCCTTGTGATCCCACCGAACAAGGTGTGACTAACTCAAGAGGAAGTAATGAGAGAAAGCAGACACACAGATGGACTAACAGCAAGGTCATTGTGATAAAAGAAAGTCAATCTAAACATTCGAGGCGTCACTATAAAAAATCTAAAAACCTACGCCAAATAACGGGCAAGAGGTAAATCCATCTTAGCCTCCATAAAGCCTACTGGCGCCAACGGTTTGTGATGTAGAAAAAATAGATCCCAGATATTTGAATAAACCTTTCAACACACAACACAACCCACTACCCATAACGGAGGATACATCACCTTGAGGCAGCTCACCCACGTCACCAATACATAGCTAAGGAGTAAAAACATTTCTGGAGAATAATATTACATTGCATCGCTTCTAGAGACTTGTGGATGCAATCTGGAGCGGCGGTGTGCGTGAACGGCCTGGAGCGGGGCGGGGATGGGCGGGTCAGACCAGAATGTCTCCGCGGGCAGTGTCAGTCAGCGGTGAGCTCCCTCTCCCCCTCCCTCTAATCATACAGCGGCCTTCATCCTACCCCACCCGCCCAGCTACTCGTGGGAAGCTCTCGTAATCAACTTCAAATGACGTAAAAAGTGCTCATTCTCTCCTCCTGCTTTCCACCTCCTCCTCCTCCTCCTCTTCCTTTTCCAGTCTCTCAAGGTCACGTTTTCTCCCTTCGCTTCTTGTCCGTCCCGGGTGACTCACACGAGAGGGTAAGACACGATGCTTTAATTGTTACTGATGTCCACGATAAAAACAACTCAACCTTTTCCATATGTGTGTGTGTGTGTGTGTGTGTGTGTGTGTGTGTGTGTGTGTGTGTGTGTGTGTGTGTGTGTGTGTGTGTGTGTGTGAGATGGTCATTCCGAAGGTTACCAGCCGTCACGACCAACCTACACAAGTTAGGTGCCAATGACAAGACACATACTTTTATCCACTCACGAGCCTTTAAGTTTAAGACAAAGGTGGAGGGATGGAGGGAGGGAGAAGGGAGACAGGGTAAGGGGTGGAGTGTGGAGAGTGGGGAGGAGAGGGAGGGGAAGGGGTGATGCAGATGCCCACGCAAGGCAATAATGTTGCTTCCTACAGGGCGCTGCCTCTCGCGTCTTGCCTCCCCACGCGCGTGACTCAAGGTCGACTTTCACCCCTTGGAACTCTCTCGTGAGGGCCAGCAAGGCGGGGAGCAGTGATAGCCAGCAGGAAAGTGATATCGTGTCCAGGGCTTAAGGGCGTGAAGGTAAAGGAGGACTGGGCGGGGTGACGCCTTCATGTGTTGACCTAAACTTGACACAATAACCTGGAGGTCTTTCCTTTCCTTTTCTTCATTGGAATATGAGGAAAGGCAACGTAGGAGTGTAACGGAGTTGTTCATCATATATTCACCCTCAAAAAGGTTTCAAGCCGCCGTTGTAAGGAGTGTTTACGTTTGGCCTTTACGTTAGCAAGAATATCAGACGTGACTTAAACAATTATCAGTGTAGGCGTATCAGCCATCCATCACACGGACGGACGTTTCAGAGCCACACAACGCCTTTATACAAAGCAGTACGTGGATGTCATGCACCGCGGGCACGGACTCCCTCACTTCTTGTCATGGTTTCCACTTTCTACACACTGTTTCAAGAATCCTGTGACTCTCAAATCACTCCTCTTATTTTCTTATGACAGACAATAAATGAAGAGTAAGATAAAATCATTGCCTTATTTATGTTGTCTGTCCTTAATGAGGAGATATGTACATTTGTGTTTCATTTCCGCTGCATCTTATAAAACAACAGTTCAGCCTCGCCTTGTTCCCCCGGGCGATTCCTTTCATCCATTCTTCCTGGAAGCGGATCCAAGTCTTCCCTGTTATTGAGTCGCATTCAAGGCAATGTTTTTCATGTGTTCGCCCTTGATGGGCCGCCGCCGCCGCCGCCGCCGCCGCCGCCTCGACACTCACGGACACCGCGGCGCAGTGCGCACCCTACAATTGAGGGTGCGCCAAATTTACGTTTTCTGGACACCAAGAGGATCAATTTTTGCTTATCTATCTATGTGACGCAGAGAGAAGCGAGGAGAGGAAGTGACCTTGAGTTTTGTGATTACGAAGGACAGACAAACTACCAGGCACCAACTACACAAGACCACCGAAGGAACACACACACACACACACACACACACACACCAACAGCACCACCATCACCACCACCAATAACAACAGCAACACATATGTAAAATGAATTATATATATAAAAAAAGGTTCAACTCGCCCCTCCCTTCCGGTGGTTCGTATATAGAGAATGTCAGTTCATAATAATCAGTGTTTACATTGCTGCTGCTGCTGCTGCTGCTGTGTTGTCGCTGCCTGCTGTAGCCACAAAGCATCTCCGCAGTTCGCCAAGTCATCCATGACTCGCTACAGTTCAGGGTCGAGGCTCGCGTTCTGTGGCGACTTGTTGGATTTGAGAAGCAGTGGACGCGTTAGTATGTAGCATTGTGGTGCAGCGTCACGGAAGGAAGGGAAGGGAAGGGAAGGGAAGGGAAGGGAAGGGAAGGGAAGGGAAGGGAAGGGAAGGGAAGGGAAGTATGGGACAACGTTATACTGCCTTGCATGGACATCGCATCACCATTCCCCTCCTCATCTGCCTTCCATCTACTCTCTTCCTCGTCCATAATCTGTCACATTCCCATGGTGTGGCACCGGAGCTGGCAGGTGACAGGCGGCACAGCCCCCAACACTGGCCCTGCGCAGGATGCCACAGGTCACCACAGCAGGCGCAGCGCAGCGGCAGGGCACTAGGATGGACCCTGACCCCGGACACACAGCACTGGTGTCACGCTGTACAGGTGAGTACGAGGCTGCCGTGTACACAATCCTGTGGCTGGTGGACCCGCCGGAGGGCAATAGCGATCCGTCCTCAGCTGGCGGGAAGGGAAGGGAAGGGAAGGGAAGAGGAGAGGAGAGGAGAGGAGGCACCACAGTTGGTCTCCACTGTAGTGGGCTCCTTCCCTGCTTCCCCCTCCCACATAATTAAGCACAAGCCTTGAATATGGACTGCCGGGGTCACCGCGGGCTGAGCCTTGAGCTGTGTTCTTGGTGCGGGGTGGGAGGCAGACTTCACCTTCTCGTGACGAAGGAAATTTCGAAAAAATCATCCCAACACCGTGACATGATTCCGTCGTGAAATGATTCAAAACACAACAACAAACGACACTTGTAGTATGTTCCGCATCGTTGCATCATCAATGTTTCAAAGCATTCAAACAAAAACCTCAACTAATGTTTCACTGCATTGCAAGATCCCTTTCAAAGCAAACAGTGCAGGAGCAGAGCGTGTCGGCAGAGACTGTCACGACACACCACAGTGAGTCGTCACACCAAGAGGAAGGAAGAGAAAGGGGGAGGACATTAGTGTATGTTGGCGTATGACTGCAGGACAAGGCAAGGCGAGGCGAGGCGAGCGAGGATGGAAATTAAAATAAAAACAAAACTATTTCGTTGACGTTAGAAGGGCGGCAGTGGTGGCGGCAGTGGTGGTGGTGGTGGTGGTGGTGGAGAATAGCAGAGAATGGCGTTTCTTCCCCTCAGGCGACCACACAGCCCCATGCTATTTCATCTCTCTCTCTCTCTCTCTCTCTCTCTCTCTCTCTCTCTCTCTCTCTCTCTCTCTCTCTCTCTCTCTCTCTCTCTCTCGTTTCTTCCCACACCACCGTCATCTCCACGAGCTATATCACTTTCATCTCCAGCACCAATTTGCCAAGTGAGCGAAGGAAGGCATTAAGGAGGGAGGGAGGAAGAGGGGAGAAGGATGAGGGAGAAGGAATGGGCAAAGGGGATGGAGGAATGGGGGGGGAGGAGGGAGGAGGAGGAGGGCGTATGCAGATAAGGATAGGGAATAGGAGGTTAGCAATAAGGACGGAAGGACAAAATGAGAGGAAAGAAGTTTACAGAAAAGGGAAGGGAAAGAAGGAAGCTAAGAAGAGGGAGATGCGAAGAAGTTTGTTAATTAGTTTACATTCTAAAATCAATAGTTGAATTTTTTGTTTCTCTCTCTCTCTCTCTCTCTCTCTCTCTCTCTCTCTCTCTCTCTCATCATTCTGCGTTTCGATGGAGGAGGAAGATGGGAGCAGCCGGAGGGGAGAGGAGGGGAAGAAGGGAAGGGAAGAGGAGATAAGGGAAAGGGAAATAAAAAAAAGAGTAAAAAAAGGAAGATAAGGGAGGGAAGGAAGGAGGGAAGGAAGGAAGGAAGGAAGGAAGGAAAATGGAAAAAAGGAAGGAAGACGATTAGGGAGAGGAAATACAAGATACCACGAGAAAGAATGGGAAGGGAAGGGAAGGGAAGGGAAGAGGAGGTGACGGGAAGGGAAGGGAAGGGAAGTGAGGGGGAGGGAATGGAAGGGAAGGGAAGGAAAGGGAAGTGAGGGGAAGCGAGGGGAAGGAATGTAAAGATGTTGGCTTGAGGGTCACTCCGACTAAACCCCAATTAAGATGCAACCTCAGGGTGTGTGTGTGTGTGTGTGTGTGTGTGTGTGTGTGTGTGTGTGTGTGTGTGTGTGTGTGTGTGTGTGTGTGTGTGCAAACTTAAAAGTGCAATCGCTGTACCAAAGTAAGATTAAGAATATGTGGGAGGAAGAGGAAGAGAAGGAGGAGGAGGAGGAGGAGGAGGAGGAGGAGGAGGAGGAGGAGGAGGAGGAGGAGTAGTATAGACTATTAGTTTCAGCAGCTGTTTCATCCTCTTCTTACGACGATCGATATTGGTTCTTGGAAGGAAGGTGTGTGTGTGTGTGTGTGTGTGTGTGTGTGTGTGTGTGTGTGTGTGTGTGTGTGTGTGTGTGTGTGTGTGTGTGTGTGTGTGTGTGTGCGCGCGCGCGTCCATCCACCACCTCCACACACCTCGGCACCGGTAACCTAACACCACCTCCACCTTTATCCTTTCCATCCACACCTGAGACTGATCCACCTCCGCCCTCCTGTAGGTTTTTTTTTTTCATCACAGTTACATTCTCACCAACAACAAAGACGATAGTGATAGTAGTAGTAGTAGTAGCAATAACTCTAATCCCTTGAGGCTGGGTCTGCGCGTGGCACCTCCCCCTCCCCCCCTCAAGGACGTACCCAAAATACCCGCTACAGTACCATTACACTCTGTTACGATGTAGTTTATGCAGGAAGGACAGGGAAGGACGAGCTTACACACCCATTACACTATTGTATCGTATTGTAGTGTTGCTATTTTTTCCTTGGCGAATAAATACAGAAAAAGAAAGAAAAAAAATATTAGGGCGAAGGTGTCAGTTCAGAATTCAATTATATGTTTTTACAATTTTAACTCATACAAGCACAGCCCACAATGTATCTTATTCTTTGTTAGAAATGTATTTTTTATCCACTATAAACCCGACACTCCGCCGCGCCCGCCTGCCTGCCTGCCTAGTCTGTCTCCAAGGCCACGTACAGCACCAGCGGCCAACAACCCCATTTTATGTGTGGGAACAATATGCCGCGCCCTTCAGGCCTGCCCATCATTGGTCATCAGGGACGCGGCCTGATGCAGACCACTTCAACCAAGGCAAGGCAAGGCAAAGCAAGGCAGGGCAAGGCAAGGCGCGCGGCTGGCTGGCTGGGTGCTGGAGGTGGTGGTGCTGGACTGTGATGTGACCGAAACAGGTTTGTAGAACGTGTACTGCAGCCAGTAGCAACGCAGCTTCCTACACTAATGTACACAAATGTTTGAACTGCGCCCTCCACTCAGAATGAACGTAAGTTACCGGAGCTAATCCATTCTTATTGTCTTGTCACAATTAAGGTCAAACATTAACGTAACAAAAGAAAACAGTGAACACAATTGCATTTCATCTCCCACCGGACTCAGGACTCAGGAGCAACAGTCTACATGGGTGAAATTTGGAACAATCATACAAAGTACTGGAGTCACTAAAGGTAATTCCATCCTCGCCTGTCATTATATACTGACTGGTCTTCACCGGGACGAAGGTTTCTCCAAACTCCCTCCATTCATCTCCGTCGCTTGAAAGTCTAATCAAGATCCCACACATTATTTTCTGACCTAGTCTCTCTTAACTAGTTTTATTTACTTCAGATTGGTTTTCCTTCTTTACAGATTTCCAACTGTCTCAAGGCGACACTGTTGTTCTGCTTTTATAAGTCTAATGCTAAACATGATCCGAGTCCCTGTTCTCTATAGCTTTAGTTTATTCCCTGCGACTGTTATATACACATGATATACGCATATACGCATGATATACACACTAGAAGTCCGAAGCGTCACCCACCTGTCCGTGAGTCCTCCGGGAATGATCTGAGCCACCACGTATCCCATCGTCTTCTGGCCAGAGATGTAGAGTCCCAACCCCTCCTCGGCGTCCTCCTTCACCAGGCGGACCAACCGGAAGGTCTTGGAGGCCAGGGGCGGCTGGGGCGGCACGGAGGGTATGGGAGGCCCGGGCCGGGTTAGGCTTGGTGCTCTCCGCCTGTAGCCCGTCTCGCTATACGTACAGTCAATGTCGCCCTCCTCAGCCAGCAGCACGTCACTCCACCGCCAAGACTCAGCTCGGTCCAGCGAGGCAGAACGGGAGTACCGCCGCCTCGTCTCCGCCTGAAGGTCTGCTGCTCGACTCTCGCGGCTCTGGGACTCGATTCGCTTGAGTCCATCGAAACAATCGACGCGGTCCAGTCGAGAGCTGAGGCAGTCCAGGTCGAGTGAGGCGCGCCTGTCGAAGCTGTCTTCAGGGAAGATCGCCTCGTATAGGGCATCGCCGGGGTCGTCGGTGACAGGACAACTCAGACGAACGTGCGTCCGCGACTGTGTGCGTGGGCGCCGGCGCACAGGAGGTGGTGGTGCGTCTGGGATGTGTCCGCAGTGATGGCAGCAATCAGTGCATCGCGCCAGCAGCTTTTCCTCGTCCGTCAGCATCGGTCCGCCACCCGCTGCCGCTGTTTTCCCGGAGGGTAGCCGGTGCTTTACCTTGTTTACGCCTTCCCCTGCCGGCTCCTTCCCGGCATGTCGCTCTATGTACACACTGGAAGTCCGGGTGTCCTCTGCCCCCGCCCCCTTCCCCGGACACGCCCCCGCCACGCGCACCGTCACCACAAAGTCTCCGTCACCGAAGCCTGAAGGCGCAGGAATGGGTGACACAACCTCCCTGGCGGCAGGCTTAGCGGAGACCTGCTCACTCCTCTCCCCTAGCTCTTGTTGCACTATTACCTTGCCTCTCACTGCTCCTGGACGCTCCTCCTCCTCCTCCTCCTCTTCCTCTCCTTCTCTGGACCACTTATTGTCCGAAGAGGAGTCGGAACAGGAAGACTTAGTATCCGAGTTTTCCGAGAATGAGGACTTGGAGTCTGAGTTTTCAGAGTATGAAGTCCTGACGTCAGAGATGCTGCCACAGTGACTGCCGGTGCCGCGCCCGCTGTCACCACACTCGTCCCTGGCGGTCGCTTGTTCCTCTGCGACCGAGGACAGTCTGGATCTGAGAAACGCGTACGGGAACTGTCCTTTCCGAGTTGACTTTTCCGCGTCACTTCCCTTGGCGTCACACTCGACCTCAGGCACCACGTCTTCCTGCTCGTCACAGTCCACGCCCGCCTCGCACCCCGGCAGTAGCGAGGTGGAGGCACTGCGGTACAACACCTTCCCACTTCCAGGTTCGCTGCTGTTCATATCCTTCAGCGACTCGTACACGTTGTCGGGGTCCCCGGAGTGACCTTTAACCCCATCTCCACTCCGGTTCTCTCCCAGCGGGGCGCTTCGGGGAGTGGCATCGTCCTCTAGGTCTTTAGCAGAGTCCCAGCTGCGGGATCGACGGAACAGGTTACGGATGCTCTCCACGCGGTCCACCTTTGCCTTGCGAGGCTGTCTTGCCGCCGCCTTGCCGCCCCTTGATGCCACCGCCACAGGGAGTGCTTCCATCTCCTTGTTAGGCCGCCAATTCCTCCTGCGGCTGCGGGTGGAGCCAAGCGGGAAATGGATGTGCTCCTTACCCTCGCCGCGCGTCAGCTGCTCCAGTTTCTTGCCCATCCTGCGTCCCCACGTAGAGAACCCTGTTGAAGGAAGGAAGGGAACGAACTTAGTGATGCAACACACAAAACTACTACTACTATTACTAACTACTACTACTACTACTACTACTACTACTACTACTGCTGCAACAACAACAACAATTGATCACTTTCAGAGGGAACAGTATACAACATCAATATTAGAGGATCTGGCAGGGCGGGGCGGGGCGGGGCGTGGCAGGGCGGGGCAGTGTTCGGGTGTCACCAGGGGGCCGCCACCACCACCACCACCACCACCACCACCACCTACACCCGCGGGATAATATAATACTCCAGGAAGAAATTAATATCTCATCCTTCCTCCCTTTCCTCCCCTTCCTCTATTCCTCATGTCACGAGAGAAAGATAGGGGAGAACCCGCAGCATCTCTGGTGTTGCGCTCGCTCTCTCTCTCTCTCTCTCTCTCTCTCTCTCTCTCTCTCTCTCTCTCTCTCTCTCTCTCTCTCTCTCTCTCTCTCTTTCTCTTTCTCTGCTTCTCTCTCTCTCTCTCTAGGTTACTCGGATCTCTAAAACAATGCTTATAATATGTTCCTATAATAACAATTGTTTTAATTAATAAAATAATAATAATTATCACATAACTACATAATAAGTAACACCACCACCACCGAATAAGACGACAAATTCTCCGCCGCGGGGCAAAGTTCCTCCCTCCCTCCCTCCCTCCCTCCTTCCTTCCCTCCCTCCCTCCCCCACCCCCCCTCCCTCGGTACTCAAGGTAACTGGCTCAGCGGCTGATATGAAAAGAAACGTTCATTTGATACTCAGGTTCAAGTGACTACATAACTGCACACTTCCGCGATACACACGTGCTCTCTCTCTCTCTCTCTCTCTCTCTCTCTCTCT
>JAPQNM010000048.1:1186219-1192423 GCA_029783475.1 Metacarcinus magister
CTGAACTAAAGGGCGTTTAATTGCCTGTATGACCCTCCACCCTAAATAACTACTACGACTTGCCTTACCCTACCCTACCCTGCCCTGCTTTGCCTTGCCTTCTCTAGCCTTGCCTTGCCTTGCCTTGCCTTCTCTAGCCTTCCCTAGCCTTGCCTTGCCTTCCCTAGCCTTGCCTTGCCTAGCCTTCCCTTGCCTTGCCTAGCCTTGCCTTGCCTTGCCTTTCTTCTTTCTCACCCTCAAGCACTTCCTCAATTCTCTCCCTCCCTCCTTCCCTTAAATTACTTTTTCCACTCCTCCCAATCTCCTTATTATCTTTGTTAACCTTGAAATATATCTAACAACTCCTTCTTTTCATCCTCCACCCTCCACCTCCCTCTCCTCATCCCTCCTTCCTCCTCGGCAAAAGAGAAGCTTCGGTCCATCGATATCTCGGCTCAGTGATTCGTTCCACCGACTTGGAGGTTTTGTCCCTGACTCCCTCGTTTCGGCACCACCGCCCTGAACTAATGGGTGTATATATATATTTTTTCTTTTTTAAGGATTTTGACTCTCTTCCATTTTTACCTTTCCTTTCGAGACCATTCACGGGAGAGGAAATGGAGCACGTCGATTAGTGAGCCGAGACATTACAGCACCGTAACCTCCCACCAGGAATTGTTTGAAGGCAGTGGTGGTGGTGGTGGTGGTGGTTGTATAGTAGTAGTAGTAGTAGTAGTAGTAGTAGTAGTAGTAGTAGTAGTAGTAGTAGTAGTAGTAGTAGTAGTAGTAGTAGTATAGTAATGTGATAGAGGAAGAAGAGGAAGAAGAGAATAACGACAACGACAGTGAGGAGGAAGAAGAGGAAGAGGAAGAGGAAGGAGGAAAAAGAGGAGGACGAGATGATGGATCTTTGAATAGGAAAGGATGTAAAGAATTAGGACAAGAGAGAGAGAGAGAGAGAGAGAGAGAGAGAGAGAGAGAGAGAGAGAGAGAGAGAGAGAGAGAGAGAGAGAGAGAGAGAGAGAGAGAGAGAGAGAGAAACCCAGGAAGTGCAGTAAGGGCAAGAGGAAACAACTACGCCAAGTCACACGTGAGTGCACACACACACACACACACACACACACACACACACACACACACACACACACACACACACACACACACACACACACACACACGTTGCAATAACAATAACAAGGGAAAGCAAACCAAACGATCACACACACGTGCCAGACCGCCCTCAGATCGACCCCAAAACACCGCAAAGGAAGCAGCAGGAGGAGGAGAGGGGGGGGGGAGGAGGAGGAGGAGGAGGAGGAGGAGGAGGAGGAGGAGGAGGAGGAGGAGGAGGAGGAGGAGGAGGAAGGAAAGAAGGAATACAGAAATAGCAGAGAAATATAACTAAAGATAGAGACAGAGTGAGAGAGAAAAAAAGGGAGGAAAAAATAAAGGGACGGTGTGAGGAAGGAAAGAAGGAGGGAGGGAAGGAAGGAAGGAAGGAAGGAAGGAAGGAAGGAAGGAAGGAAGGAAGGAAGGAAGGAAGGAAGGAAGGAAGGAAAGGAATAGAGGAAGGAAATGACGGAAGGAAGGAAGAAAGGAAGGAAGACAACAATAAAGATAAAAGAGAAGAGATAATGACAAGAATTGATAATAGAGATTTTAGAAAATTGATAACAGTAATTGAGAAAACTTTAGTGGGATTTGCGAGGACGAAAGACACTGAAGGAGGAGGAGGAGGAGGAGGAGGAGGAGGAGGAGGAGGAGGAGGAGGAGGAGGAGGAGGAGGAGGAGGAGGAGGAGGAATCTAAACATGAGAACACTAAAGATTTTCTCAGTATTTGTTCCGGTAAGTTCTTCTTTCTTTCCCTCCTTCCTTTTTTTCCTTCCTTTTTTTTCCTCCATCTCCTTTCTCCTTTATTATTCTTCCTCTTCTTCCTGAAAACATCTTCTCCTCCTTCTTCTTTCCTTCTTTTATTTTCATCCTCCTTCTCCATCCTTTCCTCCTCCTCCTCCTCCTCCTCCTCCTCCGTCTAGTATATTACCTGCCAAATTAACCATCTGAGACACCTATGAGAGAGAGAGAGAGAGAGAGAGAGAGAGAGAGAGAGAGAGAGAGAGAGAGAGAGAGAGAGAGAGAGAGACAGTGCTACTCTCTATAGATATGTTGTACTTTTCTTCAAAACTAATTATTGTGTATGTGTGTGTGTGTGTGTGTGTGTGTGTGTGTGTGTGTGTGTGTGTGTGTGTGTGTGTGTGTGTGTGTGTGTGTGTGTGTGTGTGTGTGTGTGTGCGTGTGTGCGTGCAAAACCCACCTGTCATTCCCACGTCAACCCCTCATCTGGTTTTTCCCAACACAATACTGTCCACTAATACAATTACCTGTTCCCACCTGTCCCACACACCTGTCTCTTTCTCTGTCCCAATAACACCCTTAGTCACCCTTTATACACCCTTCCACTACACTGTCCACTCCTCCCATTCACCCTTCACCCTCTAACCTAACCTAACCTAACCTAACCACCATGTACACTCTCCCATATCCAATCGTCCTCTTCAATTTTCTACTTTTTCATATATTTCACTCTTCCACCCTTTCGTTCACTCTTATATTAATTTATTTCACTGTTCCACTTCCTTGTTCAGTCTTCCATTCCCTCGTTCACTCTTCCATCACCTTCTTCCACCCTTCGTCTACTATTCCACTCTCACCATTGTCCATTTCTATTACCTTTAAGCTTCCTCTCTCCCTCCCCTTTCTCCCTTCCTTGCCTCCTATCTCCCTCACTCTCCCCTCCCATCCCTCTCTCTCCCTTCCATCCCTCTCGCCTTTCCTTCCTTCCCTATCCTCTCACAATTCACCACAAGTCGGCCCGCCCATCTGCACCCGCCCACAAAAAGCGCAACCCAGTCCACCCTCCCGCCCACTCCACCCAACGCCCACCCACACCTCCGCCCACCATAAATTGAGGAAGTTTTGGGGTCCAGACGCGGTGTGGCGCTGGGAACAACACCTACTGTGGATTTTTGTATATAACATTGATTTGTATATAACTTTGAAGTGGAGGAAGGCAGGCAAGGTTATGGAAGAGAGTTGAGTGGAGTTGTGTTGAGTTAGGAATGTTTGATTATCTCTCTCTCTCTCTCTCTCTCTCTCTCTCTCTCTCTCTCTCTCTCTCTCTCTCTCTCTCTCTCTCTCTCTCTCTCTACAGAAGGTAATCATAATAAGAGTTGATGTGATATGTTAGAGAGAGAGAGAGAGAGAGAGAGAGAGAGAGAGAGAGAGAGAGAGAGAGAGAGAGAGAGAGAGAGAGAGAGAGAGAGAGAGAGAGAGAGAGAGAGAGAGAGAGAGAGAGAGGTGGTATAAGAATCATTTATGACACAAAAGACGAGGAAAAGCAGATTAAAGACGATTTTTCCTTCTTTAAACGAGGAAGATAAGGAAGGAGAGAGAGAGAGAGAGAGAGAGAGAGAGAGAGAGAGAGAGAGAGAGAGGAGAGAGAGAGAGAGAGAGAGAGAGAGAGAGAGAGAGAGAGATGGTAAGGACAGAAGGTATGGAACGTAGGGAGGAAAAGGGAAAGAGGGGAAGGAAGGGAGAGGGAAGGGAGGGAGGGGAAGAGAGAGAAGAGGAGAGAGGGAAAGGGGGAGAGAAGAGAGAGAGAGAGGAGAGAGGAGAGAGAGAGAAAGAGGAGAAAAAGGAGTCTGAAGGTGGAGATCAAGGAGCAGTAGGAGAGGAAGAGAGAGCAGGGGAGGAGGAGCGCGGTGGGAATAGGAGTAGGGAGGGCGGCGGATAAGAGGGAGGATGAGAGCGTGAAGCGAAGTCAGAAGGATGGAGAGAAGAGGACTTAGTAGCGGGGAGTGTGGTGGGGGGGGGGGGGCAGTCGAGGGGGGAGAGGCGAGAAGCAAAGGGGGAAGTGTGGGAAGCGAGAGGGGGAAAGGGCCAGGTGTGAGGGGACGGAGAGCGGGGCAGAAGGAGAAAGGAGGGAGGCAGAAGAGAGGGTCAGAGGGAGGGGAGTAGATACAAAGGGGGGGGAGGAAGAGAGCCGGGGGGAGGAGAGGGGACTGGGGGCGGGGCAGGGGAAATGTACTGGAGACTAGGGAAAGCCCTACCAACGGTCCACATAAGACTTGGACAACGAGAGCAGTTACTAATATTTTGGAGAACGAAAGAAGAAAAAAAAAAAAGTTTTCACAAACAACCCCTAAGGCGTTTGGAAAAGTCAATTCCTCATCCCGGTTATTTGGTGGAAACATGAAAAAGAACATCAAAAGGGAGAGTAGAAAATAGGCGGTGTGGAAGATAGAGGAAAAAGGTAGGCGCCCAGTGTGTACCGAATAAGGAATGACCAATAGCCCTTTGACCCTCAAGCAAGACGCAGCAAACATACTACTCCATATCAGATAAAAAATACAAAGACCACGCGTGGAGCATGTGCTGTCAAAATAGAAAGGTGCGCAACAACGCATTACCGAAAAAGATCGATCCTCAAGTTGATCCCAGTGTCAGGGATAGGAAGATGCAGGACCAAAAAAAACGCAATCCTGGATGGAGAATAGGGGGAGGTGGCGATCATTTTTTGGTGCGTGTGTTATTGTCTTTTTATTTTGCTTTTTTTGTTTGTGATTCTGTATTTCAGTTGTTTGTTTTTATTTGTTTGCTTTTTAAGTGGTGCCCTCTGTGTGTAGTGTTTGTGTGTGTGTGTGGTAAACCCAATACAACAAACAAAACAAGGTGACGAAATAGTGACTGTATTTACATTACCCCAAAATCATAGATTGGGTGTATTTTTGTGCCCAAGATTGGGTACCATTAACTTGGGCCCATTGAGAATCTCGAATCTCAGTCGTCTCCTCCTCCTCATCCCGGTCTCGTCTCTGCATCGTCTTCCTCGAGCCTTGTAGGAGACTCAGGCACTGATCTGGATCTACTCCCTCTTCTCGCCCTCTCCTTGTCCATCCCTCTCTCCTCATATACAGCGGTCAAGGCAAGTAACGCATGCGATCCCCTCGTGCTGAGCATCCTCTAGCAACCAGTTCCTTCTCACTCATCTCTCTCTCATCTTCCTCTCACATCTTGTCTCGCTCTTCCCAGTCTTGACCCACTTCCTTGTAAACTTTCACCATCTAGCCTGGTCGAGTCAAATGCCCGGGGTTCGCTTGTGTCGGCCTCTTGGCGTCGCTGATCTCACTCTGGGGGTAATACAAAATCAGGAAAATCGAGTCCAGTCTACATATCTTCACCATCTGCCTCCTCTCCATACCTTCCTGTCGGTTCCCGTACACTCCCAGCCGCGAGAAAAGCTCCGCGGCCAACTCCTGCTCCCACTAGTACTTTCCTTCAGTCGGGCTCCTCGCCACGCTTTCCTTCGCCTCTCCGTACGGAGGGTCATATGGATGGTCGTTTCTCCTCTTCTGCATCCCTCTCGCTAGTGCATGTGCAGCCTGTGTTTGTATCTTTGGTGGTGTATTTGGATTTCTCATTTTTTTTCCCCCGCAGGTCGGGTCAGCCCATGCAATGCGGTTGTTCAAGGGGCTTATAACCTTGTTTCCCGTTTATCTATTATTATTAATTATTATTATTATTATGTTATTATATAATTACCAGTTAGTCATTGACTTATTAATTATTATTAAGTTTATTATTTAGTTATTTATATTGCAATTATCGATTACACTATAAAGAAACTTTTCAAAATCACTTAGACGGTTAAAATTTAGGAAACGCATCATTTGAAAAAAAAAAAAAAAAAAAACAACGAGTCAATTAAAGGGCGCAGTAAAGGTTGGATATAGGGGCGAAGTAGGAAAAACAAAAGTGTGACCAAACTAGCACGCACCCCTCACGAACGCACATTACCAACAAGAGCGACGAGAAGAGAGAGAGAGGAGAGACGAGCTAGAGAGAGATAGAGGAGGAGGAGGAGAGAGAGTAGAGGTAGAGGCAGAGAGAGAAGGGGGTGAGTAGGTGGGGAGAGAGGGAGAGTAGAGCAGAGAATAAGCTTGCAAACACCTAGTAAACTAATAAAAAAAAAGAAAAAAAGAAAAGGAAAAAAGCTAAAAATATAAAAAAATAAGACTGAAGCGAGAGAAAAGAATTCCGCGAGTTTTGCAAGTTTATTTTTTTTTGTTCTTTTTTTTTTTTTTTTTTTTTTTTTTTTTTTGTTTTTTTTTTCTTTTTTTTATTTTTTGTGTTTTTTGTTGGCGGTGTTGACCCAAAGACAGCGGCCA
>JAPQNM010000048.1:1205023-1207523 GCA_029783475.1 Metacarcinus magister
TCCCCTCCTTCCCTTCTCCCCCTCCAAGTCGCTTATCACCTCAGCACAGATTTTTAAATGAATCTGACGCGTTGGGAACATAAGACTGGATTGCCTAGTGTTAAGTATGCATCTTTCTCTCTCTCTCTCTCTCTCTCTCTCTCTCTCTTCTCTGTCTGTCTCTCAGTGCCATAAATTTGCTCAGTACTGTGTTTTGAAACGCATCATTAGGTTTTCAAGAACGTGGTTGGTTAGTTGTTACGTTGGTTAGTTGGACTTTCTTTAGACTCAATTCTACCTGTTGTTGTATGTATGTACCTGAAATACCCACTCTCAGTAAAGGTAGTGTAGTAGTAGTAGTAGTGAGTGGTAATAGTAAAGAGTAAATAGTAACGAGCGAGGTGCATCGGTAACGTAATAATAATAATAATAAGGACTTCATTAACATTGTAGAGGCAAAGTAATCTATATTGACTTACTTACTTACTACCCTGTATATAAAGACAAGAAAAGAAAGAATAAAAAAATAAATAACATCCCCCACCACACAACCACACACACACACACACACACACGAGGTTATCTTCATGCACTCAAACCCTTCATTTTAGCGTGGCACCAGACTCTATATTGACAGTGAAGGGAATGAAATTAACACACACACACACACACACACACACACACGAAGACATAAATACACGTAGTCATTGATACTTGTTACCTGGTGTGTCTTCCCCCAAAGTATAATTAGTGATAAGTGATTACAGGTTCCCCAAATACACAGGTAAGTTGAGTACAGCACAGGGGAGAGAGTGTCACCTTGAGAGAGAGAGAGAGAGAGAGAGAGAGAGAGAGAGAGAGAGAGAGAGAGAGAGAGAGAGAGAGAGAGAGAGAGAGAGAGAGAGAGAGAGAGAGAGAGAGAGAGAGAGAGAGAGAGAGAGAGAGAGAGAGAGAGATGAGAGAGAGAGAGAGAGAGAGAGAGAGAGAGAGAGAGAGAGAGAGAGAGAGAGAGAGAGAGAGAGAGAGAGAGAGAGAGAGAGATAGAGAGAGAGAGAGAGAGAAGAGCGAGAGAGAGAGAGAGAGAGAGAGAGAGAGAGAGAGAGAGAGAGAGAGAGAGAGAGAGAATCGTAATCACCAGTCCAAGAATGAACCCTTCCCTTGTTTCAGTAGACAAACTACCTAAGCTAACCTCTTGTTAACTCTCTATAATAACGACCTAAACACCATTAATTAACAACTGACACAAGAGACACACACACACACACACAAAACATACAACAACGAATATATATTATGATAAAGCGAAAAGAAGTTAGACGGAACGAATTTTTAAACAAACATTCTCATTTAATTATATGTTACCTGTCCAAGCCAAACCACATCTTGAGACAGAGACTATTTAATTAATCAGCCTCATAAAAGTTTTCTCCCCAACGAGGCTCTCATGTGAATGGGTTTATCAAGCCTTGAGAGCCTCGAGGTGAAGGTGAATGGATGTATGGCAAGGATGAAATAGCCTGCCACTCCAACTGTCACTCAACTAGTTAGTGAGTGTATCAGTCTGTCTGTTGAGGAAGTCATTTTATACAACTGCCACTATTTTGTTTCTTAATCCATTTTATTCATTTATGTTTTTCTTCTTCTTCTTCTTCAAGGTATCGTTTCATTTATCTATCTTTCTTTTTTTTTTTTCTTCCGTATCTTTTCTCCTCCCTTTTTTAGTCCTGTCTTCACCCTCTGACCCACTTCAACAAACCAGATACCTGTCAGACCCTAGCATCACCTGTGTCACCTCTCATTAACGCGGTATAATGGTGGTCAGTCTGGCTCCGTGTTCTTAATAATTCTCTCTAAGCTTCGTCTCCATTATTTTTTTTTCCCTTGCTGTCGATATGGATATAAAAAACAAAAAAAAAACAAATTGTATTCATGGTTTATCTCTTTTTAGGAAGCTTAACACAACATTTCAATCTCCAAAAGAGGAAGCAGGTTAACCAATCAGAAAAGGTGGTTTTAATGACGTAGGGGAATGTGATTGGTTAGTCATCTGCCTCCTATTCCTCCTCTTCTTCTTCTTCCTCCCAATAGCAGAGTGACCTTGAAAGAAAGAGTTAAGAAGCTTCCTGTGTTTGTTAAGAGGTTGAAAAACGCGCTAAGAATCCAGGACTTGTATGTAACTTGTGTGGTGTTCATTGGGATGTGTCAGTAGCTGGTTTAATACTGGTTTAATAAAGAGCAAGGCGCCTCCCCACCCCCCCCACCCCCCACCCCCCAACCTCGTTTTGGTTACGCCCTCTTGGACAAAACTTGGAAGGATGTGAAGACGAGGATATAAAAAGGAAAGTATTCATCTTTATAAACTTGTCTCCACACACACACACACACACAACACACACACACACACACACACACACACACACACACACACACAGACACACACACACACACACACACACACACACACACACACACACACACACACACACACACACACACATACACTCTCTCTCAAGTAAAAGTA
>JAPQNM010000048.1:1212523-1215023 GCA_029783475.1 Metacarcinus magister
CCCCACCAGTCTGAGTCACTCTAAACCATGAATCCCTTAATTATATTTAAGATTTGAAAATGTCTATATTTATTCTGTAACGAACATTGCCAGCCGGGGATTACATTCAAGATGTTTGTCGAGACGATTTTTAAAAGTTTCTATTGTACTCGAGTTGACGACGTTTGGGGGCAGTCCATTCCATATATTTACGACTCGATTGAAGAAAAAGTACTTGGCTTCGTTAGTTATATAGCGTTTGCCAATTATTTTGAAGCCATTGTTGCGGGTGATGCTTGAACGGTCGATAGTAAAGTAGTCGTCTGGCTTAAAATTTGTGAGAAGGAGGAGGAGGAGGAGGAGGAGGAGGAGGAGGAGGAGGAGGAGGAGGAGGAGGAGGAGGAGGAGGAGGAGGAAGAAGAGGAGGAGAAGTAAGAGAAGGTCACGAATCTAATATATTACAAGCAGTGGCCAAACACAAATAGATGTAAACAATAGTATCTACCTACATCTCATTTTCTTTATAATTCCTTCATTGTTTCCTATATTGAAGGGAAAACTGAAGCTAGATTCATGTTAGATATAACCCTTCTCTCTCTCTCTCTCTCTCTCTCTCTCTCTCTCTCTCTCTCTCTCTCTCTCTCTCTCTCTCTCTCTCTCTCTCGTGCAAGTCTGTCCAGGTAAGCTCTAAGGACACCTGCCAGTGACTCATTAATTAATTTCCTTACCTTACCTTGCTTCACTTCACACCTGTATGTTCTTCTCTAGATCCATCATCATCATCATCATCATCATCATCATCATCTTCATCATCATCTTCATTATCATCGGAGTCCTATATTTTTTGCATTATCATCTAATTTTTTTTTTTTATCTCCTTTATTCCTTCTGTTCAAATTCTTTTGTTTCTCTTCATTTTCCTCTTGGAGTTTCAATTTCTTTTCTACTCTATTCTTTTTCTTCTTTTTTTTTATACTATTATTATTATTATTATTATTCCAGTACCTATTTTTCTCTCTCTTCTCTTTCTTCTTCTTCTTCTTCCTCCTCCTCCAGAAGTCATCGTCGGCGACCTTCCTCTCCCTTCCCACACACTTTGCCTCGCCTCTAATTATCCATCCACCCCTCATTATCTTCTCCTTCATTATCTCCCCCCGACCTTCCTTTTAACTCACGCCCCTCCCTCCTATCTGTCCATCTATCACGCCCTTCCTCAATATCTATCTACCATCTCTGCTCACTTCCCTTCCCTTCCCTTCCCTCCCTCCCCTCAACGTGTGTGTGTGTGTGTGTGTGTGTGTGTGTGTGTGTGTGTGTGTGTGTGTGTGTGTGTGTGTGTGTGTGTGTGTGTGTGTGTGTGATGTCTATCTTGTTGGTCGAGCGAATGCACTTCTTATTATGAACTTGAGAATCTATTCATAGTTATTTTTTTTCCCGGTATGTTCGCAAATGGGTGTTACTTTGGCTTGTTATCTACAAGGAAAAAGTATCTACACCGCACAAATTTTTATTTTGGAATGATATCTACATAATAAAACATATTATAGCATATATATATATATATATATATATATATATATATATATATATATATATATATATATATATATATAACATAAAGAAAATGTAATTGAAATAGTTAGGTTAGGATAGGCTAGTAAAGTTAAATAATGATTATTTCATTATTGTTATTAGGCAAGCAAAGGTGAAATACAGTTTGATATTATAGTAATCAGGTAAATAAGGCCAGATTCGTGTTCAGCATGACCGAAAACCTCATTGTACTAATTTTCATGCGAATCGGAGGTGTGGAAATTTGCTTGAAATTTCGTAGGGTACACCCTTACAATTTTTTAGATGAATCACATATTTTGAAATAACTCGAAATGTTTAGGGTTTACGTAAAAAACATATAAAATATAAAAGAAAGAACAGGAAACATTTGTTCTTAAGAGCTATAACACAATTGAATTGTAACGTAGTTATAAATGTAGGAGTGTAAAATATTATGCATTAAATTCTTTCATAAAATTTGAATTTTCTTCATATGTATTTGAGTTATTGAAAAGATGATGACAATATGAGATAGACATTATCAAACTCCATAACTAGACTTCTATACAATTTTCCACGTAGATAACAAGCCAAAGTAGCATCCTCTAATGTATGTTGATATATTTTTGTTCAGTGATTTCTTCTGAATCTCTCTCTCACTCTCTCTCTCTCTCTCTCTCTCTCTCTCTCTCTCTCTCTCTCTCTCTCTCTCTCTCTCTCTCTCTCTCCATATAGCCAGCAGGGAGAAAGCTTGAAACGCAAGGAAAACTAATGGAGTGTCTTTGTGCGTGTGTGTGTGTGTGTGTGTGTGTGTGTGTGTGTGTGTGTGTGTGTGTGTGTGTGTGTGTGTGTGTATGTGTGAAGGTGAACCATTTGAGAATTTAAGTTATAAGAGAAAGTGGAATGTTTGTGTCTAGTTTGTCTGCTTTTGTGTTTGCTTGCAGTAGAAAAAGTAGATGTAGCAATT
>JAPQNM010000048.1:1222523-1225023 GCA_029783475.1 Metacarcinus magister
TAAAACATCATTAAAATTGTAAAAAAAACAACAACCATTAAACAAAATATCAACAGTGACAATTCAATCATAATAAAATAGATAACTGATAATAATAATAATAATAATAAAACATCATCATTAAAAAAAGTGAGAGATGGCATCAAATAACTAATGGGAATAATGAATGAATGAAAGACAGACAGACGTAAGATAAAACAAAAAGAGAGAGAGATAAAAAAAGATGAGTGAATGGGTGAGAGGAAGCACTTGACGAATGAGGTAACTGATAGGAAGCGACAGAATGAGTGCAGTGTGGAAGGAGAGAGAGAGAGAGAGAGAGAGAGAGAGAGAGAGAGAGAGAGAGAGAGAGAGAGAGAGAGAGAGAGAGAGAGAGAGAGAGAGAGAGAGAGAGAGAGAGAGAGAGAGAGAGAGAGTGTATCCTCACCCATTCCTCCCTCATTTGTCTCCCTCCTCATTATCTGATTGAACGTCTCGCCCACATGGGGAGGGAGACGGTGAGGGATGCAGAGTGAGGGGCGGGGTGGGCGTGAGGGGCGGGGTGGGCGTGAGGGGAAAGGCGACCAGATGGAACGTGAGGGAGAAACGTGAGGAGGAGGAGGAGGAGGAGGAGGAGGAGGAGGAGGAAGAGGAAGAAGAGAGGTGAGGTAGAAGGAGGAGAAGACGGAAGAAGAAGAAGGTCAGTTAAAACAGGAGGAGGAGAAACAAAAGTAAAACAGGAGAAGGAGAGGAGAAGGAGGAGGAGGAGGAGGAGGAGGAGGAGGAGGAGGAGGAGGAGGAGGAAGAAGAGGAAGAAGAGGAGTACAACTATTACAACTACTACTTTTTACGACTACATGAACTAATACTATAACTATAACTACTACTACTACTACTACTACTACTACTACTACTACTACTACTATAACTACTACTACTACTACTACTACATAGTCCTACCGCACACCTGACGGAGGGGAGAGGGGCGCCAGGTAGACAGGTGGAGGGAGATAAAGTGCAGTAATGAGACAGGTGAGTCGTCGGACGTGTGTCGAGGCCGAACAGCAGGTAAGAGGCTTGTTAATTTGACGTAACCTTACTACTACTACTACTACTACTACTACTACTACTACTACTACTACTACTACTACTACTACTATTACTATTTCTACTACTACTACTACTACTATTCTACTACTACTACTACTACTACTACTACTACTACTACTACTATTACTACTACTACTACTCTGAAACACATTAGAAAATAAAGATAAGATTAACTGATTGGATTCACAAGAGCAGCTCAGTCAAATCATGTGGTCAATAATTATAGAAGAAAGAAAAATAAACATCTTGCAACATTTTCCTTATCTTTACAGTAACAAAACACCAGAGCGAGAGAGAGAGAGAGAGAGAGAGAGAGAGAGAGAGAGAGAGAGAGAGAGAGAGAGAGAGAGAGAGAGAGAGAGAGAGAGAGAGAGAGAGAGAGAGAGAGAGAGAGAGAGAGAGAGAGAGAGAGAGAGAGAAAAAAAAGATACAAGGTAAAAAAAAACAACTTTATAATCACTAAACTGGACTATCAAACTACAAGTCTTTTAATTACAGGTTAATGGGCAGGTAGGTGGGTGGGTGGGTGGGTGGAAGTATGTGGGTGATGTAGGAACGTAAGGGTGTGTGGGTGGGGTACAAAGAGGAAAGTAGGTGGAGTAATGTGAAGGGTGTGTTGGGTGAGTGTGGGTGGTGGCTACAGGGTGGCTACAGGGTGGTGGGTGAAGACAGCTGCTAATGAAAGGAGTAAATCAATGCCGGGAGATAGAGAACAGACAGACACAGACCGCCCACCCTGGCCTCTCCACCCTGTTCTTATCTCTTCCACACCCTCACCCTGCACCCTATTTATATTTTCTCTCCCCCTGAACACTAATTTACCCCACAAACCACACCCTTATTTACTTTCATATCTCCCTCACACTAATTTACCCTACTAATCACACCCTTATTTACCTCTACCTTCACCCTATTTTCCTGTCTCTCTCACATCTTCCTTCGCCTTTCTTCTGCCTCTTTATTTATCCCTATTTTCATCCTCTTCCTCTTTTTCCACATTTCTATTCTCCTTTCCTAAGCTGTTCCACTTTTTCACTTATTAAACCAATTTCTTTTTCTTTTTATAAGTTTGCATCGATAAAATAGTTTCTCTTCTAATATATTTTTTTTCTTTTCATATTTTTCCAGCTTTCCTTCTCTAAGTTTCTTCCTTTACGCTTCATCTAAATGTCTATATTATTTTTTTTATTTATTTTCTCTATGTATTTTTGTCTCGGATTGTGAGATGAAAATTGTTATGGTCCAGTTTTTCTTTTTACATGAATTTACTTTTAGGTTTCTTTATCCAATGCATTTATTTCACTGCAATGTCCTCTATATTTTTATAATAGAATTCGTGCGTGCATATAAGTTGATAATATTCTGCTCGGAAATAATAAAAAAAAAAGTATATATTTTCTTTAGCCACACG
>JAPQNM010000048.1:1230023-1232523 GCA_029783475.1 Metacarcinus magister
GGAGACAGGATGTAAAAGGGGAGGCTGAAAGGAATATACAAACGAATATTTTTTTTTATACATATATATTTTTTTATTTTTCAAACTTTTTTTTTTTTTTATATATATATACCAAGCAAATAAGGACAAAAGAAGTAATGGTCAACTCACCAAAAAAAAGAAAAAAAAACTGTTGGTGGGAGGTACAGAAACTACACTAAAGTAAGCAAGTAAGTAAGTAAGTAAGTAAAGTAAAGTAAAGTGTAAAGTAAGGAAACAAGAAAGCTGAGAGGAAAATATTACTGATAAGATGGTGTAAATGGAAAGAGATACATACAGAGAGAGAGAGAGAGAGAAAAAAAAATCGTCTCTGGTATTATCTTGGAAGAAAAGGAGTAAGAGGAGGAAGACGAAGAGCAGGAGGAAGAGGAAGAGGCAGAGGAGGAGGAAGGGGGGGTAGGAGGAGGGGGAGGAGGAGGAGAAGGAGGTAGAGACTGAAAAAAAATAACATGGAGGGAAGAATGAAAGAGAGTAGATACGGTAAAATGTAACATTGAATACAATTTTTTCTTCTCGAGTGCTGAATAGAGGCTGAAGGGAAGGGACGAAGGACGTAGAGGAGAGGGAGGGAGAAAGAAACAGGAGTGAGAGACCCATTACGAATAAGAAGAAAAAAAATCTATACACCAACATACATCACCTACACATTATGCAGGAACGTAGGTAAGAAAAAGGTGAAGTGTTACTGGTTTCACTGTACAGGTGGGTGGGTGAGGTGAGGTGGGAGAACAGGTAGGTGCACAGGTAGAAGGGTTAATGGGAAGACGCACAGCTGAGTAAGGATAATGGTGATACCTTACGTAATGATAAAGGTAAGGAAGGTGTAAGAGATGAGTAGAGAGAAAAAGATAAATGAAGTAAAGAGAAAGGAGACATGATAGAATTCTCGGTATTCTCCCATGCACTGTATTCGTAAACCTAGATATTCAATGGAGATAAAATGCAAGGAAATCAAAGCAAGAAAGAAACCTATGAAAAGATTAAACGCAAAGAAAAATAAACAAAAGAAGAACACACACTCAAACTATTGTATCATATATATTCTTTTTGCTGCCACAGAAATTGAAAATAAGCCTAATTCCTTACATTATTTTTTTCCCCCCCCACACAACAGCCAGCAAGAAGCAGAAAAATTAAAATGTAATACACAACACAACACAACACACGGCACAACATTACTCTAAATACAAAACGAAAAGAAGAAGAAGAAGAAGTAGCAGAAAAAAAGAATAAATTACGATGATGATGATGGAGAATTAGAATTAAGAAAGATTATATATATAAAAAAAGAAGAAAGGAACAGAGAAAGAATAAACTCTGCATTACATCCTTTTCTTTCTCCCTCCCACCCACCTACGTTCCCTCCTCACCTCCTCACCTCCTTCCTCCCTCCCTCAGAAACACGGCTCCTGTAATTAGAAAACCATTACAATCACAAAACTCCCGACCCAAAAAAACCCTCGGATCGTCCTTCTGATCCAGCCTGATCCGGGTGAACTGCGCCGCACCTGACGGGGGAAAACACACAGGTGAACAGCCCGGTGTTTTGCCTCACCTGCAAACAGTTAGAGTGGCTCACGGAGGACACTAATGGCAGGTAAGACTGCTGGAGAACCACTATGCTTGATAGGGAACCACACTAAGTATGGCTCAAGCAAATCTCAAAGTAGTGATTCCCTTTATCATATGAGAATAATAATAATACTCATGCTAAGAGAAATTTTAGGTAAATATATTGGTAGACACGTATGAGGGTTGTGAGAGGCGCCATGGAGGTGGGATTGCGCTAAATGTTGGACAAAAAGAGAGCAGAAAAAATTGAAGGAATGCAGATAGTGTAACTTTGTGGAGTGTTTAGATATCAAGGTGTTTGTGGGTTTATATTTCCTACTGTTTATATGTGTGATTCTTTATGCTTGAGTGTGTAGAAGAGAACAAATTGTGATAGTGAAGGTGGTGGTGTCAGTGCTACAAAGACTTAGCATCCATGTTAGGTATTTGTGTTACTACTACTACTACTACTACTACTACTACTACTACTACTACTACTACTACTACTACTACTACTACTACTACTACTATTACTACTATTACTTATAAAGGTAATAATAACAATGATAACAATACTACTAATAAAAAAACGAACTTAATTGAAAGCATCGATATATTTAAAAAACAAAACTTATAGGAAAAAAAAAAAAGAAAAGAAAACTTGCTACAACCCTGAACGAACTCACAGAAGAACACTGAACAACAATCAAAGGAAATGGTAACTCTGTTTAAACACACACATAAAAAAAACAAATGAGTAATCGTTCATGGCTGGCGAGTAAGACAAAATACCATCGGATAGAAAAAACAGCAGTCATTGAAAGCCAGACATTCTCTCTCTCTCTCTCTCTCTCTCTCTCTCTCTCTCTCTCTCTCTCTCTCTCTCTCTCTCTCTCTCTCTCTCTCTCTC
>JAPQNM010000048.1:1240023-1247523 GCA_029783475.1 Metacarcinus magister
AAAAAAAAAAATAAATACACACAGCAAGAAAAAAAAAGAAGAAAATACAATAACAAGCACATTTGAAAAGACGAGTCAAAAAAATAAATATATAAATAAATAAAACAAAATAGCAAATAAACAAACAACAACAATAACAACAACAACAACAACAACAACAACAACTCCCCACCAGCCAACCTAACCAACCAACATCCAACAAACATTAACTTCACTAATAGACACTTAACTTGTGCCTTTTGAGTGACCTTTTCTCTCTTGATTGCCAAAGAGAGAAACACTTTCACCCTCCCCCCTCCCCCCTCCCTACCCCTCCTCCCCCCATTTCCTGCCCCCCTCCCTCCCTCCCTCCCCCCTTTACCTCCATTCTGGCGGCCCCTTGTTTTTGGTCCTCATGTCCTCGGTGACGAAATCCAAATCGCCTTCGAGGTTTCGCATCCCTGAGATTGAGAGTGAGAGTGAGAGAGAGAGAGAGAGAGAGAGAGAGAGAGAGAGAGAGAGAGAGAGAGAGAGAGAGAGAGAGAGAGAGAGAGAGAGAGAGAGAGAGATAAATTGATTGATTGATGAATGACTGATTGATAGTTTATTGGGTTTAACATAATATAGATACACGATATACATATTTACAACCCGCGATCCACTGAGGCGAGACGGTTTTATGGACCTGATGCCTTGATTCAATGTTTTTAATTAGAACAATCGTGGATCTGGTGGACTCAGTTACTGAAATAAATACAGAAAGAGTATACGTATAATTTCTCTCAAACTGTTATGATATAATATAATAATAATGACTGATACAATAATATTACTATTACAACTACTACTACTAATACTAATATATAAAAATAGTTGCAAGCAGATAATCATAGCATATTTAAGAAATTGTAGATGAAAAGGGAAATGATAATGAATAATAGTAATAATAGCAATACAAGTAATAATGTGAACAATAATAACATGAATAACAATAAATAATAATAATAATAATAATAATAATAATAATACCTACTCATATAATGCTGGATACATTTTCAGTTACATTGTTGGTAATTTTTAAAAATCTTGAGCTTTGATTTATGTTTGAATGAGTTGAGTTTTCAGGATGTTTTCATGTCATCTGGGAGTTGGTTCCATAGTTTTGCTCCTCTAAAAAGGACGTTTTGTTGTTTTAGAGAGAGAGAGAGAGAGAGAGAGAGAGAGAGAGAGAGAGAGAGAGAGAGAGAGAGAGAGAGAGAGAGAGAGAGAGAGAGAGAGAGAGAGAGAGAGAGAGAGAGAGAGAGAGAGAGAGAGAGAGAGAGAGTGTGAAAATTGTGAAATGGACAATGAAAAGGAGAGTAGGTAAAAAGAAAAAGACAAAATAAAACCCAATGACTTGTAATTAATTTATTTTGCTGAAGATTGAAAGGAAAATGTTAATTCGAGTTTAGGTTGAATGATAAAAATAAAATAAAATAAAGAATGAAGAATGAAGAAGAAGAACCTAACGTCTTGAAGCCAGGTGTGTGTGTGTGTGTGTGGTGTGTGTGTGTGTGTGTGTGGTGTGTGTGTGTGTGTGTGTGTGTGTGTGTGTGTGTGTAAGGGAAACAATGAATGATGCATCAGCAAGTACGTATACAAACATGGAAATGACATAGAGAAACTCAGGTACAAAAAGAAATACAACCTTTTCCATTCTCTCTCTCTCTCTCTCTCTCTCTCTCTCTCTCTCTCTCTCTCTCTCTCTCTCTCTCTCTCTCTCTCTCTCTCTCTCTCTCTCTCTGCATTAGGAAAGGGGTCGAGGGAAAAGCGACAAGGGCACACACGTAACTTTAACCTAATCTCCTACGAAGGAAACGGAGGGAAGGAGGGAGGGAGGGAGAGAAGGAGGGAAGGAGGGAAGGAGGGAAGGAGGGAGAAAAAGTAAGAAGACAACTAAAGATGAAGGAAGGAAGGAAGAGGCAAATAAAGAAATGTGGGCAGTAGGAGTAAGAGGAAAGGTAAGTTAAGGGAGGAAAGGAGGAGGAGGAGGAGGAGGAGGAGGAGGAGGAGGAGGAGGAGGAGGAGGAGGAGGTAGAGGGCGTGGTAGGATAAGGAGAAGCTAATTTCCTTTGGTGCTTAAAATTAACAGGAGCAAGAGGGCGGGGAAGGGAAAGGCAGGGCGGGGCGGTGCGAGGCGGGTCAAGTGGGTGGGTGGAAGTGGGTGGAAGTGGGTGGATGTGGGTGGGTGTGGGTGTCGACCTTCCAGATAAACACTTCACCTTTTAATGACTCCCCCACGAGCATGCATGTTCACCCGGAGAGACTGGCAGCGGGAGAAGCAACTCAAGACACAGCTCATATCTCCTGTCGAGGGACGTGGAGGAGGAGGAGGAGGAAGAAGAGGAGGAGGAGGAGGAGGAAGAAGCTCACATCTTACGCACGGAATAGAGACAAGATAGAGATAAGAAAAGGTAAATATCCACATCCTGACGCAATAATACCACCAGTAATAACACATCTGTAGCAAATATTACTCTTGATAAATCAGGTACCTTCTCCCCGCCACCTCTTCCTCTGCCCTGACTTGGTTTTGCACGCTGAGAGGTGGAGAATTTGCATGTGGAAGGTGGTCGCGGCATGAGTGATCTGCGCACCGATGACACAAGCAGGTCGGCCACCGTGCGCAGCGGGTCCCCTCCTGCCGCGGGGACATATAAGGAGACACGGCTACTCCTGCTACACGGTCCGACGCTTATTTTCCCCGACCCTTACTAATACCCAGAGTCCAGCCCCAGATTAGGGTAATAAGTTAAGATGTCCGCTCACCGCCTACAAGAGAGTTGAGGTCACTTGTATAAGCTCTATTCTTTGCCTTCTTGCTTTGCTTGGCTTTGCTTGGCTCTCTGCATGCACACACGTCCTTCCTCCCTTCCTCTTTCCTGTTTGCCTGCAAGTCTACTTCCTCTTTTGTTGTTGCTGTTAGGATTATGTTGGGCTGAGACAGGTTGGGTGGGGCTAAACTGGGTTATGTAGAGCTGGGTTGGGCTGTGTAGGGCTGTGCTGGGCTGGCTGTGTAGGGCTGTGAAGAGCTGGGCTGGGCTGTGTAGGGTTGTGAAGAGCTGGGATGGGCTGTGTAGGGTTGTGAAGAGCTGGCTGGGCTGGCTGTGTAGGGCTGAGTTGGGCTGGGCTGGGCTGTGTTGGGCTGTGTTGGGCAATGTAGGGCTGGGCTGGGCTGGGCTGGGCTGGGCTGGGCTGGGCTGGGCTGGGCTGGGCTGGGCTGGGCTGGGCTGGGCTGGGCTGGGCTGGGCTGTGTAGGGCTGAGAAGGGCTGAACTGCACTACTTCTCTGCTCCCTCGGAAAATGGAGATGTCAGAGGAGCGTTGAGCGTTTGTGTTGTGTTTAAAAGTTGGTTGTGAATGTGTTTTGTGAGTCGCTTGTTGAGTTACTTCGTTAATGGTCTCGTTGCATACGTTAACTCTTCACTCTTCACTCTTACTTCCTTGTTACTCTCTCTCTTTATTCCATTTCTTTCTGAACTAAAATATACACGTCAACCAGGTAGGATTCACAATACTTATACTCTTTATATACATATATATTTATATTCAACTCTTCCTCCACGTGTACTGAACTCGTTTTACCACCACCACCACCACCAAAGGAAGGATACAAGGAGTTATAAATGACCTAACCTCCGACCCAACCCAGACACAGTTGCATAAGAGCACACGCGCATATTTCACCACCACAACCACCACCACCACCACCACCACCACCACCACCACCATCACCACCATCACCACCATCACCACCACCACCACCATTAACAACAATGCATCTAGAAGCCAACAAACACACCGCATGTACTGTACTTGCTTGCCTGCGAACGACCCCACCCACCCACCCACCCACCCACGCCCACGCACCCTCTGACCACACACCCACACATAAGAGGAGGAGGAGGAGGAAAAAAAATGGTAAATAAATAACATTACTAACATACAATACCACACCGCCCGCCCACCCACCCACCCAACCGCTTGCCTTTCATCCTCGGAACGAAATCAAGATAAATTAACTGAAAAACCAAACCAAACATCCTGGATAAATCTTGTGAACCCAAAGAGAGAAACACCGAAAGTAGAAAGAATGAATGCAGTAGGAAAAAACAAAATTTATAAAGTGTCTGCCTGTTAAAATTATCCGAGGCATCTAAACTTTCCCTCCCTCAGACAGACAAACAGACAGACAGACACACATTCACACAGACATTCAATTGGTTCAAGTTTCTTTCAACATGAGATTAACCCAATTTTAACTGCCCTTCCTGCACCCACCCACTGCGACGTGTCCTCTCACCCACCACCACCACCCACCCACTCACCCACCCCCCCACCAAGAGCTACTGTTGGCTGCGTCGGGGAAATGACCAAGACAGGGAATAAAAAAGAACAGGAGGCAAGGGAGGGGAAAAAAAAGAGAGATATAATGCACGTAATTTCCATGTCAAATATCATGGTCCCCAGTCATTTTGGGGGTGAATAAAAAGGGTGAAAGTTTTTGAATTAGATTTACACCTGTTGAAGGCTTGGAGGACGCCCACACCCACACCCACACCCACATCCACATCCACACCAGATACCCGCACACTCATCCTCTCACGTACACACACACACACACTCTCTCTCTCTCTCTTTCTGTGTGTGTGTGTGTGTGTGTGTGTGTGTGTGTGTGTGTGTGTGTGTGTGTGTGTGTGTGTGTGTGTGTGTGTGTGTGTGTGTGTGTGTGTGTGTGTGTTTTCCTTCACCTTTGCTGCAATAAAGGTAGTGGTTTAATATGCTTTTTTCTACTCTCTCTCTCTCTCTCTCTCTCTCTCTCTCTCTCTCTCTCTCTCTCTCTCTCTCTCTCTCTCATCGCTCAATCCTTCCTCACTTCATTAATATTCATGCGTCCTTGTGCTTTCATTCCCTTCACTCGCCCTCCATAAATTACCTTCTCAATGCCTCTATACTATCGTTATGCAATCCATTATATATTCATGGATCCATTAACTTTCTTTAAATATCTATACAGTGAAGTCTCTCTCTCTCTCTCTCTCTCTCGCTCTCTCTATTTCTATCTATCTATCTATCTATCTATATATTTCTCTCTGTCTTACCGGTTCTTGTCTTCTTAACTTCACTTGATTTCCTCACTCACACCTGCCACTACTTATCATCCTTCCTTCTTTCCTGTTCTATTCCCTTCTCCTCCTCCTCCTCCTCCTCCTCTTCCTCCTCTTCTTCTTCAGTCCTGTCATATTCCTCCTCTCTATCTTAGTCCTAATATTCACTCTCACGTTGGGTGGTTTATACGGCATGTTTACAGGTAAGAAGGTGAGTACAAAGGAGTGCAAAGGAAGAACAGACAGTGGACAGGTGAGAGACTAATTGATTCCCAGGTAAGTGTAGGTTAATGTATTAGAAGGATTTTTCGTTTGTGTGTGACAGTTATTTTTTGGTGTGTTCTGATATTTTCTGGTATTTTTTTTGATATTTTTTGGTAATATTAGTAACGACGAGAGATTTTTTGTTTAATTTATTTATTTATTGCTATATTTTTTTTTCCGGTTTTATTTTATATTTTTGTTAATCAAGTTGCCTCTCACTTGATATAAAAAAAAATGTATATATATTTATAATCGTGTGTATGTGTATGCGTGCGTGTGTGTTAATAATAATAATAATAATAATAATAATATGCCGTGCCAGAAAATTGATGGAAGAACTACTACATTGCGTGCGTGGGGGAGAGAAAAAAATATAAAAAAGATGAATAAATGAATACAACAAAAATTAAAAGAAATAAGAATATTTCACTAAATTATGCTACACATATTTGGATGAATGACAATAATGAAAGATAAAGGGAGAAAAAAAAATCTGAGAGAGAGAGAGAGAGAGAGAGAGAGAGAGAGAGAGAGAGAGAGAGAGAGAGAGAGAGAGAGAGAGAGAGAGAGAGAGAGAGAGAGAGAGAGAGAGAGAGAGAGAGAGATCATTAAAATGGACCAGAATTATAGAAGCGTAGCACAGTGGTTATGACAGTTGCCTCAGGTGCTGATTCTATCCTGTTCGACTCCCAGCAGTCTTCAGCACCTGTTTTACCCCTCTCCCCCCCCCTCCAAGCACATCACCACTACCTCCAACACCACCCAAACACATCACCACTACCTTAAACACCACTAACCACCTCTAGTTCATCACCAATCCCTCACCCCTCACCACCCTTTCAAACACTCAATCACTTAAGTATTAAAACACCAATTATCATCACTTATCACCCCTACACCACCACCACCACCACCACCGCCACTTATCAAGGCACTTTTAACTCCTTTGGTGAAATTCATGAACTCTCCTTATAAGTGGTAGAAGTAGTAGTAGTAGTAGTAGTAGTAGTATAGTAGTAGTAGTAGTAGTAGTAGTAGTAGTAGTAGTAGTAGTAGGAGCAATAGTGGTGATAATAGTAGTAGTATAAGACATAAAGCTTCGTAGGTCTTGATTTTTTTCTTCCTCCTCCTCCAGCTTTCTAATGCAAGACTTCATCAGTATCTTCACAGCATCAAGCCTTCACGCCGCCCCACAATGAGGTCACAAGCACTCACCCACCCACCCACCCAGGCAGCCGGACGCCCCTCCCCACCCTTAAGGCCTCCCCTCATCTCCCCTCCCCTTGCCTTAGTTAGTTAAGTCTCTCCAAAGAAAATTATTTGGACGTGCAACACAATTAATCATATTTAAGTAATGTGTCGACCCAACCCCTCTCCTTTCCCCTCACATCCCCTCCCCCTTCCCCTTCCCCTTCCCCTTCCCCTCACTAAGCCGCGACGGGCGTGTCCTCCCCTTGGAATGCAGGGACTTTCACCTAATCACTCAGCATTACCGTCCACGCAGCTCGGCCTCATCATTACCAACACTACATATTTTTATTTCGGGTATTCAATCAACAATCTCAAGCGACACACCGTCCACCTCTATCCTCTCTCTTCCTCATTCTCCCTTTCCCTATAAATCTCCATCTCTCCTCCACCTTCTTTCTCCTTCTCTCCGGAATCCTCGCGTGGACTCCCTTCACTCAGGAACGCAAGATGTGGAGAGGATTTGCAGAATTAAGTTATCTGATCCTTTGAGGAGAGGGACAGCGGTGCCTTATAGGGGCGAGGCTCCTCCTTAGTGAGGCGCCCAGGTAAGACAGGTGAGGTGCCGCAGCGCAGGGGTGGAGGCGCACAGGTAGTTCTTCTATTACTCGTGTGTGTGTGTGTGTTGCGCTGTGTGTGTGTGTGTGTGTGTGTGTGTGTGTGTGTGTGTGTGTGTGTGTGTGTGTGTGTGTGTGTGTGTGTGTGTGTGTGTGTGTGTGTGTGTGTATATTTATTTATGTTTTAAATATTTTCTTTCTTGGGTACCGCCTCACATTTACAAGGAAAAGCAAGTTTGAAAAAAAAAAACCTCACTTTTATTATTGTCGTCGTAGTATCGTGGTTGTCTGCTTGACACATTCTCT
>JAPQNM010000048.1:1255023-1260023 GCA_029783475.1 Metacarcinus magister
TGTGGAAAGGTAATGTTTGTCATGTTTGTTCGTGTTTTTTGTTAATGTTTTTTTTTATATTTCTCTTTTAAATCTATCTTTCTTTCAACACTTTTTATTTATTTATACCTTCAATATCTTGTATCCAATTATTTTCTATTACTTGTATATTGACTTATTTGTGTTTTTTTCTTTCTTGCTTCTCTTCTTCTTCATCCTAAAACTGGAACTCAAGAGACAGAAGGAAACTTTTTATTATATTATATTGTTCATCTACTACATTTTCCCCACCATTACATCTTGATTTAGTAGCACAAATACCTGTTTTATTTAAATTTTTTATAGGTCGGGTTGAAAGTTATGTTATTTATTCAAACTTTTAATACCAACTTTAATTTGCTTTCCATTCATGTGTAAAAATTGATAACAAAATGTAAACATCTATCTTCCTTCCTTTCCTTCACTCTATTCCTTCCCTCCTTCCTTCCTTCCTTCCTTCCTTCCTTCCTTCCTTTCTTCCCTCCCTCCCTCCCTCCCTCCCTCCCTCCCTCCCTCCCCCCATTCCATGCCTGCAGCAGTGCTAGTTATTATTCAAGGGCATGCAAACCTGACACACAATCCTGTTAACTAAGAATACTAATGAGAGAGAGAAAGAGAGCGAGAGGAGATAATCAGGAGAGAACCCACATTTCTAGACACTCAGTGCGCAGTAACCGAGATAACATAGTATAAATATATTGCGTCTCTCTCTCTCTCTCTCTCTCTCTCTCTCTCTCTCTCTCTCTCTCTCTCTCTCTCTCTCTCTCCGTGGCCTTGCAAGAACGCTTCAGGCTGGTATTTCGATGCTTGTGTCGATTTAAAGGCGATAATATGTTGCTTTTCTTCCTCAGCGACCGTGTGTTGCAGAGCGAGAAGAAGGAGGAGGAGGAGGAGGAGGAGGAGGAGGAGGAGGAGGAGGAGGAGGGAGCTGTGTACTGCTAGTTGGAAGATGGAAGGAGGAAGGGAGTGATAATTTGTGGTATTGGTCTGAGGCAGGAAATGAGGGAGGAGGGAAGAGGGAGAAGGGAGGAGGTAGGAGTGAGGGGAAGAAGGAGGGTGAGAGGGAGATATATTGCTGTATTTGGTGTTTGGAGAGAGGGAGGGAGGGAGGGAGGGAGGGAGGGAGGGAAGGGTAGATAAATAAATATAGTTTACGTTAGATTGAGGCAAGGAAGGAGGGAGGGAGGGAGGAAAAGGAGGTAGGAAGGAGTATTACCTTGTATCTGAAGGAAGAGGAGGAGGGAGACGTAGCCAAGGACGCAAGGTAAGGGGGGCGGGAAGACATAGGAGGAGACTTAAGGAAGGGGAAAAAAAAACTAATAGACAATAATTATAGTTATGAAGATATTAAAATTAAACTAAAAACAATATGAAAAGACATTATTAATACGAGGTAGATAGATGCAGGTAAAGGAATGAGGGAAGAAGGAGGGGGAGCAGGAATAAGAAGGAGGGAGATAGGAAGGAGAGGGGAAAGTTAGAAAGATAGGACAAGTATAATAACACTCGTGGATGTAGAAAAGAGAATAGGAAAAGGGAGAAAGAATAGAGAGATAAAAGTAAAGAAAAAGACATACATGAAAAAAAGGAAAAATAAAGTAAACCAAAATAAGTTAGAAAATAAAAAAAAAAAAACTAGAAGATAAAACTATAAAACACAAGAAAATATACTTAAAGAGAGAGGAAGAGAGAGAGAGAGAGAGAGAGAGAGAGAGAGAGAGAGAGAGAGAGAGAGAGAGAGAGAGAGAGAGAGAGAGAGAGAGAGAGAGAGAGAGAGAGAGAGAGAGAGAGAGAGAAGGAAGGAGGTCTTAAAAATCTGGACTGAAGCCAAATGAATAAAAATCAGAGAGAGCTGGAGAAGCACCACGCCTTGATTTAATTACAAAACACACACACACACACACACACACACACACACACACACACACACACACACAGACACCGCCTCTCTTCCACATACGAGACACGTCCATAGAACACAGTGAATTAATTATAACCCATTAATCCCTACCTTTCTACTCCTACCTGAGCCACACCCCAAAACACCAGGTAACATAAGGTGTACTGAAGGTGATTACAGGTGTAGGTGACAAGGTGACGCATTAAGGAAGAGGAGAAGAGGAGGGAGGGAGGTATAAACAGGTGAGAAACAGAGTAAGTGAGAGAGAAAGAGCGAAGAAAAAATAAAATTGTTAGAGAAATTTATGCACTTCAGGAAAGAAATATAATCATTGTGTCACTTTTTTTTATAATTTATTTGTAACCTGTTTTTATTTTTATTTTTTTATTATTTTTTTTTTTAATGGTGTCCAGCCTTCAAATTCTTGTGTTGATTTGCTTTTAATGTCAATGAAAACGAGGATTATTATTATTTATCTTGTGCCACCTGCTGCTGCTGTTTGTTGTTTGTTTGTCGTTTGTTTGTTCGTTCGTGTTTCCTAGTACTTGTTGTTGTTGTTGTTGTTGTTGTTGTTGTTGTTGTTGTTTTAGTCATTAGATTTGTACTTATTTGGAAAACTGGCTTGAGCGAATTTTTTTTTATATTTGTCGCCTCAATTATTTTTTTTTTTTATCATTCATTTTGTCTTTTTTTTTTATTACTGCTACACGGCTCAATTTTATTTATTTATTTATTTATTTATTAATTCATTTATTTTTTTTGGCTGCACTCGTTTACAGAAAGTTTGTAAAGCGACTAACTAGTTTCTTCGATGAAATTTTTGTATCTATTACGGAGTTACTTTTATAGTATAATAAATAATAATTAGTGCATAGTGTCTCTCTCTCTCTCTCTCTCTCTCTCTCTCTCTCTCTCTCTCTCTCTCTCTCTCTCTCTCTCTCTCTCTCTCTCTCTCTCTCTCTCTCCTTTACTACTCTATTTATCCAACTTTCTTCAATACTCAAAACTTGTCACATTTAAAACACAATATTGGAAAACTTACCTAGAAGGCCACATAAACTCTCTCTCTCTCTCTCTCTCTCTCTCTCTCTCTCTCTCTCTCTCTCTCTCTCTCTCTCTCTCTCTCTCTCTCTCTCTCTCTCTCTCGATCCTCCCCCTTGTAACTTGTCTGTGTTCCTGGAAGTCAATGCAAGAATGTGCTGTTACCTTCCCTTAATCTCAAGACCTGAACTGAAGCTGCAATACCTAAGGGTCTGGGAGGCGGGAGCTGCTTTGTTCTCTTAGGGTGTTTATTGCTATATTTGGTGGTTTCGTGACGGTTCTTACTGCCGGGGATTATTGGGGGAAGGAAGATGGAGGTGGTTAAAGGGAAGGTTTGTATTGGTTTCTTGGTTCCTGTGTATTGTGTGTGTTTATGATTTTCTTGCACGATCGTAATATTTAATTTTGTTGGTAATTTTTTTTTTTCGTGTTATATATATTGATTTAAGTCTGTTTATGTATACACGTGGAAAGAAGCGAGTGACTGATTTAGAGAATAATTGATAAAAGAAAAGAAAATATGAGGAATGAGAAAACAAAGAATAAAGGATAAATATAATTAACGAAACAGTATAGATAAATAAAGAGCAAAGTAAATATAAATACAAACAAAGGGAGGAGGAAAGTGTGAAGAAAGTTTGGTAAAGGTACGGAATGAAGGAAGGAGAAAGGGAAGGAAGATGAGAAGGAAGAGGGAAAGGATGAGGAAGGAAAAGAAGAGGAGGTGTACAAGGTGCGGTGAAGAATAAAGAGGAGGATGGGGAGAGGAGGAGGAGGAGGAAGAGGAGGAGGAAGAGGAGGAGGAGGAGGAGGAGGAGGAGGAGGAGGAGGAGAGGAGGAGGAGGAGGAGGAGGAGGAGGAGGAGGAGGACATATGAACACATAGGAAGAACAAACAGCAACAGGCCTGCTGGCCCTTACGAGGCTGTTTGTGAGACTACACTATCTACTCTAGAGTGAAGGATACAGGATAGTAAGGGTGAAGGCTTCTCTCCCCAGCCATGGCTGGCAGGGAAAGAAAGGCCAACCAAGACCAGACTATCACTACTGTCACTACCACTACTGCTACCACTACTTCCTGGCAAGCGATGTCAGGCCACTAGCGACGTCTTTCGAATCGACATTTCGTAAGTTAGGTACATCAGGATGAACATACTCAAAGTTTGCTACGTTAACGGATAGTATTTTAGTTGTAGATTGGCTTCTAAATATTTGTCAAGTCTATTTTTGAACGTAGTAATTGTTTTACTGTCGACGACATTGGCGGGCAGGGAGTTCCAAACGTTAACGATCCGATTGAAAAAGAAGTGCTTGGCTTCGTTTGATGTGAATCTTTTACCAGTAATCTTAAAAGAATGACGTCTTCTTGTTATATTTTATCGATCAAAAGTAATGTAATCTTCTGCATTGATATTATCGAATCCTTTGATTATCTTGAACATTTCAATTAAATCCCCTCGCATCCTTCGTTTTTCTAGGCTGAATAAGTTTAGTTCTTTAAGTCTTTCTTCATAAGGTTTATTTTTCAGCCTTGGAATAATTTTTGTTATTCTTCGCTGGACTCTTTCCAGTTTGTCAATGTCCTTTCTGTAATATGGGGACCAAAACTGTACGCAATACTCAAGATGGGGTCGTACTAGTGAATTATGCAGTTTTAATATGACTTTTTAATAGGAGGAGGAGGAGGAGGAGGAGGAGGAGGAGGAGGAGGAGGAGGAGGAGGAGGAGGAGGAAGAGGAGGAGGAGGAGGAGGAGGAGGAGGAGGAGGAGGAGGAGGGTGTGGCCGGGAGGGAAAACGGAAGTGTGTGTGGGGATTAGGAGAGGAAGGAACGAGGGAGGGAAGGAGAAGAGAGGAGGTAAGGAGGGAGGGAAGGAGAAGAGAGGAGGGAAGGGGGGAGAGAAGGAGGGAGGGAAGGAGGGATGATGTGTACTTGGTCAACACGAGGTGAAAAATTGTACAGTCCGCTAAGAAGATGTAAATAAATAGAGGATAGATGGAGAATTCGGGTTTAGACCAGCTCGGCCCCGAAACCATAATAATA
>JAPQNM010000048.1:1267523-1275023 GCA_029783475.1 Metacarcinus magister
TTTGAATTTTATAATGTTATGAAAATGTCAATTATCTCTCTCATTCTCTCTCTCTCTCTCTCTCTCTCTCTCTCTCTCTCTCTCTCTCTCTCTCTCTCTCTCTCTCTCTCTCTCTCTCTCTCAAACTTCCTTATCCCTTACATCCTTCAGAAATACTAAGCATCCTTCACCCCTTCCCTTCCTCACCTCTTCCTTATCTCCCTTCACCTCTTCCTTCCCTTCACCCCTTCCTCACCCTTCCCTATCTCCCTTCACTCCTTCACCCTTTCTTCCCTTCACCCCTTCCTCACCCTTCCCTATCTCCCTTCACCTCACCCCTTCCCTTCATTCCCTTCCTTGCCTATTCATCTTCATCTATTTCAATATTTCAATTAATAAACTTACCACTGAGAGAGAGAGAGAGAGAGAGAGAGAGAGAGAGAGAGAGAGAGAGAGAGAGAGAGAGAGAGAGAGAGAGAGAGAGAGAGAGAGAGAGAGAGAGAGAGAGAGTAATTGTAAGATAGCTTTACCTGTACCTTTGTATTTACCTGTGAAGGACATCTTTTAGACCAAGTATTGATTCTCTCTCTCTCTTTCTCTCTCTTTTGCGATCATCTGCTGTTTTCTCTCTCTCTCTCTCTCTCTTGCTTACACACAGCTGTTCCTCCTCCTCCTCCTCCTCCTCCTCCTTCTCCTCCTCCTCCTCCTCCCCTCCTCTCCTTCCTCCTCCTCCTCCTGGTGGGTGATTGGCCCTTCATGCTGCCTGCCTCACCCCCTCAGGTACTGTGTGTAGTGGTGGTCACCTGCCCCCCTTCCCCCCCCCACCCCCCACCCCCCTTTACTACCACCTAATGTCACCTGGAACACCTGTACACTTTATTATTTTTTTTACACTTTTTTGACATTTTTATTTTTTGTTGTAATTTTGAGTTTCTCGGATTTTTTTTCTCTTGTTTTTGAGTTTTGTGTTTTTTTCGTTACTGTTGTCTCTCTTCTCTGTCTCTCTCTCTCTCTCTCTTCTCTCTCTCTCTCTCTCTCTCTCTCTCTCTCTCTCTCTTTCACTCCTATCTATTACATGTGGTCACCTAATTCCTGTCACCTGTTGATCTCCCTCCATCCTTCAGCTGTCTCTCCTTCCCTTTCTTTCTCTCTCTCCCCCTCCCTTACCCTCACCCCTTCCCTTTCTTTTCTCCTCCCCTCTTCCTTAACCCCTTTCTCTACTCAATGTTCCTCCCCTTCCCTATACTTTCCCTCTTCCTTTATAGACAGCTGTTCTCTTCCCCTTCCCTTCCCCCCCTCTTCCCCTCCCTTCACCTTTCCCTCCTCGACTGACAGACATACAGACAGGTATATTTTCCATCAATTTAATATATGTTTTTTTTAACCATCATATTATCTTTTTATTTTACGAGCTTAGGTTTTCTGATTTTTTTTTCTATTTGACGTCATAGAAATAAGGTTTTTGACGTATTAATGATTGGTAGATAAATACATAGATATATAGATGGATAAACTGATAGATAGATAGATAGATGGATAGATGGATTGATAGATGGACGGACAAAGACAGATTAAGTGCACATGAATAGATAGTCAAATAGATAAAGGTAAAAATAGATATATATTTAAAGGAGGAAGAAAAGGAGGAGGAGGAGGAGGAGGAGGAGGAGGAGGAGGAGGAGGAGGAGGAGGAGGAGGAGGAGGAGGAGGAGGAGGAGGAGGAGGAATAATAATAAAAAAATCACAATTTCTATAATATAATTGATATTCTCCCGATTACTCTCTCTCTCTCTCTCTCTCTCTCTCTCTCTCTCTCTCTCTCTCTCTCTCTCTCTCTCTCTCTCTCTCTCTCTCTCTGGTCCAGGTAGTCAATTGGCCAAGTAATTCACTTGAACCTCCTGAAGGTCTAATTAGGTAATGATTAGGCAGTTGATGCTAATTATACACCTGGACATCATCTGTCACCTCTCTCTCTCTTTCTCTTTCTCTCTCTCTCTCTCTCTCTCTCTCTCTCTCTCTCTCTCTCTCTCTCTCTCTCTCTCTCTCTCTCTCTCGATGATGCACATGGCTGAGCTGCGTGTATATGCTTGTGTACGTACGTGTGTGTAGGATTACGTACACAGGTAATTGTGCACATGGATATGGATGAGTGATAAACGTACATGTGTATTACCAGATAAAAAAAAAGTATATAGTAGTAGTAGTAGTAGTAGTAGTAGTAGTAGTAGTAGTAGTAGTAGTAGTAGTAGTAGTAATAGTAGTAGTAATAGTAGTAGTAATATAGTAATAGTTAATAATAATAATAATAATAATAATAATAATAATAATACAATTTCCACAAAACAAAGAATTGAAAAGAAGAAAAAAAAACCTCAACAGACTCATTTATCTTCATCCACTTGTAATAATAATCGCAATTTTCACATTTTCACATTGATTCACCTACAATAGACACAGTACTCAAACCTCTCCCTCTATCTCTCTCCTCTCCCTCCCATCCCTCTCCCTACCTACCTACCTTTCCACTCTCCTCCCACGCTCACTTCCTTGTCATTATATCATATCCCGCCCTTCCCTTCCCTCCCTATCCTCCCTCCCTCCCTTCCCTCCCTCCTACTCTCTGTATAATACACGAAATGCCCATCGGACTCAAACGCGGAATTAGTAATCTCACGGAACATTATCTCGGGGTTGACCAAGGAGCATGACGGTCAGGAAGGCATGACGAAGCGAGGTTGAAAGTGATGCAATAGCGGGCGTGTTGGTTTGGGCGTGGGCGTGGGGGCGCGGGTGTGGGTGTGGCAGGGGAAGGATAGTTATGTATGTATGTCTAGGTGAAATGAAGACCTTGGTTACGTATATGAAGAGAAAAAAAAAAGTGAAGTTTATTTATGTATGTATTAAAATAAAAAAAAAAGGAAAGTGATGCAGTTTTACGGAAATAAATGTTGTTGTTGAAGGTAGGTGCGTGCGTGCGTGCGTGCGTATGTATATAACTTCTGTTCATTTCAGTTACGCACTCACTCACTCACTCCCTCACTAACTCTATCACGCACGCAGGCAGGTGGAGGGGAAAAAAGGTTTAAAAAAAATCTGACGTAGGTTCCAGAAATAACCAGAAAATACCACGAGGGGGAGAAAAATTAATACGAAGAGATCAGGAAAATTAATATTGTGAGATTGAAGTGATAACGTGCATATATTTGACGCGGGAGGGGAAGGGAGGGGAAGGGAGGGAGGGGAAGGCATGACGGGTGAAGGGTTAGGGGTGATGACGGGGGTGATGACGGGCTGGCTGGGTGGAAGGTAAAAGAAGGGTGGGTGGGAGATGAGGAAGGGAAGATGAGGAAGGGGAGATGAGGAAGGTGAAGGGATGCTGATGGAGGGGAGAATGATGAGGGTTGAGTGAGGTGAGTGAGTGAGAGTGAGTGAGAGTGAGAGTGAGTGAGGGGAAGGAAAGACCGCTGGAAAGAAGGGTGTGGAGTGATATGTAAGGGGGAGGGAGAGGAAGGAGGGGGAGGGGAAAGGATCTGTGCTTAGTTGGGGTAATGTTGAGGGAAGTGCAAGGGTGAAGGAGGGGAAAAAATGAGGGAAAAGGATGAAAATAACTAAATTGTAGAGGAAAAAAAAGAAGAGAGAAAGGAAGGAGAATAACTATCTATCTATCTATCTATCTATGGGTGAGAGGGGGAGTGAGGGGAGTGTCTGAGGTGGGAGTGGAGGGTTGGGGGGTGAGGGTCAGGTGGGGGGGTGGGGGGTCAAGTTGGGGGGTGGAGGTGGGGGGCCAGATGTTCCTGTATTGTCTACCTGCCCGGAAGTGTATCTGAAAGGGGGGGGGTAGGGGTAAGGTGGGGGATGGGGGATAGGGGGGATGGGGGGGGGGCGGGGATCACCTACAGGAAGAGACTTTATCCAATTTTCCTTCAGGTACTCCCGATAATATTACTTTATTTATTCTCTCTCTCTCTCTCTCTCTCTCTCTCTCTCTCTCTCTCTCTCTCTCTCTCTCTCTCTCTCTCTCGCTCTCTCTTATCCTTAGGGCGTGGTAATGAATAAGAGGAAGAGAATAAAGAAAAAAGAAAAAAAGTAGCAACGCAAGAATGAGGAAGAATAGAAAAACACGACGACGACGAAGAGAAGAAAGAGAAAGAAAACAGATTAAATGAAAAAAAAAGAAAAAAAAGAGCAAGAAGAAAATTGAAATCAATACAACCACACACACACACACACACACACACACACACACACACACACACACACACACACACACACACACTACTGACTGTACTTTACTTTTATCTTTTACATATTTTCTTCATCATCACTTCCTTGAATACTACTACACTATATACTACTCCTACTCCTGGCTACTGGACCTGCCTCACGCCCCCAGCAATCACCTGCCTCGCCGCACCTGCCTCCCCACCCCCCCACGCCCCCACCTTGTCTACCTACTCCCCCGGGGGCGCCCTCTGTCTCCCCCAAACAATGCCTCGCCTCAGCTCACTTGGCGTCTATACAATTCCAGATAAATTTATTGTTGGGGGGATGATGTTGGAGGTCTCTCTCTCTTTCTCTCTCTCTCTCTCTCTCTCTCTCTCTCTCTCTCTCTCTCTCTCTCTCTCTCTCTCTCTCTCTCTCTCTCTCTCATGCATTCTTTGCCATTTAGTTTTCCTGATTCAACAATGTGCTTCAATAAAAACGAATAAATCCTTGTGGTTGGATGGTTTGTTTATTATAAGGTATCCACAATGTCCTTAACGGTAGTACAGAGTGTTATTTTTTCTCCCTCCTCCTCCCAATAATAATAATTAATGGATACTCCGTGGAATTCAGGAGTTGATTTACATAATGAACGGCAGTGTTGTTTGTTATTGTTACTGTTACTGTTACTTGCAAACTTAACACCACCACCACCACCACCACCACCACCACCACCACCACCACCACTACCACCACCATCACCACCACCACCACCACCACCACCACCACGTTGCAACACAAGCTTAATAATGATTACGTGTTACCTGCTAATTTATTGCAAAGTAGACAGCGGTACATACACAAACACACACACACACACACACATACACACAGGCATATTATCTTCTCTCTCTCTCTCTCTCTCTCTCTTCTCTATCAATTTTTTTCCTTCCTCATATAACAGATTGCATGGCACATCCTCTCTTCAACAATTCCCTAACAAATTTGAGGAGACGTTTGGCTCCTTTTAACTCCTTAGTCAAACGTCTATTAATTATAACTACTTTACTTGTTTTTATTTTATTCCTTAGCCTAACTTTTGTATCAACTCTCCTTAAAAAAACAAGATTTGCGTTACTCTTCCTTCCTTCTTTTCTTTTATTCCTTAGACTAACTTTTGAATAAATTTTCCTTCTCCTCTTCCTTCTCCTTTGCTACTCCTTAAAAATACTGTAATAATCCTCTTTCCTCCTTTCCTCTTAATCCTCAGACTAACTTTTGAATAAACTCTCTTTCTCCTCCTCCTCCTCCTCCTTCTCCTCCTTCTCCTTTCTTTACTCCTTCAAAACAAGCCCTGCAACACTCCCTCCTCCTTTGTCACTTGTTGATAAAAGAGTTTGTTCATCGCCTCGCTCGTCCATTCTTCTCAGTTATTTCTTAAGAGCGAGAATCACCCACAAATAGGTTATGTTTGAGACCTTAAATGGACACGATTACCCGCAGGTCATCCATTACCTGAGCTTATAACACTTTACTCTCTCTCTCTCTTTCTTTCTTTCTCTCACATGATAAGTTGTAGATTACTTTTTTTTTTCTTATTATTATTATTATTCTTTTGAGTTAACAAAGATACTGTTAAGCAGACTCTGTTGTTCTATTTATAAACTCAAAAACAGGCTTTACAACGGCAAACCTCATTGTAGTCTTGCTTTATTATCTTTATCTATATGTCTATTTATCTGTCTGTATGTCTCTGTCTGTCTAAGGAGGAGTTTATAAATCAGGTCGCCTCCTCGGAGTTCAATTGAATCCGATCCTAAGCATAAGCACTCCTTCAGGTTCTAATGCTTTATAGGGCGAGGCGGTGATCACTTTTGTCTGATGTGTTTGTTTACCTTCTTGGCTTCCTTCCAGACAGGCAGGGAATGATAAATCCAAAGTGTGATTGAAGCAGCTTTGTTATACCGTTTGCTTACGTTACCTTCAGGGCGTCTATTGTTCAGTGACGTTAGAATGAACACACACACACATACACATACACACATACATACATACATACATACATACATTACGTCATGCTCTACGTCTACTCTACAGCATTAACGTTACGGTTTCAACGCACACTAAACGTTACCTCTACACACCCATGACGTTATATTCTACATACATGAGAATATTCCTTGCACACACACACACACACACACACACACACCCACACACACCCACACCCATAGCAGTGACGTTAACTTTGCATGCGTCACACCCCATCCCATCAAATCATGTACTCACTCACTCACTCACCTCCCTTCCCTCCCCTTCCTCTACCTCCTCCCGGAAATATAATGAATAAATTAGGAACGAAAATCTACATGAAAAATAGCTTCTAAGTGCAAGGTGTAGACATGGCTGGTACATGTTATCATCGTGTCTTATCTAACTCGCTTCTCTCTTTATCTGTCGTGTACTCCCTCCCCTATCAGGCATCAACACCGCCATTTAAGGATTACCATCCACTGCCCCTAATTCTCCTCCTTCATAAGACTCGCCACCTGCTCCCATTCGAAGGTGATTTTTCCCACGGTAATTATAGTACTTTCAGGGTCCTTTTGGGTGTGTATAGGTAGGGATGTAAGTGGTAATTAGTGTGTGTGTGTGTGTGTGGGTGTGTGGGTGTGTGTGTGTGTGTGTGTGTGTGTGTGTGTGTGTGTGTGTGTGTGTGTGTGTGTGTGTGTGTAAAAATGATCCAAACTTGATAATATCGGTCTAATTACTCTATTCAAGCGTCATCAACTCCAATTGGACTAACAAGCACAAAAAAAAACAACAACCCAGACACAGGTGATAACGATACCAATCTAATTATGATCAAAATGTTAAAAGAAAAGACAATCTGGATGTACAACACTATCTTTCTTAATTCATTTTTAATTTTTTTCTTGTGTTCTCTAGAGCTCAAGGAATGATTCAGAAAACCATAAACTTGAATCGCTTGAAGAGGAAGAATGAAAGAAAAAAAAAGTTGCAGGTCAACAAATTTTCTGCTTCACCCGTTCTCTATTTTCATGTTTTTGGAGCAACACAAAAAAAATAACAACACAAAAAATAATGTGATAATTAAAACCCAGAGGCAGGCAGGCAAACAGGCAAACACACACACACACACACACACACACACACACACACACACACACACACACACACACACACACACACACACACGAGACCTGTACATTTTTTCCAATTGACTTTTAAATATAATAGAAACTTCCTATCGCAATTCTGGTTTAATCAATTTCCATGAAGGTGAATATTCTGAGT
>JAPQNM010000048.1:1280023-1282523 GCA_029783475.1 Metacarcinus magister
TGTGTGTGTGTGTGTGTGTGTGTGTGTGTGTGTGTGTGTGTGTGTGTGTGTGTGTGTGTGTGTGTGTGTGTGTGTGTGGTGTATTGGGTTTATACATTCTCGTCCGTCCGCCTGTCTGCGAGGTCGATAAGGTTAATCGTAAATGAATACTAAGTTATGCAGTGAATCGTAAATGTATTGTTATCAGAGGACAGGTAAAGTTTTATCTTAATCATGACCGTTCGGGTGTTAATCTGTAAACAAATGCAAGGGATGAAAGTCGAAGCTCTGCCCTTGTGAATGAATTTGTTTTTGGAAGAACGTTGAAATAAATCCATGTTCATTTTATCCACATTATCATAACTATTATTTCTTTTTTACGTACATATATATATTTCAAGGTGTTATTTTTTTTTTTTTCAGTAGCAGAAGGAGTGTGGCAGCAACAGGTTTTGTGGTATAATGTACAGACTCATCCTGTGTTGAGCCTCGTTAAGTCTTGGTCTTGTTGTTGTCGTCCCGTTGCGTCTGATTCAACCAGTCAAGTCAGTCTAGTTGTATTCTGTTCTGTGGTTATTGTTATTGTTGTTGTTGTTGTTGTTGTTGTTGTTGTTGTTGTTGTTGTTGATGATGATGACGAGGCATTTAAGTGAAGGAATGACACAACGCAATTTCAATATAATATAAATTCTTCGTCTACTAATGTTAATAATAATAATAATAATAATAATAATAATAATAATAATAATAATAATAACAATAATAATAATAATAATAAAACAATAATAAAAAAAATATTCGTACATTTTCGATAAACTGAAAAAAAAATGCGAAGAAGAAATTGTTAGAATTCTGGTTCTCATTTTTATCAATTGTCAGAAATAAGAAAAAAAAATAGGAGTTAACAAACGGTTTTCAGATTACAAATGAAAAAAAAATGCAACTTTTTTTTATCAATGATGGACGAGTGACAAATACAGGGAAGAGGAGGAGGAGGAGGATAAGGAGGAGGAGGAGGAGGAGGAAGAGGAGAAACTGGGAGCAAAATTCTTTCTGTTTGTAACTCGTCTTGGCAGAACGACAAAAAGTATAAGAGATGGGCGCCTTGCACTACATTTTGGACACGACACCACGCCACTCCACTCCCCTCCTCTACTCCACTCCCCTCTCCTTCCCACTCCCCTCCACTCCCCTGATGTTAGGCAGCAGCAGAGACCCGGAGATGAGATTAGGTAAGATTATGTAAGCTATAAAGAAAGGAAATGAAAAAAAAAAAGCAAAACATAGCCGAGAGAAGAGGAAATTAAAGGGAAGGGGAATGAGAGTGGATAGAGAGAGGAAATGAGATGAGAAGAAAAGGAAAAGTTGACAAAAGGCAGACTAAGCATGACAAGACAGAAGATAAATATAAAATAAAAATGGAAACAGAGAAATGCAATATACAAACACTTTCTCCCTCCCTCCCCCACCCCGCAAAAAAAAATCCACGTAAAGAGGAGGAAGAGGAGGAGAGGGGAAAAGCAAGCAACGGAGATGGAGGTGGGTGGGTGGGCGGGCACAAACGCAGATAAGAGGAGGGAAGAGGGAGGAGGAGGAGTAAGGAGGAGGAGGGAGGAGCGAATGTAAGGGAGGGAGGAGAAACATAAGGAGTACTATAGTAAAAAAAATAATTAGGTAAGTACAAATCCTAGAGGTGACGAGTGAGCCAGACTGATGAATAACAACAGACTGATGTGACGAGACTGACGATGAGGATTAGATGGACTGTGAGGAGGGAGGGAGGCGAGAAGAGGGCGGTGATGAGGGGACCAGAGAGACGGAGGGAGGGATGAGAGAGGTAAGTGTAGAGAGGAGGAGGTAGGGAGGTACTGCTACTTGTAAGAGGAGACGCTAAAACTACAGGAGGGTTTAGATATCTCACAACGACCACCCCTTCACCCCTCCACACGCCCCTCCCGCAACCCGCCCGTCCTTTCAGCATCAGGTCAGGTCAAGAATGAAACCATCACCACAGGGGGAGTGAGCGACACGAGAACATCAAGCCAAGGGGACGAATACAATGAAAACCATTTAAAATAACATACGAGACCGTAAACCTCTATCTTACGAGGGCAGTAAAGATGGAAGGAGCCGAGGAAAGTTGACCCCCATTCACTACTGTCTTATGGGTGGGTATACTGACTCCTGTTTGGGTTTTATATATAGTCATAACGAAGGGTATATAATTTTTGTGGGTCAGCGCATGTTTATGTCTATATAAGTAAGGAGGCAATGTTTATGGTTATGTAGGGAAGGATGCCACACAAACAATGATCGTAAATGGTTGGGTTATGTGGGTGTATACAATGGTGTACTTCTGGTGTGTGTGTGTGGGTGTGTGTGTGTGTGTGTGTGTGTGTGTGTGTGTGTGTGTGTGTGTGTGTGTGTGTGTGTGTGTGTGTGTGTGTGTGTGTGTGTGTGTGTGTGTGTGTGTGTGTGTGTGTGTGTGTGTGTGTGTGTGTGTGTGTGTGTGTGTGTGTGT
>JAPQNM010000048.1:1300023-1315023 GCA_029783475.1 Metacarcinus magister
GAAGTTGGGCGGGGGTAGTAGACACGTGGGTGTGTTTGTGTGGGTGGGTGTGTGTGAGAGAAGGGGAAGGGGAGAGATAGAGAAGGGGGGGTAGGGTGAGCGTGGGTGAAAGGCGTGGTACGTACTACGAAAATAAGACTCTGACATACTTAACAACGAGGCAAGTAACAATACCACTTTTTATTCCCCTTTTAATGGTGAATAATAGTTGTATGTCGATTGGCAGCGCATTCGTCCACTCACTCACTAACACCTTAACTAACTAACTATGGAGGAGAAAAGGAGTATAACTGAATAACTAACTAACTGGCTAATTGGTGAAGTATCTCACTAACTACCTAACTGGTTGTCACAATGCAATGGCTGGTTAACTAACAGTCTACTTACACCTGCGTGACGTACTGACGGACTGTGTGACTGGCGCTAACTGGGTACATGACAAAGTGCAAAGTGGCTGACTGACTGACTGACTGACTGGCGACAAGTGTTGACAAGCTGCTGGGCTGACTGGCTTGATAGTTACCTGACTGACTGGCTGGGTCACTGGCCGGTTAGTTATAGTATCGCAGTTTGAGTTATAAGAAAACTGGTATACATCCTCCTCCTCCTCCTTGTCTCTCCTCTCCTCTCCTCTACTCTCGTCTCCTCTCCTCCTCCTGCGGTGTAGTCGGGTCGGTAAGGCATTGTAGTTGATGTACCGGTGACGCCAGACTGAGGCTCCGACATTTAAGTCAACACGATGGGAGGTGCGTGAGGGAATTCAACAAGAGGAAGAGAAGCACAAGATCTTCCTCCCTCTACTCCAGCATGCGTTTCAGGCGGGGCCCCGCGGCGAAGGGTTCCACTGACAACGCTATTAGACTTTCATCGCAGCCCCGCCTCGTGTTGTGGGAGCCCGTGCACGCTGGCTACTCAATTGACACTGTACGGACTAATATTGTTTATCATTAAAAACCTGTTTGCCTCCCTCCCTCCCTCCCTCCCTCCCTCCCTCCCTCCCTCCCTCCCTTCTCCCCTTCTACTCCCTCCTCTCCCTCGTTTGATCTCCTTTCAAGCATCCCTTTTAAGTGTTCTTTCTTTTTTTTCTTCTTCTCTCTCTCTCTCTCTCTCTCTCTCTCTCTCTCTCTCTCTCTCTCTCTCTCCTTTTTACTCTTTTCCAACCTCAATAGTTACATCCTTGTGCGTCTGTATGTGTGAGTGTGAGTGTGTGTGTGTGTGTGTGTGTGTGTGTGTGTGTGTGTGTGTGTGTGTGTGTGTGTGTGTGTGTGTGTGGAATGAGTGTTTGTGATTTACAGACTCGACTTCTTGTATCTCTTCGTGTTTACTTAAGTTACGCCTCTTCCTCTACTGCTAAATGCTACGCCCTCGAGGCTCCTCAATGCATACATCCTCCTCCAGTGTGTGTGTGTGTGTGTGTGTGTGTGTGTGTGTGTGTGTGTGTGTGTGTGTGTGTGTGTGTGTGTGTGTGTGTGTGTGTGTGTGTCTGCGTCCACTTTCGAAATCTAAAAATAAAAATGCGTCTACTTCTAATAAAAAAAAAAGAGCCACTCACTCAAACTAGAATAAAAAAAAAAGAGAAAGAATTGCTCGATTCAAAAAAAGGGAAGTTGAGTGAGATTAAAAACGAGAAGAAATCACTTACATCCATAAAATGATGAAGTAATAATAATAATAATAATTTCCATCAAGACCATGAATTAAAATCCTGTAGTGAAAATTCATTCTGATTCAACTTTCTATACTACCTCCATATATATATTTTTTTCTATATTACCCAAAAGCTTCACCAAACAAGCTTCACCTTTTTATATTCCTCCGTCTCTTTACTCTACTACACCAAGCTTCACACACCACGAAACACCTGTCCCCTTCCCCCACAAAAAAAAAGGAACAATCTGGCACCTAAACACTCTAAAAGGGAACACTTAAAATGTACCAACACCAACATTAACACCTTCGTAACGGGAGCACAGGCGACGTAGGAATGTCTGAAGGAGGAACACTTATGAGGAAACTGGAAGGTGATGAAATTAGAGCGCGAATCTGCATTACATCACTTCATTGTAAGAAGATGAATTATAATTAGTCCTGTATTGTGTTTGTGGATCATTATTCATCATTGCATTTCGCTACTGTATTAAGTGACTCTGGTGGTGGTGGTGGTGGTGGTGGTGGTGGTGTTGCGTCGCATTGCATCGTCTTACACACTATCATTTTCACAACAGAAGGCAAGTATATTAAGGGTTACACAGCACATAAGAAAGAACGAAAGACAGAGAGAGAGAGAGGAAGAAGAAAAAAAATTGATGTTGTACTTCAAGTTGCCACTGAAAACAAAAGCACATTAAATTAAAACTATTCTAATAAACAAAGATTTAAGATGTAGACACACAAACAGACAGACAGTCACACAAACATACATACATACAAACAGACAGACAGACACCGAACCCAACTCAAACACAAATAGAAAGAAAAAAATATATAGAGCAGGTTACAAACAGAGAAAGAGATTGAGTGAGAGAGAGGGAGAGAGAGAGAGAGGAAGAGATAGAAAAAAAAGGAGCAGGTTGGGGGAAAAACAGAGAAAAAAAAAGAAAAAGTGTAGCATAGCATGATTTGAACCGAGTATAAATTCACTTGACCCTTCTAAAACCTGCTTGATCCTCTATGAGTAATATTAACTAACTTCCCTTTCTGCTTGAGGTCATTGCTTGCACTATGACCTAGGTTAGATAATTTATTAATATGATCTTCCCACCACATCGTCTTGCAAAATAATAATGATGATATATATTTATACATACCAAGAGGCGCCTTGCAATAATGATGATAATGATGATAATGAGGATGATGATACAATACAGTTAACTCCAAAATCAAAAATATATTTAATTCTCGCATTCAAGATTAGAAGAAGAAAAAGGAAAAAAAAAGAAGAAGAATGTATATAAATATCTCAAATGAATTCAGGACGAAAATGAGAGTTGATGTAAATTGAAGAATATCAGATGTTCCTCAACTCTCTCTCTCTCTCTCTCTCTCTCTCTCTCTCTCTCTCTCTCTCTCTCTCTCTCTCTCTCTCTCTCTCTCTCTCTCTCTCTCTCTCTCTCTCTCCATATTTTACAAGTAAGATCCCGGACAACGCCACCTTCCCTTCCCTTCCTTTCTTCTTCCCCCTCCCCTCCTCCTCCTCCTCCTCCTCCTCCCTCACTAATCCACGACACCTCAGCACCATTACCTGCCTCTTTAACACCCAACTTATCATTCCTAAACGCCACAAACATTTTATAATACCTTTTAAAAAACCCGCCTCACGCTCACACACACACAAGCTTGAGTACAAACTCTCGTATTTCTGTCCCTTGACGCTGCCTCCTGTGATCCTCCTTTTAAATCACAGGAGGAGGAGGAGGAGGAGGAGGAGGAGGAGGAGGAGTTGCAATAAGGATGAAGACAGACGGAGGGAGGGAAGGAGATAAAATGGATTGTAAATGGAGGGAGGGAGAGAGAAAGAGAGGATGATGATGATGATGTGGAATGGAAGGGATGGAGAATAAAATTAAAATAAAAGGAAAATAGAAGGAAAAAAAAAAAATGTGACTATTGGATATCGATATGTTAGTACAAATAGTTTTTTTTTTTTCAGGGATAAACTTAATTATTTTTTTTGGGTCTCATTATAATTACCTGTTAAAAAAAAAAAATACACCTCTTATTATTATTATCATTATTACTATTATTATTATTTTTGACTAGGAGAAAGTTAGCCCACATACACACACACACACACACACACACACACACACACACACACACACACACACACACACACACACACACACACACTTGTCGAGGCGGTTTTTCGAACTCATAAATAGTGTGAACAACGTCGAGGTTATTGGTCTACGCTCGCCTCTGCATTTTTCTTCTCTCTCTCTCTCTCTCTCTCTCTCTCTCTCTCTCTCTCTCTCTCTCTCTCTCTCTCTCTCTCTCTCTCTCTCTCTCTCTCTCTCTCTCTCTCTCTCTCTCTCTCTCCCTGCTATGTATGTAATAATAAGATTCATAATATTACTTGATCTTGTGATGTTTATTAGCAATTTAAACCTCTCTCTCTCTCTCTCTCTCTCTCTCTCTCGTCAATTACATAGCTAGCAAACAGTTGATTTTATGGAGAGAGAGAGAGAGAGAGAGAGAGAGAGAGAGAGAGAGAGAGAGAGAGAGAGAGAGAGAGAGAGAGAGAGAGAGAGAGAGAGAGAGAGAGAGAGGTTTTCTTGTGGTGTTGAGATAAATGGACACAAGAAGCAGGTCTTCAGGTCAAACCAAGTGATATGCTCTCTCTCCCTCTCTCTCTCTCTCTCTCTCTCTCTCTCTCTCTCTCTCTCTCTCTCTCTCTCTCTCTCTCTCATAATCATAGTCTTGGTGATTTCAACGCGCCGAAAAGTAGTGATCTCATACACAAATACCTGCCCGAGAGACTGTTATATACATTATGGAAAGAGTTATGATAATTTCCCTATGAATCCTATTAAGTCTTTAACACCATCAACGTGAAATATAATAATAGAGCTATACTAACTTATTATTATTATTTTTTTTTTTTATATAGTATAGATCATTAGAGTAAATGTTAATTTTATACAAATGGGAAAAATAAAATAAAAAATAAATCTTGGTTGTATATATATTCCATTATTTTTTTTTGTACTTCCCTTTCCTGGTCTGTTTCTATATGTCTGTCTGTGTGTGTGTCTGTCTAAAATTGTATCTTCCATTCTATTACTATATCTGTTTATTAATCTGTCTATTTGTCTGTATATCTGTCTAGCTGTCTGTCAAAACTTGCATCTTCTTCCCCCTTTCTCTTTGTCTTTCCTTGCCTCTTTACCTGTCTGTCTGGCTGTCTAAAATTATATCGTTACTGAGAAATACCACAATTCTCCTTGATCTCACCTCCCCCGCCTCGCCCCGCCTCGCCCCGCCCCGCCCCGCCCAACCACGGCCACTGTATCTACTCCTCACGCCCATCACGATCTAACGCCCTCACTGTGCATCTGACCAACACCCATCACGCCCAGCCCCTTCCCAGCCTATCTCCTACCCTACCACCCATCATACCCATACCCACCCCTACCCATACCCCCTCCTTGCCCCCTACCCCGCCCACAACCCCACCCACTTACACCTAACCACACCTACTTACATATATCACACTGAACAAGACGTATCCTCTCCCCGCCCACTTGCAATCTGTGACGTGTGGGCGGGTGAAGGGTGGGTGGAAGGTGGAAAGGGGTTGGTAAGGGTTACGGAAGGTGATGGGTGGGTGAGAGGGAGCTGAGTGACGTGTGGGTGGGTCAGGAGGAGGAGGAGGAGGAGGAGGAGGAGGAGGAGGAGGAGGAGGAGGAGGAGGAGGAGGAGGAGGAGGAGGAGGAGGTAGGTATTTGAGTGATGATGTTTCCAAAATCGAGACCAAACATAGTTACCATCTCCGGGTTACGACAAAGAGAGAGAGAGAGAGAGAAAATCAACTCCTGCGATCGGTTCCTTGATGGATTATTTATTTATTTTCATCATATTTCGTACATGTGTAACCTTCCCCTCAAGGCTAAGTACACACACACACACACACACACACACACACACACACACACACACACACACCACACACACACATACACACACACACACACACACAAACCACCCACCATCTACTTAAGCAATTAAATTATACGAAGGAACAAGGCGGAGAGAGAGAGAGAGAGAGAGAGAGAGAGAGAGAGAGAGAGAGAGAGAGAGAGAGAGAGAGAGAGAGAGAGAGAGAGAGAGAGAGAGAGAGAGAGAGAGAGAGAGAGAGAGAGAGAGAGAGAGAGAGAGAGAGAGAGAGCAAGGGGAAAGCAGACATCGATGAAAACACATTGCAGAGTTGAATTTGTATGCAGAACGCGAGGCGGATTATGGGTTATACATCGCAGGAACAAAGAAAAAATATCCATAAAGTGTTTGGAGAAGGAAGGAACGATCTTGAAGTTGAAGGGCGTGGCAGCGGCGGGGCGGGGAGAGGAGGGACGGGAGGCACTCTAGGGCATCACATATCAATATTATCACCTAAAGAACGTTTGTTGTAGACCGGCAAACGTTTGTAGAAGCATTATATCCAGAAGCAAAATTTGTGCTAGTCAGTCAAGCTCATTTAAAACCATTATTAACATCCCTTATTATTATCATTATCATCATTATCGCAGGAGTGAAGCCAATGTTATTTTTACGCTTTAATACTATAATGAAATGATTCGTTTTAGGGCAAGACATACTATAAATAAGTTACGTAAAATTTTCACGCGTGCTACATCTATTTCAATTATCGAAAATACATAAGTGAGAACAATGAATAATAATGATAATAATAATACCAAAAATATACTGGCAGTCATCAATGTATAGATTCATGCATAGTGAAGAGTATGTATTATGCGTAATTTGGAAGGTGGGCAGTATTTTATTATTTTTACACGCAGATTTTATTCATTTCTTATGCCAGCTTGAAGTACGCGGGGCTGTCTGCTTCTCGATTTACGCACCAGAGTTGAGAGGCTGGAATAGATGAGTAGAACGATACCTGCACGAGAGAAGAGAGAAGAGAGAGAGAGAGAGAGAGAGAGAGAGAGAGAGAGAGAGAGAGAGAGAGAGAGAGAGAGAGAGAGAGAGAGAGAGAGAGAGAGCGAACAAAAATAATAAAGAGAAAGAAATGAAAATCAATCGTCCCATTGCGCGCCTCCTCGTCTCCTACTGTGATATAATTGTTTACAGGTTGAGACGAAATGGATCTCCCCCGGCGGCTGGCGAGCGACTGACTGGCTGACTGGCTGGCTGGCCTCCCTCCCGCCTATCAGCTCATCTAATAACTCGACCAACAAGGAGACTCATTTCTCAACTCACTGCCTCACAGGCCTCCGTGTGTGTGTGTGTGTGTGTGTGTGTGTGTGTGTGTGTGTGTGTGTGTGTGTGTGTGTGTGTGTGTGTGTGTGTGTGTGTGTGTGTGTGTGTGTAAAAGAGTGAGAGAGCAAGAGATAAACAGAGAGAGAGAAAAAGAAAGAAAGAAAGAAGGAGAAAGAGAGAAAAAAAAGACACACACACACACACACACACACACACACACACACACACACACACACACACACACACACACACACACATTACAAATAAAAAAAAAATCAATCAAAAATCAAAAAAACTTCTCAAACTGCTCACATAATTACTATTAATCAGTCGACTAATTGACGTTAATAATTAGGTTAAACTTCTCTTGAATTATCCAAACGTTATTAATATCCGTTTTTCGAATTTAAATCCACATTGGTTCCTCCTTATTTAAGAAATCAAGATAAAAATAAAAAAAAGATATTCGACAGACAACGAATTATTGATCTGAAACCGGAAAAATTATATTCAACTTCACACGAAAAGTCGATTCAATAAAATCAAATCAAAATAAAATGCAAATAATATTCAAGCATTCAAAATTATCATATTAAGAGACAATAAAAGTATAATGGACATAACGGGTTTGTAAATATATAAATAATTCGACGGAAAAATAAGATAAAGACATTGAGATTAAAAAAAAAGAGGAAAAGAATAAAAGAAAAGAAAAGAAAGAAAGAAAGAGGAATTTAAACAAAGGACACACGGCGGGCGCAAAGTGGTAGTTTTAGTTATTTATTGTTTCCTTCATTATCTCGAACATTATTGGTGCTTTGTTTTTTATTATTCACTCCAACACACACACACACACACACACACACACACACACACACACACACACACACACACACACACACACAAAAGAAATAAAAAGAAGTGTGCACATACATACGAATAATATTAATAAAAAAAACCAATAATAACAATAATAATGATAATAATAATAATAATAACATGAATATTAGTGAAAAAATCCATGCAAGAAGGACATATAGACACGAAGAATAATACTACAAGTGGTAAAAATTCAGCCAATCACAACGCGTCTTAGTGGGGTCAGAAGGGTTCTCATTGGTGCATTTTTTCCTCATAGCTTTGACTTGTACTTAAGAGGCGATTCTGCCGCGTCATAGAACCAATATATCGCTGAGGCCACGAGAGAGAGAGAGAGAGAGAGAGAGAGAGAGAGAGAGAGAGAGAGAGAGAGAGAGAGAGAGAGAGAGAGAGAGAGAGAGAGAGAGAGAGAGAGAGAGAGAGAGAGAGAGAGAGAGAGAGAGAGAGAGAGAGAGAGAGAGAGAGAGAGAGAGAGACTGTGTAGGATCATCACAACAATAATGTACACACCACCACACAACACCACACACACACACACACACACACACACACACACACACACACACACACACACACATATAATAATAATGAAACTAACTGTAAGAATAATAACTCCTCCCCTCTCCCCTCCACCCGCCCCCCCCAAATAAATGTAAGAATTGAGCTCCCTAATAGATTTTTTTTACCCTCTTCTGAAACCTACCATCGAGAATCCAATATGGCGCCCACACCCCCTCAAGCCACGGCGAGAAGAAACACAGAGATTCATAGATATATAATTGAGTTCGATTCTATTTTATTCTATACATGTGTCGTGTTTCAATTGTTTCTCCCAAAAAGATTCATAGATATATATATTTGAGGTTTATTATATTATTGTCGTTGTTGTTTTTTTTCAATTCGTCTCCAATGATAAGATTTTTTGATATATTGGTATTTTTAAACTTTGTGATTTTGATTTGCACATCCCATAAGAAAATGTAGAAACTATTTATAAATGAATTACCTGGTTTTGTTAATTATTTTTTAGTATATTTGTCACCGTTCTGTTTCATTAATACATATATTTTTTTCATTTTTACATTATTATAATACACGATTTCAATATATACTACTAAATGTTTCCTTTCATATATTTTTTTGCATCAATTAACTTATATCCAGTAAAAAAAAAAATAACGTTAATCTGCTTCACTTAACCAACCAACCACACCACCACCACACCACCACCACCACCACCACCACCATCACCACCACCACCACCACCACCTTCAGGAACAAACCTACAGGAAGTCGTGGAGGCAGGTAAGAAGCGGCGTCCTTCTTACCCTCAAACCACACCTGGACAAAGGAACCTAATTAGATTTCTCTTCCGGGTGGCACAGGTGAGGGTCAGACCATCTTGAGAATATCTAATCAACTCCATCCGTCATTCATCAGACACAGGTAGCAAGGTTATGTATTTCCACTTTTTGGTAATTAATAATATAACTTTTCTTTTCTCTCTGTATTTATTTGTGATTACTATCTTGTATGTGGTGAGTGTGATGCCTAAAAGTATCTGGTCCTCATACATTCCTTAAATTCCGAGGTGTCCAAAATTTATATTAACTTCCCCTCTTTCAAACCTTAAACTTGCGGCACATCAATGTTTTTTTTGACCCTATTGTTCTTGGTTTATTTTTTAATGGCATGTTACCTTCCCTCTTTTTTTTTAATTGATATCCGGGACCTAATTTCTACCCCATTCCTGCCCCATTTTTTCTTGTTGTAGTTAAGCAAGAATCACCTCCCATCACCATCACCCATTCCGTCCTTGCATTCTCTTAAGGCGACAGACATATCCTCCTTCCCCCCCCCCCCCATTCTTTGTATATTTCATTGGTGGGGAAAATAAGACTGTTACCTGGAAAACAATTACTAATGTCACCTGTAATTTTTTTTCTTCCTCCCATTATCACGCCTTTAAAAGTTATCAATTTCCTAATCAATTTCCTTTTTACTTTTTATTTATTTTTTCCTCTTCCTCCTCCTCCTCCTCCTCCTCCTCCTCCTCCTCCTCCCGTTACCACTCGTCTTCCCTCCTACCAATCAACCAAGGAAGGACACACACACACACACACACACACACACACACACACACACACACACACACACACACACGAACCGGTAAGGAACATGTACAAAGGTCACTGTTTTTATGACTTATCAAAACAAATAAATGATAATATGTGAAGGTAAATAAGAATGAGGTGAGGAAATAGTATGGAAGTAGGAGAATAAAGGAGAAAAAAAGGAGGAAGAAGAAGAAGAAGAAGAAGAAGAAGAAGAAGAAGAAGAAGAAGAAGAAGAAGAAGAAGAAGAAGAAGAAGAAGAAGAAGAAGAAGAAGAAGAAGAAGAAGAAGAAGAAGAAGAAGAAGAAGAAGAAGAAGAAGAAGAAGAAGAAGAAGAAGAAGAAGAAGAAGAAGAAGGAAGCGTTATTCCGTTACTCATCGTTAAGAAAATTGGTGATAAATAAATAAATAAAAAATAACAGTAATAAAAATGATAATAATAATAATAATAATAATAATAATAATAATATTGAAGGATTGACGTGTTTAGTTATTTATATTTCTTTAAATTGCATAGTTTTTACATTACTTATACATTTTTCTTTCCTTCAATTTCTTTTTCTGAATTTATATTATTTCTTCAATGCAGTATTTTGAGAGAGAAAAAAATCGTTATGAGTTCCCTTTCTCTCTCTCTCTCTCTCTCTCTCTCTCTCTCTCTCTCTCTCTCTCTCTCTCTCTCTCTCTCTCTCTTATTCATCTTCCTGTATTATTCCTTATTATATTTCTTCACTTTCTCTTTTATTAATTTTATTTATTTTGTATATATATTTTTTTTATTGTAATGTCACTTGTTTTAATCTGTTTTTCTTCTTTTGTTCTCATTCGTTTTTTATTCGTTTCACGTCATTAACTTTTTTTTTTAGAGCGAGAGATAGATACAAAAAACAACAAAAAAAAAGAGAGAGAGAAAGAGAGAAAATTAAGTGACTAAAGAAACTAAAAGATAAGAAAGAAAGAGAGGCGTGAAATGGCTTTGAAATTTGGAAAGAAAATTAATGCAAGTCACGTGTGGGAAAAAAGTGGGAAAAAAAGGGAAAAAAAGAAAGTGTCGGAAGCTACACCTGACTAACTCTTTTCTTTCTTTCTTTCCTTTCACAACAAAATAGAAAAAAATAGAGAAAAAAAAATATATAACAGCTTCCCGATCTACTACACACACACACACACACACACACACACACACACACACACACACACACACACACACACACACACACATACATACACACACACACACACACACACACACACACGCACACGCACACGAACACACTGAAAAAGGATAAAAAGAAATAAATATCAGAGGATCATAAGAAGATATTTTACTTCAATATATCCAATGATTCTTAATTACCTAAGTCACACATTATCCATACAGGTGTAATTTCTGTAGTTTCTCCTTTAACCTCGAATACACCAAACAACCTTGATTCTCTTTTTCTGAACATGATTCCACATATTCTTAAATTTACTCTCTCTCTCTCTCTCTCTCTCTCTCTCTCTCTCTCTCTCTCTCTCTCTCTCTCTCTCTCTCTCTCTCTCTCTCTCTAATTGTGTAAATAATCCCTACGAGGACAAATAGACAGACAGACAGACAGACGGACAGACACATGACTTAACAATCTCAAGGAAAATTTTTAACAAACGATGCACAGTTAATTAACGGCACTGACCACTCTTTCTTTCTCTCTCTCTCTCTCTCTCTCTCTCTCTCTCTCTCTCTCTCTCTCTCTCTCTCTCTCTCTCTCTCTCTCTCTCTCTCTCTCTCTCTCTCTCTCTCTCGTCAGTGAAAGCAATCAACTTAATCTGAAGGCTTTGACAAGACGACTCAAAAGGCTTCACAAAGGAGAGTAAAAATCAGGTTTCAACTTTTGCTACACGACAGGAATTGTTTTGACTGGAGGAAACGAGAGATAATAAGTGTAGAATTAAAAAGTGATAGGGAGAGAGGGAGAGAGAGAGAGAGAGAGAGAGAGAGAGAGAGAGAGAGAGAGAGAGAGAGAGAGAGAGAGAGAGAGAGAGAGAGAGAGAGAGAGAGAGAGAGAGAGAGAGAGAGAGAGAGAGAGAGAGAGAGAGAGAGATAAGCTAAGACGAAGGGTATGCATTATATATTTTTTTTCTATGTCGTTCTTGGATATAAAAGGAATTGCTTAGTCATAACTTATAATAAAACCTAAAAAAAACAAAGTGATAATAATAATAATGATAAAAATAATGATAAAAATAATTAATAATAATAATAATAATAATGTCCACTGATGTTACACCTTGTAAGAATAATGTAAAACAAGAGTAAGAAAAGGAAAAAAAGGATAGATAGATAAAACGACAAATAGATAGACAGAGATAGAAAGAGGAATTAAATAAGAATAACGTCAATAGTAAAGCAAAAGAAAAGATAGAATGTGGAAGAAGCGAAAGGAAGGAGGAGGAGGAGGAGGAGGAGGAGGAGGAGGAGGAGGAGGAGGAGGAGGAGGAGGAGGAGGAGGAGGAGAGAAGAAATAGGAGTGTGCGTCAAGATTCAGTGTACATAAGGGAAGGAAGACAGACGGGGAGGTGCCTTGTGCCACTCTCCTCTCAATGGCAAGGAGGAGGAGGAGGAGGAGGAGGAGGAGGAGGAGGAGGAGGAGGAGGAGGAGGAGGAGGAGGAGGAGGAGGAGGAGGAAAACGGTCTCACTTTAAACCTGAAATCATGTAATTCCAGTAATTTCCACAATACATCTAAGAAATGGCTTCAGAAAAACTAACATTTATCTTTTCACTTAATTATTTTCTCTCTAATACTCTCCCATTTCTAAACACTTTAACGGAAACTTCTTTTTTTTTAATTCGTAGGAAAGATGTAAACTGACAATTTTTAGGCCTCAGTTGATGTCTTTCTTAGATTGATAGTAAGATACATTTAAGACTAAGGGAGAGAGTGTGTGTGTGTGTGTGTGTGTGTGTTGCAAGGGAGAAGAAGAGGAGGTGAAGGTGGTGGAGGAGGAGGAGGAGGAGGAGGAGGAAGAGGAGGAAGAGGAGGAGGAGGAGGAGGAGGAGGAGGAGGAGGAGGAGGAAGGGAAATTCAGAGCAGGAATGTGTTAAGTCTGTCAACATAAATGATGCAATCTTATACATAACCTTGATGAGAGAGAGAGAGAGAGAGAGAGAGAGAGAGAGAGAGAGAGAGAGAGAGAGAGAGAGAGAGAGAGAGAGAGAGAGAGAGAGAGAGAGAGAGAGAGAGAGAGAGAGAGAGAGAGAGAATAAAAAGAAATAGTTCAGAAACACATTATCAGTTCTGCGTGACCTTCCTTGACCTCTCAGTGTGCCGCCGCTTGACACTGTTTTGCCCCAAGTCAATCTGAATGTTTGTCCTTAAATATTCCTCCTCCTCCTCCTCCTCCTCCTTCCTACTCCTCCTCTTCCTCCTCCTCCTTCTCTTCCTCTTCCTCCTACCACCCACAGCAACACCATCTTACCTCCTCTTCATTCCTCTCTCCCTCATTTACTCTCTTTTCCTCTCTTCTTCCTGAACCTCCTCCTCCTCCTCCTCCTCCTCCTCTTCCTCCTCCTCCTTCTCCTCAGACTCACTTCTTTGTTACCGGATAATTTTACTTGTCTTTTTTTTTCTTCTCCTTCTTGTCTCTCTCTCTCCTTTTCATCTCCCTTTTAAATGTTAGCACAGAGTCAAACGTTAAAAAGAGAGTCTCACTTTAATGTTTCCAGTTGCTACTCACAACATGATTTCTGCCCAAAAGTCAGCGGCGGCGTCTTTGGTTCAATTGAGTGTGGCATGAGTGAGTGTTGAAGAGAAGAAAGAAAGAAAAAAAAAAAGTCCTTTATTTTCTCTGATGACTTGTAAAAATATTTCTCTACTCGAGTAAATCCAAGAAAGAAAGAAAAAAAAAAAATAGAAGAATGGTTGGTTGTCAGGTTTAAAAGAATTCAGAAAAAAAGATGTTTAATTAATTCAATTCGTTTTCTTTTTTCGACTGGTGTAAATAATAAGATGGAGGTGAAGTTGAGGGGGAGACACCACTAAGGAAACTATTGAGGTTGGTTGAACTATGCTGTAAAGAGTTAATTGGAAAGTTTTGATAAAAGTTCATTAGCTATACTTACGAATGTCAAATACTCTCTTTCCTACTCCTATCTCTCTTCTCTCTCTTCTCTCTCTCTCTCTCTCTCTCTCTCTCTCTCTCTCTCTCTCTCTCTCTCTCTGTGACCTATAATAATCAAACAGGTATATGTAGACACCACTCAACTCAACTCAAGTCGAAGGTCTAATCATTATCATCCATAAATCTCAGCCTTGGAATCGAAAGCAGTTAAAAGTATATATAATTCGTCCAGTACTTATACAAATAGATGGGTGGAAAAAAAATAAATGATACATCGTCCACAGATTGATAGGTGGACGCCTCAAGGTGGTGATGGCTGATAATGTGAGGAAATTGGGCGGGATTTTCAAACAATTATTTCATAGATTCTTCACTTCGTTAACATCAATCATTAATTCATTCTCCTCTTACTCCTCTCTTCTTCTTCTTTTTCTTCTTAACCTTCTTCTTCTTCTTCTTCTTCTTCTTCTTCTGCTCCTTCATCCTTATAATCTTCTCTTATTTCTCTTCCTCATCCTAATTTTCTTCTCCTCGTCCTTCTTTTTTCATGATCTTGTTCTTGATCTTGTTCTTAGTCTTGTTCTTGACTTCCTATTATTATTCCTACTACTACTGCTTCCAATTTCTTACCTCTCTTCCTTCTCCTCTTCGTTCCTTTTATCATAATCTTTTCTTCTCTTCTATTACTACTACTACCACCATCACCACCACCACCACCACTACCTCCTGCTCCTATTTCTTACCGGTCTTGTTCTTAACTTACTCCTCCTCCTCCTCCTCCTACTAGAATTACTATTACTTTTTTCTTCTCCTCTTTCATCGCCTCTTCCTCTTCCTCTTCCTAGGCCGTCGCGTACTGCCAGTAAACCTTCGGGTACTACCATCATGGCCGTCGATCGTACAGTGATCAGCAAAAAATACTGTGTCGAGTGGCAATTAAAATTTACGATTAGGACCCGAGTAGA
>JAPQNM010000048.1:1320023-1325023 GCA_029783475.1 Metacarcinus magister
TTCCTTATAAAATCACCGTATTAACCTTACTACCATGACCACCACCAACACCTCCTCCCACATCATATATATAACATAACCTCAGAATCAAGTTATAATCAAACTTACGATCCATTTGACACATTAACATAACAATCTCTCGGTTTGACCTGACCTGCTCTCATCATTCAACACTGACCTTTTCCCCCAACAACTGTTATGACCAATAAGCTGATAATGCACACGTGATAATGCTTAAACACCTGCCTATCAATACATCTAAACTGCACTAAGCTCAGAGAATAAATACCTGAACACCTCTCTTATTATTATCATCATTATTGGAGCCAGAAATGAGAACGATACAATCTGCGTATTTCTTGTGAAGTAAAAGTTGTGGTTTTCTTATGGTTTTCAGCTTTAATGGTTAATTGTGTAAGAAAAATATTGCCCCCACACACACACACACACACTCACTACACACGAGAAAGCTTAAGGGTATCGAATGAGTCGCCGGCCAAGTCGAGACAAGTCAGTCCAACTCAGTGTGGGATAATTGTTATAGTTTCCACATTCAAGACTTTAAAAGGAGAAAGGAAGAGAGAGAATGTGGAGGGAGCTGTGCTGAGACTATGACTAAATAAGAGAGTGACTTCAAATGACGTGAAGAAGAGTGATTGTTTATCTCTCTCTTTTCCTCTTTTTTTCTTCTTCTTCTCTCTCTCTCTCTCTCTCTCTCTCTCTCTCTCTCTCTCTCTCTCTCTCTCTCTCTCTCTCTCTCTCTCTCTCTCTTAAAATGGATAAATTGTCACGAATGAATAATAATCAATACATAAATTAGTTAATAATTGAATGAATATAAGAAAACTAGCAATATTTACACCCACTCTTCTCTTTTCTTTCTTCTCTCTCTCTCTCTCTCTCTCTCTCTCTCTCTCTCTCTCTCTCTCTCTCTCTCTCTCTCTCTCTCTCTCTCTCTCTCTCTCTCACACAAAGGAAGGACAAAAAGCTGTTTCCCTCTGACCACGCCCACGACAAAGGGAGGGAGAGGAAAGATAGGATATGAGAGAGAGAGAGAGAGAGAGAGAGAGAGAGAGAGAGAGAGAGAGAGAGAGAGAGAGAGAGAGAGAGAGAGAGAGAGAGAGAGAGAGAGAGAGAGAGAGAGATAATTTCCTGGTCTGTAACTCCACAAAGACGCCCTTTTTGGAAACACTTAGTTGATAAGAAGAAAGATTTGGAAGAGAAGAAAAAAATGTTAATGAGAGAGAAGAAAGGAAGAAAAGAAGAGGGGAAAAATGAGAGAGAGAGAGAGAGAGAGAGAGAGAGAGAGAGAGAGAGAGAGAGAGAGAGAGAGAGAGAGAGAGAGAGAGAGAGAGAGAGAGAGAGCAATCTGTAAACACGTCTCATATAAATTTACCGAGACAATAAAATGCAGAAAATGTTTGCAAAATAAAGAAGAACGTGAAGGAGAAAGAGAAAATGAGGAAGAGGAAGAGGCAGAAAGATAATAATCAGAAGAAAAAAAAACAAGAGGAGGGATCGGGAAGAGGAAATTGATGATAAAGAGAGCAAGGAAATAAAAAGGAAAATAAAAGAAAGATGAAGAAATAATAATAAACAAAAATAATTGACATATATTATCAAAATGAGATGCTATGGAATGCAAAACTGGGAAGAGAAAGTCAATTAAAATAAAAAAAAAAGTGAAATTAAAGTCAGAAAAGAAAAGAGAGAAAAGAATGTGATAACGAAGACAACTTTTCATACCATTTCTTACTTTTCTATAAATGTCACTCGCTCTAAACACAGATTTGCGAAAAGTGAAAAAAAAAAGAGAGCGAGAGAGAGAGATAAAAAAAGAGAGATAGTGCAGAAAGTAATAAAAAAAGAAATTCAGGTTAGCTACATCAGGTGTTCTTTAAATGGTAGAACATGGTAATTGCTATTAATTTCTTCTTAATGACTATATTTACTTGCTTCTCCAATAAAGCGAAATTCTCTCAATATTTAGGGGAAAAAAAACCCATTAAACTCACACACTCAAAAAAGTGATTCTAATATCATGGAACCCTAGCAGAGGAGGAGGAGGAGGAGGAGGAGGAGGAGGAGGAGGAGGAGGAGGAGGAGGAGGAGGAGGAGGAGGAAGAGTGAGGAAAGAGAGGGAAAAAAGAAAGATCTAAGCTTGTTGAGAAAGTTAAATTACGTTCAACAAAGGAAAGTTTTCATTTGAGACTTTTGGTGAGGAAAGGAAGGATGAAGAAGAGGAGAAGGAGGAAGAGGAAGAGGAGGAGAAGGAGAAGGAGAAGGAGAAGGAGAAGAAGGAGGAGGAGGAGGAGGAGGAGGAGGAGGAGCAGGATGAGGAGTATGAGAAACCAGACAGGAAAACAAGAGAGAGGATGTGCTAGAAGAAGAAGACGAGGAAGAAGATGAAGAAGAGAACAATAGAGTTGAAGAAGACAATAGTGGAAGTCACCATAATACTTGAAAGAACAGTTGTTTCTCTCCCTCCTCCTCCTTTCCACCCTCCCTCCCTCCCTGTCTTCTTCTCTCCCTTCCTCCTTACCTTCCTCTCTGTTCGGGCGCATCCAGACACACTAGTCAGACTCCACCCTTAAGATAAATTTATTGACGTTAATTGCGCGATTACTTCCATTACTCAATTGCTAATTCAGCGTTTTAAAATGGTTTGTATCGCGTCTCCTGGGAAGGTTGCGTTGGTCTCAGCCTAACCAAGACGCATTTGACGGCGTAACAAAGTGTAGTTTTCTCGTTTACGCCACAAAATCGTTGCCTTCCTTCCTGACTTATTGAACACTCTTCGGGAAGTGAATTTTCTGCGCCTTAAGTGAAGGTTCCATGCGATTACGGTCATGCAAGGCTTTCTGGTACGCACACCTTCACACACGTACACCCACACACACACGTACACACATCCACACACCCACACACACACACACACACACGTCACACTCACATAAACACGGCTGCTTGACCCTTTGATCCGAAGAAAGTTCATGAGAACAAAATAAAAAGAACATAAAAAAAAATCATATATAGATAAATAATAATAAACAATAATAAATAATAATAATAATAATAATAATAATAATAATAATAATAATAAAGTAACCTGAGTATATCTTTTTCTCCCTTGAGCTAACAATGCACAGTTCGTGACTTCTACTCCTACCACCACCACCATCTCTACCACCACCACCACCACCACCACCACCACCACCACCACCTCGACCCCCACGAAGCCCGCCCTGCACTGTGTTCGCGTGCTTGGATTGACGTAATCTGTGGAGGCGCCGCGTCTGGGTGCCTCGTATAAGGTGCGCTGCTGGGATATGCAAGGCAGTGTGTTTAGGTGGCAAAGACCGGTATACTCAACATCCTCCCCGCCTCCCAGCCCGCCACCCAGCTGTCGCGTATTGCTGGGACCAAGGTACTGGGAAACTATCTCTTTCTTTCTCTATCTTACTCACTCTCAGTCTCTCTCTCTCTCTCTAGCCCTTCACTCCCACGTCGGGTGAGGGCGTGTTAAGGATGTGGACACCGTGATGGTTAGGCAAGAGTTGAAAGTACATAAGCAAAGGTACGGCTTAACCTAGGCACTGAACGGCACAGCAAGGCAGGGCAGGGCAGGGCAAGGCAAGGCAGGGCAGGGCACGGCAGGGCAGGGCAGGGCAGGGTACGGCACGGCAGGGTACGGCACGGCAGGGCACGGCAGGGCACGGCAGGGAAACGATGGAAGACAAGACGTGTTCACCACCTTTTTTATATATATATACAATTCCTTCTAAAGCCAATGATATTTTTTTTCTTCTTTTTTAAATGTGGTTTTTTGGAGTATATTTCAGAAGTGATTCTCTTCTCTGCTTTGTAAAGTGTCCGTTGCTGTAGTGTCTTCTTGTTATTTATATAGAAAACGAACTGACGGGTTTTCTTTTCATATCTTTAAACCATGAAAACCCCTCCAAAGAAAACAGAAAACGAAGAAAGGCAAGTATTGAAGGACAACTATAGGAATCTGACACTGCCACACACACACACACACACACACACACACACACACACACACACACACACACACACACACACACACACACACACACACACATACACACACACATACAAATAGGGTTCGCAGCACGTTCTAAATACAAACCCACAAACTTGCACTATACATCCTGGCTCGCTATAAGAAAAAAGTAGATTGGTTCTCTCAGACAACCATACGTAAGGAGAGTGTCAAAGTGATCTCATTCCAGCGTGTTTTGTGGCCAGGTAAAGTTAAGTGGAGAGAACCTTGGGGTGGGCTGATGTATAGGGCTGCTTTGAGAGAGAGAGAGAGAGAGAGAGAGAGAGAGAGAGAGAGAGAGAGAGAGAGAGAGAGAGAGAGAGAGAGAGAGAGAGAGAGAGAGAGAGAGAGAGAGAGAGAGAGAGAGAGAGAGAGAGAGAAGAGAGAGAGAGAGAGAGAGAGAGAGACGAGAGAGAGAGAGAGAGAGAGAGAGAGAGAGAGAGAGAGAGAGAGTGAGATACGGAAGAGCGAATTGATTAGTTAGAAGGACGATTAAAAACTGACCGACACACACACACACACACATACACACACACACACACACACACACACACACACACACACACGTACAATAATGTAGCAAGTCGCACAAAAGGAGACCAGGAAAAAAAGAAGAGAGTAACTATCGATACAGATTAAATTTCCGTCAGAAAGAGCGATATTACTAGTTTTCGAGAGTTCATTTTTTGCAAGTGGTTCAAAGCTCCATGGGTAATCAAGGACAGGTGAAAATGACCTTAATTAATCAGCAGGTAAGACGGGAGGGGAGGGTCAACGTGGAAATAGAAAGCTAGACAGATTCTTAACACAGATTTGTACAATTGATTCTAGTTTTTATTTCATGCGGGAGAGAGAGAGAGAGAGAGAGAGAGAGAGAGAGAGAGAGAGAGAGAGAGAGAGAGAGAGAGAGAGAGAGAGAGAGAGAGAGAGAGAGAGA
>JAPQNM010000048.1:1331469-1333969 GCA_029783475.1 Metacarcinus magister
TTAGTGAGTACGCCGTGAGTTCAGTCAAGAAGGCCAACACCTCTTTGACTAACCCTCGACCCTTCCTTGTTGACACTCTCGCGTTCGTGTTGACTGACAAAATTCTCCGCTGGAATATATTTAATCTCTCTCTCACTCTCACTCTCACTCTCTCTCTCTCTCTCTCTCTCTCTCTCTCTCTCTCTCTCTCTCTCTCTCACTGGGAAGGAGAATAAAGAGTACAAAAAGAGTAGGGGAGGGTAGAGAGAGACAGAGAGAAAGAGAACGAGAGAGAGGGAGTGGCCAGCACCCTCAACTGTCTCTTCGCAGGACATAAACTCCCCGAGCCCAGGATTGGAAAGGTGTTCGCCTCACCTCTACTCTCCTCACCAGAACACAGCAAGGAGTACAAACCCTTGGAATATTGTCCCCATTATGTAAGCATCCAGTGGCTCTCATTTACACGTCCATCATTATAAGGAACCCCACCACATCGCGCCACAAAAACTTACACTTTCACACCGATCCTTGACTTGGCGCCGTGTGTGTCCGTGTGTGTGTGTGTGTGGGTCTGAACGGCTTCAATACGCTGCTCCATCCTTAACCTTAATTTAAAGTGGATTCGATTCGTCTCGGGGTTGAAAGATCTGCTGGTGGACACGTCTTGGAAATCACTTCATCCTTAGTTGGGGCGATAATTACTGAGAGGTACAAGGGTTTGAGTGTAGCTTTCCTGACCTTGCAAACATTGACCCGACCTCTTATCCCCTTCACCCCTTTCCTTTCGTCCTCCTATACTCGCATACCCTCGCATACCTACATCACCTTTGTCTTGGTTTCACTCTCCACCAGTCCATGTCTCGCACGGGGATCGCTATTTATGACTTTGTATATAGACGTGTACTCAAACGGAACATATTAGCCCGGGTGAGAGTCCCTACAACGAGGCTGGTCACGCGAGAATCTACTTAACTCCTGTCTGTGGTTACGACGACTAATGGCTTTGTGGCACCTACATAGCTACCTGTGTGTGTGTGTGTGTGTGTGTGTGTGTGTGTGTGTGTGTGTGTGTGTGTGTGTTATAATCTTCGGAAATGCGTGTGTATCTTCCCTTTTTTTCGAGGTTATCTAAAACAATACTTCTCAGAGATCCTTCACGCCTTACACACACACACGCACACGCACACACACGCACACACACACACACACACACACACACACACACACACACACACACACACACACACACACACACACACACACACAATCCTCTTTGAGTGCTCGTGTCCTATAAGAGGAAGAACTGACTATTCCCGGTTCTCCTCCTCCTCCTCCTCCTCCTCCAATCCTCCTCCTCCTCCTCCTCCTTGTTTTTGCTCCCTGTCCGTGAGTCGCTTTTCAGACGAGGAAAAATAATATTAAGATCAACTGGGTTTTTTTTTCTTTCTTTCTCTGTTTCTCTCTCCTCTTCCATTTCTACGAGTGACGTCATCGGTGACCTTGAATTACCAGAGCGGATCTTGAGTCGAGGGAGGGCGGGGCGGGGCGGGGTTTGGAGGGGAGACGAAGAGAGGGACAAAAAGTGCGGGGAAATGAAAGAAATAACGAAGAGTAAATGAATGAGAAAATAGAAATAGCAGAAAATAATTACATATATACTTCAGAAGAAAAAAAAAGACACTACAATTTTGCGTACCAACCCAATCCATCTTTTTTTAAATTAAGTTAGTTTTAGTTATCGATTCCTAGGAATGAGCGATACCTATCCACACACACCTGTATATAATTATGGCGTCGAGTCCAGGTTACACATACACACACACACACACACACACACACACACACACACACACACACACACACACACACACACACACACACACACACATACCCCAGAAGTTATTGGTAGTAACTTGACGTCAAAGAGTGCATCGATCACTACCCTCATTGCCTGAAAACGATCCGAAATTAAAAGGTTCGAGTTTGATTTCGGTAGAGAGGCGGATGAAGGGCTCCCATTGGCCATCCATCACAGGTAACGCCGCTCATCCAGGTAGCTCATCCGTCAAGGCTACGGCCACTGCAAGAACGTCGATGGCGCGCGGCGCATCGCCGCTGCCCGGCGGGCGCTCCTGGCAGGGGCCGCGCGGGCTTGGCCGAGCTGCGCGCCCCCTTGCCGTTTGGCCATGGCGGGCACTGGGTCGGGGCACCCCCCCCCGAGGTTGCCCCCCCCCGCAGCACTTGTCGGTCACACATATCGCTGTTTCGTCCCCCCGCCCCTCCCTCGCTGGGCGCGCCCGCGCGACGGCCCCCCAGCGCTTGTCGGCGCGCGGTGCGCGTGGGTTCTGTCTCTGCGGGTTCCCGCGCTGCCGCAGGGCGCGGTGTGTGGCCGTGCCGTTTTGGGGTCCCCCGGGCCGGCGGCCGGACGGCAGGCCGGCCGGCCGGCCGGCCGGCCAGGCCGGCACAGGCAAGGCATATGGCCCAGGCAGGCCGGCAGGGCCGGCACGGCGGTCCCGCCCCA
>JAPQNM010000048.1:1338969-1353969 GCA_029783475.1 Metacarcinus magister
CCTGCTGGTGCCTGCTTGATAGATGGGATGGAAGGGGGAGGGATGGGGGAGGGGAGGTAGGATAGGTGTAGGTCGATAGGTAGGATAGATAAGGATGAGGGGAGGAGGATGGGAAGCTGAGGTACAATACGTGGAAGTCAAAAGGTAGGATAGGTTTGGTTAGGTTAGAAGGAATATATAGGATAGGCTTAGGTCATAAGGTAGGATAGAAGGAATAGATAGGATAAGGTAGGTAAGGATGTGGGAGTGATGGAGAAGGAATAGCTGAAGGAGTGAGAGGAGAAGAGATGGAGAGCAGGTGGAGGAGGAGAGGGAGGAGAAGGATACAATCTACATAATGGAGAAGGGATGACGATGGAGAAGCATTGATAAGGTGGAGGAGAGGAGAGACACTGGAGGTAAGTGGAGGAGGAATTGATCTTGTGGAGGCGAAGAATGGAGGTACGAGGCTGAACAACGGTGTGGAGGAATGGAAAGAATCACGACTGTGGAGGGAAAACAGTAATTGCAGAGGTGGAGATGTAAAGGGATGGAGGAGAAGGGAGGTGAAGGATTAACGATGAATAACTTAGGAGGTGGTGGTGGTGGTGGTGGTGGTGGTGGTGGTGGTGGTGGTGGTGGTGGTGGTGGTGGTGGTGGTGGTGGCGGTGGTGGTGGTGATGGTGGTGGTGGTCTGTGGAGTGTGTGAAGAGGGAATGCAGAACGTAAAACAATAAGAGAGGAGAAGGAGGAGAAGAAGGAGAAGGAGAAGGAGGAGGAGAAGGAGAAGGAGGAGGAGGAGGAGGAGGAGGAGGAGGAGAAAAAAATAGTAATAGTAGTAATAACAATAGTAATAAAAGGAGAAGCAAAAGAAGACATAAACAAGAAAGAAGAAGAAGAAGAAGAAAAGAGAGAGAGAGAGAGAGAGAGAGAGAGAGAGAGAGAGAGAGAGAGAGAGAGAGAGAGAGAGAGAGAGAGAGAGAGAGAGAGAGAGAGAGAGAGAAGAAGGGGAAGAAAGGGAGTATTGTCGGGTGTTCCCCAGGGCGGGTTAGCAAGTGGCTGGATCCTCTTTTGTTTGTGTTCGCTTACTCGCTTACCTTCCCAGCCTACCTGCACACCCACCCTACCCCTCTTTCCCCCCCCCTCCTGCTCCCCTCCAAGCCTCCACCAACCACCCCCTCCTCCTCCACCGCGCCCCCCCTCCTCCTCCTCTCAAGCCTTCTCCCCGCCCCTCCCCCCCCCAAACACACCTCACAGTATTCCACTCACACCCAATTTATCCTCACTGGCAGGAAATTCGTGTAAACTCATAACCATCATAGATAATAGATATAAAAAAAAAGGGAATAATGATAATAATAATAATGATGATAATAATAATGATAATAATAAGTGAAGGGTCTGCATGTCACTATTTTTTGTTAATACAGCTAATGGAAGGAGTGCTATTCTCTCTCTCTCTCTCTCTCTCTCTCTCTCTCTCTCTCTCTCTCTCTCTCTCTCTCTCTCTCTCTCTCTCTCTCTCTCGATGCCCTAGAATCACATACTTTAACCAAAAAACAAACAAAACACACTATTTCGCAATCTTCCCATTAATCTCAGATCCTGCCACAAAGAAAACGGAGTCAGTTTAAATTAATGGTCGAATCACGTGACCAATTAAGTTGATTGCGTCATTAATTACGGCCAAACGAGGCTCATTAACGATCTGAATAAATATTGACGTTGAAGAAAGAAGTCGAGAGAGAGAGAGAGAGAGAGAGAGAGAGAGAGAGAGAGAGAGAGAGAGAGAGAGAGAGAGAGAGAGAGAGAGAGAGAGAGAGATGCCTTTAGTTTTATTCTTTTTGTTAATGGTTTGTTATCTTGATGAGTCACTGCTGTTGTTGCATTTTTTATCTCCCTCTCTCTCTCTCTCTCTCTCTCTCTCTCTCTCTCTCTCTCTCTCTCTCTCTCTCTCTCTCTCTCTCTCTCTCTTTCTCCTTTTTGTCTCTTTATCTTTTCATTTATTTATTATTATTCTTGTTGTTATTGTAAACGAAACCAATTGCAAAGTTACTATACAGAAAAGTCAGAAAAGAAACAAAAAAAACAACTACACTTTATTTTTCTACATCGCTATTAACACACAGCATTTAATTGGATATGCCAAACGTTTTTTACCTCTCTCTCTCTCTCTTCTCTCTCTCTCTCTCTCTCTCTCTCTCTCTCTCTCTCTCTCTCTCTCTCTCTCTCTCTCTCTCTCTCTCTCTCTCTCTCTCTTTATTATCATTATTGATCCACGAATATTTGCTACATAAACATACGCATATGCAGTCACTTCCCTTACTTTATTTTGTCCATCTGTATCTTTCTCTTAAGGGAGCAAGCGAGGTGAGGTGATTGGATGTAGTAGTAGTAGTAGTAGATAATATTTTGGTGTTCCGCCCATCCATGCACCCACCCACCCACTCACACACCCACCCAGTCAGACAGTCAGCCATCCACCCACCCAGTCCAAAGTCCGCCTTCCAGCCGCCTTCCAGCCTGCCTGCCTACCTGCCTGCCTTCTGCCGCTACACCGTCCTGACAGGTAAATAAAATGAAAATAATAATTATGTTCTAACGAGGCCTCTGTCTGCTAGGTAGTTGAGTTAGTGCCACACCTTCCCATTTCTCTCTCTCTCTCTCTCTCTCTCTCTCTCTCTCTCTCTCTCTCTCTCTCTCTCTCTCTCTCTCTCTCTCTCTCTCTCTCTCTCTCTCAGTAGTTTCCATCGGGTTTAATACTTCAGTGAGTCTGTTCTCTGTTTTTCGTAATCTTTAAGTTTGAAATACAATACAAGTTTCATGGAGAATATTTTATGAAAACTTAACTACCGGTTATCTGAAGGTTTGAAGTTTCATATTTTTGCCCTAGGGAAGAGTAAGCTTAGATATTCTCATTGATAATCTCTCTCTCTCTCTCTCTCTCTCTCTCTCTCTCTCTCTCTCTCTCTCTCTCTCTCTCTCTCTTATTGTGTGTGTGTGTGTGTGTGTGTGTGTGTGTGTGTGTGTGTGTGTGTGTGTGTGTGTGTGTGTGTGTGTGTGTGTGTGTGCAAAAAGCTATGAAGGTTTGGCTATGTATGTATGTATGTATGTATGCAAGTCGACCTCCATTGTCTCACGCCGAGTGTCTATCGCTTTGCATCGACCAAGTTGTATCAGTAATAATGGATTCCGTGTCTTATCTCTCACCGTAAATCAGTTATGTCTGTGTTTCCTCGCTTTGCCTTCGCTTGCTCCTTATCTCTCTTGTCAAGCCCAATATCTACTCTTATCTTCTTCGAGTTGTTTCTTTCTTTCTTCCCTCTGCGATTTTGTTGACGTAATACCTCCAGCACGGCCTCTAGTAACCCTGAGTGTGTGTGTGTGTGTGTACGTGTGTTGTGGTGGTGGTGTACGTCAGGTGTGCTTTAATTACACCTGTACGTCGTGTCTGGTTTTAAATGATAGGCGAACACAGCAACACGCGTCTCACAGCCTAATCGGGCGTCGCTGTGGGAGGCTCATCTATTTTCAGTGCGTCAGTGGCATCTATGTTTCCCTCGTTAAGTTTGATATACGTCGCTGGTCTTACGTCTTTATCAGCCTGTAAGAGAGTTCCGCAAGGGTATTTTTTTTCCTCCTTCGTTCAGGCCGCCAATAGGAAGGGAGTAGTGTGAAATGTGTTTCTAGAGTAGGTATCTATCTTTAATTTATACCTACTATCTCTATCTCTATTAGTATTACTCGTTAGTGTGTGTGTGTGGGTGTGTGTGTGGGTGTGTGTGTGTGTGTGTGTGTGTGTGTGTGTGTGGGTGTGTGTGTGTGTGTGTGTGTGTGTGTGTGTGTGTGTGTGTGTGTGTGTGTGTGTGTGTGTGTGTGTATGTGTGTGTGTGTTCGTACGTAATGGGTGCTTCGATAACCTGGAGCTTGTTAAATAATGTGCTGTCAAATTTTCGGTCCCTCGCAATACGTGGCCGTTCAGACTAATTAAAAGTAAGCCAGGTAAGTACAGGTAACCCAACATTATATTGGCGTCTGGCAAACCTCACCTCAGTAACCTCAGTAAGTCTCTGGTCTGGGTGACTTACGAGGTTAGTACTTAATCTTGGTGACTTGTGACTTGCCTCCTGTGAACGTCAAATAATAATAGGCGTGGCTTACCTTGATCTCTGTGGGGGGGAGGGGGTGTTTAAAGGCGATAGTCACATGTAAACCCTATCAATTATCAACCTTAAAGGAGGGATGGATACAACACCTTCTAGCCTGCAGTAGTTACTCTCATATATTTCTTTGTATCTTCTTAAGCGACTGAGTTGGAAAAATAAAGACTAATAAAACTAAAGAAACTCCTTCAATTTACGGTAATTTTCCTGAACGGACGTCACATAAATTTCAATATTTCCTAACGGCTGAAGGAAGCTTAAGTGAGGCTTCTAAAGGAGAGGAGAAGGAGACTAGAAGAACACCAACCTAACTTAACCACCAAAGGAGTACTCAGTAAAGGGGAAGTTGAAATTAAAAGTTGCACAGTTATATTTTTATCCCCGTCGGCATATACACCTGACAGGAAAGGGAGTCAGTTAATTACAGGTGCTCGCAGGTAAGGTACGAGACTGCTTGCCTTACCTGTTCGAGATGGATTGTAATTGGACGCTAAAATTCGAACAGGTTGCAAGGCGTTGAGGAAGAGGAGGAGGAGTGGGAGGAGGAGGAGGAGGAGGAGGAGGAGGAGGAGGAGGAGGAGGAGGAGGAGGAGGAGGAGGAGGAGGAGGAGGAGGAGGAGGAGGAGGAGAGTTTGAGTCACGTTCCGAGGATGATTTACGAGGGTACTACTGACTGAAAGAGAGAGAGAGAGAGAGAGAGAGAGAGAGAGAGAGAGAGAGAGAGAGAGAGAGAGAGAGAGAGAGAGAGAGAGAGAGAGAGAGAGAGAGAGAGAGAGAGAGAGAGAGAGAGAGAGAGAGAGAGAGAGAGAGAGAGAGAGAGAATTAGAGGGAGTGAGGGAGGCAAAAGAAGATAGTAATATATAGAAATTAAGCAAGAATAAAAAAACAAAAAAAACATGACAGATTCGTAAATACTGGCTCCTCCTCCTCCTTCTTTTACTCCTCCTCCTCCTCTTCCTCCTCCTCCTCCTTCTTCTCCTCTTTCTTATGATCTTCCGTCTTCACAAGTGGGGCCATCAAATCAAGAAGAAAAAAAAATTAAATATATATATATATAGACCGATTATTCCAAGGCTCGCAGGAGAAAGTTTGGCTCAATACCGAACGTCTATTGGTGGATTAATGAAGTGTCTGGGCCGGCCATCCATCCATCTATTCTTTTCAGCCTCTCATGGCACAGTAAAGTGAAAAAAATGAATTACACTCAACCCCAATGAGAATGTCGAAAAAAAAAGAAGAATAAATGTGCCAGCCAATCGCGTTTTCTAAGACTTTTTTTGGGTTATAAAGAGAGAGAGAGAGAGAGAGAGAGAGAGAGAGAGAGAGAGAGAGAGAGAGAGAGAGAGAGAGAGAGAGAGAGAGAGAGAGAGAGAGAGAGAGAGAGACGATTGCTTAAGTGCCATTCACGTCTTAATAATTTACTTTGTGATCTCATCCCTATCACTTCTCTCTCTCTCTCTCTCTCTCTCTCTCTCTCTCTCTCTCTCTCTCTCTCTCTCTCTCTCTCTCTCTCTCTCTCGTTCTGTCAGTGGTCTATAAAAGGTCTTATTCCTCTTCCAAGCACAAAAGGGGGATGAATGTGGGTGTCCACTGTTGACACGCCTTTTAAAATAGACCATTGTAGTTTAGGTCAAATTTATCGCTGTCTGATCCAAACTTGGTGGTGGTGGTGGTGGTGGTGGTGGTGGTGGTGGTGGTGGTGGTGGTGGTGGTGGTGGTGGTGGTGGTGGTGGTGGTGGTGAAGTTATCTATACTTTTATTGTTCTTGTTATTGTTTTCTGGAGTGGAATGAATGTTATAACTCATGATAACTATGATTTAAGTGTTAACAATGAGGGTAAGTGAACATACGTACACACACACACACACACACACACACACACACACACACACACACACACACACACACACACACACCAGCACCACTTCTCCCAAACTCCATTTTCTTTGTCTCTATTTACACTAACTTCTTTTCATCCACTTCATTTTCTTCTCAGCGGCACAATACCCGGTTTTCTTTCTATTTTTTCCTCTTCCTCCTCCTCTTCTTCTTCTCTTCTGACTTGCATTTCTTTTCTTCTTCTTCTTCTTTCTTGTACTTCTTTTCCTGTCTCCTCTTCGTTCATTAATCTTCTACTTGTAATTCTAAACCTTTTCTTCTCATTTTTTTTCTTCTTCCTTTCATTTATCTTATACTTTTACTCTTCATCACTCCTTCCTTTTTCCTCCTCCTCCTCCTCTTGTCTATCTCCTATCACAAAACACTACTATTACTATTTATTACTACTATTGTTACTATTACTATTCTTTCTTATTTAATACTACTGTTAATTCGTATGCCTTTTTTTTTTATCTTTTTAATGGCTCCATCAAACTTCTAATCACCAGACAGAGCCATTGCCGTATCACAAGGCGAGAGCATTTAATTTATTTATTCATCCAAGGTCAGATAAACAAAAGTAATTTACAGGTGCTCCAGGTAACCCAAGAGGCGCACTAAATAAATGGACGAAGGTGGGCTGACGAGGCTGATGCCGGGGGGTGGACGGGAGCCAAGGAGGGGGGGGAAGGGGGGGAGGGGGGGGGCGGAGGAGGGTGGATGAAAGGGGGGAGGTAAATACAATAAATAATACAAGTTTATTCTCACACATGAAAACTTGTTCTAAGGAGGTGGTGGAGTAGGAATAGGAGGAGGAGGAGGAGGAGGAGGAGGAGGAGGAGGAGGAGGAGGAGGAGGAGGAGGAGGAGGAGGAGGAGGAGGAGGAGGAGGAGGAGGAGGAGGAGGAGGAGGAGGAGGCCATATAAGGGATATTAAACCTGGAATGGACTTGTGCCTTTGGTTAATATTAAGGGAAAGAAAAGTTATGGGAAAGGGAATTACCTTAGTTTACCTCACCCACCTTGACATGCTGCCCTCCATCCTCCCTCCCTCCCTCCTCTCCTCTCCTCCTCCTCCTCCTCCTCCTCCTACTCCTCCTTATCCTGACAAAAAAGTCTCATCTGATCGACACTAATAATAATGTCTAAGGATATTAAAAGGGAAATACGTGACGCACTAGGAGTAAATTTAGAGTCGCTCGTAACGGTAAGGTAAGATTCAGTTTTTTTTTCTTCTTTTTTTTTTCTTCTTTCTGGTCTTGTATGTAAACTTATAATTATTTCTAACCATAGTAAAAAAAAAAAAATTAGTAATAATGATAATAATAATGATTAAAATTTGCGTGACCTGACCTGATCTTGGGATGTTAATGCACTAGATGACCTTGAAAATCATCACTGTTACTACCTCCTCCTCTTCTTCCTCCTCCTCCTCCTCCTCCTCGTTTAATCTATCTATCTATCTATTCATATATCTAACGATCTATCTATCTATGTATCTATCTATTTATCAAACTAAGCATGTAAAATATATATATGAATGTATGATTGTGTGTATGTATGTATGTATGTAAGCACCACTCGTAACAATGGCTTCATAATAATTGATATATCCGATTATGTAACTACCGATCACACAAGCACCACTCGCAACAATGGCTTCAAGATCATTGGTAAGCGTTTTAGATCGAATGAAGCGAATCACGTTTTCTTCAATAGAAATAGACGTAGATAAGTTTTATTTTTCTCACTTTCCTATATAAATTCCATGATGGTTTGTCTATGCTACATGATATCACTTCCTCTTTCGGCCAGCTTCGGCTGGAGGGAGGGGTGGGTGGGGAGGAGCCTTCCACTTTGCTGTTTTTTTGTCTCTATCAAGTAGATATTATAGTAGTAACGTAGCTAAACAGACAGCCTCGTTAGGTTCAGTAGGACTGTTGCTGTGTGTTCTTCCTTTGTACTCCTCCTCCTCCTCTTTCTTTCTTTCTAGCTGTACAAGAGAAAAAAAAGTAGGAGGGAAGGAATAGAGTGGCTGAGGAGGAAAAAAAAACCACTGACTCCCTGACCTAACCTTTGGCCTGGTGAGAGAGGAGGAGGAGGAGGAGGAGGAGGAGGAGGAGGAGAAGGAGGAGAAGGAGAAGGAGAAGGAGAAGGAGGAGGAGGAGGAGGAGGAGGAGGAGGTGCGGCTACCAGTAATGCATCCTAGTTACTGTGCAAGGATAAAGGGTGTGGTGGTGGTGGTGGTGGTGGTGGTGGTGCAAATATAAATTAATTTGTTGATTTAATTAACTCCAAATAACGTGTCTGTGTGTGTGTGTGTGTGTGTGTGTGTGTGTGTGTGTGTGTGTGTGTGTGTGTGTGTGTGTGTGTGTGTGTCTACTTGTACTACCGATTTATCATTCTCCCTTTACTTACATACTTTTCTCAATAATAATACACATTGTAGCTCGTAAATTCTACTACATAATATTTACAAAAAAACACCACCACCACTACCACCACCACCACCACCACCACAAAACCACCCCAGTAACATCATCATCCAAATAAGAAGAACAAAAAATCTATCATCACAGTAAACTAAATAGAATACATAAAAAGCGCGTTAAGGTGTGATACGGAATAATAAGAAGAAGAAAAAGAAGGAGAAGGCAGGTAAAGAGACGCCTAGAGTAACTAAGTATTACATCTACACCTGAGATCCACGCAACTTAAGAAGCTCACCTGTCTAATTACCACAGACCCACCCACCTGCCTTAAACACCTACCACCATTCATCCCATAGCGTTCCCGAGACACGTTTACTCCCATGTATTATTAAGCTAAGTGGGTCAATATATCAGAACGTGAGAGGCATTTTAAAGAGGGTAGAGCATGTCAGGATGTAATAAATGTTTTAATTATATAAGACAGAGACCATTATAGTATTCATGATTCAGGCAGTGAATTAATGCACACAGCAGGCTATACCTTGAGAGAGAGAGAGAGAGAGAGAGAGAGAGAGAGAGAGAGAGAGAGGTATGTTGTAGTAAGTGCCTTGTTGACCTTATAGGGATGAAATATTTCTCTCAGTTCAAAACGATCTCCCTCCTTCCTCCACCTCCTTATAAAGAACGAGGAAGCACTGTACAGGTAAACTCCATTAAGTCTCGTGCTACCTGACAATAACAAACACTGACATGACCTCTATCCTCAACCAAAAAGAAAATAATAATAATAAAAATAAAATAAAAATAATGATAATAGTCATAATACAATCTTTCCCTTGCATGCTCCCCCCTTAAAAAAAGTCATTAGCTAAGATAATTAGGTTTCTGAGACAAGGTAGAATGGTACAATGGGAAGGAAAGTGTTATATTATGCATGTGACTCGCGTTTTCTGAGGAGACGTGGGAAAGAAAACGGAACTGTGGCCTTGAAGGTGTTCATGCAGATTGTATTATTATTTTTATTATTACAATTTAATACAATACAATGCAATATAAAACGTACATGCATACATACGTACATACATATATATCCACTGGCATTTCTCTCTATATAGGCGATACCATAATACTAAGTTACACACACACACACACACACACACACACACACACACACACACACACACACACACACACACACACACACACACACACACACACAGCCTGAAAAAATATTAATGTGTCAAAAAAAGTATATCTCAGGAAAGGCAAAAAATTGGTTCCCAGGAAATACAAAACTTTTAAGTGTAATTAATTTTCTAGACAATTAGGAACTTGCAGCCGTATGTTGAGTGTGATGCTGGGTGATTGAAGATGGATCAGCACCTCAGTCATGTCATAGCCACCCCCATCGTAGATCAACGTAGATGACTGGAATTGCTATGCTTGCTGAAAAAAGAAAATTACATAAGTAGTTTAAACCTATAGCTATATATATTTGAGTAGTATGTTTTCTGTCAATTATTTTTACATATATTCCATTTGCACATTGTAAGTATAATGTAAAGTAGGGAAGGTAGCAGCAGACAATACATATTCTTTGTTTTAGTGTGACCCAAGGTGAGACATTTGGCCTATACAGTATCATATGCAAATATTTGATTATCAGTTTCGGTTCTAGTGGAGAGTAAATAAGAACAAAATCAAATCTTAATGTAAAGTACACAGTATGTTTGCTACATAAGACTGAGCTTACTTGGTACTGAGTGACTGTCCAGTTCATTCCCCAAATCATGAAGGTCATCACTGATCATGGTGAAGATGTTCAGTTCCCGTATCAATCTATCTTCACCTCACTTCATCATGGGTCAACTCTTGCACAAAACATGGTATTTCTTTGCTCTGAAAATTATCACTAGGTAGTTAACAAATTTTGATGTTCCTCCTAATAATATATATAAATTCAATAGCTAGTTTTATTACAACTAAATAACAAAACCATCTAGCTAGTTAGGTTAAGGTCTAAAAATGTCTATTTAAAAGTTAAATAGCTCAATCTTTCTCTTGTAGGGAGAAATGTTGCCATACCTAATTTTAGTCTATAAATATTGGTACAGAAAACAAAAAAATCAAATATAATTATTCATTACTTACCTCACCTTTGAATGTTCCCGTTCTTGTTCAGGTGTTGTTGGTTTCCTGGAGGTCAATAATCAGCAGAAATGAACAAGGTTATAACTTCTTCCCAGGTGTGTTTCTTCTTTTTAATAAAACGATAATCATGACTCTTGTCAAACAAAATATATTTCCTTTTTGATATCATTTTACTTCTTCATAATCATGCTTTAGCGAATTCAGTGTTATTTTTTTCCCCCTAACCTGATATTATTTTGCGAAGGTTTTACTCATGTGTAAAAAAATGTTCCAGCATACCAACTGTATATGCTTGGAGCAGGAATACCAACCAGCACTAAACATAACGACTTTGAATTAAGGGTCTGTCTGCCCTTACCCTTGGGACACTATATTTGTTCTTAACTTTATTCTCACTTACTTGTAGCCGCTGATGCTGCCGTGTTGTGTCGTGTACGCTGAGAAAATGTTGAAGCTGAACTTACCTGAAAAAAAGAGAGAGAAAAAAAAACAAGTTAATAAAAGTATACTACAAGCAAATTAATAGAATAAACTACACTGACACCCACAAAAAAAGAAGAAAAAAAACTAAAATATACGTATTATACACATACTTAACATGAAACTCAAACCATCCACTATACATCATACATAACGTTAACTAAATATTAATCTGTATGTATTTTCTTAACAATACACTGGTAGGAAATTGTATAAAAATCCACACTTCCAGAATCAAGTGTCTTTCTGTTCTTCACTAAGGATTAAAAACATAATAAAGTGGTTGAATTACCCATTAAAAACTAAGTGTGCCATTAACAAGGACATTAACCCATTTACTATGCACTTCCATTCACCCAGAGCGAGAGAGAGAGAGAGAGAGAGAGAGTGAGAGAGAGAGAGAGAGAGAGAGAGAGAGAGAGAGAGAGAGAGAGAGAGAGAGAGAGAGAGATCACATCTTATCAACTGGCACACCACATTCGATTTCTCAACCTTTTCTTGCACACACGCACACACACACACACACACACACACACACACACACACACACACACACACACACACACACACACACACACACACACACACTTGTAAATACGATGTTAAGAGAGTGAAGGCAAGCAGTCAAGAGCCAAGACTGACAGGCAATACATTGAACAGATAAATACAACAATTACTGTCAGATTATGGAAAAAAAAAGAATATGAAAAAAAAACAACAATACTAGTTTTTTCTTAATTTATTCTTAATGTCAATTTTTTCGTTCTTTCCTGTCTGTCTGTTTGTCTATCTGTATGTATGTATGTATGTACTCTCTCTCTCTCTCTCTCTCTCTCTCTCTCTCTCTCTCTCTCTCTCTCTCTCTCTCTCTCTCTCTCTCTCACACACACACACACACACACAAGCACCATCTGCACAGGTCAACACTAAACTCTAAGATTGGTTGGTTGCTACAAACACTTGATGATATTCTCCAACCAGCACAAAGGAGAGGCATTTTTTCTCTCTATTTTTCCTCCCTGCCTTGCGCTGCGCTGCCCCTTTATTGCATGGTTCGGTTCTGATGGTTGGTAAGTTGCCTCACTCTCAACCTGGCGAAGGAGGCGAACAAAGGTACTCATTCCTCACTGGGATGGACGCAGTACCGAGGAGGAGGAGGAGGAGGAGGAGGAGGAGGAGGAGGAGGAGGAGGAGGAGGAGGAGGAGGAGGAGGAGGCGACCTTTCACAAGTCTCTTCATCTCTGAGTTTTATGGGGCCGCAGGTGCTTCATTTCACTTAAAAGGTTACTGTGAATGGAGACGAAAAGACGAGACCAGAAGGAACAATTTGACGAAAAACTGGAGAGAGTGAGAGAGAAATTCAGTTTTTCTTGATGCAGATTTGCGAGAAAATTTTTTGAAAAGGTGACCCATAAGGATGTTTTTAGAGATGTTAGTTGTAGTTGTGGTTAATGTTGGTTGTGTGTAGAGACAGGGTGTGTGTGTGTGTGTGTGTGTGTGTGTGTGTGTGTGTGTGTGTGTGTGTTGTACGTGTGTGTGTGTGACGACAGACAAACAGAAAACGGAGCTGTATCGTCGGTGAAAGTGGGTGTGAACAAACGAAACAAAGAAAGAACGAACGGTCAGTCATGAATGAGGTTGATGGAAAAGGGTAGATATTGATACTAAATGATGGAAATAACCTTGATGCTGATGGTGACACTGATACCTGGATAGAACAAAGGGTGGGCGTCACGACTACTCTTTTCCACATCTTTCTCCACCTACTCCTACTCCTACTCCTTCTCCTCCTCCTCCCTCCAGATCTGCCGTCACTCCTTCATTCCCTCCCTCCCTCCTTCCTCCCTCCTTAAAGAGCGCGATCTGGGAGACGATACCATCAAGTCGTTGCTTCAGAACCGCCGAAGATTTATGTGACAAAGACGAGACCATAAAAGGAAAGACTGTCGTACGAAACTCCATGACGTAGATACAATTTTATGACCCGATGCGAAGTGACCTGAAAAGTGACCTGACCAAAAAAAAACTGACGAAGATGGATAAGGAAAAAAAAAAAAATCAAACCTGAGGACAAAGAACAAAAAAACAACTTAATAAATAGTTGATAAAGTGGGAAAACAAAAGCTAAACTATGATAATTATAAAACAAAAAATGACCCAAAGAAGAACTTAGTCATTTAATATTGCCGCTAAAAACATTGCAGGGTTCAGCGTTGTAGCTTGTAATGTGCTTCCTATGTAATCTAATGTAATCCCTCCCCTCTTGACTGACCAAAATACTCGCCTGACCGTAACTTAACAAAAGGCTTCACGCAGAAAACAAAAAACAACAACAACAACAACAAAAAAATACAAGAAAAATAGAGCTCAAGGAAAATAAGAGAAAAGAGAAAACTAACAGAAAATACAAACAAACTATAATGTAATAAGCCGTAAAACTAACCTAACCTTCACTTGACACCTTCTAAAAACTAACCATCTCCTTCTAAAGTACAAGGACACACACTATTTCTAACACCACTTTGATAAAAACATAACTTCATACCTGGCTGGTTTCTCATAGTATTGCTTGCACACACTATCTCCTTACTTACTACGTTACAATCAGCACTTAATAATAATAACAATCATAATAATAATAATATAAACACTTCTATCCAACCCCTCCCTTCCTTGGCACTGGGGTAGAGGCCAACACACAACAGTTCAAGCTTCAAAACATCTACTACGAACACACAGGCACCTCAGAAACACCTTTCGAGCCACCACACACACCCAGGGGCACCACACACACCACTAAGCAAGGCCACAGAAAATCTAAACACCAGCTTCAACACCAGCCTAAACACCAGCTTTTATCAAAATTTCCCTCCTTTTTGAGCCAGCCACGAAGCTCTCCTCTACAATTCCACCAAACAGTCCTTTTTTAAACCACTTCTACGGCACCGCTTAACCTCTCCAGCTGTTAAGAGCACATTTTTAACTCAACTTTACCTGTTAAATTGTGAATAAAATTAATCCTCCTAACTTGTCTGCTTCTCTTTCTCATTCTCAAAATTATCACCAAATTCATCTCCCTCCTTCCACCCAAATAAACATTCACTCGTTTCCCGTTTCACCTAGCCAGCCAGCGAGCCTTTTAACCGCGATATTCAAATCTTCTCACAGTAATCTTATATAAAAAAAACATACTCCTTGTTGTAATGTGAAGGAAAGCAAATAAAGAAAATATAGTGAGAAAAGGAATTAAAGAAAGAAAGAAAGACAGTATGAAAGAATGAAGTATTTACGTTTAATGGTTACGAGTAAACTTAATATTTTTTCACGGCTGTCCAGGAAGAGGAAGAGAAAGAGGAGAAGGAGGAGGAGGAGGAGGAGGAGGAGGAGGAGGAGGAGGTTAAGAAGGAGAAGGAAAGTGGAGGTTAAGAAGGAAGAGGAAAAGCAGAACAAAGATGTGGTAGACGAGGAAGATATGAAAAATAAATCGCAAAATTATTCTGATAGGAAGAAGAAATGTTGCAAGAATGATTGAGAAAATTTCTTTTTAAATATATAATAAACGATATGCACTCTTGTAAACTCTCTCTCTCTCTCTCTCTCTCTCTCTCTCTCTCTCTCTCTCTCTCTCTCTCTCTCTCTCTCTCTCTCTCTCTCTCTCTCTCTCTCGAAATGGACTCGTGACAAGGTATTTAGTTTTTACGCTCATAAAACACCCACAAACAAACCCACACACACACACACACACACACACACACACACACACACACCACAGCTTAAAATATAGACACACCGTTAATATATAGATCTCTGAACCTCATAAACACAACCTTTTAACGCGTCTGTTAAGCTCTAAATCAACACATGTTTCACTTCACTTCCAAACAACAACACATCAAACTTTAAAATACAATCGACTC
>JAPQNM010000048.1:1358969-1361469 GCA_029783475.1 Metacarcinus magister
TAAGAAAAAAATATGAGGACGAAAACGACAATGGCCTAGAAGAAGAAGAAGAAAAAAGAAGAAGAAAAAAAAAGAAGAAAAAATACGAACTCTTATTTTTTATTTTTCTCCATCGTTCGGGCGTGGCAGTAGAGAAGGCACAGGGAGGGGAAGATTGGGGAGGGGAAGGGGAAGGGAAGGGGAGGGGAGAGAAGGGAAGGGGAGGGGAGGGGAAGGAGAGGGAAGATAACAACAGGTAGAGAGAGGCCGATCACCAGGTGTACGGGAGAGAGAGAGTGTCACATTGAGGAGGAATTGAAGGTGATGCAAAGAAGCGTAAGGGTAGAGAGAGAGAGAGAGAGAGAGAGAGAGAGAGAGAGAGAGAGAGAGAGAGAGAGAGAGAGAGAGAGAGAGAGAGAGAGAGAGAGAGAGAGAGAGAGAGAGAGAGAGAGAGAGGTGGTGGTAGTGGAGGTAGTGGCGGGGGTGGAGTACTAATGAGACAGGTAGTAGTAGCAGTAGCAGTAGCAATAGTAGTAGTAGTAGTAGTAGTAGTAGTAGTAGTAGTAGTAGTAGTAGTAGTGGTAGTAGTAGTATAGTAGTAGTAGTAGTAGTAGTAGTAGTAGTAGTAGTAGTAGTAGTAGTAGTGGAGGTGGAAGTGTAGTGGCTGTCCTTGAGAAACTGTTAGCGCCGGAAGTGGCGGACACAGAGCCAAACTCTAGACAAAAGATTATTAGTTATTTAAACAATTTCAATTTTCTACCAAAGCTAAAAGTGAATAAAATAAACACACACACACACACACACACACACACACACACACACACACACACACACACACACACACACATACACACACACAGACACACACACACACACACGACACATTAATAAAACAGACACACACACACACACACTCACAAAAAAAGTAGTGAAAGACACAATCGCCCAAGTAGTTTGCGACCGTTCCTTCCTCGTCCTTAGTAAGTCACCAGCAAGCATCTTAAGCATCAATCAATCATCATTCTTGTCTACTGTCACCAATCACTCATCTCCCTAGTCGTGTGGCGAGAGCGAGAGCGAGAGCGAGAGCGAGAGAGAGAGAGAGAGAGAGAGAGAGAGAGAGAGAGAGAGAGAAAGAGAGAGGTGAGGGGTAGTGGTTACCTGTCCACGCTCAGGTGACAAGACCGGAGAGCTTCGAGTACACTTGGCTACAATCTGTCTCTACCTGCCTCACACCTGTCTCATGTTTCCAAGCAGCATGTTTATTGTATTATTATTATTATTATTATTATTATTATTATTATTATTATCATTACTACTATTGTCATTGTAGTAGTGATGGTATCGTGATAAGTATTTGGATTACTATTCCTATTACAAATGCATCCTTACACACACACACACACATACACACACACACACACACACACACACACATATAGCTGTCACCACACCCAAAGACACAAATACCTGAGCGCACCTCCATACCTGTGATTGTATCTTGATATATGTATGTATGTATGTATGTATGTATGTATGTATGTAGACACGTATTTGGTGTTGGTTCACATTCCTTTCCTAATGTGGTATTGACTAAACACAGCATTACAATCACCGCTGTTCACATTCACTCATTACTACGTACCGTACATATCCACAGATGTATAAAAACTTGAGTAAAAACCAAATACTCAACAGCTGCTTCGCTTTAGCCTAAACATAAAAAAAAACAACTATACGTGCGTAGGATTTCAACACGGCTCCATACAACATTCTTCAATTACGAACATAGGTACACGAGTGACTTCAACGGTACAGTAAATACCAATCCAAATTCAACATCCATTTGCCTCCCATTCCTTGAGTCCAACATTACGAATCAATTCATCAAAACTGAATAAGAGAATAAAGAAGATGCTTTGTTTTGATTACTGGTATTATATATGTAAACAAAAAAAATAGCATATAGGGGGAATATTAAGGGTGGTACTGTATATAATTCTAAGGGTATACAGCTGGTGTGTGGTGTTGTGTGGATACGTACGTGGTGTGTGTGACGTGACGCTGTGTGTGGGTGGACGAAATTCAATTGGGTTTCAGTAAGAGTGCGTACGTTAAGGTCGTGACGCGGTGCTGTATTGTGTATTGTTCCCGTGGTTAGCTTCTTTTTCACTTTAGATACCTTGCATTCCTCTGTGGCAATGTGTGTGTGTCTGTGTCTGTGTGTGTGTGTGTGTGTGTGTGTGTGTGTGTGTGTGTGTGTGTGTGTGTGTGTGTGTGTGTGTGTGTGTGTGTGGATAAGATAGAGAGCCTCACAGCATCTTTCAATAATACTGCGGCCTTGTTACGTGTGAAGGCTGCAAGTGGATGGCGTTGTACCGCATCTGAGTTAGAGACACGCGGCAAGCACTGTGTCAGTGTCGTACAGGGACCTGCATAGTTACATCTTCCTATTGAGTTGTGGCGGCGGCGGTGGTGGTGGTGGTGGTGGTGGTGGTGGTGGTGGTGGTGGTGGTGGTGG
>JAPQNM010000048.1:1366469-1368969 GCA_029783475.1 Metacarcinus magister
AGAGAGAGAATAAAAAAAAAATCCATAAATATATCTAGTCTTAGCATCCTATCATCAGTGAATTACCAATAAACTAAAAAGAGAAAGGAAAAGTGACAACAAAATATACAAGTTTCCCTTTAAGGAGGTGAGAACTTACGTGTTAAGAGATAATAACAATTGTAAAGAACAGATACAAAAGTTAAAACAATAATAATAATAATAATAATAATAAAAATAATAATAGTAATAATAATAATAAAAAAACAAAACATAGAGTACTAATAATGAAGGTGTGAACTAAACCAACGAAACAAATCATTAATGAGGAAACTTGTAGAAACATAAAAAAACGAAGAACACACACACACACACACACACACACACACACACACACACACACACACACACACACACACACACACACACACACACACACCTACACACGAGACACAGGTGCAAAGATTGGAATTCAAACAGCTTAGGTAACGTGTAGCCAACAGGTGTTAGTGTCAGGTGGACTTGGCTTATAAGGAAGAATTATATGGGAGTGAATGATATGGAAGACTGATACTGTTTGGGATAAAGGGTGTGTGTTGTCAGGTTGTCTGTCGTGTGGTCGTGTGAGGTTTATAGACGGACGGGCCAAACGAGCTCAGCAAAAAGAGCAAAGAGGTCAGACAGAACAAGATGAAAACGAGAGCAGAGCAGATCAGATACCTTACCTTATCTTACTTTACCTTAACTTAACTTACCTACCTACCTAGCTTACCTTACCTGCGGCCTGTCAAGAGATAATTGTTTTCTGTCTATGATTATCAGATGATGTAAAATTTTCGATACATGTCAAAACAAAAGAAAATAAAGATTAAATCCTTGCTAGGTAGTCAGTGTCCACTTTCACCTTTTGTTATAAAAAAACATATATATATAAAAAGTTAACTAAAATTAAGTTACGAGATCTTTTTCTTTACATATAAAATTAATCTTGACCTATCGGTACTAAATCTACCTACAGAACATTTTACTTGCAAATACAATCACAGTAGAATTAATAAAACTTTACAGTAATTATAGGAGTGGTATAAAGCGATTCTCACTTTATCTTTTGCAAATTACACACAAGCCAACGATGATGTATTGTGCTATTAGTGCTAGGGAGGAGTTAACTGGTTGTGTGTGTGTGTGTGTGTGTGTGTGTGTGTGTGTGTGTGTGTGTGTGTGTGTGTGTGTGTGTGTGTGTGTGTGTGTGTGTAAGATAAAGAAAGAGAAAGAGAAAGAGAAAGAGAGAGAGAGAGAGAGAGAGAGAGAGAGAGAGAGAGAGAGAGAGAGAGAGAGAGAGAGAGAGAGAGAGAGAGAGAGAGAGAGAGAGAGAGAGAATTATAAAGTTTATGATCCCTTCTTGTCGCCATTCTACGTTCACTGAGCCATTCAATTATACATAAATTACCTTAATGAATAGATAAACAAATAAATAAATAAATGAATAAATAAATCTAAGCCCAAAATTTTACAATAGACAAAAAAAAAGAAGTGACACCGAGAAAATTTTTGTAGTAAAGTTTAACATCAAAATATTTCCGAATTTCTTTATCGATATGGCAGTGAAGAGGAACAAAAAAGAGATAAAGAAAGAAAGAGAAAGAAAGAAAACAAAAGGAGCAAGAGAGATAGAGAATGATAATATATACAGATACTAGTTTTTACAATCCATACATACATACACAAACACACACACACACACACACACACACACACACACACACACACACACACACACACACACACACACACTCACAAAGGGTTCAAACTAGATCATATTATTTTCTTTTCTCATTTCTCCCTAAATCATCATCATATTCACCTGACTCCTCCCTCCCCCTGAGTGCATCACCTTACCTCCGTACAGGTGTGTTTCCCTAATTGGCTTCACACCTTAACCGCCTAATTGGTAGTTACGCCCCACCGCTAATGGTTTACGGGAGGGCTGGCTGGCCGGGTGGGGAGTGTTCGCTAATACCTACATGTCAAGGCGGTGTGCGACTTACAGTGGTTAAATATTTAATTAACTCAGGTAATTAGAGGAAGCGAAGGTACTCAGACGACCAGGTGACCAAGGAGGTGTGGCTCTGTGTGTGTGTGTGTGTGTGTGTGTGTGTGTGTGTGTGTGTGTGTGTGTGTGTGTGTGTGTGTGTGTGTGTGTGTGTGTGTGTGTGTGTGTGTGTGTGTGTGTGTGTGTGTGTGTTTACCGAGGTAGACAGGTCGACAGGTAATTCAAGTGTGGTACAGGAAGATCTATTTCACCTATAATAATAATAATAATAAAACCTCAAGGCAATTTAAATATTTTGAGCAAGTTTTAAAGATTACTTGAAGTTACTCACAATATCATAATTATTGCGCTGATCTGTTCTCTCTTTTCTTTTTTCTTTTTTTCTCTCTTCTCTCTCTCTCTCTCTTTCTCTTTTCTATGTATATACTATATATATATATATATATATATATATATATATATATATAT
>JAPQNM010000048.1:1371469-1381469 GCA_029783475.1 Metacarcinus magister
GAGGAGGAGGAGGAGGAGGAGGAGGAGGAGGAGGGTCATAGAGGCTGTGGTGGTGGTGATGGTGGTGGTGGTGGTGGATCCGTACCAGTGCACAGGTAAACAGATTGAGGGTCATTTCAATGCTTGTTCCTTACCTGTGCTTGGTCCTGGCGAGGCTCTGTGCATGTTACAGCATCATTAACTTTCATTAAGATCACCACACAATACATGTTACGTATACTCTTGCGTGGTCTCCTTTCCTTCCTCTTCCTTTTCCTCCTCCTCCTCCTCCTCCTCCTCCTTTTGTTATTATCAGCTGTTGTGGCCACGCTGTCTGTTTGTGTGTAATCATTAAGGTGTGTGTGTGTGTGTGTGTGTGTGTGTGTGTGTGTGTGTGTGTGTGTGTGTGTGTGTGTGTGTGTGTGTGTGTGTGTGTGTGTGTGTGTGTGTGTATGTACGTCCCATTAATTAAGGATGTACGTATACATTGAACAGATGTCAGTGATGTTAATTAAGTTTGGCGTCAGTGATGTCAACTTTTTTTTTTTTAATCTATTACCTCCTTTTTGCCGTCTAAAAAAAAAAAAAAGGTAAAAGTTACAGAAAACCAAAAGAAAGTGAAATTAACACTTTTTGTCCCTCTATGTAACGCCACGACAGAACCCACTAAAGGGATCGAAACCCATAGCAAACGGATTCCATAACACATTCACGCCTCTCAAGCCATTAAGAATCAATCCACGCGTAGCCAGCGGGCGTATCGAGTGTTGTCTTAACGAGGAAGTGAAGTGAAGGGAGGCAGAAGCGGTGACAGCGACGGGAGGGAGGGAGGGAGGGAGGGAGGTAGGTAAGTAAGTGTGTGGGCGGTGGTGGTGGTGGTGGTGGTGGTGGTGGTAAGACAGCATTTCCACTTCTTTGTTACACTAGTCGTTGTGGTCTTGTCGCCGTAGCACACAGGGTAAGGACAAGAAAACCTCGTTCAAGTCAAGCAGGTGTAAAGGACGTTCGCTTGCTCTGGTATGTTGTAGGATACGTAAAATTCCTGATGTCCTTGCCGGTATCTTTTTATGGTCTTGCGGGAGCTGATTTGTTTACCTGATCAAGATTTTCAAGTTATGACACATTTTGCCACGTGTACAGGAGATATATATGTATTGATTTATTTTATTCACTGTTCATTATACTAGCGCCTTGCTATGCTATGTTATGTTATGATATGGTAAGGCTAGTGTCGTGTGATGATGAAATGATTGATTGACACACACATACACATACACACACGCACACACACACACACACACACATGAAAGTAGGAATGTGTGAAGGTTGAACTACCACCACCACCACCACCCGTTAATTTGGGACCACGTGGTATTTCCTCTTGTGTCATCTCTAGAACATTTTTGAAGTTGATTTTTTTTAGTAGTAGTAGTAGTAGTAGTAGTAGTAGTAGTAGTAGTAGTAGTAATAATAATAATAATAATAATAATAATAATAATAATAATAATAATACACCACACCAGCACATCAACACCAACACATCATGAAGGTCGTGGGAACATTACACATCATAGCACATATTCCTTGACTTTATCACAGTCTGCCCTTCCACGTGCCCACCATTTAGCATGCAGGCCATTACAGGCTGTCCCTCACCCCTGACCCTGCCTGCCTGCCTTCCTGCCTCACCTCCTACTTCATCTACCACACTTTTTTCCCCTCTAAACGTGCGCCAGTCACACTTTCCCCTCATATCTTTCCTCTAAGTATGTTCCTCTCTTCACAAATCTCCCCCTTTTATCTTTTTTCTTTATCATTCTTACATACACCTTTATTTTCACTCCTAGTTATCTTCTATTGCAATTAGCTATCATCCCATTCAATTATCTTTACCCTCTGATTCTCTCCTATTCCCCTTGCCTTTCCCCTCTCGTCCCTCACCGCTCAAACAAGCATTAATAAGGACGAAAAACTGATCTATAGTGAAACCCAAATTGTTACTTTGTGTTATTTTTCTCCTCTCATCTGCATCTTTATAGGAAGTTATAAATTTCCACGAGGCCGAAGAGCGCAAGGAACTAATGTGTTAACTTATGTTCGTCGTGGAATTCAGAGAGAAAAAGGAAAACACGAGACAAGGAAGAACTGGAAGATGAAGAAGAGGTTTAAAAGTTAGAGAAAAGCAGAAAAAAGAAGGTGATAGAAGAGGAGGAGGAGGAGGAGGAGGAGAGGAGGAGGAGGAGGAGGAGTAGGAGGAGAAAGAGGAGGAGGAGGTGAGGAAGGTTATGTGTTAAAAGTGAAGTACTGTTTTGTGGAGGTGCGGGTGTGGAAAGATGCGTGAAAGGTAAAGTGGAGGAAGGAAAACTCATGACACGGGAGAACATAAGGAAATATTACAAGAAAATAAGAAGATTTGCAAGAAAGAATAAAAAGTGCGTTGCTTTTTAGTGTGTTTGAAAGAGATAAAGAATAAGAATAAAAAGAAAGAGAAAGAGAGAGATAATTACTCAATTGATTAAGACAAAAAAATAACTTTCAACTGTGACAAATTTCGCCTTTTTAGTCTTTAAAAAAAATATATATAAATCTTAAAACAAAAACAAAACAAGGAAAATACAACCAAACACCACCAAACAGTCTCCTTCCACTAACGAAGAGTCCAAAATGACAGTTTTACACCCTGTCTTCCGATGCCAAACACACGTAAATCCTGACAACCGGTTACCAGCCAGCCAATGACCGACCGCTACGCCTTACCTCCTTTACACACGCACACGCACACACACACACCCACAAAAAAAAAATAACAAAGGAAAATAAATATATATAAAGATAATATAATAAAATTGAAAAAAGGTTTATAAATAATGTATTAAATAATGACAACTATGGTGTAATATGATGATTAGATTGTCAAAAAATTCCTCCTCCTCCTCCTCCTTTCCTACTTCTCCAGTATACTTTTTTTTTTTTTATCCTCTTCCTCTTCCTCCTCTCCTCCTCCTCCTCCTCCTCGTATTGTAGAAAATATAAAAAAGTAATATTTATCATAGTAACTTAGATTCATAAATTTTCAAATGTCTGCTTTTAACTGCATTTAACGTCACTAAAAGAAGGAGTAATTCTGTGAGACTTCTCTTCCACTGACACGTCTTTTATCTCTCTCTCTCTCTCTCTCTCTCTCTCTCTCTCTCTCTCTCTCTCTCTCTCTCTCTCTCTCTCTCTCTCTCTCTCTCTCTTTAACACGCACACACACACACACACACACACACGCACACACACACACACACACACACACACACACACACACACACACACAGCCTGTCGCGGTTTCCTAATTTTTCGCGCCAAGCTGAGGAAAGAAGCTTACCTTGACCGGCCAATTGAAGCTTCAGCCCCGCCCTCCTCCTCCTCCTCCTCCTCCTCCTCCTCCTCCTTCTTTGACACCGCCCTCCTCCTCCCTTTTTCCTTCTCTCTCTTCTTTATCTTTAACTTTCTTTAAATTTTTCCTTCTTCCTTCATCACAATTCGTTAGTTCTTTGATTTCTCTCTTCATTGTTCTTTTCTTTTCTTTTCTCTTTTCTTCTCTTTTCCTTCTCTTCTTCCATGTGATTATATGAGTAGCGGATTAGAAAATAAAAGAAGAATAACAGAAGGAGGAGGAGGAGGAGGAGGAGGAGGAGGAGGAGGAGGAGGAGGAGGAGGAGGAGGAGGAGGAGGAGCAGGAGGAAATAAAAGATGGAAATGGGAGAAGAAAGGTGAGAGAGAATAGAGAAGCACACACACACACACACACACACACACACACACACACACACACACACACACACACACACACACACACACAAGGATGATTCGCAATTTGACGTTTCCAGTTTTACTATTATCAGAATGTGTGTGTGTGTGTGTGTGTGTGTGTGTGTGTGTGTGTGTGTGTGTGTGTGTGTGTGTGTGTGTGTGTGTGTGTGTGTGTGTTTTCTGCATCTGAACTATAAAAAGAAAAAAAAGCGAAGTAATATCTTCCTTCTCTTCCTTATTTCTCCTTTACCTTCTCTTTCCTCCCTTCTTTATTCCTTCCTTTCTGTCTATATTCTTATTTCCCTTTCCTTTCAACCCTTTCTTCCTTTTTCATCTATCTACTTTTTATCTAATCTCTCTCTCTCTCTCTCTCTCTCTCTCTCTCTCTCTCTCTCTCTCTCTCTCTCTCTCTCTCTCTCTCTCTCTCTCTCTCTCTCTCTCCGCTTCACCGCATACACTAAAAAAAAGAAAAAAGGCGCCACATGGTTTGGAAATTGTATACGAGCGAAAAAAAAAGTCAGAAAAATATACTTACGAAATAACGTAAAACTGAGTGTATATATATAAAAAAAAGTCTTTTATTATTCCATTTTCAAATTTACAAAACGTGAAAAGTATTATCGTACATTTTTTTTCCATTATTGTTATTATTATTATTATTATTATTATTATTATTATTATTATTATTTCTATAGTATTTATTTATATATTTTTTTATTGTTTATTGCTAAATTCATATATACTACAGAAAAAAAACCAAATATTAAAAACAAAAAACAATTGAAAAGCGTGCCATAAAGGAATTCCGTTTTATCTATACTTATTTTTTTTCTTGGGAGATCAAGACCAAGAAAAAAAGTGAATCAATGGCCTTGTAAAACTTTTCTCTCCTTCACTCACTTTCGTTTTTTGTTCGACGAGAAACTGAAGGACGAGGAGGAGAAAGGGGATGGTGGTGGTGATAGTAGTAGTAGTAGTAGTAGTAGTAGTAGTAGTAGTAGTAGTAGTAGTAGTAGTAGTAGTAGTAGTAGTAGTAGTAGTAGTAGTAGTAGTAGTAGTAGTAGTAGTAGTGGAGTAAGCAAGGGAGTGGTGGCAGTGATAGTAGTAATAACGGTAGTGGTAGTAGTGGCAGTGATAGCGGTAGTAGTAGTGGTGGTGGTGGTCATGGTAGTGGTGGTGGTGGTGGTCATGGTAGTAGTGGTGGTGGTGGTCATGATAGTAGTGGTGGTCATGGCAGTTTTAGGGCAAAGGAGGCAAGAAAACCCACACATCGCAGAGGTAAGAAGAATAATAATAATTTCACAAACTCACCTACTTGAACGGGAAAAGGCAGCTAATTTAGGCCCTGGAAACATGCGTCATATATCCACCCGGAGTGACAGTCTCGTTCAATAAATAGCACACAACATCGACCAAAAGAATCAGCGAGGAAATGTTTTGACTCAGGAAACGAAGATTTACACACCCTGAGGTAACACTGTGTTTAGCAAGGGTTGGAGGGAGGGTGGGGGGTGGGGGTGAGGGTTGCAAAGTTGGGGTAGGGTAGGGTAGGGTAGGGGGGGTAGGGTAGGGTAGGGTAGGGAAAAGTAAAGGGAAGGTAAAGGGTAGAAGGAAGGGAAGGTGTCTAAGGAAACGAAGAAACACAGAAAGTAGAGGAAATATATTTAAATAAAACGAAAGAAGTGATGAAAATATAATAGAAAAAGAAGAAATAGGTGGAGGAGGAAGATGTGATAAATGAGACAAGGAAGAACACATGGAGAGAAGAAACATAAGTCTAGAAGAAGAATAAGGTGTTGCTCTGGACTGTGGAGGAAAAAATGCAGAGTGAAAAGATAAGGAGGGGAGGGAGGGGAGGAGAGAGGAAGATAAGGAGGGGAGGAGAGGGGAAGATATGAGAAGGATAGTGGATAGGGAACTCCACTATATTGTGTAGATTAAATGGGGTTATCTCTATGTATTTTTGTGGTAGGAGACCAGCACCACCCAATGTAAAGTAAAGAATGGTTATTTTCATTGGTTTTATGAGGCCATCAGAGGTGACATATGGTTCAAAATTCAATTAATCAAAAAACTGAGTCCAGATTCATGTTCATTATACCAGAAAAACTCCATGTAACAATTTTCATAAGATTCGAAGGTGTTGACATTTTTTTTATGAACATTTGCAAGGATTGGGATTTTAGAATTATGGTCAGAAATAATGTTTTATGAAAAGAAGAAAAAAAACTCGAAAAGTATGAGGTCTACGTAAAAAAAAATTTATCATAGGGAACTAAATTGTCGATAACATACTTTTAAACATGTACTGCATTGCAATTATCTATACAAGACTCGACATGGAAAAGAGGGAGTCATTGTTTATGTTATTTTGTTGTAGTGTCGCGTTTCTGTTGTAGAGGCAAAAGTTAGGTCTAAATCCAGCTCAGGAGGAGAAAGGGTTTGAGGGGGAAGAGAGGAGGGGAAGAGGGGAAAAGGGGAGGTAAGGAGGGAGTAGAGGTGGCAGGTGTGCGAGGCCGGAACAATGGCGTAAGTGTTAGTACAAAAAGAGGGGAAAAGGGAAAAAATATTGACCTTGTTTAGAGTACAATGGCAAGTTAGGTTAACGAGTGACGACATTACGTGTGTGTGTGTGTGTGTGTGTGTGTGTGTGTGTGTGTGTGTGTGTGTGTGTGTGTGTGTGTGTGTGTGTGTGTGTGTGTGTATGGACAAGACCTTGACTTAAATACCTTAGCGATTAGATCTTAACACGGAGGGAAATGATGATGAGGTGCTCTCTCTCTCTCTCTCTCTCTCTCTCTCTCTCTCTCTCTCTCTCTCTCTCTCTCTCTCTCTCTCTCTCTCTCTCTCTCTCTCTCTCTCTCTCCTTATCGCAACACAAAGGTGAGATGACAAGCCCTTCAGGTAACTTCCTTAATTAGAGGCTGTGAACAAGGTGTGCTCGGCCTAATTATAGTCACTTGTCACCTGGTTTACGTCACTTACTCAGGTGACTTTTTAAGGTGAATTAGGTTGTCCTCCTTTAGGTTCCACAACAGAGGTGAATCGAGGCTTTCTATGTTTTGAAGAGGTCATATAATAGTAGTAGTAGTAGTAGTAGTAGTAGTAGTAGTAGTAGTAGTAGTAGTAGTAGTAGTAGTAGTAGTAGTAGTAGTAGTAGTAGTAGAATCAGCTATCTACAAAAACATCTAGTATTAATGGTAGTAGTATAATTTTTTTTCTGTGTGTGTGTGTGTGTGTGTGTGTGTGTGTGTGTGTGTGTGTGTGTGTGTGTGTGTGTGTGTGTGTGTGTGTGTGTGTGTGTGTGTGTGTGTGTGTGTGCTTATACCCACGTACACAAGTAGATAAAGTGGACCCATTACCTCCCAAGTCAATTCTTCACTGCCACGACGTAATGGAAATTCCCTCGTCAACTATCCCCAACCCCAACCCCCACCACCCCTAACCCCTCCACCCCCAAAAAATGAGACCCATCCCCCCCACCAAGCTTACCTCCCTCCTACTCCTAAAGCCCAACTGTACTTCAGAAATTAGTAACAATCTTGACGTTCTTTTAAAATCACTCTAACCTAACCAAACCAAACCTAACCTAACCTAACGTAACCAAACCTAACCTAACCAAGCCTAATCAAACTTAACTTAACGTATCTTAACCTAACCTAACCTCACTCTTCCTCTCTTCCTTAGTATATGTCCTCACTAACACCTATATTCCCCTAACTCCTCCTCCCTTCACCTATCATCTTCAACACCTTCACCTCACCCTTCCCACTACTTTTTTCCCCCTTTGCAATCATCATTATTTTCCTCCTTTCCTCATTGCATTCTGTCGCTCTTAAATAATGAATTTTTCACACATATTTAGCTTTACTCACAACCTTGAAATTTACTGAGAGAGAGAGAGAGAGAGAGAGAGAGAGAGAGAGAGAGAGAGAGAGAGAGAGAGAGAGAGAGAGAGAGAGAGAGAGAGAGAGAGAGAGAGTAATACATCAACATTAACAACTACTTACTTACAAAACAAAATCAGATTACATTAGTTTCTCTACCACTTACTCGCTCACTTCCCTCTTTTTTTCCTTCCTTTCTTCCTTTCCCTTCTCTCTTCTTCCCTTCCTCCTTTCTTCCCTTCTTCTCTTCCTTCCCTTCCTCCTTCCCTTCCTCACTCAATCATCAAATTGTCTTCTCCACAAACTTTTCCACTCATTTCTTTCTCTCTCTCTTCCCTCTCTCCCTCCCTCCCTCCATCACTCAATCAGCCACACATACACACACACACACACACACACACACACACAAAAGATATTTCCCTCTCTCTCTCTCGCCGCATGATTCTCTCTCCCCAAAATAAGCTTAAAATTCTACTTTAAAACCAAAACTTCCTGCATAACCTAACCACATTCCAAGTTTGAGGAGAGAGAGAAAAGATTGTAACTCCATTTTAAGGCAACGATGCATTTTAACCCCAAACAACAACAACAACAACAACGACTTGCATGCAATCTTTTCTTCACCATTATAGAAAGAACTCTTGCCAGCCAGCCAGCCAGCCAGCCATCCATCCATTTCCATCCTGCTATCTCCTTGTCTATCTTTATAAACTCATTGATAACAGTATACATTCTTATACATACATACACACATACATACACCACCACCACCACCAGCAAAGTACTTTAAGACCAGGCAAGGGTACACAAACAGCGGTGGTGGTGGTGGTGGTGGTGGTGGTGGTGGTGGTTGCGGTGGTGGTGGTGGTGGTGGTGCGGTCCGTCTGTATATAAACGTCTTGAAATTAATGCTTCTAATGGCGCTTCGTTGACCTAAGTAACGCGGGCGAGGAACACACACATCTATACACGCCAGCCTCACCCTATTACCGAGGAGAGAGGGAGAGGGAGAGAGGGAGGAGGGAGAGAGAGGAAGTGAAGGAGAGAAGATGATGGTGAGAGTAGAATGAGAGAAGAGGAAGAAGAGAGGAAAGGTGTGTTTTGGTAGATGTTGCAGAAAGTGAATGAGGAAGAAAGAGAGACAAGGATGAAGGAGAGAATAAGGAGAAGGAATAATCGAGGAGACAGTAAAAGAAACAGAATGGGAGGAAAGAGAGAGGAGGAAGAAATTCAGGGAGTGAGTGGAGAGAGAGAGAGAGAGAAAGAAAAAAAAAGAGAGAGAAAGGAGGGGGTGGAGAAATAAATATATATGAAAGAAAATTGCAAAAGGAAGAAGGAGGAAAGGAAAGGAAGTTGCGTTAGTGAGTGTATAATTTTTTCCCCTCATTTTTTTCCTTTTTTTCCCCCTGCGGTGATCAAGTGGTTCTTTGTCTCGCGGTATTTTTATTCTCATTTTCATTTCAGTTTATTCTTACACGATCTTTTCATATTTTTTTCCCTCTCAAATCGTTGGTTTTCCTTTCTTATCTTTCCCGGTCAGTGCTATGTCTTTTTTTTTTCTCCTTTCTTTCTTTCTTTCCTTTTTGCTTCTTCATGACTTGGTGTTCTCTCTCTCTCTCTCTCTCATATGACAAAAGGCGCTTAGCATACCTGACACACACACACACATACACACACACATACACACGTACATAACAACTATATTAACCCATCACAGAGACAAATTAAACTTAGCATACCTAACAAACACACACACACACACACACACACACACACACACACACACACACACACACACACACACACACACACACACACACACCCACACACACACACACACACACATGAACCCTTGTCCTGAAATTCGCTTGATTTGCATAATTCTGCCACGCGCCGCAGAGGCAACACAAGTCGGTGGGAGACAAGCGTGGTTGTTTGCCTCTCCTCACCTTTGTTTGTCTCTAATTTACTCTGGACAGGTAAGCTCCGTTCACAAAAGGGGTGTTGTCGGCATGCCTGTTAAGTGGAGGGAAGGGAGGGAGGGAAGGAGGGAGGAGGGGAAGGGTGGGTGGAAGGGAGGGTAAGTGTGTGGGTTAGGTAGCATGCAGGGAGAGAAGGAAGGATGGAGATTTAGAAAAGATGTGGAATATAGTGGGTATTATTTTTTTTTTCTTCTTTCTTTCATCTTCCTTACTTCTCCACTGTTCCCCTTTATATAATTTCTCTATTCTTATCCTCCTCTCCTTCTTCCTTTCTTCCTTCCTTCATTCCCTTGGTTACTTCTTCCTATATTATACATCATTAGGAAAAAAAACATCATGTAATAATATTCAGCA
>JAPQNM010000048.1:1391469-1396469 GCA_029783475.1 Metacarcinus magister
TCTTATTGTATATTTTTGCCTGTTCACAATGCCATGATGTAACGTAACCTATTATTTTCTCTTGGAGCGAACACATATACACGCAGGAGGACAGGATTGCTGGCCTTTAAAGGAGAGAACACCATATTGTCTCTGCCTAACCTGGGATTTGAACCTCTCTTAACACAACACTATAGACCCGTTAGAGTAACACATTAAATCCTGACTTTCCTCTAGAACATCAATCACAATAAAAAAATAAAAAATAAATCATTCTTAGTGAGACTTTTTTTTATTTTTTTTTAAACCAATATACGGACCATGAATACTGTTATTTTCTAAAGTATATATAAAAAAAGAAAGTTCAATATTTTTTTTGGTTCATTCTTTGGTTTAGTATAGAATTACCTTCCATCCCTTCGTGTCTCCTACTCCTTCTAATTAGGTTTTTTTTTCTCACCCCTCTAATCACTTCCTTGTTTTGCCTTTCCTTATCTCATCTTCCATCATCAAAACAACCACAATACTTTCTCCCTTCTTTCCTTTCCTTCCTCCCTTCAATCCCTCCCTCCCTTCCTTCCTTCCTTCCTTCCTGCCTCCCTTCTTAAGACCTCCATACTTATACTCTCACCTCCCCAAACCCCATCACTCCCTCCCCTTCCTCCCCATCCTTGCTCCTCCTTCCAATCCCATTAACCTCACCTGGTTACCTGCCCGCCACAGGTAATCAGCGAAGGATCCACCAAACAACCCATTTCCTGGACAAGAACAAACATTAAATCAATATAAAAAAAACACCGTAAAAACACAAACATAATCACTAGCACGTAGGTCACAGTTGAATCTAAGATATATACATGAAATTTTTTTGTTCGTTTTTCAATCAGGAAGTTTGGTTTGAGTCTGATTTGATCTCTCTCTCTCTCTCTCTCTCTCTCTCTCTCTCTCTCTCTCTCTCTCTCTCTCTCTCTCTCTCTCTCTCTCTCTCTCTCTCTCTCTCTCTCTCTCTCTCTAAGGCATAACCTGTTTCGAAAGAACTACCTGTGTTGGAAGCTCAAGTTTTTGGCGCCAAATTTCTGATTCACCCCCCCCATACCCCGAAAAAGTACTAGACATCAGTTAATTATTTAGCACCGATGTAGTATATAAAAATTACCCTATGTGTACGTCTTCTACACGTACATACACTCTCCAAACAAACACGTACACACCTAATTGGCACATACAGTCTCTTAACTACCTAAACAATTGAGTCTTTTCAGAGAGAGAGAGAGAGAGAGAGAGAGAGAGAGAGAGAGAGAGAGAGAGAGAGAGAGAGAGAGAGAGAGAGAGAGAGAGAGAGAGAGAGAGAGAGAGAGAGAGAGAGAGAGATGGGGGTGTTGAGTTATTGATTGTGTGCCAATATATTCATGTCTAATAGCTCTATCAACTGTAATGGTGCAGTGAGGTGTAGAAACAAGGGGCGAGGACGGGGCGTGGGTCTACCTGTGATGGGGGGAGAGGGGGGAAGGGGGGAGGGGGGAAGGGAGGGAGGGAGGGAAGGAGAGAAGGAATAGGAAGGAAGGGGAGAGAGTGAATTCCTGAACCACGCCTCTCATTTCTCTCACTTTTTTTTTTTCTTGCTCTCTCTTTCTCTCTCTCGTTAATTATTTTCGTATATAATTATTGTCTTCTTTTTTTTTATTTAGGTTGATGGTTAGAAAAAAATGAGGTTAGGTTTTTTTTTAATATTTTACTGGTTATTCATTTATTATTATTATTATTATTTGCGACGTTTTCTTGTTATTATTATTATCATCATTATTTACATTCTCTCTCTCTCTCTCTCTCTCTCTCTCTCTCTCTCTCTCTCTCTCTCTCTCTCTCTCTCTCTCTCTCTCTCTCTCTCTCTCTCTCTCCAGCCAAGCGTGGTCGCCTAGCCTCACACGCCACAAGATAGCGAGTCGGGCAGCAATAATTAATTGAGCTGCAGGTAGAGAGAGACGGCTACCTGTCCGGTCACAGGTAGGGAGAGAAGGTCCTGTCAGCTTCCCTCTCATCCCTCTCCACCTGTCTTCTTTTCTCCTCATCCCTCTCTACTTCTACTCATTCCTCCTCATCCTTCTTAACCTCTACTTTTTTCCCTCCTCATTACGTCACTCTGTATTTTTATCTTTTCATTCCTTACTTTTTCCTCCCATTTCTTCCTCCTCTTTATCTTCCTTTTTTATCTCCTCATTCCTCTCTCTCTCTCTCTCTCTCTCTCTCTCTCTCTCTCTCTCTCTCTCTCTCTCTCTCTCTCTCTCTCTCTCTCTCTCTCTCTCTCTCTCTCTCTCTCTCGTCTTAATCTCCCCCCTTTCCTCCTCTCACCTGACACGCTCCATTGGTTTTCGAAGTCAATGTTACGCTGCGTAGAGTGAGAAACCTTGTACACACACACACACACACACACACACACACACACACACACACACACACACACACACACACATAAAATAAGCATGCAGTGTGATTTGTAATAAGTATATTTTTCTTCGCGTCACATTTTCACATTCCATCACGTTTACATTTGCCAACAACAACAACAAAAAGCAAACAAACAAGTTCTAGCCGACATTAATATCAACTGTAAATATAAACAAAAGAAGAGCGATCGAGAGAGAGAGAGAGAGAGGCAGCGGCGGCTTTTGTTTTCCCTGCGCAGTGTGTGTTTCTTCTCTCTGTCTTACCGATCCATAAACAAAATACAGAGAAAAGAAAATGTGAATTGAAAGCGAAGGAAAGAGTGTCACAGGAATGAATGAATAAATAAACATCCCGCGATCCATCATCTTTTATGGAGTCAAGAGTCAACGTTTATAAAATTAATTGTATCTTAACAGGTTTAATGACGAGCCTGGCAGCATCTAATTACAGGACCCAATGCAGGTAGTGATTATAATTAGTCTTGATTGAGGCTGAACCTGCATCGGAAAAACGTCTCACTTTTTCTTTTTCTTTCACAATCCTTTTGGCAGCCCATTGAGAAGGGGTAAAAGTGGGGTATCCGCAAGTCGTATGTGAATTCAGTAAGGCGTTCACGGGTCAGTCACTTCCTATGGATTTTTTATATCATTAAGACCCTTATGGGCATGGAAACAATTACAGAACAATCAAAAGCCCAGATTAGAAAGAGAAAGTATTAATATAAAACGAACTACTTTTATCTAGACAACATTTTCCAAGAGAGTGAATTTAATAGTTGACCAAGATCGTCTTTTAAACTTTCTCTGGAACCATTATGAAGGGGAAAAAACCAATGCAAGTGGACTAGACGCACAGTATCGAATAAATGGACTATGAAAGTAAGTAAGTAAGTAAGTAAGTAAGATATCCAAAGGTACATTCAGTGTCTTGTGTGACTTTCCAAGGGAGGGGAGGGAGTTCAAGCGTCACCTTAACACCATCGTCCTATCTAAACTTACTTTCTCTCACACCACGTACAAGGAATCGACACATTGGACACTCACTCACTCTCTCCTTCCTTCCTTCCTTCCTTCACGCCTTGACATGCTGTGGTTATCAATTTTCTTTTCTTTTGAAGTGTAAACAAAAGTTGGCTCCCCGCTGAGTGTTTCTTATTGTGCTGAGGTCACGTGGGATTATTATTATTATTATTATTATTATTTTTATTATTATTATTATTATTATTGATGTGATCATTTTCGGTTTCACTATCATTATCTTATTATTCATGATTTCGCTTCACTCTGTTTGTGAAAGGTCTCGACAGGAGATATACACACATACATACATACACACACACACACACACACACACACACACACACACACACACACACACACACACACACACACACACACACACACACACACACACACAATTCATATACACGTACAAGAGTGAAAGCAAAAGATAAATAACTCCAGGTATGACAAAAACTGAAAAACAGAAAGAAAAGTGAATGAATGAATGAATAAATTAATCAAATGACAACTGAATGAAGAAAAAAAAGCTGGGAAAATATCATGACTAAGCAACAATGTGAAACTTTTTATAATAACATTCCTTAGTTTTATTATTATCTATTTTAGTTTATCATGAAATTATACTAAAACAAATTTCCTAAAACAATTAAAAGAAAAAGGGGAAAATATCTCTTCCAACCACATGCTTCCCTTTCTCTTTTCCTTTTATTTATCAAGATCTACGTCGATTTACATCCTTTACTGTCTGTCCTCTGTCCTGGGTTACTTCGCTTCCCTTGTGCACTCCAAACAAAAAAAAAAAGTGAAAATATTCTCCTTCCAGCTTAGCTTTTGTTATTAGTTCCTTTTACGTCTGTGTAGCTGCAACGTCTCATTATAAATCTCACAATAATCACTGCTTGTGTGCCTTTCCTTCTCATTATATTTCACCAACCTGCAGCAGACAAGGGGAACAGCGAACACAACCAACAGACTGCATGCGAGCAACCAACTTGGGGCGAAATGCGGAGGTTATGCATTGTAGTCAACACTCCAACACCCACACACACAAAAGGAGCGAGAGGGAGGGAGGGGAGGAGAGGGAGAGGAGAAAAACATATCTGCTTCTTTGAATTGTCAGAAAGTAATGCAATGTTAGCGGGGGGTGAACCAGTGGTCATAAGGCCCTGGAGCTAAACCACACCTCACCCTCCTCCTCCTCCTCCTCCTCCTCCTCCTCCTCCTCCTCCTCCTCCTCCTCCTCCTCCTCCTCCTCCTCCTTCTCCCTCTCCCTCCGCCAGCTACTTCTTGTATGCGTTGAGATGCTACCAAACAACCTGCATGAATGTTGCCAAAACTGGAAATGCAAGGAAAGTTTATCTTGTAATGTCAGTCTGAATCTCCCGAGTTGATGGTGGAGGCAGGTGAGGCGGAGGGATACATGAAGATAATTGGTAACGATGCTGAAATTTCTACCTGTTGATACGCTTATTGAAAACAGTGATAGTAGTAGTAGTAGTAGTAGTAGTAGTAGTAGTAGTAGTAGTAGTAGTAGCAATGGTGGTGGTGGTAGTA
>JAPQNM010000048.1:1398969-1413969 GCA_029783475.1 Metacarcinus magister
GGGGGAGTAGAAGGCTGGAGGGTGTGGAGGTAATTTGAGAGTTATGAGGTGGTGGTGGTGTGGAGGAGAGGAGAGGAGAGAGAGAGAGGAGAGAGGATAAGAGAAGAGAAGAGAATAAAACAGAGGAGAAGAGAAGAGAAGAGGAGAGGAGGGGTCAGGAGATAAATACAAAAAAAATATATATATAAAAAAACACCCAGGTGATTATGAGACGTAAATATGTGCGTGTGCATGCAAGTTAATTAATGTTACTGAGTATATTCAAGTGAGAAAAATGTTGACACTTGCTTTTTGAGATTTTGTAGTTACCTGTTATTATTTACGGGGTGAGATTTAGGTGTGTTTTTGTTTTTTGTTATTTTTTGTGAGATTGAGAAAGAGAGAGAGAGAAAAAGAAAAAGAGAGCGAGAGAGAGAGAGAGGCAAGAACAAAAGTGCAAAAGACCGTAATGGGATTTTAATGCACGAGCTCATACAGTGAAAAGCGATCAGGTGAAGGGATTAAAGTAATGGAAATTGAAGTGTCTGTAGCGAGGAATAAAACTCTCTCTCTCTCTCTCTCTCTCTCTCTCTCTCTCTCTCTCTCTCTCTCTCTCTCTCTCTCTCTCTCTCTCTCTCTCTCTCTCTCGGCCTTGTAAATTCGTGAGGCAGCAGTAAATATATACAATTTTTGGCCTCGACCCAGGATACCACAAGGAAAAAAGGTGAATTATATAGAGTGAGAGAGCGAGAAAAAGAGAGAGAGAGAGAGAGAGAGAGAGAGAGAGAGAGAGAGAGAGAGAGAGAGAGAGAGAGAGAGAGAGAGAGAGAGAGAGAGAGAGAGAGAGAGAGAGGATACAAAAAATGATCAAACAAATGCAATCATCTTAACAAAAGAATTGAGTCTAATTGCGTCCATAAAACGAAAAAAAAGTGAATAAATAAAAGAAAATTGTATAATAAAGCCAATGAAAATAAGACTAAATAAACAAATGATATACATACAAACGCAGACACACACACACACACACACACACACACACACACACACACACACACACACACACACACACACACACACACACACACTAACAATTTGTCTGCATACTCTCATGTAAAGAAGAAACAAAATCTTCCACTTCTCACATTTAGAGTTAAGCAATTTTAAGATGTATATTTTCAGCTTATGGCGGCTTTTTCTAATAAACCGTATATTATTATTATTATTATTATTATTACACAAACACACAAACACACGTACACCAAGGCTCATTGATGCATACATATTTACAGAACAATGCATAAACATTCTTAATAAAGTATACAACCTTCAATAATCATCAGAAAAAATAACATAAATTAAATCACAACTGTCCAGAATCAGAAAACCCAAGATTAGGTTGAACAAAAATAATCAATCAATCAATACGAAACAGGACATGAGATAGAAGACAAAAATAAATATACATAAAGAGGAATGGGAGACGCAAAAAAAATAATAAAAATAAAAAATAATTATAAGGGAGACAGAAGGAAGAAGAAGAAAAAAAGATATTATAATTTGCAGGTGAAAATGGAAACGTGAGAAGGAATTAGGTAAAGGGGAGAGAGAGAGAGAGAGAGAGAGAGAGAGAGAGAGAGAGAGAGAGAGAGAGAGAGAGAGAGAGAGAGAGAGAGAGAGAGAGAGAGAGAGAGAGAGAGAGAGAGAAGAAAAAGAAATTGGACGTGATTACTCATTAGCAAATTTATTTCTTGGAGTGAGACTTATGTTGTTAATTGAAGGTGAGGAACTGGCTGCCAAGGTTGACGGAGGAAGGGGAGAGGAAGGGGAAGGAAGGGCGTGAATGTGAAAGGGGAAAATGAGAGAGAGAGAGAGAGAGAGAGAGAGAGAGAGAGAGAGAGAGAGAGAGAGAGAGAGAGAGAGAGAGAGAGAGAGAGAGAGAGAGAGAGAGAGAGAGAGAGAAAAAAAAAAATTAAATATGAAGAAATAAATGCAAAAAAATTATTACCTAGATAATCTACACACACAAAAAAAGCCACAAGATAAAACTGAGATAACACACACACACACACACACACACACACACACACACACACACACACACACACACACACACACACACACACACACACACCCACCCTTGAGGCGAGACCAAGAAGCAACAAGTAACAAGCAGACCGAGAACAGGACAAGCCAATTTAACGAGACCAAACACGCAACAACCAAAAGTAAAAATTAAGTAATAAATAAATAAATTAATTAATCAATAAAAAGAGAGAGAGAGAGAGAGAGAGAGAGAGAGAGAGAGAGAGAGAGAGAGAGAGAGAGAGAGAGAGAGAGAGAGAGAGAGAGAGAGAGAGAGAGAGAGAGAGAGAGAGAGAGAGAGAGAGAGAGAGAGAGAGCAATTATATACTAAAACCAACAAATCAAATCAAATTAAATTTCATGAACACGAATGAAAAAAAAAATAATAATAATAAGAAATCTATCCTGGAGGCAGAAAAAAAAAAAGTAAAAACTGGACCAACCCGAAGAAAAATATTAAATAAAACGGAACCAAAAACCAAAAAAAAAGAAAATCAAAATAAATAAATAAAACAAAACCAGTGAAAAATATAAAAATTCCTCAAAATCCAGTGAATAAAACACAATAAAAAAAACTAGAAGAAGATATGAACCACACTATATAATACCCTCGTGCCCAGGTGATGAGGGAAGGGCAGGTGTGTTGATTGGTAGCACCTGAAGGCACGTTACCACCTCCTTCCCTCACTCCCCTTCCTCCTCTCTGCGCACCTGAGGGAACAAGTCTAATTAACAGGTGTGTGTTCGGCAGCCTCTTCCCTCCGCCTCGCCCACCCACCCACCATTCACTGAGGGCTACAGAGATAGAGATAGAGATAGAGATAGAGATAGAGATAGATAGAGAGAGAAAAAAAATATCTTTGAAATATTTTAACCTCGTCTTCTTTCCTTCTCGTGTGTGTGTGTGTGTGTGTGTGTGTGTGTGTGTGTGTGTGTGTGTGTGTGTGTGTGTGTGTGTGTGTGTGTGTGTGTGTAAGGGAGGGACAGAGGAGGTAGGGACGCCAAACACCACACTTACCACCCACAACCACCTACAACACCAACACCACCACCACCACCACCACCACCATCACCATCACCACCACCACCACCACCATCACCACCACCATCACCACCACCACCACCACCACCTGCACCACTTTCATTCGCCGCTACAAAGCCTCGACGCTGACTGACCTACTTGACAGAAAATCTTTGTGAGTAGACATTTAAAAGAAGAAGAAAAAAGTTATCTGCACAAAGGCATTACACTTCAAGAACTACTATAATAATACCTGGCTACTGTAAACACACACACACACACACACACACACACACACACACACACACACACACACACACACACACACACACAATCAAAGTCTCCGTTCTTTCTTTTTTTGCAATGCCTGACTAACTTAAACTTTCACCAGCTACATAAGAAGCCTCACTGTGTTGGATGTATGAGGCAAAGAAGCTTAATTGAACCCGCCACGACAATGCGACATAGAAGAGGACTGTGAGGGGAAAAAAAGGGGAAATCGATGACCAACGGAAAAATAAAGAAAAGAAAACGAACCTCTCAAGATTTGACACGCAATGATTTTATGCACTAATTCACTAAGTTTCACGGAGTTACAAAAGGATGCAAAAAAATAATTATATGTACAAAAAAATAACACTTATCTAACTTCTGAATATAAATACAACAAAATAATAGTAAAATGAGGGGAAAAAAGACAAAACAAAAATATATATAAACTTTCCACTTTACATTACAATGAGAACCATAATTATAGATTTTACACTTGCATGGTAGATTTTAGAATAAGTTAATAAATATATTTGGTGCAGATACATCAGTGTAATGCAGAAAAAACAACACATGACCCGAATAGAGTTGATACGATCTTGAAATTACGTGCCGAGTGACCTCATTAATTACAGAGAGAGAGAGAGAGAGAGAGAGAGAGAGAGAGAGAGAGAGAGAGAGAGAGAGAGAGAGAGAGAGAGAGAGAGAGAGAGAGAGAGAGAGAGAGAGTTAAGAATATAAAACAATAGTCACAGAGCAAAATAAACAAACAAATAATAAGAAAAAATTAAATTGGAAAACAACTTCCATAACCAACAATAAATAAATCAATAATTAATTAAAATTCTTCCAATGATAAAAAGAAATAAAAAATAACGGGAATTAAATGGAAATTCTGAAGCTATGTAATTTCCTTGATAAGTGATGTACAGTTTCTTGGGAAATAGTAAATCAAGTGAAAGAAAACGAGAAGAAGGAAGAAAAAAAAGAACGAAGGAGGTTTAAGGTTCATGTTTTAAATAATGGAAAATTGTGACTCAAGGGGAAAGAAAATTTGGCCAAAGATAATTTTATATATATATGTTTTTTAATTTTTTTCGTAGTTTTCTTCTTGTTTTTGAATTATTTTCTTTTTTATTTTACTATTATTACTATTACTACTTCTTATCATCATCCTTATTCTTCTATTAATATTACCACTTATACAACGATTCTAATTAACTTTGAATTATTATTGTTCTATTAATCACATTTATAATTTACACAATCATTACAGATTCCTTCTATCATAATTCATCGATAACATTAATCTGCTTTTATTATTATTTTTTTTTATACATATTTAGGATGTATTTATGTGCTTGTAGTAAAATTAATTAATGGAAATATTTGGTGTTTTAGGGCGAGGAGGAAAATCATTAATTTATTTAAGGCGATAACAACAATCTATTAACAAGTCCACTTTTTCCTTTTTTAATTTCCTCACTGGTAACTTTACTAAACAAGGAAACTCAATTAAACAAAAACAAAAACAACTAACCAAACCTAATGAATAAATGAAGGAATAATAATAATAATAATAATAATAATAATAATAATAATAACAATAATAATAATGATAATATTGATAATGATAATAAAACTAGCCAGACCTCTAACTCATCATCAACAGCATTCTTACCATCGTTATCCAAACCACTACTACTACTACCACCACCACCACCACCACCACCACCACCACCACCACCACCACCACCACACCACCCTTGTTGGTTTATCGATATCCTGAACGATGAGGCCGATCACACCATAACCGGTCACACCAATCTCTCTCTCTCTCTCTCTCTCTCTCTCTCTCTCTCTCTCTCTCTCTCTCTCTCTCTCTCTCTCTCTCTCTCTCTCTCTCTCTCTCTCTCCTTTCATTAGTAACAAAACGAGGTAAGTATTCTACCCTTTAACAGCCTTGTTCAGGTATTTTCTGCATCGCTGTTAACTAAGTGTGTTCCGTGAAACATTTGTGTTGGAAGGAAGAAAACGACTGTCGGTTACAATTTGTACTTCCCGTGTAATAAGAGTTACACTGACATTACAAGACCTAATTATTGTGATTAAATTTCATATCTTGATAGTGAGAGAGAGAAAGAGAAAGAGAGAAAGAAAGAGAGAGGAGAGAAAGAAAAAAATATTGCAAAAGATCAGTATTTACGACCCTGTTGAAATCTAGAAATTTTAATAATACTACATATTCATACATTTATTTATCATGTCCATGTATATGCAAGTACTAAGTATATTTGCATAGATGGTATAAACACCACATACTCATACACACACACACACACACACACACACACACACACACACACACACACACACACACACACACACACACACACACACACACACACTTGTCCTTATCAGAGCATCACTTTCACAGTAATACTAAGACGGAGTATGAAAAATGGCAACTGACAGGTGTGTGTGTGTGTGTGTGTGTGTGTGTGTGTGTGTGTGTGTGTGTGTGTGTGTGTGTGTGTGTGTGTGTGTGTGTGTGTGTGTGTCTTGCATGGTCTCTTTTGATATTAACTTTTATTCTGCTTTCCTTTCACCTTAAAATCTCCTTATAAACCAATTTTCTTCTCTCACAATCTTCCTTCAACCTTCCTGTCCACCACACTTTCATTACCTATTGTTATTTTTAGTCATGTCAGTCCCTATTCATCTCTATTATATACATTACTCCATTTTTTCCCTTCATTATACCCATTACTCCATTATATTTTTATTTCTAAGCTAGTCATTCATTTCCAGCAAGACACGTCAAGGGTTTGTAACTATAGAACGACTTATTCAAGCTGTGTGTGTGTGAAAAATAAACCACCCAACTGGAGACTTTTTCTTCTTTCTTTTTTTTCTTTCTTTCTTTCTTTACGTGTTTCGTGATGACTTTTAAACCCCAGTCATCTTGTTTTCTTTTTCTTGACTTTTTTTTTCTTCTAATTTGTCTCTCTAAGTTGCCTAATCATGAGAAAGTTCCTCATTTGAACCATTTTGAGCAAGTGTTGTTGAATGGAATTGAGTTTTTTCTTCTTCACTTTTTTGGCTTTTTCTTCTTTTACACGCATACAGTTTCTTCCATGACTGTCTGTACTGATACTTAAACTACTTATCATGCCAACTACTCTCACTTAACTTAATAAGGTCGTTGAAAAAGTACACCACGACCTTATTTGTTGATTGACTTACTTTAACTTTTAACCCTTGAACGACACTGTTACATTTTTAACTCTCCTTCTCAACTTTTACGAATGGAAGGAGGAAAAAGACGAGGTCGTTTATTGCATGTGAAAGAAAAGTACTACAATTGCTGAAGGTTTTAAGATATGTGATTCAGACTCTTGTAAGATTAGGAACTGATCAAAAAATGGGGATGAAAAATGTTAAATAATGATCGAGAAGAGACTTTATAGGTCAAACGTCCTTTTACTAAACAACACTTGTCACCTTTTACATTTTTTTTTTACTTCATAAAATAGATGTTTTTGGTTTTTTTTTACTTCACAAAATCTTTCTTCATGACATACTCGCGACTGTAACCACAAGAATAATTACAGTCATCGAAAAATAAAGTGACAGAAGATAAGAAAATAATACAAAATAGAAGAAAAAAAATAGAAAAAAATCACCTTTTAATCAAGCCATCCATCCAGTTTCCCCTCAAAAGGAAAAAACATATGAACAGATAATAACTAACAGGAAATAAAACGGAATCATTAAAATTGGACATGAACAAGACAAAAATGAGAATATTGACATTACCATCATCATCATTTAAACTTAATATAAAAAAGAGAAAAAAAAGACTAATACACTTGAGGGTAATCTCTCTCTCTCTCTCTCTCTCTCTCTCTCTCTCTCTCTCTCTCTCTCTCTCTCTCTCTCTCTCTCTCTCTCTCTCTCAGGCAATATATAAAGTTATTCCTCAGCAAGTTATTTCTCCCTCACAAAGCTACTTTCCTCAGCGGAAGAGACAAAGGTTGGGGGAGGTTGGGGGAGGTTGGGGGTGTTGGGGGATCGAGAGCCAAGGGTCCAGTGAAGGGAAGAGGTGAGGGGGAAGCTGAAAAGTTGAGGTAACATTGCTTCTCTATATGGCCCGCGTGAAATATCTCGCCACGCTTCCTCCACAATGAGAGAGGAGGAGGAGGAGGAGGAGGAGGAGGAGGAGGAGGAGGAGGAGGAGGAGGAGGAGGAGGAGGAGGAGGAGGAGGAGGAGGAGGAGGATAAGAAGGAGGAGGATAAGAAGGAGGAGGAGAAGGAGGAAGAGGAGGAGGAGGAAGAGGAGGAGGAGGAGGAAAAAGGGGAAGAGGAGGAAGAGAAAATGAGAATAACATGAAGAATACCAGGAGGAAAATACAAAGAGGTAAGAGGAGGTAGGAGGAGGAGGACGAGAAGGTAAGAAGAGGAGGAGGAGGAGGAGGTAAGAGGAGGAGGAGGAGAGGAGGTAAGAAGAGGAGGAGGAGGAGGAGGAGGAGGAGGAGGAGGAGGAGGAGGAGGAGGAGGAGGAGGAGGAGGAGGAGGAAGAGGAGGAGGAGGCGGAGGTGATCATGACAGAGCATTGTGAGACTCAGAGGGACATGTGGTAAGCTTTATGGACGTGCGTTAGGAGTAAGTCTGGACAGCGGGTGGAAGAGGGAAGGAAAAAAAGAAATTTACATACAAAAGATACGAAAAAAAGAAAGAAAAGAAAGAAAAAAAAACTGGACAAAGAAGATTTTATGCACACCCCCCCTCAACCACCGAGCCCCCCCCCCACAGCTAAAAAAAGAAAAAAAGAAAAGAAAGAGGAATAAACTATACCGATAATTTCAACAAGTCTTGTGGCAAAGTTAGACAAGAAAATAATACACAAGGAAATCTAAGTAACTTTTAACATATTTCTTCACTCCTTAACAAATTGACACACACACAGACATATACACACACCTTCCTCCCCTCCCCCCAACACACACACACACACATACACACACACCCTTTCCCTCCCAGCTGGTGACGTCACAAAGAACCGGACAGACTCAGGGCCAGAAGAGGGAAGGACTTGGACAAACAGTTTCTTGCGGACTGAACCAATGAATCTCCGTATAACTGAACAGTCCGGTAAGTGGAAGGAGAGGAGAAGAAGGAGGAGGAGGAGGAGGAGGAATGGAATGAGAAAGAGGGAGGAAGTTGACACAGCTGATGAAAGAAGGGAGTAAGGGAGTAAAGGAAGGAGGGAGTGGTCGGATAAAAGGGAGGACAGTGGACACAGGTGGTAAAAATCCGGTTTGTTGAAGGGATACAATAGTTTCGTATCCGGATTGAATGAACTAACCTTGAAAGAGGGAATTAAAAGGAAGACATTATCCCTAAAACACACACACACATACACACACACACACACACACACACACACACACACACACACACACACACACACACACACACACACACACACACACACACACGCACACTCACGCTGCTGCAACAAGAGATACAAAAAACCTGCAACAATACTTGGGTGTCAATAACGCAAAAACAAATATGAAAGTGATTGCAAGTATGATTAAGAGGATGAAAAAAATATTAAGAGCACCAATAATTATAAAGCAAGCAAGTAAGTGAGTGAGTAAGTGAACGAAAACAAAAAAAAGTGAGTAAAAACATGAATATTACATAAAAATAAATGGAATCAACAACTCAAAAATGTGAAAGGAGAAAAAAAATAAAGAGAAAATTTTAAAACGAGATAAAAAAAAAAAAGGTGATTAGAATTGCAAGTTGAGAAGGAAAACAAGACATAAATATCTATATATATATATATACAGGTTTAACATAGACTAAATGACACAAAAGAAGTATTTAGAGAGAGAAAAAAGAGAGAGAGAGAGAGAGAGAGAGAGAGAGAGAGAGAGAGAGAGAGAGAGAGAGAGAGAGAGAGAGAGAGAGAGAGAAATAACAAAAAAAGTAGTGTAAATGAGAACTTGAAGGTGAGTGAAAGTGACGAGGAATATATTGTGTAATGCAGTAATTTGTCTTGTACCACCACCACCACCACCACCACCACCACCACCACCACCACCACCACCACCACCACCACCACCACCACCACCACCACCGCCACCACCACCCACAGGAACACTTAAAATCCACCCACACCACTAAATATTTCTCACACTCCACTTCATTACTATTATCGTTATCATCATTATAAATAATTACTAGATTATCATAGCAGATTAAAATTAACAAACACCAATCGTAGAAGAAAGTTAATGAATAAGAGAAAGAACAACAAGAGGAGGAAGAGGCAGAAGGGAGAGGAAGAAAGGGAGATAAAAGGAAGAGGAAGAAGGAGAGATAGGAGGAGGGATAGAAGGAAGAGGAAGAAGGGGAGATGGAAGGGAGAGGAAGACAGACAGATAGAAGGGGAGATGAGAGGGAGGGGAAGAAGGAGAAATAGAAGGGAGATACATGAGAGATAGGATGGAGATAAATAAGATATAGAAAGGAGATAAAAGAGAGATAGAGAGAAAGGAAGAAGGAGAACTTGCAGGGAGATAAAGGAGAGATAGAGAAAATATAAGGAAGGAGAGATAGAAGGGAAATAAAAAGAGATAAAAGGGAGATAAAGAAGGAGATAGAAGAGAAAGGAAGGAGAGATAGAAGGAAGATAAAGAAGGAGAGATTAAAGGGAGATAAAGAGAGGGAGATAGAAGGGAGATGAAGAAAGGGAGATGGAAGGGAGAAGGGAGGAAGAGTGATCCATCTCATTGCGTCTGAGCCTTGATGGATCAGGTGTGGTCAGGTAAATCTTGAGACAAACAGAGGGAGAAGGATGCATGTGTACTGATGAGGTGCTGCAAGGAGGAGGAGGAGGAGGAGGAGGAGGAGGAGGAGGAGGAGGAGGAGGAGGAGGAGGAGGAGGAGGAGGAGGAGAGTGAGTGGACGTGGAAAAATAGGTAAAACAGGATAATGTAGTGAGCATATCTTGTAAATGTGTGTGTGTGTGTGTGTGTGTGTGTGTGTGTGTGTGTGTGTGTGTGTGTGTGTGTGTGTGTGTGTGTGTGTGAAAGAGATAGATAGATAGATAGATAGATAAAGATAGACAGATAATCAGAGAATGGAATTATAGTCACTTAGTAGACTTTTAAACAGTCCCTCTTACTCTCTCACACACACACACACACACACACACACACACACACACACACACACACACACACACACACACACACACACACACACACACACACACACACACACACACACACACACACACGTGGATGACATAGTGGGTGGAAGCGTTAGAACTCATACAGAGCGTCACTAATGGAGTTAAATTTATAATGGAAAAAAGGGAACGCAGGAGGAGGAGGAGGAGGAGGAGGAGGAGGAGGAGGAGGAGGAGGAGGAGGAGGAGGAGGAGGAGGAGGAGAAGGAGGAGGAGGAGGAGGGAATAAACTATATGCAAACGAGAGATAAAAAGACATAAACGGTCTTCGATTTATGCAACGTTAAAGGAAGAAAGACCAATAAATTATATCTTATTAGTGTTTCTTAAGAGGCTACTGCTGCTGCTGCTGCTGATGATGATGATGATAATGATGATGCTGATGATGATGATGATGCTAATAATGATGATGGTAATGGCACTTTTTCCCGGGGGTTAATGGCCGCTAATATAACCCCTTATCTTGATGGGTGCTGGAGGGGGAGGGAGCCTAATAAATAATGGAAGTAATGGTTATAAAAAAAATAAATAAATAGAAATAAAAAAATAAAAAACCGTATACAGTTGAAAAATAATACACAAAAAAGAGGCGTAAATTAAGATAAGGATCAGTAACGCGGCGCCAAAAAGTGATTCTCAAGTTAGAAGTAATTGTTTTAGGTTGAATATAATGAGTTTTGGCAGCGAAGGTGAGTTTTTATTGAATAGCGCCAACCTTGTGTGTGTGTGTGTGTGTGTGTGTGTGTGTGTGTGTGTGTGTGTGTGTGTGTGTGTGTGTGTGTGTGTGTGTGTGTGTGTGTGTGGATAGAAAGACAGGTAAAGAGGACTATGTGAAGGAGGAGAAGGAAGAGGAAGAGGAGGAGGAGGAGGAGGAGGAGGAGGAGGAGGAGGAGGAGGAGGAGGAGGAGGAGGAGGAGGAGGAGAAGGAACAAGAAGAGAATGAATGAATGAATTGATAGAAGAAAGAATATTATCTTGTTTATATCATCCATTTGTTGCTTATCAACAAATCTATTTAGTTATTAGGAAAGATTATGAGACAGAGTAATCTCTTTTGTTATCCTCCTCCTCCTCCTCCTCCTCCTCCTCTTCCTCCTCCACCTCCTCCTCCTCTTTCTTCTGTTCTTCTTGTTCTTTCTCTTCCTCTTCATCCTGTTCTTGCACTTCCTTGCTTCCTTAAAAGTTTTCTCCGCATTCCGCTTTTTCTTTGCTTGGTCTACTTCCTTTTTTGAGCTAACGATGTACTGCTCCAGATTGTCGAATGTCCTCCTCCTCTTCCTCTTTCTCTTCCTCTTCTTTCTCCTCCTCCTCCTCCTCCTCCTCCTCCTCCTCCTCCTCACAACATGGTTTTCGTAATAAACGTTCATGTTTAACTAACTTATTAGACTTCTTCCACAATGTTTTTGACGCGTACGATGAAAGCAGAGCAGTAGATGTCATATATCTGGATTTTCAAAAGGCCTTTGATAAAGTACCTCATCAACGATTGCTTAATAAACTAATGACTCATGGTATCTCTGGTAGCATTTACAATTGGCTTCTGGACTGGCTCTCTGAACTTAAGCAGAGAGTAGTATTAAACGGTGTCTCCTCTCAATGGTTAAACGTAAAAAGTGGCGTACCACAAGGTTCAGTGCTTGGTCCTGTCTTATTCTTGATATATGTTAATGACATAGATGATGGGATCACTTGCAAAATATCGAAATTCGCTGACGATACGAAAATTCTCAGCAAAGTAACTACGACAATTGACAGAGAAGTCTTACAATCAGACCTAGATCGACTAACGTTTTGGGCCAATAAATGGCATATGAAATTTAACGTTGAAAAATGTAAGGTACTACACATCGGAAGAAATAATGATCACGTTCAGTACTCAATGAATGGTAAATCACTTTCTACAGTAAACAAAGAAAAAGATCTGGGAATCACAATATCAAACGATTTAAAACCCAGTCAACATTGCTCAGAGGTAGTTAAAACTGCTAACAGATTGGTCGGCTTTATTGGGCGTACTTTCGAAAATAAATCAGAAAAAGTCATATTAAAACTGCATAATTCAATAGTACGACCCCATCTTGAGTATTGCGTACAGTTTTGGTCCCCATATTACAGAAAGGACATTGACAAACTGGAAAGAGTCCAGCGAAGAATAAAAATGATTCCAAGGCTGAAAAATAAACCTTATGAAGAAAGACTTAAAGAACTAAACTTATTCAGCCTAGAAAAACGAAGGATGCGAGGGGATTTAATTGAAATGTTCAAGATAATCAAGGGATTCGATAATATCAATGCAGAAGATTACATTACTTTTGATCGATCAAATATAACAAGAAGACGTCATTCTTTTAAGATTACTGGTAAAAGATTCACATCAAACGAAGCCAAGCACTTCTTTTTCAATCGGATCGTTAACGTTTGGAACTCCCTGCCCGCCAATGTCGTCGACAGTAAAACAATTACTACGTTCAAAAATAGACTTTGACAAATATTTAGAAGACAATCCACAACTAAAATACTATCCGTTAACGTAGCAAACTTTGAGTAAGTTCATCGTGATGTACCTAACTTACGAAATGTCGATTCAAAAGACGTCGCTAGTGGCCTGACATCGCTTGCCAGGAAGTAGTGGTAGCAGTAGTGGTAGTGACAGTCTGGTCTTGGTTGGCCTTCCTTTCCCTGCCAGCCATGGGTGGGGAGAGAAGCCTTCACCCTTACTATCCTGTATCCTTCACTCTAGAGTAGATAGTGTACTCACAAACAGCCTCGTAAGGGCCAGCAGGCCTGTTGTTGTTTGTTCTTCCTATGTGTTCCTATGTGTTCCTCCTCCTCCTCCTTCTTCAGTAAGTTATTTTTGGTTTCAGATTCTTCTCTTAATATTTACTATCTTGTCTTTTATCGTTTTCGTTTCAAATTTCTTGTTTCATATTTTTTTTCATATGTATAACTTTTTCTTATAGATATATTTTTTTCTTATTCACTGTTTTAGATACATTTTTCTGATATATATCTAATTTGCAAGATTGATTCAGTCTCTCAATTATATCACATTTGTTTTTTGGTTATTTTATTTTATTTTATTTTATTTGGCAACATAATTTTTATCTAATAGCCTTGTTGAATCGTATCACATAATTATTAATTTTTTTTTTATATACACATAATCCCATTTTTTTTCTGATAGCCATATAAGGTCACACCATCGGGTCAGCCAAGGTCAATCTGGTAAACAGGTAATACTAATTTGCATGCATTTTTTTCTATCAACCTGTCTTGCCAATTCAACTATGCTCGTTAGCGTGTGTGAGGGAGAGAGAGAAAAAAACCCACACAAAATCCTAAGCCATTTCCGTACTACCTTATCAATGCAGTCGTGTAACACATTTAAACACTACAGATAATTACCTTAACACGTTTTGGATACATAATATAATGGTATTTTGATTCATATGTAACAATAGATTAATATTTTCGCCATTTCGACTAATATGGAGATTTAAGCTGAAGGGTGAACGAGGTGGATCGGAATGGGAGGTGAGTGGAGACTTAGATAAAAGAGTGATAATGGGAGAAGCGAGACGGACAAGGGATAATGTGTAAGTGTGGAATTAATTATTGATTTATTATCTTGCACTGTCTGATTCAAGGGGATGACAGTAATAGGTCAAAGGGAGAGAGGAACGCAGACATACACGTTAATCATAGACTCACAATAATAAAAAGAGAGAGAGAGAGAAAGAGAGATAGATGGATGTGTGAGGGTCAGAAAAGTGATTGAAGTAGAACATTATAAAAAAAGAAAAGAAAAAAAAATGATAGGTAGTGACAGGTAAGCAAATGTGATGGATGGATGGATGGATGGATGTGTTGGGCCACGGCACGAGAGATGGATGACCAGGTTGGATGAGTTGCATTACTGGTGGATGAGAAGTGGATGAGGGATGAGTGGACAGACCTCACTGCTTCATGTCTCTTTTTATTGATCATTGCAAGACCTTTATTTCACGATGAGTCATGAGTCTGTCTGGCCGCGGGCGTGGGGTGGGGGAGAGGGAGAGGGAGAGGAGAGAGAGAGAGAGAGAGAGAGAGAGAGAGAGAGAGAGAGAGAGAGAGAGAGAGAGAGAGAGAGAGAGAGACATTGAACACCCGGATTTGAGCTGAAAAAAGGAAAAAAAGGGAAAAAAAGAGAATAAGTTACATCTGCCGCCAACCTTTCCACATTATTTTCTTCCTCCTCCTCCTCCTCCTCCTCCTCCTCCTCCTCTTCCTCCTCCTCCTCCTCCTTCCCTCGAGACACCTGCCAATCATGTTCATTTCCTTATGAATGCACGTATTATTTTCCTTTTTCTTGTTTCTTTTGTGTTGTTACATTTCTTCA
>JAPQNM010000048.1:1426469-1428969 GCA_029783475.1 Metacarcinus magister
AGGAAGGAAGGGAAGGGAAGCAAGGGCACAAGAAGGGAGGAAGAGTGTACACGGAGAGAGATAAAAAGATAGAGAGAGAGAAAGGGAGGTCATATCCTTTAGTAAATTAACAGCTTTATGAACAAACACTGTTTTATGTGAATTAATTATAGAATTAATTATAGATAAGTGAACATAAATGAGGAATAAAACTTTACATTCAATGACTGACACATTCACTCATACATACACACACACACACACACACACACACACACACACACACACACACACCACACACACACACACACACACACACACACACACACACACACACACATACACAAACATACACACATATAAGAAGAGTAAAACGCAAAAAAGACTTTAGTACTTATCCACCAACTTACGAGGACCTTACGGCCACACACACACACACACACACACACACACACACAACACACACACACACACACACACAGACACACGGAATATAGCTAGCAAAAAATAGTGAAAGACGATGTTTAAATGCTCTCTCTCTCTCTCTCTCTCTCTCTCCTCTCTCTCTCTCCTCTCTCTCTCTCTCTCTCTCTCTCTCTCACTCCTCCCCAAACAGAGGGCGGCAGACAAGACAGAGCCCAGACAAATATGCATCACCTCATTTACCCTCATGAAGTAGTCCCCCCCCCTCGCCCCCCCCACCCCCCCCGCGCCTCACCTTACCTCACCTTACCTGCCCGTGAACAGGTAATCCAATGAGACGCCACCAGGTGCGATGCTCTACAGGTGAGACCACTAATTGAGGACTTGCCTTCTATAGCTTGTGAGGGGAGAGGAAGGAAGGGAAGGGAAGGAAGGAGGGAAGGATGGAAAGTTGGAGGCAGGAGAGAAGGAAGGATGGAAAGGAAAGTCTAAGGGAAGGAAGGAAGGAAGGAAGGAAGGAAGGAAGGAAGGAAGGAAGGAAGGATGGCATTAGTAGCGGAAAGATGGTAGGAAGGAAGGATTTTGTGAGAGAATTGATGAGGGAAAGAAAGGAGAAAAGTGAGAGAGAGAGAGAGAGAGAGAGAGAGAGAGAGAGAGAGGAGAGAGAGAGAGAGAGAGAGAGAGAGAGAGAGAGAGAGAGAGAGAGAGAGAGAGAGAGAGAGAATGTCATGTTGGGCAAGGTGGAAAAATTAGCTCAATACTGTCCAAGATTCTGAGTCTGAGCGATGATATCAAGGCACGAGAGAGAGAGAGAGAGAGAGAGAGAGAGAGAGAGAGAGAGAGAGAGAGAGTAGAGAGAGAGAGAGTAGAGAGAAGAGAGAGAGAGAGAGAGAAGAGAGAGAGAGAGAGAGAGAGAGAGAATATATAAAGATTTGGGACTAGAAGGGCGGGGTACAAGCAGCCTCACCTGTAATCTGTATCACACCTGACCACACGCCCGAAACATCACCTTCTGCTCTGATAACACACACACACACACACACACACCACACACACACAACACACACACACACACACCACACACACACACACACACGATGATATTTGTTTGAATTCATTGTAAATTCTATGGACAAAATAGACACTGATAATATATACTTAATCAAGGAAATGGATCTATTTACATATGTGTGTTGATTAATTATTATTATTATTATATTCCTTCCATACTAAAGGAAAATAATAATAATAATAATAATAATAATAATATAATAATAATAATATAATAATAATAATACCATAAGATTGTGTAGATTTAGAAGATATATGGTGTATGAAAAACACATTAAAACTATACATCGTAGATAGAATCTCTCTCTCTCTCTCCCTCTCTCTCTCTCTCTCTCTCTCTCTCTCCTCTCTCTCTTCTCTCTCATCTCTCTCTCTCTCTCTCTCCTCTCTCTCTCTCTCTCTCTCTCTCTCTCTCTCTGTGTGGTAGTACATGAAAGACATCTTATTCTACCTTCACCTGTTCTCTTCTCCCTCCTATCCATCCCCTCCCCCCTCCCTCCCTCCCCTCCTTCCCCTACTTTTCCTTCTCCTAAAGCGGGGTGGTTTCCTATGGGTAGAATATTGGGGCCACGGCTATTTTCTTTTTTTTCTTCTTCATGCGTTTCACTTACTTTTGTTTAATCTGCAATGTTTCTTAAATTGTCTTTGCAGTGAATTGTTTTGGTTTATACTTATTTATTTAGTTATTTATTTTATTTTTTTTTCTTAATGTGGTATATATTTTTTCTTCTCTTCATGTTGTATTTCGCTGTTGTTTTTGTGTTGTTGTGTTGTTGTTGTTGTTGTGTTGTTGTTGTTGTTATTTTTTTTGTTGTAGAGGTATTACTTCCTTTCTCCTTTTTTTATTTGAATTCAGTTATTCATTTCTTTTATAATTTCGTGCTCATTTGTCATATCTATTAAGACGTTTATCATCTCAGAAGTGCTGAGTCTTATTGCAAGTTAACACATTAATAATTATCACATTTATATTTTCAATTCAGTCTTACCCTAAACAACGAGTCATCTTTATCACCTCATAATTTCA
>JAPQNM010000048.1:1431469-1447730 GCA_029783475.1 Metacarcinus magister
ACACCTCATCATGTAATTATCACACTGTTTAGGAATCATCTCTTGTATTGCATGTAGTTTATATTATGCATTTATGTCACTAGCTAACTCTTCCTGCACAATACTGCGCTCCTCCTCCATCCTGCCTCCTCGCTCCTCCTCCTCCTCCTCTCCTCCTCCTCTCACTCCTCCTCTCCTCCTCTCTCGCTCCTCCGCTAGCTCCTTCTTAGTAAAACAGTTCCTTAAGCGTGAACGCTGCAGCTAAGATGAACGATGGAGAGTCCGCGCACACAGTGCATAAGCGCAATAACATCACACACAATCCATTGGGACGACTATCACACAAATTTTAAGACCTAGTACATCACTCACAACTTGACAGCACACACACATCTATCACTGACCCGGGACTACACAACACGTTCTATTGTATAGGGGCAGAGTAAGGAACTTGGATTCAATCAGAGAGACGAGAGGTTTAGAGAGAGATGATGACGAGAGAGAGGATGAGAGAGAGCGAGAGAGAGAGTTAGTAGAGAGAGAGAGAGGTAGAGAGTAGATGAGAGTGAGAGAGAGAGGTAGAGTAGTAGTGAGTGTTGCATTGCAATTGCGGATAGTTGCACCAATATATAATCTACTTCTTTTTTTTTACTTTGAGGCTAGTTTTTATTTTCTTTCTTTTTTTCAAAATTTGTCATTGCGCTTATTTTATTGTTGTTTGGTGACTTGTGTGGTGGTGGTGGGTGAGTGTGTTTTTGTGTGTAGTTAGGAGGTTGTGTTTTGTGGTAGCTGTGGTGTGAATGTATATGGATGTAGCATATGATATAATAATAATGATGAAGACACTGAAAGACTAGTAAGAGAGAGAAAGTAGAATATCCTTTGGTGTTGACGTTGAAGCAGTGTTGGTGTGGAGGGGAGGGATAGGGATGGTAGGTAGGAGCAGGAGGGTGGTGGTGGTGGTGGTGGTGGATGTGGTGGTAGTAGATAGTGGTGGTGGTGTGGTGGTGATGATGAGTGCTAGTGGTGTTGTTATTGACGCATAACTGGGAAGGATACAAGCTAAGTTACCAGTGTGTATGTGATGATACACTCAAGGTAGCCTTCATCGCTCACTCTTCACTTACATTGAGCTTCCCGCACTTTGCATTTCATTGTAACATTCTCAGATTAAGTTTTGACTGCATCTATGACATTAGATTCAGAGTCAAGTATGTTCAATAGTGCGATGGTGCAATTGGCGACGCTGCCGTTGTTGCGGCGTGCGACCACGCACCTGCCCCGCACTCCCACCAGGGCACTGATGACATTCATGAGCTGCCGGCCCTCAGCCGCGTCCATCCTCCTGCTGGACAAGCTGCTCCCTTCGCATGAGGGGTAGCACGCCTTGTGGACATTGTCGCGCATGGCCTAAGGACGAGCTCGCTCAGGAGCGTCAGGCGCTGAAGGGCGTGCTCATCTGTGCGCGCTGACCCTGGTCAGTCTGATGCTCCTTGAGGAGTTGCAGAAGGACTTCAACGTCACTTGCGGCTAAGCCATGTTGCTGTGGTTATGACCACTTGGCACTGAGAAAGATAGACACATGACGGCTTGTGGTTAATGACGGTCACAAGGTCTGTAAGGATAAACATGACCTTGTGGTTAATGACCACGAGTCTTGCTGATAAGACGCACTATGGTGCTGTTAATGGACCATGGAAAGGTTCTATTGTCAGAGCCGCAGGGTCTTGAGGAGCAGCTTCATATGCTGTTTATATGCTGCACTACAAGGTCTCTTTTGATCTGACCACGGCATTGCGACGCTATTGAGCAGAAGACCACTCTGGTCACTGTGGCTGTACACGAAGAGGCTCTTGAAGGACAACGCACATGCTGTCTGTGGTTGAGAGGGACCCTACGCAGTCCTACTGGAGACCACAATAATGTGTACGTAGGATGTTAAATGGTTCTTGCGTCACACCACGGTAGTGTGGTGAGAAGCATGTAAGGTTATATTGTGCAGACCACCAGGTCTTAAAGAGATATAGTATGACCTTGTGTTAAGGAGTCCAGCGGGTACTAGCTGAAGACCCATACGGTCTGTTCGAGGACCTACAGTCTAGCTGGCTAGGAGAACCCGCTAAGCGTCTTGACGTAAGATCTCAAGATCTTTTGAATAGGACCGCTACCTAGGTCCTACTGGAAGACTCACTACGTCTTTGCTGCTGCAGGACGCTATAAAGTTGCACAAAGGGGTGGCAGATACTGGCAGGGGTTGAAGAAAAATCATGACCCTTGTGGTTAATGACCCCTACGATCGAAGTGTTGTAGTTAACAGTAGCTTCGCATGTGCGTCAAGCAGCAGGACGCAGGCTACTGCAAGGTCTGCTGAGAACAGACAGGACGACCTTCGGGTGTTCTTGAAGGAGAAGGGAAGCTTGGGCTAACGAGAGCTACACGAAGGAAGCTGGACTGCGGGGTGTCTTATACTTGAAGCAGTACGCGTTGAAGCTTGGTCAGAACCGCATGGTATGAGCTGCCACTATGGTCCACCAGTATCTGCTAGTATCAGTGTAAGGTGACTGTGCTAGCGACGCAGCGACTCGTAGTATCAGTTACTTACTCGAGACTCGCTACGTCGCGGAAGTTGTGAATGCACCATCGCCCAGTGCCTATAGTGAAGCTACGAAAAGACTGATGGCTGAAGTTTATGCCCATACTAGCAATGGCATTACAGGGCGTCACCAGCATGTGAAAGTGACGACGAATCCAGCGTGGTATCAATGCACACACAGGTGTTTCGTAGACAAACACGTGAAGATATTAACGCCACTTGGAGGTACTTATGAGTATCCGGCTAGAGGACTAAGGAACACTATATCAGCGCAACAGGAAGAATTTATAATGACAAGAAAAGTCTGTTAGCTCTGCATGAATGACTTTCAATTACTTTCGCTAAAAGAATATGTAGGGCTGTGTATTTTAGTATTGCATTGTTTTTGTTTAGTTACTATATTTACTACTTGAGTTATATGATTAGTTCATGCACATTATATATTATAGTCAGTCAGTTGCAGTCAGGATCATGTGTGTGTGTGCTGTGTGTGTGTGTGTGTGTTTTGTTAACGTCTGTCTGTTTATCTATCTATGCTCTAGCGCTATTTTTGTAACTCTCCTCCTCCTCCTCCTCTCGCTCCACAGATGTTTTTGAGCAGCGTACGATGTAAAGCCGAGCATGTATGATGTCTTATATCTGATTCAAGGCTTTGTATAAAGTACCTCATCAACGATTGCTTAATATAACTATATGACTCATGGATCTCTGGTAGCATTTATCTAATTGGCTTCTGACTCGGCTCTCGTGAACGTAAGCGAGAGAGTAGTCTTAACGGTGTCTCCTGCAATGTGTTAAACGTATGAAAAGTGGCGTACCAGCAGAAAGTTCTAGTGCTTGGTCTGTTTTATTCTTGATATACTAGTTAATGACATAGATGATGGGCATCATACTTGCAAATATCGAATTCGCTGACGATACGAAACATTCTCAGCTATAATGTAACTACGACAATTGACAGACGAAGTCTTCGACATATCAGACCTAGTAGTCGACTATAGCGTCTGGCCACATTTAATGGCGAAATGAAAGTTTACCGTATGAGAAAATGTCAGGATACTACACATCGAAGATATGATCACGTGTTCAGTACTCAGAATGACTGGTAAACGGGCCACTTTCTACAGTAATAATCAAGGTACAAATAGATCTGGGAATGCACGAATGATCTAAAAGCACGATTTATAGGCGCCAGTCAACACTCTCGTTCAGAGGGTAGTTAACACTGCTATACCAAGATGGTGCGGCTTATTGTGGCGTACTTTCGAAAATAAATCAGAAAAGTGCATATAAAACTGCATAATTCTCACACTAGTTACGACCTTCATCTTGAGTATTGTGTAGCAGTCTTTTTGGTCTCCATATTACAGGAAGGCCATTGACGAAACTGGAAAGGTTAGTCGCAGGCGAGTAATAACACAAATGATTCGCAGTAGCTGAAAATAATAAACACTTGATGAGAGATAGTACTTAAAGAACTCTAAGAACCTTATTCAGCCTAGGAAACGACTAGATGCGAGGCGATATTAATTGATAATGTTCAAGATATCAAGGATTCTGATATATCATGCAGAGATTACCTGACTTGTAGACTTCGATGCAAAGAGAACAAGTGAAGTACGTCATTCTTGTAAGATTACTGGTAAACAGATCAGTCATCAAACAAAGCCTCAGCACTTCTTTTTTACTTCAATACGATCGTTAACGTTTGGAACTCCTGCGCTGCCTAGATGTCGATCGACAGTAAAACAATTACATAGCGTTCAAAACATAGATCTTGACAATATTTCGAATTGCCAATCGTACAACTAAAATACTATCTCGTTAACGTAGGCACAAAGCTTTGAGTAAGTTCATCTAGGATGTACGCTAACTTAGCGAATGTGTCGATTCAAAAGACGTCGCTAGTGCCTGTTAACATCGCTTGCCAGGAAGTCGTGGTAGCGGAGTAGTGGGCAGTGGCAGTGACTGTAGTGACAGTCGCTGGTCTTGGTTGAGCCTTCCCTTTCCCTGCCAGCGCATGCTGGGGAGAGAAGCGCTTCAGCTCATTATCTGATCCTGGATCCTTCGCTATGAGTGAGATAGTGTACTCAGCAAACAGCCTCGTACGCCAGCTAGGCACTGGTTGTGCTGTTTGTGTGCTTGCGCTATGTGTTCCTCCTCCTCCTCGCTGCACTCCTCCTCCTCGTGCGTGCGTACGTAGAATAATAGCTCCTCCTCCTCGTTCTCTGTACGGTGTATGAGCGCTCCTGCGCTTCTTGGAGATCTCTCATATAGCGGCGTCTCCGGCCTCGTCTCATTCCTCCGCCCTCCTCTGCACTCTTTCCATCGTCTGGTGTAACCTTCGTTTGTCGCTCGCTCTACTCTTCTCGATCCTGTCACGGCGGGTCCTTGATCATTCTCATTTATGTTTATATTTCGTTTCTGCTCCGCTTCTCTCTTCCATCTCATCATAATTCTCGGCTCCATCCGTTCTTCCTCTGCATGTGTAAGTATTTTTTTCTGTTTTCGCGCATTCTTCACCTCTGTATTTCTCTTTTCATCAGTCTTCTCTAGTTCAGTTATTCCGTTATCATTACGTCGCATTATACCGATCGATCATTATCGTATCTTTCTCCTCCTCCTCCTCCTCTCGCATTCCATCACTACCAGCCAACCGTGTCCCATCATATTTCCATCATCCCACCAACCGCACACTACTCTCTCTGCTCGTCTCGCCTCGACTCTTCTCTCTCTCATCCTCTCTCATCTCTCTCTCATCGTCTGATGTATCGCCCGTAGACATCTTTAAGCTAAACAGTGGTAGGTCGAGGTGTCACGAAGAGGTGGGTGTGAGTGGCGACTCAAGCGTCTAACGGTAGCCTTAGAGGGCGGGGAGGGCGGGATGTGAGCGGGGCCTGAAGGTAAAGTGGGGCGGGGCTACGAGAGTAGGTGGTGTGGTGGTGGTGGTGGTGTGGTGTGTGATGGTGGTGGAATGCTACATGAAGTTGAGAGTTTGTGTGGCTAGTGTTTTATAATGTTCTGTTTTTTTCTGTATTTTTGTTGATTTTTAAAAGGCTTTTTTGTTTTAATAACGCAATGATCATTCTACATGTGAGAAGCGATGATCTATTTCATATTTATCGTCTTCTTATATAGTTTTGTGAGCTTTTGGGGCGGAAAAAAACAATAAATAAATAAAATAAAATAAACCCAGTGCATCAAAAGATATATGACTTTCGTACATAGAGAGGAGAGTATGTACACTGCCTGTAGCGTGAGGTCACATTTATGCGACGGCGCGCGCAAACTACGATGAGGATATGTCATGCCCGACCTTCTCCTCCCGTATGCTTTGAATGCCGTCCCGCGGATGATGGAACAATATAGAGACAATGGTTTAGGTTAGATAGAATAAGTGGATCATTATTTTTGTTTATGTCGCACGTTGTTCTTTATTGATGTTGAGTCATTTTTATGGTTTATATTATGTATTCTTTTTATTGGTTCGTTTTACTTTCTTATGCGATGATGAGGAGAGGTATAGTATTTTTTCTTTTGTTTTTGGTGTGTGTGCAGTGTTGATTATATTTGATTTTAAGTGTTTTGTGTAAATTTTCTGTCTGATTAAACTACTGACTACTCACTGATTATATTACTATCGATTATGTCTTATCGATCATTATTATTCTTAGTAGTGATTAGTAGTAGTGAGTATTTTGTGTTCCATTATTTTTCTTTTCTGAATTATGATATTCGTAGAACTCAATTTTCATGGTCACTTTTATCTGCTGGATTTAGGCACCACCACACCACGCCACCACTACAGCCAGACCACCACCACCACGCACGGCACACGACCTAACTCACCACTTACGAAGCTATATCCATCACCAGCGTAGACTGACTTTACTCAGTAGGCGCACACAGACCACTACTGCACCCACCACACCTCTCTGCCTAGCGCATATGTTACCATGCATTTCACCTACCACCAAACTGCGATCCCCACACGCAAGCACTCACTGCGCGCCACCACCACGCCCGAACCTATCTGCAACTGAACTGCTCCGCTTAAACTAACAGCCTAAGATAACAAAAACAGGGAGAGATAAATCATCTAACTTATGATAAGGCAAACTCACAATGATTTAGCCTTTAAGAATTTCAGAGGCAGTAGTGCAGAATTTTCTGGCTACTTTGAAATTCACGGAAGTTGAGGACAAGAATGACGGGGAGTGAGGGAAGGGAGACAAGGATGGGAGGAGTGGAGGGGAGGGTGAGAGACAGGTAGGAAGGGGATGAGGGAGAGGTGAGGAGGTGAGAGGCACGAGGTAGGAGGAGTAAGAGATGAGTTAGGATGGCATACTGAGGATCTGAGGTTGAAATATGATAAGCACTAGAAACGTATGGTAGGAAGTACAAAGAAAAAAAACAAGGTGCGCTAGGTAGAAGCGAGGCTAAGTAAAGGGTGACGTATTGGTATTTTAACATTTAGTGAAGAAAAAAAAAAAAAGACAACTTCGAAAGTTTATACACGATTAAGGAGGTCGGATAATAGAAATGCTAAAGAGGACAAGAAGAGTAAGATAAGAGTAAAGGAATAGGTAGATAGAAGATTAGGTAATGGGAAGTATGATTTGGGTGATAGATATCGAATGGACCATAATTTTTTAAAAAAGGAGAATTACAGAAATGAGATAATAATAGTATAACTGACTACGAAAGTAGAGAAATTAGAGAGAGAAGATAAGAGAGAAGAGAGACAGGCAGCCTCGTCACAACACAATACAATACAGGTTTTCACGAAAGTTTATAATTATTTAGCTAACAGATTCAATTATCGGTTATACCTAGGCAATTAACTCGATACTAATATCGAGGCAATAAGAAAAGATGAATAACAAGACCCTCGCTGCACGGGCCTCATCGCCGACGCGCTAGCTACTCTCCTATCTCCTTCTCTCTCTAAGTTCTATCTTTTTTCAACTCCGCCCCCGCTGCATGCATGCCCGCGCCCAATATGCCCCCCACAGCCGCCCCACCTACGACCCGCAGTCATGCTTGGGTTTTATTCTGCTGGCTTTCTCTAGGCGGCATCTGCCACTTTTCCTTGCATTACTCAAGTCTACATCTGGTTACGACTTAATGTACGAACTGCTTGCAAATTACATATCAACTCTTAGGAGTAATTTTTTTCTTACTGAAAAATTTGTACTACTTCTCCTGCTATCACTATTACTACTACTAGGCTACTAGCGACCACTACTACTACTAGTCTGACTAGACTACTACTACTACTACTAATGACTACTACTACTACTACTGACATTACTACTATCTATAGACTAGAACTACTATCATTTGCATTATCGGATAGCAACGATCTATGACTACTGACCTCGGCAAGGCTTACTGAAAAAAACTACGATTGTTGTTGCTACTACTAGAGAGCCTACTACTACTGACTATGGTGAATAGCTACTTATTACTACTGCTGGCTGGCTTGCGTCTAGGCTGTAGCTGCTGTGCTGCTGCTAATTGACTATTGACTACTACTCCTGTTACTTGCATTTAGTACAGCAAATCCAACGGTATAGGAGAGTGAATTTTTTTGAAAAAAAGAGAACGTGGGAAGAAATGACGCTTCCTTCAGTAAAATCTAGCAACAACCTCACACAAATCATATGTTTTATATATACGATAAATCAAGAAACATTATAATACGTTAAAATCTTATCATTTAACGGCAACAGTTAAGTCAGGTGTTTTTTTTTTTTTTTTTATTATCTTGAAAAATCGCCTCTTCTCCGCATCTTCCCCGCATTACTACGCACTAGCTACTACTATATCTACTATATCACGGCTTATTATCTATAAAGTCTTCCATCCGCTTATCTCGGCTTCAAAGAAGCCTTTATATTTAACGTGCTCTTAAATGCCTTCGATGACGATCATAAAACTAACCTGTCTGTCCTGTCTGTCCCTTCTGTCTGTGTAGGTGGCATGGTAAGGCGGAGCATGTGTGATGGTTTAAGTTACAGTCAACTTTTTTGCTCTGGGGATCTGGCTCGATTTAACGTTCAGCTTTTTCTCCGAGGCCAACACCAAGTAAGAACAAAAACGTAGCCCTTGGAGTGAGGTCAGATGAAAATTAGTCAGTATAGATAGCAAGTTAAAGGAGGAGGAAGGAGGTAAGGGAGGGAGGAGGAGGAGTGAGGTAGGACTAGGGCAGGATGGAGCGATGAGGGGGTGTGATAGAGGAGTAGAGTTGTTGTTAAGTTTGTGAGAGAACAAAATCGTGGCCTTCTGTGTGTGTGTGTGTGTGTGTGTTTGTGTGTTTGTGTGTGTGTGTGTGTGTGTGTGTGTGTGTGTGGTGTGTGTGTGTTTGCTTGGCTGGGTCTGCACTTATCTTTCTACTTATGAGGTCCTTAGAGGCGTATTAGCGAAGGTGTGTCTATGATTGTTATCATCATAAATCCCGTGTCAATTAATATCATACGTGTAATAATAATAAATACAAATATGTTTCTGGGGGGGGTGCGTGGTGGTGTGGTGGTGGTGTGGTGGTGGTGGTGTGGGTGTGGTGGTGGTGTGGTGTGGTGGGGTTCTTTGGCGTTTTATTTGAGGTCGTAAAATTTGTTCGATGATTGAAGGTTTATAAATTTCTTCACAAACAACCTCCTTCTCCTTACTTCTCCTCTCTCTCTCATTCTCCTCCATATCTCTCTCTCTCTTCTCGATCTCTATGCTCTCATAATCTCATAGTAGCACCGTTTAATAGCACGTCGTCACCTCCCTCTCTCTCTCCTCTCGCTCTCTCTCATCGCTCTTCTCTTCTCTCCTGCATCATATAGAAAAAAAAACACGAACGATGATAATGGCTAGATAGCATGAATAGAATAACCAATCCTAACTATCATTATCTCATCATTACCACCACTTACAACAATCTACACTACACCACCACCATCTCACCACGCTACACCACCACCTATCCAACAAACCTCCCCGATACCAGACCGACCACCACTAGCTATTACAAAACTAATACTACAACTCTCTATCATTCTATTATAAGCTAAATAGCTTCGACAACTAGCGTGACTAACATTACATATATATTAAGTCGAGGATAATTTACCGCTTTCACAGGAACAGGTACGCGCGCTGCCTGCTATATAGACGGCAAGCTGGGTGACTACTGTAGCGGGTATCAACAGGTATTATGGGTCGTATTACATGACGAATTAAAGAGTGACATACTAAGCCAGGAATAGAGACTCGTTCATCTTTCACTCTCTACTCATGACTGATTACTGTATTACTGTATTTTTGTTGTTGATGGTGTAGTAAGTTAGCTAGTAGTATAGTGGTGTGTGTGGTAGTAGTAGTAGTGGTGGTATGTAGTATAGTAGTAGTGTTAGTTTTTTGATGACTGTACGTAGAAGTTATGTAGTCTTCTTGTCATAGTTATTTCATACATTTAAAATTGTAATCGGCTGACATTTTTTTTTTTACAATTATGAGAGCGATTCGCTCAACACACACCACACACACGAAAAAACCACACACACGCACGCATCCACCACACGTACATCGCACGACAATACATACACACGTTCATTCGACTATTACACAGGTGAACGACGGCCTATGGAAAGCGTTACCGTGCCACTGAAAGGCACAATTAGGAGAAGGAGGTAAGATTATCTCCCGCCCATGTCCCATCAAAAGCACTTAGAGCCTCCCGACGCTACTTTAATACGCCCGCGGTAGCTCTACCTGGTTATTGTGGAACGACCCCTATTGAACTAAACCTGTACAAGACGCCACTAAACTTAAAAAACTACAAGCAGTTAAAAACAGAAAAAAAAACTTGCAAATTGACAGAAGAAAATATGAATAACAATGATAATTCCCAAAGCAAAAACCCATGCTATAGCCAAATTCTAACTGCTACCTTTACCTCCCCCCTCCTCCTCTCCTCCTTCCTTCCTCGTTCGCTCGTGTGTTGGTGTGTAGCGTGTGTATTCATCTAATCATTATCTAAGTTTTTGGGTAGTGGCGTATTTTTATTCCTCGTTCTCCTTCTTATTGTTTTGTTATTTTTGAGGTCTCCTATCTATCTCGTCTCAAGCTTTTCATCTTTACTTTCTGTTTGTTGTGTGTTTTGTGTGTGTGCTTTTGTGGTGTTTTTTTTTTTTTGGGGTATATTTCAATTTTTTTTTTTATTTAATGTTCGATGTATTATGGTTTGGGTGATTGTCTGTGTTGATGTGTGTGTGTTGTGTGTGTGTGTGTGTTGTGTGTGTGTGGTGTGTTTGTGTGTGTGTGTGTGTGTTGTGTGTGTGTGTGTGTGTGTGTGTGTGTGTGTCTTGAATACACTGGGATTGCAAAAGTATTAATATTTTGCAAGTTTGAAACTACAGCATTTTTTTTAAATCCTTCTATAACTATGAACCTTTCGTTACGCTCTGTTTCTCTGCTTTATTTGTGCATCCATTTGTCTCACGGCTGTCTATCTCTTTATAAGGCTGGAAAATTTTGAAGAATCTGTGCTCTCTCTCTATCTCTCCTCTCCCTCTCGATTCGTTAGGGTTAGATGCGTAGATATTCGGTCTCTCATCTCACTCTTCCTCTCGTCTCGCTCTCTCTCATCTCTCTCTGTATTCGCAGTTCTCTTTCTCTCGTCTCGCTCTCCTGCTCTCTCTCTCCTCTTAATAAACTCATCCCAGCAACATGAACTCGGGGGGGGGGGGCGTGAAAAATATTTGCCTAAACAAAAAATCTCGAACAGACCACTGGTTAAAGGCGAGCTGGAGTGAGGCCTTGATGAGGAGTGAGGAGTGAGTGCAGAGGCGATACTCAAAAGTAATGGTAATGGAGTAAAGGATGAAAGGTCGAGTATTGTAAAACTAGAGTCATTTGCAGTCGATTTTCTTCCATTCCTACTACTCATTTATCTTCTAGTCTTTATACTTTTCTGACACTAATCTAATAATTTCTATCTTTTATTCAATTTCTCGTTACTTATCGTTTTGGTATGGGGGGGTTATTATTTTTTTTTTATTATCTCAAGTACTTTCATAACAGGTATTTCTCCGCCTCTTTTGCCTTCTCCTCTTCCTCCCTTTATTTGGGGGGAGTTCTCCTTATTTCTTTTTCACACTTATTTCTTATATTTTTTTTGCGGATGTTTTCTCTTTTTCAAAACTTCCTTCATCACCTTCACCTGATTTATCGGAAGCCTCTATCTCACCTACGCTACCTTGTCTGTCTTTCCTAATTAATCAACGTACCTTCACTGCGTCCTAAGGACGCCTGTAATGAGATAAACTTCCACACCACCAGACAACTACTCCACACTACAGACACCCATACCTTTGATTACCCACTCACTTTCCATCCTGCTTTTCTTACCTGTCCTTCCTGCTACACTGTGCCGGGTTGGAATTAGCTTGATTAAATCACTTATAAATTATTACCCTAACGAAAAGATGCAGTTCAATTTAACCACTTAACAGGATGCATATTCCAGCCTCATATTTTCAACCCATAAGGGCGTTGGTCCATGCAGGGTACGAAAGGATTACCTGTGGTCTTCATTATTAGCGGGTAAGAAAGGTTTCTCTCGTTCGCTCTATGGTCATCAGGTGAGTAGTGTGAGAGTAGAGTATATGTACTGGTCCAATGAGTGTGTATGATTGTATGGGTTAGGTGAAGGGTGGCAGGCAGGTAGGGGGTGATAATGATCAAGGTTATGACGGTAACGGGTAAGTGTGATTTGTTCAATTAGATTAAAGTGGTTTGAGATAAGATTGTTTGGAGGTGTCAAAGGGCAGGTGGTGAACGACACGGAAGAAGGGAAGGATAGCATGCAGAATAAATGGAAATAGTGTAGAAAAAATGCGAATGGGGGAGATAAAGCAAAGTAGTACTAATTAAAGACGATTGAAACAGGAAGATGAAACAGTAAAATAAAAGATAAAGGAAATTGATAAAACGGTTGAAATAACGTCTAGAAGTAGAAAAAAATAAGGGGTAGGGAGTATGAACTAATAAAAAAAACTAATAAAAACAAATAGCATATTAGAATATTGAAAAAATAGACTAAGCTATGAAATTAAAAAATTGAAAAATAGTAATAACAAGATTGCAGATCAAAATACCATACAAAAATTATAAAAAAAAAACAAAGAAATCAAAGGAACCAACAAAATCTAGTATAATTTGAAGAAAAACAAAAGTGCGTAGCATACAAGTTAACGCACAAAGACATGAGTAGCGGAGCGTATACTATGAAATTTTGTTTTATTTTTTTGTAGTATTATATGCTAACTTCTAGAGAAATAAAAACGGAGAAAAAGGACTAATGAAAATAATTGAGACGAAACAACACATAATGTATAAAAATGATTTTATTTTGGAAACAAGAGTGAAACGGCGGTATCTGTCTTTTTTTGAGCATAATAGGAAGAGAGAGAGAGAGAGGAGAGAGAGCAGTAGAGAGCGTAGGCTAGTAGAGAGAGGAGAAAGTTAGTCGAGTAGAGGTAGAGAGAGAGAGAGAGAGAGGAGAGTAGAGAGAAGAAGAGCAGAGGAGAGAGCGTAGAGAGGAAGTAGAGTTTAATGAAACACATACAAAACGATAATAAAGGGAAAATATAGGAGTGAAGATGAGAGGGAGGTTAGAGGGAGGAGGGGAAGGAGTAGGATGAGGAGGAGGAGGCAGGGTGTGGAGGAGGTTAGTGAGGCCAGGGGAGATGAGGAAGGAGGAGTGGAAAGGTAGTGGTCAGAGGTCATAGCCAGCCACGCGTCGGCCTGCATTTATCTTACGTTCTGCCCGTGTTTGTTACTCTCGATCTCTCTCTCTTCTCTCTCATCTCTCCTCCTCTCGTCATTCCGTCTTGAAACAGGTGAGTAACAAGCTATGCAGGGGTAAGGGCCAGGTTTGGGGCGCACGCATACCTTGTTACCTGGTAAGGGCGGGACAGTAGAGGGAGGCGGGGACGAAAGGGGAGGGGCGTGGGCATGGGGGTGGGGGTAGGAGTAGGAGAGCGTGGTCAAGGTGGAATATTATGGGATGGGCGTGGTAGGGTCGGGAGGAAGATGAGGTATTGAGAGGAGTGAAGAGTGAGTGAGTGACGAGTGAAGGAGTGAAAGGAGTTGAGTTGAGTTGAACAGTGAACTTTTTTTTTTTTGGAAAAGGTGAAGTGAGAGTGAAGGTGGTTCTAGTCTGTCTTGTCTCTGACTCCTGACTCTTCTCACTCCACTCTCGGAATCACTCTCTCTCTCTCTCTCTTCCTCTCGTGTGAGTCTCTGGGTCTCTCGTTCTCTTCTTCTCCTTCTCTCTCTCTCTCCGTCTTCATTTTTAGTGTGGTTTCTTTTTGAGAATAATTTGCATGATTTTCGGCTTCTCTTTTGTGGCTATAGTGAATTAATTGGAAATAGTTAAATATTTAGGAGAATGCAAAAGTACTTTTATACTTTTAGTGGCATTTTTTAATAGTTTTAATCAGTTTGAATTCACTTAACAGTTCAAGATATATAATCGCTAATAACATTTATTATGCGTTACATTATGTATGTATTAGTGGTAGGTAATATTCTATATATTTTTTTGTCATATGAAAGCCGCATCAGTCTCGTAGTTTAATAATGGTTTTTTCATTATTGTTAATTAGGCAAGGCATGTAGTGAAATACAGTTTGGTATTATGAGTAATGGAGGTAATAAGGCAGTTCGTGTTCAGTATGACCGGCATAACGCTCATTGTAGCGTCAATTTTTATGAGGATTCGTAGGTGTGGGAATGTTGGCATGAAATGTTCGTAGTGTACAACGCTTAGAATTTTTGACAAATCATATATTTTGAATAACTTAAAATGTATGGGGTTTACGTAAAATTCGTATAAAATTAAAAGTAAGACAGGAAAGCGCTTGTTCGTATTAAACTGATAGTGATATGGAATTTGTATAATTGTAGATGTAGGAGTGTACTGTATCATGCTTAGTATTCTTCGCAAGCTTTTAATTCTTCATTAGTTTTTGCGTATTGAAGAGTTGGTTAAGTAGAGATACATTATCAAACTAATCTTTAGCTCTATATACAATATTTGCTGTCACGACTATTATTTAGGTAGGTAAAGTGGGAAAACTTTTCGACCTCATTTTACTGGCCTAAATGGAAAAAAAAAAAAAAAGAAAAAATGCAAAATACTTAATCATCTCGGGGTTAGATACAAACTTACTAAACATGCTAATGACTCTTTTTATTCCTCTCTCTCTCCTCCTCCTTGTAATTCTTTCACTTTTTCTTCATTTCAGCTACACAAAAAAAAACAGTGAAAGAGGTGAAGACTAATATACAGTCATCACTCTTTTCTGGTTATCTCATCCTCCTCCTCCTCCTCCTCCTCCTTCCTCCTCCTCCTCCTCTCTCCTCTTCCTGCCTCCTGCTTCACCACAAACACGTGAGGATTGATGTGGTGGTTTTCGTACGACACACGCAAGCTTCCTTAATGCCCCTTCGGCTCATCTTTTCCTCCTGCTCTCCTCTTCCTCTCCTCCTCCTCTTCGGCTTTCTCCTTCCTCCCCTCCTCCTCTCTCCTCCTCCTCCTCGGGCTCGCTCCTTCTGCCTCCTCCTCCTCGCTCCTCCTTCCTCCTTGCAGCTTAGTTGTCTTCTGTGTGATAATTCCTTCTGTAAAAAGTATATATAAAAAAACACGCCCGTTAGCCTTTGGCTGAGGGTGAGACGGTAGTAAGAAACGTGTGGCTTTATAGTGTTAATTGGTGCATTTTGTGTTTCATGCATTATTTGTTGATGTTATTGTATGTTGTTGTTAGGTAATTTAACTTTCAAGAGCCTTTATTATTTTATTATCATTATTTTGTTGGTTATATTATCATTGTTTATTTTTTGTTTAGGGTCTTATTAACTTTTTTTTTCGGACTTATTTTCGTATTTATTCCTCATTTTATTCCTTCTTATTCTTAAACTCGTCAAGTATACATTTTCTTCCTTTCTTCATTTCTTTCTTTTATTCTCTTTTTTTTCTTCTCAGTTAAGCAACAGGATTACGAGCAGGCGATACAATTGTCGGCCGCTCTCTTTTCTCTTCTCTCTCTCTCTCGTCTTTGGCTCTTCTCTTGGTGCTCTCATCTCTCTCTGGTCTCTCTGTCTCTTTCTCTCTCTCATCTCTCTTCTCTGTATTACGTTTGCCGTGCAGGTGCGAATCTAAGATCAAGATGAACTCAGGGAGGGAGAGGAGAGAGGGTTAGTAGAGAAGAGAGGGTAGAGAGAAGTGAGAGAGAGTAGAGAGAGAGAGGAGAGTTGAGAGAGTAGAGAGATAGAGGTGGAGTATTTGTGTAATGAACACTCCCTCCTTCCCTTTTTTTCCGTATTTAAGTTGCATTAAATCTTCCGCAAGCTCAGCACACACACACACACTAGCACACGCATACGCACCTGCAATACACAGCACACATTCTACACACACACACACACACTACTGACACTACACAACACACATGAGCAACCACACCTGGGCTGTACCTATTATTTGTCTACCTGCGCAGTTTCGTCTCCTGTTTAGTGTTTTGAGATTCTTTATCTTTATCTCTCTCTCTCTTCTCTCTCTCTCTCGGTCTCTGTTCTCTCTCTATCTCTTCTCTCTTCTGTCTCTCTCCTCATCCTCTTCTACTCTCTACG
>JAPQNM010000048.1:1450330-1475128 GCA_029783475.1 Metacarcinus magister
GTCTCGCCTCTCTCTGATTCCTTGAAAGTTGTTGTTGTTGTTGTTACAGAGCATTATCTTGACAAATAACAACAGTGACTATTACAAAACGTCTTTACTTATACGTATATTCAATTGGTTTATAAAAAGAGTTACTAAAGTTTGATATGAATAAAAAGTAGACGTCTTGGCAACCATTATTTACATAAACATTCTTGTAGCTCATTAAACTGGTAATTGTTTTTAGTCAATAGAAAATACAAATCACTAGTGCATTCTCAACCTCTCAGTATATATAATTTCTAGGTTATAAAATACACTTAATATACAGAAAAAAAACAAAAAACATTTATAGCCACACACCAAGCTTGTATTACTATTATTTTTATCATTATTATTTCTAGGTTATCAGGTCTGGCAAACATCGAAAAATAATCTGAAAACAAACATTTATATTTGCATCTTTATTTATTTATTTTTTTTCATTCAATTGTCTTCCAACAAACAAGCTTAATTCAATAACAAGAACCATTAATCATTCTCCAAGGCATAATGAATTGCACCGAACAACTTTTTGGGCCGAATCTGATCAACCGGAACGTGTAATATAAACAAAATATTACTCAACCCAGCCTCGTTTGACCTAACTTAACATGACGTGACCTAAACTAAACTGACTCCATTAATAGTGTTAGTCTGTCACAATGGAATTATTTTTTTTCTTCTTTACATACTTTCGATCCAAGAAGCATGTAAACGCACTTGTACACACACCACCCCACACACCCCACACACCCCACACACACACACACAAAGCGCCATCTCACGGTAGCCTAACCAGTCATACATAAACGATGTCTACATTGTTCTAGTTCTTTGTTTATTAAGGAAACCTGCTTATAGTCACTCACTCACTCACTCTCTCTCTCTCTCTCTCTCTCTCTCTCTCTCTCTCTCTCTCTCTCTCTCTCTCTCTCTCTCTCTCTCTCCTCTCTCTCTCTCTCTCTCTCTTTCTACTTCTTTACAACAAAGGTGTTTAATTGTGTTGTTTTCAAAGGGAAAAATACCAAAAGGTGTGCTTAATCATGTTGCCTTAAGGTTAACCTGTGTTCGAATCTCACCAGAAAGTGGCTTGAGACAGGTCGTGGCTACAGGTTGAATCTTATTGTATGAGTTTCTTTCATTTTATATAGATATTAATGGTGATGGTGATGGTGATGTATACGTGAAAGTAATAGTTGTGTTGTATGTTAAACTTCGTGTATGAGCCTGTGTGTGTGTGTGTGCATCTCTCTCTCTCTCTCTCTCTCTCTCTCCTCCTCTCTCTCTCTCTCTCTCTCCCTTACTCTATTAATCCTCCTCCTCCACGTGTTTGACCTAATATAAAAAATTCTGAGCCTTTCCTTAAACAGAATGAAAAATGCTAAGTGACAGAGAATGACAAGTACAAATTCTTCGCTCCATAAGAGCTACAATAATAATGATAATAATAAAAAAATAGATAATGATAATAATATACTAATGCTAAGAACAAGATAAATGTAGTATATATTATCTATATCTCGCCTTTACCTCTTTAATACACGATAGATAGATAGATAAATAAGTAAATGAGAGAGGGAGGCAACCAAACACAAATAATAATAATAGTAATAATAATAATAATGATAACAATTACCACCATTAAACAAGAATATCCACACGTGTAACAAGACTAATAGAAGAGAAACAAACAGCAACAAGTTTGGTCAAAGTAAAAGCAGTACTGTTAACCAAAAAGAAGTAAGAAAGAAAATAAAATGGTGTACTAAATAATAATAATATACAAAAAACTAAAATCTATAATGTGGTGTCGATGATATGGCGCAGCGACGTTACTGAAGGAGGAAGAGGAGGAGGAGGGAGGAGGAGGAGGAGGAGGAGGAGGAGGAGGAGGAGGAGGAGGAGGAGGGAGGAGGAGGAGGAGGAGGGAGGCAAACTGGTGTCAGCGTGGGCGGGATGGGATGGGATGCTGAGGTGGGTGGGTGGGGTAGGGTGGAGGTAGGTGGGTTGGTGGGGGTGGAGGGTGGGGAGAGGTGTCAGGGTGGGTTAAGTGGGGCAGGTTGTGTCATTCTTTTGGTTAGGAGGTAGAGAGAGGGTGGTGGGTTTTTGCGTGTTAGGGTGGGCGAGGGTGGGTGAGGGTGGGTGAGGGTGGGTGAGGGTGGGTGAGGGTGGGTGTGGGTGAGTGAGAGGGTGGGTGAGGTAGCCGCGGGTGGTGGCCTGGAGTTTTTTTGGGGATGCCGTAGTGCTGTGTGTGTGTGTGTGTGTGTGTGTGTGTGTGTGTGTGTGTGTGTGTGTGTGTGTGTGTGTGTGTGTGTGTGTGTGTGTGATATGAAGAGAGACATTACTCTCCCTTCCTTCCCTCTCTCTCTCTGCGTCTTGTTCGTTCTTTGCATAGGAGAGAAAATAAAGAAGAGGCTTTTAATAACAATAAGAACAATAAGAAGAATAGGAAGAAAAAGAAAAAATACTAAGAAGAACGAAGAATAACATGATAAACAAATGCATATATAAGAAAACATAAAAACAAACAAAACAAAAAAAAAAGGACTATTCAATCGGCAAACAACTTGACGTGCTACAAAACACACCCACAAAAAATAAATAAATAAATAAATAAATAAATAAATAAATAAATAAATAAATAAATAAATAAATAAAATAAACCAGGAATCACTACACACTAGCCATTCCTTGCAGTAAATCATCACACAAACACATCTTCTCACTCCTTGTATCACCCACTTAACCTAACTACGCACACACCCACACACACACACACACACACACACACACACACACACACACACACACACACACACCCACACACACACACACACACACACACACCCTTCAATACAAATCAGGCGGGGTTCTCAAGGGTGTTCCGCTGGGTATGTTTGCAAGTCCTTCATTACCGCACCAAGAACACCTGTCTCGCTGAACCTACGATAAAGTAACAGGTGTTTGGGACCGAATTGTGGCCACGTAGATTACCCCCTCCTCCTCCTCCTCCTCCTCCTCCTCCTCCTCCTCCTTCTCCTCCTCCTCCTCCTCCTCTTCTTCTTCCTCCTCCTCCTCCTCCGACGCCACTACTACCGATAAAAACAAGTCCTCGGAGTCTGGATGAACGAGTCTAGAGAAAATACCTACCTGGGCTCTCTCTATATAGAGCGAAATAGTCGAGAGAGAGAGAGAGAGAGAGAGAGAGAGAGAAGAGAGAGAGAGAGAGGAGAGAGAGAGAGAGAGAGAGAGAGAGAGAGAGAGAGAGAGAGAGAGAGAGAGAGAGAGAGAGAACAAAAAAAAAAATTCTGCCTATATAACACCAGGAGCAGGAGAAAATATCATCACTATCACCACCCTCATCACTATCACCACCACCCTCACAAGGCGACCTCGTTCACCACCCCGATGACAGTAATTACAAGTCACCATCACCGTAATCACTGCTGATGAAATTACACCTTACGAATCTTGAAAAATATAATAATAAAAAAATGATACTAATAAAATCTTCAACGTACAACACAAATAAGAATCAAAATATAGATATGAAAAAAAAATACAAAATAAATAGTAGTACACATGTAACGAAATAATAAAAAGCCTAAATTATGTTATGCCAGAAGAGGCGATCGATAGAAAATACAAAATTCAACGGAAATCATAAGTGAAAGAATCAATAATCTAGAAAACAAAAGAAGAACAGTTAGTTGATCGCATTGGACAGAATATAAAACAAAACGTATGTGAACTAAAAGAATGCAACGCCGTTCTTATAACCTGAAACCACGGACCAGAAACAAAATAAAGGCGAAATGCGTAAAAAAAGAAGAGTTTGATCCGCCGTCTTAAGGTATCCAACCCTATAATTAGCAGTCGTACGATCATTAACGAAACCCTTCTTTTACTTCTTCTTCTTCTTCTTCGTCTTTCTCTTTATCTCCCTTAATTTGAACTCTCCTTCTCTCTCTCTCTCTCTCTCTCTCCCTCCAATTCTGAATCATTTCCAATCCTTTCAAAAACTATAATATTTCCTAAAGCAGATTCCTCTTGCATTCAGTCTCTCTATTTTAACATCAAATTATCTATCTTTTCTTTTTTTTCCTTTTTTTCTCTTCTCTCATTCATTCATTCATTCATTCACTCATTTTAACGTTCCTTTCACATCCTATCTTTATCTATATTTATCATCCTTGATATTTACTTGTGAAACCAATTCTTTATTATATTTTATTGAAGTTTTCTCGATTTCACATTTTTCGTAACACATATTTTTTCTTCTTCTCGCGTCATATTTTTTCTTTTTATATATATCGTGAATTTCTTCCATCCCTTCACACACATTTCACTGTCGTCCGTCCGTCAAGACCTCGTGACACGCGCGTGAAAGACTATTTTTGCAACACAAACCCTTTCTCGTTCACACCATTTTATCACCGTCCTTAACATTATAACATTTTGGACGGACACACACACACACACACACACACACACACACACACACACACACACACACACACACACACACACACACAAACCATTTCAACATTCATGCCTTCCCTTGTGTTATCTCCCTCTCCCTCTCTCCCTCTCTCTCTCTCTCTCTCTCTCTCTCTCTCTCTCTCTCTCTCTCTCTCTCTCTCTCTCTCTCTCTCTGTGTCTGGCATTTCAGTGCAAACATAACATACACTGACCCTTTTATCTATCTTTATTATCGATCGAGGGGCGTGGTGGTCAGTCTGGGCGTTACATCACAAGGGCCAGACTGACAACACCTGTAGGGCAGCACACCTGTGATTATCTTTAGATGGTATGCAAGGACATCACAACCAAACCTAACCTAACCTAACGTAACCTAACGTAACCTGACATCACATCGCTGACTCAACCTGCATTATCATATTATCAGACATATTTGGCGAATGAGGTGTGTGTGTGGTGTGTGTGTGTGTGTGTGTGTGTGTGTGTGTGTGTGTGTGTGTGTGTGTGTGTGTGTGTGTGTGTGTGTGTGTACCTTGCTCAGTCATACATTCCGAAACTTTGCTATCTTAATTTCGCTACCTCTCTCTCTCTCTCTCTCTCTCTCTCTCTCTCTCTCTCTCTCTCTCTCTCTCTCTCTCTCTCTCTCTCTCTCTCTCTTTCTCTCTGTGTTTGTATCTCCCTCTATTTCATCTATACCTCCTCCCCCATTTCTCCTTTCCTCCTTTCATCCCTCCCCGCCCAGCAAATATGGTTCTAACTCTACTGGGCACCACCATCAGTATGCGTCTTGATTGCGTGTGACCGCATTTCAGGCCCGGTATTGCCCTTGGCGTACCAATTAATGGCCTGACGCTACAAAAACCACACAAGACTTCTTAGACCCTGAAGCTTAGAGGAGGAGGAGGAGGAGGAGGAGGAGGAGGAGGAGGAGGAGGAGGAGGAGGAGGAGGAGGAGGAGGAGGAGGAGGCGCTGAAGTTAAAGGAAGGGGAGGAGGACAAAAGCTCAGTAGGAAGACAATGACAGCAACAAGTATGACACAGACAACGGAGACGAGTAGTACAGACTTTAGTGTGCGTGTGCGTGTGTGTGTAAGACATGTCTGTGTGTGTGTGTGTACGATAGAGATGTACATACAAATTCGGTTCTCCTTCCCCTTCATTTTTTATTCCCCGAGGTTGTGTTGAGCCAACGTTGAGCTGGTTTTTGTAGACATGAAGCGAAGAGAAGAGAAGAGAAGAGAAGAGAAGAGAAGGGGACGAGAGATGATGGGGGCGGAGGGAGGGAAAGGTATGGGGGGTAGGGAAGGTAGGAAAGATGGAGTGGGAAAGAGAGAGAAGGAGAAGGAATGAGGTTATGGTGATGTAGGACTCAAGCGTCTCTGATAGCTGGGAGGGAAGGAGGAAGGGAAGGAAGGAGGGAGAGAGAGAGGGAGGGAAGGGGGGATAGAGGAAGGGAGGAGTAGATGGTGAATGGAGGTAAAAACAAGAAAAAAGTGGAAGAGAAGGGATGAAAAGGAAGGAAGGGAAGGGAAGCAAGGGCACAAGAAGGGAGGAAGAGTGTACACGGAGAGAGATAAAAAGATAGAGAGAGAGAGAAAGGGAGGTCATAATCCTTTAGTAAATTAACAGCTTTATGAACAAACACTGTTTTATGTGAATTAATTATAGAATTAATTATAGATAAGTGAACATAAATGAGGAATAAAACTTTACATTCAATGACTGACACATTCACTCATACATACACACACACACACACACACACACACACACACACACACACACACACACACACACACACACACACACACACACACACACACACACACACACACACATACACAAACATACACACATATAAGAAGAGTAAAACGCAAAAAAAGACTTTAGTACTTATCCACCAACTTACGAGGACCTTACGGCCACACACACACACACACACACACACACACACACACACACACACACACACACACACACACACAGACACACGGAATATAGCTAGCAAAAAATAGTGAAAGACGATGTTTAAATGCTCTCTCTCTCTCTCTCTCTCTCTCTCTCTCTCTCTCTCTCTCTCTCTCTCTCTCTCTCTCTCTCTCTCTCTCTCACTCCTCCCCAAACAGAGGGCGGCAGACAAGACAGAGCCCAGACAAATATGCATCACCTCATTTACCCTCATGAAGTAGTCCCCCCCCCTCGCCCCCCCACCCCCCCCGCGCCTCACCTTACCTCACCTTACCTGCCCGTGAACAGGTAATCCAATGAAGACGCCACCAGGTGCGATGCTCTACAGGTGAGACCACTAATTGAGGACTTGCCTTCTATAGCTTGTGAGGGGAGAAGGAAGGAAGGGAAGGGAAGGAAGGAGGGAAGGATGGAAAGTTGGAGGCAAGGAGAGAAGGAAGGATGGATGGAAAGGAAAGTCTAAGGGAAGGAAGGAAGGAAGGAAGGAAGGAAGGAAGGAAGGAAGGAAGGAAGGATGGCATTAGTAGCGGAAAGATGGTAGGAAGGAAGGAGTTTGTGAGAGAATTGATGAGGGAAAGAAAGGAGAAAAGTGAGAGAGAGAGAGAGAGAGAGAGAGAGAGAGAGAGAGAGAGAGAGAGAGAGAGAGAGAGAGAGAGAGAGAGAGAGAGAGAGAGAGAGAGAGAGAGAGAGAGAGAGAATGTCATGTTGGGCAAGGTGGAAAAATTAGCTCAATACTGTCCAAGATTCTGAGTCTGAGCGATGATATCAAGGCACGAGAGAGAGAGAGAGAGAGAGAGAGAGAGAGAGAGAGAGAGAGAGAGAGAGAGAGAGAGAGAGAGAGAGAGAGAGAGAGAGAGAGAGAGAGAGAGAGAGAGAGAGAGAGAGAGAGAGAGAGAGAATATATAAAAGATTTGGGACTAGAAGGGCGGGGTACAAGCAGCCTCACCTGTAATCTGTATCACACCTGACCACACGCCCGAAACATCACCTTCTGCTCTGATAACACACACACACACACACACACACACACACACACACACACACACACACACACACACACACACACACACACACACACGATGATATTTGTTTGAATTCATTGTAAATTCTATGGACAAAAATAGACACTGATAATATATACTTAATCAAGGAAATGGATCTATTTACATATGTGTGTTTGATTAATTATTATTATTATTATATTCCTTCCATAATAAAGGAAAATAATAATAATAATAATAATAATAATAATAATAATAATAATAATAATAATAATAATAACATGAGATTGTGTAGATTTTAGAAGATATATGGTGTATGAAAAACACATTAAAACTATACAATCATAGATAGAATCTCTCTCTCTCTCTCTCTCTCTCTCTCTCTCTCTCTCTCTCTCTCTCTCTCTCTCTCTCTCTCTCTCTCTCTCTCTCTCTCTCTCTCTCTCTCTCTCTCTCTCTCTCTCTGTGGTAGTACATGAAAGACATCTTATTCTACCTTCACCTGTTCTCTTCTCCCTCCTATCCATCCCCTCCCCCCTCCCTCCCTCCCCTCCTTCCCCTACTTTTCCTTCTCCTAAAGCGGGGTGGTTCCTATGGGTAGAATATTGGGGCCACGGCTATTTTCTTTTTTTTCTTCTTCATGCGTTTCACTTACTTTTGTTTAATCTGCAAATGTTTCTTAAAATTGTCTTTGCAGTGAATTGTTTTGGTTTATACTTATTTATTTAGTTATTTATTTTATTTTTTTTTCTTAATGTGGTATATATTTTTTCTTCTCTTCATGTTGTATTTCGCTGTTGTTGTTGTTGTTGTTGTTGTTGTTGTTGTTGTTGTTGTTGTTGTTATTTTTTTTGTTGTAGAGGTATTACTTCCTTTCTCCTTTTTTTATTTGAATTCAGTTATTCATTTCTTTTATAATTTCGTGCTCATTTGTCATATCTATTAAGACGTTTATCATCTCAGAAGTGCTGAGTCTTATTGCAAGTTAACACATTAATAATTATCACATTTATATTTTCAATTCAGTCTTACCATAAACAACGAGTCATCTTTATCACCTCATAATTTCACATGTTGTTCTCTTTTCTTCCTGTTTTATTTGTTCAATATTTCAACGTCCTGATGCTTTAACACCGCGACGTGAAGCGAGAAAATCAATAAAATGTTATCAGTTTATTCTTTCCCAGCCTATGAGAACATTAAGTCTGCCATAAAACGTGGAGGAGAAGAAGGAGGAAGAGGAGGAGAAAAAGAAGGTGAAGGAGGAAGCGAATTCAAGTACCAATAAAAACAGACAGGAGACAAATAAACAGACACCTCAAGCTATACAGAGACTCCTTTACTGTATATTGAATCGAGGGAGGTCACCTATAAAAGGGAGTCACCCTTAGAGAACTTTATGGAGAGATGAAGGAGAGTGATAAAGAGCGTTACAGGGAGTTAAAATCTGAAAAAGGAGAACAAATCAAGAGTGAGGGAGGAGTGTAAATGTAGAAGCTGTACCACTACTACTATTATTACTACTACTACTACTACTACTACTACTACTACTACTACTACTACTACTACTACTACTACTACTACTACTACTACTACTACTACTACTACTATACTACTACTACTACAGGAAACCAAACGCTATAATCTCTTGGAGGAAAAAAAGTTATAGAGGCCAAAATGTTAAGTACTCATGAAAGTTTTGGAACATAAAAAAAAAATAACTAAGCTATAGAGAAAGAAAAACGCGGATAAAGAAAGAATAACAGGATAAAAAATACATTTACGAAGCAAGGAATAGAGGTGGTGATGGATAATGATGGGAAAGGAAAGAGGAACGTAAGATAAGAGACTATGCTGGGAAGGTAATAGGTATAGATGAATGCATACAAGACGGGCAGGAGGAATAGGAAGGAAGGAATGGAAGGGAAGAATGGCATGAAGAGAGGCAGAGAGATGTGGGAGGAGATTAAGAAGGAATGGAAAAGGAATACAGAGAATGACAAAACATCGGTTGAATACGTAAGAAAAAGGTACTAAAAGAATTCAGAAAAAAATTATACTGATTTTGACTAACACATAGAGTTGAATACAGTATAAAAATGTGATGTAAAGGGATTATAGGATTAAGTATTATACAGTGACCATACAGAAGGTTTATATACACACACACACACACACACACACACACACACACACACACACACACACACACACACACACACACACACACACACACACATAAGAAAAAAAAAGAGTAGATATGTAAGGGAACATCTTTTTGTGGGAATACTAACACAGTCGTTTACCTTCAAGAAATGGAAAGTCACAGATATAAAAAAAAATAATAAAATAAAAAAAACAAAAAAAAACCAGAGGATTAAACCACATGACAGGAACCATAATGTAAAAGATATTGAGATACCAAAAAAAATAATAAATAAATAAATAAATACAAAGGCTTTTATATTTATATATATAAAAAAAATCAACTTTTCAGTATTGATATAAAAAAGGACTGTAAAGAGATTATGAATGAAATCACACACACACACACACATACACACACACACACACACACACACACACACACACACACACACACACACACACACACACACATACAAACATACATACAAACATACATACACAAAACAAAAAAAGACCCACACACACACACACACACACACACACACACACACACATATACAAATTACCATAAAAAATTAAACTGCAATTTGTGAAACATTACCCGCCTTTAATGACCGACAAGAACGAATAAAGGAAAGACGTGGAGGCGAAAAGTGATACTAGGGAGGGCAAGGGAAGGGAAGGGAGGGGAAGGGAGGGGAAGGGAGGGGAAGGGAAGGGAAGGGAGGGGAAGGGAGGGGAAGGGAGAGGAAGGGAAGGAGAGAAGAGCCATCCATCACTAGTAATGGGTTAGAGATATGGAGAAGCTGCCATACCTGTCCACCTTCACCGAGAGAGAGAGAGAGAGAGAGAGAGAGAGAGAGAGAGAGAGAGAGAGAGAGAGAGAGAGAGAGAGAGAGAGAGAGAGAGAGAGAGAGAGAGAGAGAGAGAGAGAGAGAGAGAGAGAGAGAGAGAGAGAGAGAGACCTTGAAGTACATACATAATGACCTTAACTGTCTCATTTCCCAGCGAAAGTAAAACAAAGCTGACTAATGAATGAGAGAAAGAGAGAGCGAGAGAGAGAGAGAGAGAGAGAGAGAGAGAGAGAGAGAGAGAGAGAGAGAGAGAGAGAGAGAGAGAGAGAGAGAGAGAGAGAGAGAGAGAGTAGAATAAGGATATCATACTATTTTTTCATGTCTACAAATAAAAAAAAATATCTTTATCATTCTACTTGTCTACTTAATCTACTAATAACTCGCATGTGATCTGACGGTGATGACGTGTGAATGGAGGAGGGCTTCTCTCTCTCTCTCTCTCTCTCTCTCTCTCTCTCTCTCTCTCTCTCTCTCTCTCTCTCTCTCTCTCTCTCTCTCTCTCTCTCTCTCTCTCTCTCTCTCTCTCTCCCCCCCCATCATGTAATTATCACACTAGGAACATCTCTTTTGTAATCATGTAGTTTATATTATCATTTATGTCAACCTAAACCTCTTCCTCCTCCTCCTCCTCCTCCTCCTCCTCCTCCTCCTCCTCCTCTCCTCCTCCTCCTCCTCCTCCTCCTCCTCCTCCTCCTCCTCCTCCTCCTCCTTCTTCAGTTCTAAGCGTAACCTTGACAAGCTAAATGGAACATGGAAGGTCAGACGCACACACATACGCACACACACACACACACACACACACACACACACACACACACACACACACACACACACACACGTTCTATTGATGGGCGAGAAAGGAACTTGGAATTCAAAATCAGAGAGAGAGAGAGAGGAGAGGAGAGAGAGAGAGAGAGAGAGAGAGAGAGAGAGAGAGAGAGAGAGAGAGGAGAGAGAGAGAGAGAGAGAGAGAGAGAGAGGAGAGAGAGAGAGAGAGAGAGAGAGTGGTTTTCATTGAAATTCAGGATGTTGACCAGAATAAATCTACTTTTTTTTTTACTTTGAGGCAGTTTTTTTTTTTCTTTCTTTTTTTCATTTCATTGCGTTATTTTATTTGTTGTTTGGTGACTTGTGTGGTGGTGGTGGAGGTGGTGTTTTTGTGGTAGAGGAGGTGGTGTTTTTGTGGTAGTGGTGGTGGTGAATGTATAAGTAGCTATGATATAAATAATAAGAATGAAGAAAAAAAAACTGAAAAAAGTAAGAGAGAGAAAAAATATTCCTTTGGTGTTGAAGTGAAGCAGTGTTGGTGGTGGAGGGGAGGGGAAGGGAAGGGAGGAGCAGGAGGGTGGTGGTGGTGGTGGTGGTGGTGGTGGTAGTAGTAGTGGTGGTGGTGGTGATGATAGTGATAGTGGTGGTGTTATTGACCATACTGGGAAGGAAAGTTAAGTTACAAGTGGTGATGGTGATGATACACCAAGGACCTTCACCTCATCTTCACTCTTAGCTTCCCGCACTTTTGCATTTCATTGAACATTCTCAGAATTAAGTTTTGATTCACTATGAAATTAGGATTCAAGATGTTAATAGTGCGATGGTGCACGCTGCCGTTGTTGGCGGCGTGCACCACCCTGCCCGGCCCCCACCAGGGCACTGATGACATGCAGGAGCTGCCGGCCCTCAGCCGCAGCGATCCCCTGCTGGACAAGCTCCCCTTCGCAGAGGGGGTAGCACGCCTTGTGGACATTGTCCGCATGGCTAAGGACGAGCTCCTCAAGGAGCGTCAGGCGCTGAAGGGCGTGCTCACTGTGCGCGACCTGCAGTCTGATGCCCTTGAGGAGTTGCAGAAGGACTTCAACGTCCTTGCGGCTAACCATGTTGCTGTGGTTAATGACCACTTGGCACTGAAGAAAGAACATGACCTTGTGGTTAATGACCACAAGGTTCTGAAGGATAAACATGACCTTGTGGTTAATGACCACGAGGTCTTGCTGAAAGACCACTATGGTCTGTTAATGGACCATAAGGTTCTATTGTCAGACCGCAGGGTCTTGAAGGACAGCTTCAATGCTGTTTATATGGACTACAAGGTCCTTTTATCTGACCACGACGCTTTGGCGAAGGACCACCTGGTCACTGTGGCAGACAAGAAGGCCTTGAAGGACAACCACACTGCTGTGGTTAGGGACCACCAGGTCCTACTGGAAGACCACAATAATGTGAGTAGGATGTTAAAGGTTCTTGCGGTACACCACGTTAGTGTGGTGGAGAACTGTAAGGTTATATTGTCAGACCACCAGGTCTTAAAAGAAGAGTATGACCTTTTGGTTAAGGACCAGCGGGTCCTACTGGAAGACCACTACGGTCTGTTCGAGGACCTTAAAGTCTTACTGTCAGGCCGTAAGGTCTTGAAGAAGAATCAAGATCTTTTGAATAGGGACCACCAGGTCCTACTGGAAGACCACTACGGTCTGCTGCAGGACCATAAAGTTTTGCTGGCAGACTGGCAGGGGTTGAAGAAAAATCATGACCTTGTGGTTAATGACCACACGAAGGTTGTGTCAGAGCTTAGCAGTGTGCGTCAACAGCACGCAGCACTGCAAGGTCTGCTGAAGAACAACAAGGACGACCTTCGGGTTGTTCTGAAGGAGAAGGAAGCTTTGGCAACAGAGCTAAAGAAGGAACTGGACCGGGGTGTCAACTTGAACAGACGGTTGAACTTGGTCCAGAACCGCATGGATGAAGCTGCCACTATGGTCCAGAGTATCTCAGATCAGTGGAAGGTGACTGCAGCGACGCAGCGACTCGAGTATCAGACACTCGAGACTCGCCACCAGGAATTGGAATGGCACCACGCCCAGTGCCTATATGAACTACAAAGACTTGAATGGCTGAAAGATGCCCATACTAGCAAGCAATTACAAGGCTCACCAGCAAGTGAAAGTGACGACGAATCCAACGTGGGATCTCCAACACACGTAGACAAACACGTGAAGATTAAACCCACTTGGAAGGACCTTATGATATCCCTAGAGGACTTAAGGAAGACTATACACGCAAAGGAAGAATTATAATGACAAGAAAAGTCTGTTTACTCATATGACTTTTCAATTACTTTCCTAAAAGAAATGTACTGTGTATTTTAGTATTGCATTTTTTTGTTTATTTACTAATTTACTAATTGATTAATTGATTAGTTCATTCACTTATATATTTAGTCAGTCAGTCAGTCAGTCAGTGTGTGTGTGTGTGTGTGTGTGTTTTGTTAACGTCTGTCTGTTTATCTATCTATCTCTACCTATTTTTTAACCTCCTCCTCCTCCTCCTCCTCCTCCACAATGTTTTTGACGCGTACGATGAAAGCAGAGCAGTAGATGTCATATATCTGGATTTTCAAAAGGCCTTTGATAAAGTACCTCATCAACGATTGCTTAATAAACTAATGACTCATGGTATCTCTGGTAGCATTTACAATTGGCTTCTGGACTGGCTCTCTGAACGTAAGCAGAGAGTAGTCTTAAACGGTGTCTCCTCTCAATGGTTAAACGTAAAAAGTGGCGTACCACAAGGTTCAGTGCTTGGTCCTGTTTTATTCTTGATATATGTTAATGACATAGATGATGGGATCACTTGCAAAATATCGAAATTCGCTGACGATACGAAAATTCTCAGCAAAGTAACTACGACAATTGACAGAGAAGTCTTACAATCAGACCTAGATCGACTAACGTCTTGGGCCAATAAATGGCAAATGAAATTTAACGTAGAAAAATGCAAGGTACTACACATCGGAAGAAATAATGATCACGTTCAGTACTCAATGAATGGTAAACCACTTTCTACAGTAAACAAGGAAAAAGATCTGGGAATCACAATATCAAACGATTTAAAGCCCAGTCAACATTGTTCAGAGGTAGTTAAAACTGCTAACAGATTGGTCGGCTTTATTGGGCGTACTTTCGAAAATAAATCAGAAAAAGTCATATTAAAACTGCATAATTCACTAGTACGACCCCATCTTGAGTATTGTGTACAGTTTTGGTCCCCATATTACAGAAAGGACATTGACAAACTGGAAAGAGTCCAGCGAAGAATAACAAAAATGATTCCAAGGCTGAAAAATAAACCTTATGAAGAAAGACTTAAAGAACTAAACTTATTCAGCCTAGAAAAACGAAGGATGCGAGGGGATTTAATTGAAATGTTCAAGATAATCAAAGGATTCGATAATATCAATGCAGAAGATTACATTACTTTTGATCGATCAAATATAACAAGAAGACGTCATTCTTTTAAGATTACTGGTAAAAGATTCACATCAAACAAAGCCAAGCACTTCTTTTTCAATCGGATCGTTAACGTTTGGAACTCCCTGCCCGCCAATGTCGTCGACAGTAAAACAATTACTACGTTCAAAAATAGACTTGACAAATATTTAGAAGCCAATCCACAACTAAAATACTATCCGTTAACGTAGCAAACTTTGAGTAAGTTCATCCTGATGTACCTAACTTACGAAATGTCGATTCAAAAGACGTCGCTAGTGGCCTGACATCGCTTGCCAGGAAGTAGTGGTAGCAGTAGTGGCAGTGGCAGTGACAGTAGTGACAGTCTGGTCTTGGTTGGCCTTCCTTTCCCTGCCAGCCATGGCTGGGGAGAGAAGCCTTCACCCTTACTATCCTGTATCCTTCACTCTAGAGTAGATAGTGTACTCACAAACAGCCTCGTAAGGGCCAGCAGGCCTGTTGCTGTTTGTTCTTCCTATGTGTTCCTCCTCCTCCTCCTCCTCCTCCTCCTCCTCTTTCTCTTTACTTATTAGCCTCCTCCTCCTCTTTCTCTTTACTTATTAGCCTCCTCCTCCTCTTCTTTTTTTTCTCTCATAAGCCTTCTCCGTCCTCGTCCTCTTCCTCCTCCTCCTCCTCTTTTTCCTCTCTTTAACCTTCTTTGTCCTCCTCTAACTCTTCCTTCGATTCTGTTCACCCTTTCATTCTCATCTTTTTTTTTATATTTTCTTTCTTCCTCCTCTTCTCCTCTTCCTCATCATCATAATTCTTCGTCTCCTCCTTCTTCCCCTCATTTGTGTAAGTATTTTTTTCTGTTTTTCTCTTCATTATTCACTCTGTATTTCTCTTTTCATCAGTCTTCCGTCTATTTCAGTTATTCCTTATCATTAACGTCGCCATTACCATCATCATTATCTTCTTTCTCCTCCTCCTCCTCCTTCCATTCCATCACTCCAGCCAACCGTGTCCCATCAGTATTTCCATCCATTCCCTCTCTCTCTCTCTCTCTCTCTCTCTCTCTCTCTCTCTCTCTCTCTCTCTCTCTCTCTCTTGATGGTATCGCCCGTAGAATCTTTTAAGCTAACAGTGGTAGGTCGAGGGTGTCAAGAAAGGTGGTGTGAGGGGGGGGTGGATCAGCGTCTAACGGGAGCCTTGAGGGGCGGGGAAGGGCGGGGAGGGGCGGGGCGAGGTAAAGGTGGGGCGGGGCTAAGAGGTGGTGGTGATGGTGGTGGTGGTGGTGGTGGTGGTGGTGGTGGTGGAATGCTATGGAAGTTGAGAGGTTTGTGGTGCAGTGTTTTATAAATGTTCTGTTTATTTTCTGTATTTTTGTTGATTTCTAAAAAGGGATAAACAATAAATTCTACATTGAGAGCATTGATCTATTTTATTATTTCGTCTTTCTTATATAAGTTTTTTTTTGAGTTTTTGAGCGGGAAAAAAAAAAATAATAAATAAAATAAAATAAACCCAGTGCATCAAAATAATGGAATGTCGACTAAGAGGAAAGAGATGTAACACTGCCATTGGTGAGGTCACATTTACGACCCGCGAAACACGATGGAGGAATGTCATGCCCGACCTTCTCCTCTCGATGCTTTGAATGCCTCGCCCGGAATGATAGGAAAAATATAAGACAAATGGTTTAGGTTAGATAAATAAGTGGAATCATTAAATTTTTTTTTTTTTAATGTCTCAGTTGTTCTTTAATTGAGTAATTTTTATGGGTTTTATATTATTATTCTTTTTATTGGTTCGTTTAATTTCCTTTATGAAGATGATGGAGGAGAAGTAATATTATTTTTTTTTGTTCGTGTTTTTTTGCGTGTTGGTTATATTTGATTTTTAAGTGTTTTGTGTAAATTTTCTCTATTAAACTACTACTACTACTATTATTATTACTATCATTATTATTATCATCATTATTATTATTAGTAGTATTAGTAGTAGTAGTAGTATCATTATTTTTCTATTTTCTGAATTATGATTTCGGGAGAAACTAAATTTTCATGGCACTTTTATCGCTGGATTTACAACCACCACCACCACCACCACCACCACCACCACCACCCACCACCACCACCACCACCACCATCACCACTTAACGAAGCATATCCATCACCACAACTACCTTTACTCAGACCACAGACCACTACTCACCCACCAACACTCTCTCCTACCATTTACCATCATTTTCACCTACCACCAAACTGCCCATCCACCACCCAACACCACCCCCACCACCACCCAAACCATCCCTAAACTGAACTGGTTCCTTAAAACTAACAGCCAAGATAACAAAAACAGAGAGAGAAAAAAATCATCTAACTTATAATAAGCAAACTCAAAATATTTAGCTTTAAGAATTTCAGAGCAGAGCAGAATTTTCTTGCTGCACTTTGAAAATTACGGGAAGTTGAGGACAGAATGACGGGGGAGTGAGGGAAGGGAGACAAGGAGGGAGGGAGGGAGGGGAGGGTGAGAGACAGGTAGGGAGGGATGAGGGGAGAGGTGAGGGGAGGGTGAGAGACAGGTAGGGAGGAGGAGGATGAGTTAGGAGAAGACTGAGGATGCTGAGGTTGAAATATGATAACACTGTACGAGGGAGGAAGACAAACAAGGCAGGAGAACGAGGCTAAGAAAGGGTGACGAGTGTATATACAGAGGTGAAGAAAAAAAAAAAAAGACAACTTCGAAAGAGAACAAGAGTAAGAGGCGATAATAGAAGACAAGAGGAAAGAAGATAAGATAAGAGTAAAGGAGAGAGAGAGAGATTAAGGATGGAAGATGATTTGGTATAGAACGAAGGGAGCATAATTTTTTAAAGAGAATACAGGAATGAGATGAATAAAGATAACTGACTAACGAAAAGAGAGAAAGAAAGAGAGAAAAAGAGAGAAAGACAGCAGCCTCGTCACAACACAATACAATACAGGTTTCACGAAAGAAAGATTTACAACAGATTCAATTTATCGGTTTACTAAGCAATTAACTCGAGACAAATAAGGCAGAAGAAAGATATAAAAGACCCTCCTCCCCTCCCCCCCACTACTCTCCTATCTCCCTGTCTCTCTCTTAGTTCTATCTTTTTTCAACATCCGCCCCCCTGCAGCTGCCCCCCAATAGCCCCCCACAGCCCCCCACCCCCCGCAGGCTTGGTTTTATCTGATGCTTTCTCTACGCACGCCACTTCCTTGCATTAATCAAAGTCTACACTCGTTACGCACATGACGAACTGCTTCAAATAAATATCACCCTTAGGAGAACTACTGAAAAAAAATGACTACTTCTCCTGCTATCACTATTACTACTACTACTACTACTACTACTACTACTACTACTACTACTACTACTACTACTACTACTACTACTACTATTACTACTACTACTACTATCATTTGCATTATCGGGAATAGCAAACATCTATGACTATCACCTTACAAGGCTTACTGAAAAAAAACTACGATTGTTGTTGCTACTACTACTACTACTACTACTACTACTACTACTACTACTACTACTACTACTACTGCTGCTGCTGCTGCTGCTATTACTATTGCTACTACTCCTGTTACTTACATTAACAGCAAAATCCAACGGTATAGAGGAGTGGAATTTTTTTTAAAGAGAAAACAGTGGGGAGAATGACCTTCCTTCAGGTAAAAATCACAAAAAAACCTCACACAAAATCAATGTTTTATATATACACAAAAACTTATACGTTAAAATCTTACATTTAACACACACAGTTAAGTCAGATTTATCTTCAACGCCTTCTTCTCACCACTCCTCCCTATTACTACCACTACTACTACTATAACTATCACTGCTATTACTATACGTCCATCCGCTTATCTCGCTTCAAAACCTATATATTTAACTCTCTTAAATTGCCTTCGATACATCATAAAAACACCTGTCTGTCTGTCTGTCTGTCTGTCTGTAGGTAGGCAGGTAGGCAGGAACATGTGTGAGGTTTAGTTACAGTCAACTTTTTCTTCTGATACTGCTGATGTTAACGTTACATTTTCCTCCCGGAGCCAACAACCAATAAGAACAAACGTAGCCCTTGGAGGTGAAGGAAGATGAAAATAGTCAGTAATAGCAAGAACAGGAGGAGGAGGAGGAGGAGGAGGAGGAGGAGGAGAGGAGGAGGAGGAGGAGGAGGAGGAGGAGGGTGGAAGAGGAGAGAGTTGTTTGTTAATTTTGTGAGAGGAACAAAATCTTGGCCTCTGTGTGTGTGTGTGTGTGTGTGTGTGTGTGTGTGTGTGTGTGTGTGTGTGTGTGTGTGTGTGTGTGTGTGTGTGTGTGTGTGTTTGCTTGGCTGGGTCTGCACTACTTTCTACTTATGAGGTCCTTAGAGGCGTATACGAAGGTGTGTCATGATTGTTATCTCATAAATCCGGTCAATTAAGATCAACGTGTAATAATATAATACAAAAATGTTTCTTTATTCGGTGGTGGTGGTGGTGGTGGTGGTGGTGGTGGTGGTGGTGGTGGTGGTGGTGGTGGTGGTGGTTGCTTTTTTTTCTTTTTATTTGAGGTCGTAAAATTTGTTCGATGATTGGAAGGTTTAAAATATTCTCACACAACCTCCTTCTCCTTCTCCCTCTCTCTCTCTCTCTCTCTCTCTCTCTCTCTCTCTCTCTCTCTCTCTCTCTCTCTCTCTCTCTCTCTCTCTCTCTCTCTCTCTCTCTCTCTCTCTCTCTCATTAGAAAAAAAAAACACGAACAGATAATACTAGATACATGAATAAATACCAAATCCTAACTATCATTATCATCATCATTACCACCACTACAACAACTACCACCACCACCACCACCACCACCACCACCACCACCACCACCACCACTACTACCAATACTACAACTCCTATCATTCCTATTATAAGCTAAAGTGCTTCGACAACTAGCGGACAACATTACAAATATATTAAGTCAGGTAATCCGCTTTCACAGGAACAGGTACCGCGCTGCCTGCTTAATAGACAGCAACTGGGTGATACCTGGACGGGTCTCAACAGGTATTAGGGTCGATTACATGACAAGTAAAAGTACATGACAAGCCAGGAAAGTCGAGACGCGTTCATCTTTCACCTCTACTCCTACTATTACTATTACTGGTTTTGTTGTTGTTGATGGTGGTAGTAGTAGTAGTAGTAGTGGTGGTGGTGGTGGTAGTAGTAGTAGTGGTGGTAGTAGTAGTAGTAGTAGTGGTTGTTTTTTATGACTGTACGTAGAAGATGTAGTCTTCTTGTCAAGTTATTTCATACATTTATTGTAATCCTACATTTTTTTTTTTACAATTATGAGAGCGATTCCTCAACACACACACACACACACACACACACACACACGCACGCACACACACACACACACGCACACAATACATACACACGTTCATCACTATTACACAGGTGAAACGACGGCCAGGGAAAGCGATTACCTGCCACTGAAAGCACAATTAAGGAGAAGAGGTAAGTTACCCCGCCCATCCATCACACTTAGAGCCTCCACGACCACTAATAACGCCCGCGGTACATCATACTGGTTATTGTGGAACGCCCTATTGAACCTAACCTGTACAACGCCACTACCACCACTAACTCTACCTTTACCTCCCCCCGCTCTCCCTCCTCCTCCTCTCGCTCGTGTGTGTGTGTGTGTGTGTATATCAATCATTAGTCAAGTTTTTTTTTCTTGCGTCATTTTCTTCCTCTTTCTCCTCTTGTGGTTGTTATTTTTTGAGGTCATCCATCTATCTCGTCTCAAGCTTCAATCTTTACTGTCTGTTTGTGTGTGTTTTGTGTGTGTGATTTGTGGTGTTGGTTTATATTTCATTTATGTTCGATGTATTTGGTTTGGGTATTGTGTGTGTTGATGTGTGTGTGTGTGTGTGTGTGTGTGTGTGTGTGTGTGTGTGTGTGTGTGTGTGTGTGTGTGTGTGTGTGTGTGTGTGTGTGTGTGTGTGTGGTCTTGAATTACACTGATTCAAAAAGTATTAAATAATTTTCAAAAAGGTTTAATACACATTTTTTTTATCCTTCAAACATTATGAACCTTTCGTTACGCTCTTTTTTTCTCTCTTTCTATTAGGTCATTCAATTTTCTACAGCTGTCTATCTCTTTATAAGCTGGAAAATTTTTGAAGGAATACTGTGCTCTCTCTCTCTCTCTCTCTCTCTCTCTCTCTCTCTCTCTCTCTCTCTCTCTCTCTCTCTCTCTCTCTCTCTCTCTCTCTCTCTCTCTCTCTCTCTCTCTCTCTCTGTAATAACTCATCCCCGCAACACGACAGCGTGAAAAATATTTGCCCACTGGTTAAAGCGAGCTGGAGTGAGCCTGGAGTGAGGAGTGAGGAGTGAGTGCAGAGGCGATACATCAAAAGAAGGAAGGAGTAAAGGATGAAAGGCGAGATTGTAAAACTAGAGTCATTTGCAGTCATTTTCTCCATTCCTACTCTCATTTATCTTCTATTTTTTATACTTTTCTGACACTAATACTAATAATTTCTACTTTTATTTCAATTTCTCGTTACTATCTTTTTATTATTATTTTTTTTATTATCCAAGTACTTTCATAACAGGTATTTCTCCTCCTCCTTTTGCCTTCTCCTCTTCCTCCTTCTCCTATATTCTTATTTTCACACATCTTTTCATATATATTTTTTTTTTTGCGGTGTTTTCTCTTTTTTCCCACACCTTCCTTCATCAACCTTCACCTGATTTACGGGAACCTCAACTCACCTACGCTACCTGTCTGTCTTCCTAATTATCAACGACCTTCAGCGCACAAGACCCTGTAATGAGATAAGACTTCCACACCAACCGACACACTCACACTAGGCAGAAACACCAACCTTTATACCCACCACTTTCCATCCTCTTTTCTACCTGTCCCTTCCCTCTACACCTGTGCCGGGTAATTACATGATAAATCCACTTAAATTATTAACCCATAACGAAAAATGCAGTTCAATTTAACCACTTAACAAGGAAGTGCAAAACTAACATTACCAAGCCTCATATTTTCAACCCATAAGGCGTTTGGGTCCTGCAGGGTACGAAAGATTACCTGTGGCTTCAATTAGCAGGTAAGAAAGGTTTCTCTCGTTCCCTATGGTCAGTCAGGTGAGAGGTGTGAGAGTAGGTATATGTAGGTGCCAATGAGGTAGAGGTGAATTGTATGGGTTAGGTGAGGGTGGGCAGCAGGTAGGGGGGTGATAATGATCAGGTATGGACAGGTAAGGGAAGGTGATGTGTCAATTAAGATAAAGTGGTTGAGATAAAGATTGTTTGGGAGGTGTCAAAGGCATGTGGTGAACAGAGGAAGAAGGGAAGGATAGCATGAAGAAGAATGGAAAGTAGGAGAAAAAATCGATGGGGGAGATAAAGCAAAGTAGTACTAATAAAGAAGATTGAAAAAGGAAGATGAAACTTAAAATAAAAAGAAAGGAAATTGATAAAACGGTAAAAACGTCTAGAAGAGAATAAAAAAATAATGAGTAGGAGATAAAAAAAACACATTAATAAAAATAAAAAGCATATTGGAATATTGAAAAAATAAGAACCAAGCAGGAAATTAAAAAAAATTTGAAAAATGTATATAACAAGAATTGCCAAAAAATACAATACAAAAATTAATAAAACAAAAAATCAAAGGAACCAACAAAAACTAGTATAATTTGAAGAAAAAAAAAGGTCGTAGCAATACAAGGTTACCACAAAGACATAGAGCGGATCGTAACATGAAAGTATAATCTAACTTCTAGAGAAAAAAACAGAAAAAAGGACTAATGAAAAATGAGACAAAAACACATAATGAAGAAAAATGATTTATTGAAACAAGAGTGAAAGGCGGTATCTGCTTTTTTTGAGAGAGAGAGAGAGAGAGAGAGAGAGAGAGAGAGAGAGAGAGAGAGAGAGAGAGAGAGAGAGAGAGAGAGAGAGAGAGAGAGAGAGAGAGAGAGAGAGAGAGAGGAAGTAGAGTTTAATGAAACAAATACAAAAAAGGAAAAAAAGGAAAAGGAGGAAGGAGGAGGAGGAGGAGGAGGAGGAGGAGGAGGAGGAGGAGGAGGAGGAGGAGGAGGAGGAGGAGGAGGAGGAGGAGGAGGGAAAGGAGGGTCAGAGGTCATAGCCAGCCACGCGCGGCCTCATTTATCTTACGTTCTGCCCCGGTTGGTTACTCTCTCTCTCTCTCTCTCTCTCTCTCTCTCTCTCTCTCTCTCTCTCTCTGAACAGGTGAGAACAAGCATCAGGAAGCAGGTTTGGGGCACGCATACCTTGTTTACCTGGTAGGGCGGGGACAGGTAGGGAGGCGGGGCAGTTAGGGGGGCGGGGCAGGTAGGAGAGGAGGCGTGGTCAAGGTGGAATATTATGGGGATGGGCGTGGAGGGGCGGGGAGGAAGGAGGAGTGAAGGAGTGAGTGAGTGAAGGAGTGAAGGAGTGAAGGAGTTGAGTTGAGTTGAACAGTGGAACTCTAGTGAAGTGAAGTGAAGGGTGGTTCTGTCTGTCTGTCTCTGACTCTGACTCTCTCACTCCCACTCTCTCACTCTCTCTCTCTCTCTCTCTCTCTCTCTCTCTCTCTCTCTCTCTCTCTCTCTCTCTCTCTCTCTCTCATATGAGTGTGGTTTCTTTTTGAGAAAAATTTGCATGATATTTCGCATTCTCTTGTGCTATAGTGAAATGAAATTGGAAATAAGTAAAGATGTAAGAATGCAAAAAGTACTTTTAATAACTTTTAATCAGTTTTAATCAGTTTTAATCAGTTTGAATTCACTAACAGTTCAAGATATAGAAACCAAATAACATTTATACGTTACATTATGTAGATTAAGGGTAGGTCATATCTATATATTTTTGTCATATGAAACCAGCATCAGCCAGTAAAGTTTAATAATGGTTATTTCATTATTGTTATTAGGCAAGCAGGAGTGAAATACAGTTTGATATTATAGTAATGAGGTAAATAAGGCCAGATTCGTGTTCAGTATGACCGCAAACCTCATTGTACCAATTTTTATGAGATTCGGAGGTGTGGGAATTTGCATGAAATTTCGTAGGGTACACCCTTAGAATTTTTGACAAAAATCATATATTTTGAAATAACTTAAAATGTATGGGGTTTACGTAAAATTCGTATAAAATATAAAAGAAAGAACAGGAAACGCTTGTTCTATTAAACTATAGTGATATGGAATTGTAATATAATTGTAGATGTAGGAGTGTAAATTATCATGCATTAGTTTCTTTCACAAACTTTTAATTTTCTTCATTAGTATTAGCGTAATTGGAAAGATGATTAAAGTATGAGATAGACATTATCAAACTCCATAACTTTACTTCTATACAATATTTCTGCACGACTATTATTTACGTAGTAAAATGGGAAAAACTTTTTCGACCTCATTTTACGGGCCATAAAATGGAATCAAAAATACTTAATCATCTCGGGGTAGATACAAAACTTACTTAAACAATGCTAATGAATCTCTTTTTATTACCTCTCCTCCTCCTCCTCCTTGTAATTCTTCTCACTTTTCCATCATTTCAGCACACAAAAAAAAACAGTGAAAAAGGTGAAGACTACTAATACAAGTCATCACTCTTCTGTTATCTCCTCCTCCTCCTCCTCCTCCTCCTCCTCCTCCTCCTCCTCCTCTTCACCACAAACACGTGAGGATTGACGGAGGTTTTCGTACACACACGCAAGCTTCCTTAATGCCCCTTCCTCATCCTCTTCCTCCTCCTCCTCCTCCTCCTCCTCCTCCTCCTCTTCCTTCTCCTCCTCCTCCTCCTCCTCCTCCTCCTCCTCCTCCTCCTCCTCCTCCTCCTCCTCCTCCTCCTCCTCCTCCTCCTCCTGCCCTATGCTTCTGGGTGATAATTCCTTCGGTAAAAAGATAATAAAAAAAACACCCCGTTACCTTTGCCTGCAGGTGAGACGGTAAGTAAGAAACAGGTGCATTTAAAGTGGTTAATTGAGTCATTTTGTGTTTCATCAATTAGTTGTTGATGTTATTGATGTTGTTGTTAGGTAATTAACTTTCAAA
>JAPQNM010000048.1:1475228-1477728 GCA_029783475.1 Metacarcinus magister
AAAAAAAAATCAAAAATACTTAATCATCTCGGGGTAGATACAAAACTTACTTAAACAATGCTAATGAATCTCTTTTTATTACCTCTCCTCCTCCTCCTCCTTGTAATTCTTCTCACTTTTCCATCATTTCAGCACACAAAAAAAAAACAGTGAAAAAGGTGAAGACTACTAATACAAGTCATCACTCTTCTGTTATCTCCTCCTCCTCCTCCTCCTCCTCCTCCTCCTCCTCCTCCTCCTCCTCCTCCTCCTCCTCTTCACCACAAACACGTGAGGATTGACGGAGGTTTTCGTACACACACGCAAGCTTCCTTAATGCCCCTTCCTCATCCTCTTCCTCCTCCTCCTCCTCCTCCTCCTCCTCCTCCTCTTCCTTCTCCTCCTCCTCCTCCTCCTCCTCCTCCTCCTCCTCCTCCTCCTCCTCCTCCTCCTCCTCCTCCTCCTCCTCCTCCTCCTGCCCTATGCTTCTGGGTGATAATTCCTTCGGTAAAAAGATAATAAAAAAAACACCCCGTTACCTTTGCCTGCAGGTGAGACGGTAAGTAAGAAACAGGTGCATTTAAAGTGGTTAATTGAGTCATTTTGTGTTTCATCAATTAGTTGTTGATGTTATTGATGTTGTTGTTAGGTAAATTAACTTTCAAAACCTTTATTATTATTATTATCATTATTTTTTATTATTATTATTATTATTATTATTTAGTTTAGGTCTTATTAACTTTTTTTCCGACATTATTTTCCTTATTTATTTCCTCATTTATTCCCTTCTTATTCTAAACACGTATACATTTTCTTCCCTTTCTTCATTTCTTTCATTTAATTCTCTTTTTTTTCTTCTCAGTTAAGGCAACAGGAATACGAGCAGCGAACACATGTCAGCCGCTCTCTCTCTCTCTCTCTCTCTCTCTCTCTCTCTCTCTCTCTCTCTCTCTCTCTCTCTCTCTCTCTCTCTCTCTCTCTCTCTCTCTCTGTAATTACCTATTAGCCCAGGTGCGAATCACGAGCAGATAACTCAAGGGGGAGAGAGAGAGAGAGAGAGAGAGAGAGAGAGAGAGAGAGAGAGAGAGAGAGAGAGAGAGAGAGAGAGAGAGAGAGAGAGAGAGAGAGAGAGAGTTGGTAATGAACACTCACCTCCTTCCCTCTTTTCCGTAATTTAAGTTTAGCAATAAATCTTCCCAAAGCATCAACACACACACACACACACACACACACACACACACACACACATACACACACACACACACACACACACACACACACACATACAAACACACACCTGGGCTGTACCTATTAGCTACCTGCCCAGTTCACCTCCTGTTTAAGTGTTGAGATCTTTATCTTTATCTCTCTCTCTCTCTCTCTCTCTCTCTCTCTCTCTCTCTCTCTCTCTCTCTCTCTCTCTCTCTCTCTCTCTCTCTCTCTCTCTCTCTTACTCTCTCTTTCACACACACACTAAACGAAGAGAGAGAGAGAGAGAGAGAGAGAGAGAGAGAGAGAGAGAGAGAGAGAGAGAGAGAGAGAGAGAGAGAGAGAGAGAGAGAGAGAGAGAGAGAGAGAGAGAGAGAGAGAGAGAGAGAGAGAAAGAGAGAGAGAGAGCGTGTGTGAGTGAGACAAGAGAGACAGGCTTCAGAAATATATCAAAAGCAATTATTGAAGGTGAGACTGGCATGTAGCAGAGAGGAAAAAAAAAGCTGCATAAATTCAAGTTAGTTTGCAAATTTACATTCGAAGGTCGTGGTTAATTAGAGAGGAAAAAATGAGAGAGAGAGAGAGAGAGAGAGAGAGAGAGAGAGAGAGAGAGAGAGAGAGAGAGAGAGAGAGAGAGAGAGAGAGAGAGAGAGAGAGAGAGAGAGAGAGAGAGAGAGAAAGAAAAAAAAGACATCCCCCCCCATCCACCCAATCACTCCCTCCCTCCTCCCCTGCCACCCCGCCCTTGCTACACTTTAGTTTATCCACTTAGGAAAGACCTGTCGAAGGGGAACACAATCAAGGAGTGAAAGTAGTGCAGGCAGGGATGACAAATGAACCTCAATCGATGCCCAAACACACGAGGCGACCCAAGCACGGAGGGTCAACAGCACACTGGGACACACACACACACACTCACACCCACATACACACACATACACATACATACACACATACATACACACACATACACATACAGGCATACATAGACACTCACACACTCATACTGACACACATATATATGCTGACGAAAATTTGCTCCTTCAGAAAACTGTTATCTTTTTCTATACTTCTACTTTCTTCTCCAGTTTATTGTTTTTTTATTGCTTGTTACCCTCTCGCTCTTTCTCTGTCTTTTTCTATTTCTTTCCATGGTTCTCATTTCCCTAATCATCTTTCTCCATATCTAATATTTCAAACCTATTAATCTGTCTTTCATTTTCTCTTTCTTCTTTCAAAACTTTTAATCTTTCTTTTGTTTTCTTACATCTTCCTCTTTCTTCTCCCTTCCTCCTCCTCCTCCTCTCAGCCT
>JAPQNM010000048.1:1482728-1487728 GCA_029783475.1 Metacarcinus magister
AATATGGACATGGGAAAGAAGGAATGATAAATTAAAAGATTAAACACAACCTTTGCCTCACACACACACACACACACACACACACACACACACACACACACACCACACACACACACACACACACACACACACATATGAGAAAGGTAAATCTCAATCAGTTAAGACATTCACTATTACTACTACCACAGACAAAGGAGAAACACACACACACACACACACACACACACACACACACACACACACACACACACACACACACACACACACACTAGAAAGCCAAATCTCAGCTATGTTGTCGCTTTGCCTGGTTAGAGTGAAAGCACCTCTTCCTCTTCCTCTTCCTCTTCCTCCTCCTCCTCCTCCTCCTCCTCCTCTTCACACTCTCAATTCCTTTCGCCTTCGTCCCTTCGGTGAATGTGGATCTGGTAGTTATTTAGCAAACATTAACTTTTTCTTCCACCTCGCCCCCCACCCCTCCCTCTTTCTCCTCCACTCACCTCAACTCCTTTCACTCGTTCCTCCCTTTCTTTCTTATCCCCTCTCTCTCTCTCTCTCTCTCTCTCTCTCTCTCTCTCTCTCTCTCTCTCTCTCTCTCTCTCTCTCTCTCTCTCTCTCTCTCTCTCTCTCTCTCTCTCTCTTTCTCACACATTAATACCTTTTTCTGTGTTTATTTTTTAATGCTTCTCGTAAAAGTTCAATGCATTTACGGAAGTGTATTACAAGTGTTAAACGTATTTCATCTTTTTGTTATAATTTACTTTCTACGATGGACAGAAAAAAAACTTATTATATGAAATTATGAAACACTGATTTTTATCCATCACAAAAAGTCACGATGAAAATATTGACTGAACTGAAAAATTGGTGAGGTTAAGAAAAATGACTCACATACTTAATTCCAGGATAATTGAACATACTGGAACAGGTAACACTGACTGACTGACTAACTGACTGACTGACTGACTGACTGACTAACTGACTGACTAACTGACTGACTGACTAACTGACTGACTAACTGGACGAAACGATAACAATTCTTCCAACTAACACTTAATCAAACCAAGACACATAATAAAAACAACCAACAAAGACCAAATCCTGTAACACATCACATAACTAACATCATCAAACATCTGGAATTAATTTTTTCAGCTCGTGTATCTCTTGAAAATTTGAAAAAACTTGTCTCTGCATCCTCCTATGCTTTATAATCTTCTAAGCTGTTTTATTATTTTATTTTACTTTTCCTGGGAGTGAAACCTGTAGCGGAAATTGTACTACGTGAAAGTGTTTAATATTGATGGTGCTGGTGTTGTCAGTGATGTTGTAGACAGACACGTGTAGGTAGAGTAGAGTAGAGGTGGTCTTTGGGTGACTTCTACAGGGAGAGAAAGAATTGAGGAAGGAGAAGGAAATGTAGGACTAGAAAGGGAATGAGATGTTTAAGAATAGAGAGAGAAAAAAAAAAAAATAATAATGATTAGCTCTCTGTGGACGTTGCTTTGCTGTAAAAAGAGGAAATATATTGAAAGGAAACTAGGAAACTTAAATACAAATCAGGAAATAAAATACCTGTATAATTAGAGATAACGCAATCTTATAAACCTCTTCCTTCTGCAGTTTTCTCCTCCTCCTCCTCCTCCTCCTCCTCCTCCTCCTCCTCCTCCTCCTCCTCCTCCTCCTCCTCCTCCTCCTCCTCCTCCTCCTTCTCCTCCTCCTCCTCCTACATTAATTTCTCCTTCGCTTCCTCCTCTCATTTTTTCCTCTCCCAGCTAAACCCTGACGTTGTGGAATTAAGGCCATGAGGAAAAAATGCAGAGTTTCACCAGACCTAAGGATTGAAGACACCAGATGAGGCGAAGGAGGAACACAGGTACACGCCCTTCTTGCTTTCACCCGAGCCATTCCATTTGGGGTAATATAAAACTAGGTAAAAAAAATGTCTTCTCTCTCCCCCTCTCCCTCTCTCTCTCTCTTTTTTTTCTTCTCTCTCTCTCTCTTCCTCTTTCTCTTTCCCTTTCTCTCTCTCTCTCTCTCTTTTGTTATTGTAGCTTTTGTTGGGTATTTTTTTTATCTTCTAATGTCACTGCCCTACACACACACACACACACACACACACAGACACACACACACACACACATACACCCTCCTCCACCACCATCACCATCTCATCATCATCATCAACATCATTATCATCATCATTATAAAAAAAAACTACGAGTACAATGAATCTCAGAGTAAAAAAAAATAAAAAAGGACATACATTATAAATATTTCAACTCTCTCCACATTTTCCTTTCATTCTTATTCATATATACGAAGCACATGCACTAAAATTTCAGAACTTTGTGACATGTTCTCGATTCGTAATATACATACAAAAAAATAAGAAAAATAGTCACATGAGTAACGATTGGAAGTGTTTGATTAAGACATTGATTTCTTCGTATGTAGCTCTTGAAGATTTTAGGCAGGAACCACAGAATGAGGAGGAGGAGAAGGAGTAGGAGGATAAAGAGGATAAGGAGGAGGAGGAGAAGAATGAGGATGAGGAGGAGGAGGAGGAGGAGGAGGAGGAGGAGGAGGAGAAGAGCAGGATGATGGGAGAATATCAAAGAAAAATTATACATATGAATATTAAACTAAGTGAGAACCAGGAAGCTGCGGTGTGTGTGTGTGTGTGTGTGTGTGTGTGTGTGTGTGTGTGTGTGTGTGTGTGTGTGTGTGTGTGTGTGTGTGTGTGTGTGTGTGTGTGTGTGTGAATCAACCAGAGCAATGTTTCACACTTCTCATCTCATATATCACCTTTAAAGAAAATAAAAATTACAGCACAGTACACCCTACCATAAATAAAAAATAATAAATATGGACAATTCAACAGAAAATGGGAAATAAAATATATAAGAAGTAAAAGAAAAAAAAAAACGGAAGAAAAAAAAAACATCATTAACTTTCTAACACATAAAATGACCCTTAAACTTAGGCATGACGGGGTGTTTTTTTTATTTGTTTTTTTCTTAACCTGATTTTTCAATGACCAAATTAGACTCCCATCTACTGAACGTCACGCCTTTCTCTTCCTCATTCCTTCTCACTCACACACACACACACACACACACACACACACACACACACACACACACACACACACACACACACACACACCTTTACTTTTTTTTTATTTTACTCTCTTTTAAAACTTCTATCTTCCATTCCAGTAACTTCCTTTTAAATCTCTCTCTCTCTTTCTCTCTCTCTCTCTCTCTCTCTCTCTCTCTCTCTCTCTCTCTCTCTCTCTCTCTCTCTCTCTCTCTCTCTCTCTCTCTCTCTCTCTCTCTCTCTCTCTCTCTCTCAATTCATTTTTAAATCCTATCTCTTTATTTTTTATGTCAACTTAAACTTCAATCCTTTCTATTCTTTCTTATATCATTCCACTATCATACAACTTTCTCTTATTTTATTAAAGTAACTCTATATATCAGTAACTTTTTCCATCTTCCGTCGCCACGTATATCATTTCCCTGACCTTTTTTTCCCCTCTAGGTAATGTTCTTCACCCACCCACAGAAGCTAGTAACTTTCCCTATATTTTCCTCTTCCTGTGAATTTTTGCCTTCCCCCCCTTCAGAGTAATTGCTTGTCATCTATCTTCCAATATTTTCCGTCAATGGCTTTTCAGTTTTTCTTCTTCCATAGTAACAAAGACGAAGAAGAAGATGCATCAATACGTGTTTATGTTGATGTAATTTCACTTTTTCAAGCTACATGACCAGTTTTTTTCCATCTCGTATCGATCATCTTCTGACATTAATTGAAGTGTGAGAGAAAGTGAGTGTGTGTGTGTGTGTGTGTGTGTGTGTGTGTGTGTGTGTGTGTGTGTGTGTGTGTGTGTGTGTGTGTGTGTGTGTGTGTGTGCGTGCTTCTCCAACACAGGAAGACACCACCGAGGACGAACACAAAACAATGTGACCTTTTACTCAACTCTTTAAAAGACAAGGAGGAGAAAGAAAAAAAATATATATACATCTAATTTTTTTATCTAGTTCTACTACTTTTACGTTGAGCCTTCACACGTATCAATCTCTCTCTCTCTCTCTGTCTCTCTCTCTCTCTCTCTTTCTCTCTCTCTCTCTCTCCTCTCTCTCCTCTCTCTCTCTCCTCTCTCGTCTCTCTGTCTCTCTCTCTCTCTCTCTCTCTCTCTCTCTCTCACACACACACACACACACACACACACACACACACACACACACACACACACACACACAGACACACACACACACACACACACACACACACACACACACACACACACACACACACACACACACACACACACACACACCCACACACACCCACACACATTGTACAACACTTTATATGTGTCTCCTGTACTGACAATAGAAATTTTCCATCACTCTGGAAGGTTAAGCGATACTGTGTCAAGGTTTTCCAGTACCTAAGTGGATCTGGAATTGCCTTGAGGGAACTTCTGGCTGGAGTGATATCATCTTTCTGGTGTTTTTAACTTACATGATGGATTAGGTGGAGTTGTTAAAGTGTGATTGAGTGTGTGGCAGTAGTGGACGAGGTGGTGGTTAAGAGGAGAGTATAAGTGAAGGTTTTAGTGGTATAGAGGTGGTATGTGGAATTGACTGGTTATGTTTTGTAATGGGTAAAGTATGGGTGATTGTATTGTATTGGGTGGTTTGTGGAGTTGTGTATTGTGTATTTAAGTTTGTAAGGTTGTTAAGGTGTGGAATGATCTGTCTTATATAGTGAAGAGTTGAAGAGGTAAGGAGTGTGGAGTTTCTGGAGTATATAACAGTGTGGAATTATCGGTGTAGAGTGGAGTAATATTTAAGGTTTAAAAAAAATATATGGAATGATTTGTAATAAAGTTTTTTTTTTTTGTTAAGAAGTAGATGATAATGTGTAGTATTCTGGAGAAAGAAAGAGAGGAACAGAGAAGAGAGAGAGAAAAAAAAGAGATAATAAGAGAG
>JAPQNM010000048.1:1492728-1500228 GCA_029783475.1 Metacarcinus magister
AGGTAAGGCACGTTATTGCTACCTTCGTCACCTGTAAGGAAGGGTAACCCAGCCCCAGGTAACTTTATGTACCAGGTAATGACAGCTATTATACCTCCAGCTAATTAACTTCAACACCTGAGGCTCTGCTCGTACGTAATCTAAAGGTAATACAAAGAGATCATCACCTGTTTAAAGAACTCGTAAAATATAAAAAAAAATAAATACTTACTCTCTATACTAAGAAAAAAAAAAAGTTAATTCAAAAAGATGTATATGTCAATCAATACGTTTTTAATTATACTATTTTCAGTTTGTTTGTTTTTCGCTACAAAATACGACGGAGACTTACTTATTTTATCTACTTATTGAAGAGAGAAAAGAAAATAATACAGGGAGTTACAAGCATCACATGAGAGAGATAATACTACACTTATATAAAAAAAAATAAAAAAAGGAGAATAAGAATAATTGATGATAATAATAATAATAATAATGATAATAATAATAATAAAAAGCCACCACCACCAATACCAGAAAGGGGTGAAGAGGGGGTGGGGGAGATGAAGGGGAAGGGGTGAAGAGGGGGTGGGGGAGGTGAAGGGGAGTAAACAGGGCAGGTGACAGGACGTAACTATCAATTGCCACCCAGACTAACTAACGGTAACCCTACCTGTTGGCACCTAACCTAACCTAACTGCGTACAGGCTCCAGGGTCAGTGTGTGTGTGTGTGTGTGTGTGTGTGTGTGTGTGTGTGTGTGTGTGTGTGTGTGTGTGTGTGTGTGTGTGTGTGTGTGGTGTGTGTGGTGTGTAGAGAGAGAGAGAGAGAGAGAGAGAGAGAGAGAGAGAGAGAGAGAGAAGAGAGAGAGAGAGAGAGAGAGAGAGAGAGAGAGAGAGAGAGAGAGAGAGAGAGAGAGAGAGAGAGAGAGAGAGAGAGAGAGAGAGAGAGAGAGAGTATAAATCAAGCCACACAATATCGAGACAGAGAAACCAATTACAAGCAACAAGATAAAAAGAAAACTTGGAACTGAAGGAAAGAGGACGAATGAGAAAGAGAAGAAGACGAAGAAGAAGAAGAAGAAGAAGAAGAAAAATAAGGAGGAGGAGGAGGAGGAGGGGGACGAGGAGGAGGAGAAAAAGTGGACCCATGTTAACCTCGTTTTCTGAAAGTAATGTTGCAAGAAGACAAACTTATGTGTCTTAACTAGTAGTAAAAGGAGGGAGGGAGGGAGGGAGGGAGGGAGGGAGGGAGGGAGGGAGGGAGGGAGGGAGGGGGAGGGACAGGGAAGAAGGAGGTAATGGAGGAGGAATATAATGAGGCAGGGAACTGAGAATTGGGGGGAGAGAGAGAAGAAGAAAACCTGAGGATTACGAAAGGAAAGTTATGAGTATATTGATACAAAAAATCAAACCCAATGTAGTTTTGGTCATAGGCAATAAATGATTCTCTCTCTCTCTCTCTCTCTCTCTCTCTCTCTCTCTCTCTCTCTCTCTCTCTCTCTCTCTCTCTCTCTCTCTCTCTCTCTCTCTCTGCAGGACAACACACAATGGTGCCCAGAATGACTTGCTCCTCCCTCCCGCCACTCTATCGTTCGGTCCGGTTCATCTGATTGCCACCATGCAAAGCCGGATACACAGCCGGTTACGGATCTTAGCAGCGCCGAACGAAAGAAAAAAGAAATATTGGAAGAAAAAAAAATTGCATACAGTAGCTACACTATGATCACTTATATTTTTTTTCTTTTAAATTCCTATACTTATTCATTTTTCTTTTTATTCTGATCTTCTGTCTCTGTCTCTCTCTCTCTCTCTCTCTCTCTCTCTCTCTCTCTCTCTCTCTCTCTCTCTCTCTCTCTCTCTCTCTCTCTCTCTCTCTCTCTCTCTCTCTCTCGCTCTTGGTGCAGTTTCTAGTGACATTTATAACTATACTTTCCCCTTTATTTTGTTGTCGTAAATCCTGCCGCTTCGCCTCACTAAACCGTATGATAATCTCTAAGCAAACCCTATCATTTCAGAACAACATTCCTCCCTCCACGTCGACCTTAACACTTTCTGCTCCACATCATCTCTCTCTCTCTACCTATCTCTCTCTCTCTCTCTTTTGTTTTGTTTTATCATCTCTGTCTGTTTATGTTTTTCTCACAATATAATTCTCCTTCTCCCTGTCTGTCTATCTGGTTTTTTTTCTTCTTCTTCTTAAGTCTCTTGTCTGGGTCTTGTCTCCCATTAATTCTAGTCTTCCAGGAATCACCGTTCACAGTGTATCTTGGAATTTCTCCGTCTCTCTGTCTCTCTCTCTCTCTCTCTCTCTCTCTCTCTCTCTGTCTCTCTGCTCTCTCTCTCTCTCTCTCTCTCTCTCTCTCTCTCTCTCTCTCTCTCTCTCTCTCTCAACAGAACAGCCATTGACCGACCGTGCATTCACTCACTTCTTACTCAACTCCTGGAAAAATCTGACGGAAACAATGATAAAAAGAAGTTGCATTTATTACATCAAAGAGAATAATAATAAATAGTCGTTTTAATATAGATGTTAACATGATATAACAACTTCAAGATATTTTGTATTTCCTACTAGACTTACTATTATGAGCAAGGGTTAACTAGGTAAGATGACTATCTGTCTTTGTTGATAGAATAATTTGAACGACTAATGATGTGTCTTTTATTAATCAATTAGTGTAGTATTTTTGGCGAGTTAATTGATGGTGTGTGTGTTGTTGTGTGTGTGTGTGTGTGTGTGTGTGTGTGTGTGTGTGTGTGTTGTGGTGTGTGTGTGTGTGTGTGTGTGTGTGGTCAAAAAAAAAGTCGTGCGTGTTTTGAGGAATTATTTTTCTTCTCACTCACTTATTCCTCGTAAGATTCAATAAGCAAACAAGTAATATAATGTAAGAAGAAGGAGAGAAGGAGAGAAGGAGAGAGAGAGAGAGAGAGAGAGAGAGAGAGAGAGAGAGAGAGAGAGAGAGAGAGAGAGAGAGAGAGAGAGAGAGAGAGAGTAACATGATAACAAATAACATGAATACAAAAAAAAAAAATCATCTAAACACATACATCTTTCTGTTATTATTATTTAGTTATCCTTTTAATATTTCATCTCGTCACTTCTCGTCCCCCAAAAACACACACACACACACACACACACACACACACACACACACACACACACACACACACACACACACACTGGCACGCGACCTTCCCTCCGGCGACAACCACAAATGTTACTTGTCTCAGGCGCCGTAGACAGATGCCTCACCAGCCAGGCACTTGGGTTGGGGGCTGACGGGGGGGGGAAGGGGGGGGAGGGGTTGAGGTGGGGGAGGGAGGGTATTGGTATGGGAGGGTAGAAGTGGGAGAGGGTTGAAATGGGGGAAGTGAGAGGGGTTGAGGTAGGGGTAGGTTGAAGTTGGGGGAGGGAGGGTATTGGTGGGGGTAGGTATTGGGGAGAGAAGAGAAGAGAAGAGAGAGAGGAGAGGAGAGGAGAGGAGAGGAGAGGAGAGGAGAGGAGAGGAGAGAGGAGAGAGAGGAGGAGAGGAGAGGAGAGGTGAGAAGAGAAGGGAGTGAAATAAAATTGAAGATTTGATGGATATAAAATTTAACAAAAAACAGGAAGAAAAGGATAAGAAAAATAAAAGAGGAAGGAGGAATAGGAAGAGAAAAAGAAGAGATGTTGCTTAAGGGAAATACAAAGGATAAAGAATAAAAGGGAAGAGAAATAAACACAAAAAATAGGAAGGTAGTTAATGGGAAGTAAAAAAAAAAATAAGAAGAATGAGGGAAAGAATAGGAAGAAATAAAAAAAGTGGATAAAAAAAAATTAGAAGAGAGGAATAAAAGAAGAGAAGGAAGAAGAGAAAGATAGGAAGTGAGGGCATAGATAATAAAATGGAGAAATGCGAGATAAAGATAAAGACCAGAGAAGCTAAAGAAATGGAATAAAAATAATAAATGGAGAGGGAAGAAGATAATGCAATGGAAGAGGAGAAAGAAGGGGAGTGAGTGAGTGAAAGAAAAAAAAAGAGAAAGAAGGAGAGGGAGAGAGAGAATGTTAATGTCAAATTAAGATAACTGTTATCAGGTAAGGCGATTCAGGTTTCACTTAACACCAATTAAAGCGAGTTAAGGCCGATAATTAAACAAGAAAATATTACCTAAAATAATCATTCATGAAGATAATAAAATAAACTTTGGGAGGAAATAAAAAAATGTCGATACAATGTTGTTTTTTTTCCCTTTTTTGGGGGCCACAAGAACAGGTCCTACCTCGACATAAACAAAAACAAGAAAAAAGAAAAAAGGTGTGAAAAAGGTAAAAATAAAGGTATATAAGTTATTTACAGGTATAGTTGAGGCGCTAGTCAGGTGAGGTGAGGTGAGGTGAGGTGAGGTGAGGTGAGGTGAGGTGAGGTGAGGTGAGGTGAGGTGAGGTAAGGTCAGGTGAGGTCAGGTAAGGTCAGGTAAATAATCAACATTAAGATAAGGTGTAAGTCTAAACATTCAATATAACTTTAATTGTCTTCACCTCCTTTTTTATTACGATTATGATGACGATAACAATGCCGATGATAGTAATAATTACCTTTGTTATAAAACCAATATTCTTTTAACTCTCACCTCATTTTTTTCCTATCTATACTTGTTATCTTGTTGTCTTGCTATCTTGACTTTTGCCTAAGTGTGTCAGGTTAGGTCAGATTATTGGTAAAGAGGTGGGTCACCCTGGCTGCAGCTTGACCTCAGCCACCCACACCACACGAGGAGGAGGAGGAGGAGGAGGAGGAGGAGGAGGAGGAAGAGAAGAAACAGTAGGAGGAGGTGGCCGATCCATCAGCATTAAAACGAGAGCAACAAAATGTCAACAGGAAAACACACTTTAAAATACACTCATCATAATCAAACTTCAAACAACAATGAGATGGACACAACAGATTAGAGAAAACATGAACTAAATCAAAGAGAACTGGATACACATTAAGACTTCAGACTCTATAAACAAAATACTTTCCAAACACCGATTCAATAACACGATCAGAGAGAGAGAGAGAAGGAGTGAGTAAGTGAGAAAGAGTGACGATTATGATATCAATAAAACAACAACGACAAGATGAATACAACACAGAAGTGATACACAATATCTTCTTGTATTCAAACATTACCATCACTGCAATCTAAACACACAAACTTCACTTAGATATCTATAAACTAACAAACAACTTGACACGGACGACCACAAAAGCGCAAAGATCCAGAGTCAAGAGAAGAGAGAGAGAGAGAGAGACAAAAACAGGTCTGAGAGAAGCAAGTGAAAAATCCATTCTACCCATTTTCTATAGACGAATGGATGTCACTAAGGCTTTGGGATAAGAAGGACGCAAGTCTTACCCAACCCAACACCCACCCACTTTCCTCACTCTTAAATAGCGTGAATAGCGTGTAGAGAGACAAAATAAAACCCAAGAACTCTTAACACTGTAACACTTCTTGACGCGAAAGGCATGTTTTTCCTTCCATCCAGGTTTGTCTATACAATTTTTGCAGCGTGTGTAAGGCAGTGAAATGGATCTTTTGTAAGTGTCTGTGAGTGGCAGGTCATTAGGTGAGATGCTAAATGTGGGTCACGTAAGAAGGAGGAGGAGGAGGAGGAGGAGGAGGAGGAGGAGGAGGAGGAGGAGGAGGAGGAGGAGGAGGAGGAGGAGGAGGAATGTTCAACGACTAGATGGAATGATGTTGAGGGCTGACATACAAATAGGAGAGGTGGGCGTGGGAACAGAACAGAGGCATGTACAGGTAATAATGAAGACCACTGACCAACAGGTGTGTGAACTGGCAGGTGTTAAAGGGGATGGGACACTTACACATGTGCGTGCGGGTCTGTATATGTGCATGTGTGTGTGTAAAGAGCGAGAGAGTGAGTGAGAGAAAATTAAAAGGGGTTATACTAGTTCTCTCTGTATTACGAGATTCTACTCACATACAGGTAGTCAAATTAAGTCCCAGGTGTGTATATAACGGATCAGCTGTGAGTCAATAACAGGTGTACGTGTGGGAGGAAGGAGAGGGAGAGGGAGAGGGAGAGAGAGAGAGAGAGAGAGAGAGAGAGAGAGAGAGAGAGAGAGAGAGAGAGAGAGAGAGAGAGAGAGAGAGAGAGAGAGAGAGAGAGAGAGAGAGAGACAAGGGCAACGCAAGCAACATGTAGTGGACGAATAAGGAAGGTCAGGCACGGGTACGTACACACACACACACACACACACACACACACTACATACATACATACATACATACATACATACATACATACCAGGCAGGTTTCATACAGACAGACAGGCATGAACGTGGGCAAGAAGAGCAATATATCAAACGGCCTTGCAACATCCTCTTATCAGAAACGTTATCAACACATCCTTTACTATCTTCTCTTCCCCACGAGAGAGAGAGCGAGAGAGCGAGAGAGAGAGAGAGAGAGAGAGAGAGAGAGAGAGAGTGAGAGAGAGAGAGAGAGAGAGAGAGAGAGAGAGAGAGAGAGAGGGGAGGGGGGGAGGGTATTGAGGGTTGCAAAAACAGACCCAGCAAGATGAAGCACAAAGGAGAATGACTGGAGCTCAGAATAGACATTGTGCTCTCCTGCAATTAATCGAACGACATCCTACATCTCCTCCTCCTCCTCCTCCTCCTCCTCCTCCTCCTCCTCCTCCTCCTCCTTTTCCTCTTTACTATCATCATCATCATCATCATCATCATCATCTTGCTATTCTTTCTTCTTCTTCTTAATCTTTTTCCTTCCTGCTCCTCCCTCTTTCAATCAACAAACTGACACTTTTGACAGATGTGTTTAACTGTGGTGTGTGTGTGTGTGTGTGTGTGTGTGTGTGTGTGTGTGTGTGTGTGTGTGTGTGTGTGTGTGTGTGTGTGTGTGTGTGTGTGTGTGTGCACGAACCATGCTCTTCACGGTCTAACTTCATTGTAAAAGAAAATTCCCAAAGGCGGATCTGTTTCTTTAGGCAGTCCGAAAAGAGAGAGAGAGAGAGAGAGAGAGAGAGAGAGAGAGAGAGAGAGAGAGAGAGAGAGAGAGAGAGAGAGAGAGAGAGAGAGAGAGAGAGAGAGAAAAAAAAAAAGAGAGCTATAAGAAACTGACCACCACCATCGCCATTATTTCAAACACTGCCACTTAAAAGTTTTCTCAAGCGAAAACTTCATTGCTTTTGTTACTCTGTCCAAGAACACCTGCCGCCCTGCCCTTCTTCGGTGCTTCATTTTTATATCACCCTCCTTCCCCACCCTCCTCCTCCTTCTCTTTCTCCTCCTCCTCCTCCTCCTCCTCTTCTCCTCCTCCTCCTCCTCCTCCTCCTCCTCCTCCTCCTCCTCCTCCTCCTCCTCCTCCTCCTCCTCCTCCTCCTCCTCTTCTCCTCTCTCCTCCTCTCCTCCTCCTCCTCCTCCTCCTCCTCTTCTTCTCCTCCTCCTCCTCCTTCTCCTCACGTATTGGTAGCACTTTGGGGGAACAGTAGGAAAGGAGGAGAAGGAGGAGG
>JAPQNM010000048.1:1505228-1510228 GCA_029783475.1 Metacarcinus magister
AATCAATTTACGACTTTTTTTTTATTCAATTTCTACATCAATATTATACGTTATTATACTGGTTTGGTACGACTAAATTCTAAATCAGAGAGAGAGAGAGAGAGCGAGAGAGGAAGGAAAAGAGAGATAAAGAGAAAGAGAGATAAAGAGAAACAGAGAGAGACTTCAGTATAATCTTTCCAAACACACAATATCACTGTTAGAAGGGAGGTGTTGGGCTGCTTGTGTCTTCCTCTCATCTTTCAATGCCAGTTGTTTATCCTCTCCACTTTATCTTTATGGCTTTCCTCCTCCCTGTCTGCTGTCCTGTCCTCCTGCTGCCTGCTTTCCCTGTCTTTCCACCTTCTTATCTCTATCCCTGCTTGCTGCCTCCCTGTTATACTGCTTGTCCATCTGACTGCTTGCATTGTATCATCATTCTCTTCGATTTTTTTTGGTATCATAGTGTGGTGTGTGTGTGTGTGTGTGTGTGTGTGTGTGTGTGTGTGTGTGTGTGTGTGTGTGTGTGTGTGTGTGTGTGTGTGTGTGTGTGTGTGTGTGTGATTCTTGCTGCTTCGTTCATCTACAATGTTTTTCTTTTATATTCTATTTTAAATCATCTGTTTATTTTTTCATATTTTTTTTTATTCCTCCTTCTTATCGTTTTCATGTACGAGTTTCTTGTTTATTTTCATTTCGTTTTTATTTTTGCCAGTTTTTTTTTCTTTCTTCATTTCTCTTCGTGTCTATCTTTTATGCTATCTTATTTCTTTCTTACTAGTTGTTGTTCTTCAGGTCAGCATCCTTGCATCACATCGTCACATCTTTCTCACTCACTATTTTCTCATATTTTTTTCCCACTACATCCACATCCTCTAACATTACACTCTTATCTTCCTCCTTCTCTCTTCCTTTTATTGATGTTAGCAATATCAAAACACAAAAATATAACATCCTCTTCTTTCTACTCTCATACACACAACATTCCCACCTGTCACTGCCTTCTCCCTTCCAACCTAACTTCCATTACTCCCTCTCCCTCTCCCTCCTCTTAGCCATGCAATCAGCCTCTTCGGACCGCCACACAAGCAATGCAGTGACTCCCTCCTTGCTCCTTGTGTTTAGCTGAAAGCATTGAACGTCCCTGCCTCTCAATTGCAGTTTAGGAGTAATTGGTTGCGCCATGTGACTGGTGGTTGAGTTTTCTTACTTCATATTGCTACCGCTCTCCTTCATTTCCTGGGGCCAATTGCAGGGAGACAGGGAGAGAGGGAGAGGGAGAGGGAGAGGGAGAAGGAGAGGGTGAGAGAGGGAGAGAGGGTGAGGGTGAGGGAGGAAGGGACAAAGAACAAGACAGTAAGGACAACACGTGCTTATTATCACGTACTCCACAGACGACACAGGAAAAATTTGTTTAGTTAGACTTCAATTCCACAGAAGTGAATGAAAACATTATGTGAGAACAAGTGAAAAAGGAGTGTGATGAGGGAATTATGTGGGCTTTTTTTTTTCCTTTTCTTCCTTCCTCCTCTTGTCTTTTCTTTCCTTCTCGCTACTTTTAATTAATTTTACCTTTTTTTTTGTTACCTGTTAGTCTGTTTACCTATCTGTGTCTATACGGTACCTTTCTTCCCAGCCACACACACACACACACACACACACACACACACACACACACACACACACACACACCACACACACACACACAGACAAACAATACATTCTTTCCTTTCTTTCTCTTCTTAACATACATCTGCAAGCTTGTCTATCTATCTATATCTTTTTCTTTTCTCTGTCACCCTGTCACCCTCCTTCCTTCCCCTCCCAGTCTTCTCCTCTCTCACCCCGCGTCACCAAGCCACTTCTAGACAACTTTCAGGGACGAAGGACAAAGCTGCTTCTTGCCACATCCGTTCCTCGGTGGCAGACGCGGGGGTGGCTCAAGGCGAGACTCTGGTCCTCGAGGCATTGTTTTCTACACCTTGAACACGCCCACACTCCATTCCTGTATTAAATTAACTCTTTTTTTCTTCTTCTTGTGCATACATAAAAAAAAAACATAATCAGGTTGAAGACTACTTTATTTGTAAGTGGAAGGGGGAATACCGGTAGAGAATAAGTCATTATTTTTAAGAGTAGGAACCCAAAGAAATGTATTATTAAAAAAAAAAGAAGTTTGTAAGAGTATGTTAATGATGATGATGTTAAGGAAGGAGTTAAGGAAAAAAAAACGAAGGAAGGAAGAAAGGAAGGATGGAAGGAAAGAAGGAAAGAAGGAAGGAAGGAAAGAAGGATGAAAAATAATTAAGTAAGAGTCCGTAATCGATTCCAAAGTATAAATAAATAAATAAAAAATAAAAAAAATAAAAAAAAAGGAAAATTGAGATATTGTATAAAACCTGAGGAAGGGAACAAACGAAGAGGCAACACAACAGTCTTTAAGCAAATCTTGAGAAGCCGAGAAGCCTTTCAAGCTAAGAAGGAAAAGATAGAGAGATAGAGACGAACAATTTCCAAGAGTAGTAAAGATAAACACACTTAGAAGAACACGAAAAGATAGAGATAGTTACGTCTCTCTCTCTCTTTCCCTCTCCCTCTCTCTCTCCCCTAAGACAAGCAGAATCCACTCCCTCCCCCTCACTTCCTTACCTCACCCTCACACCCTCCTCACAGCCTCCTCATTACCTTCGTCATCTCAGTGCAGCAATTAGTCACGCAGGCACAGGTGGGGGTGGCGCCATCTAAATGCAAATGCCTTCAATTATCAACGTCAATTAGGAAAACAAAAGACGTGAGGAAAAATAAACTACAGTAATTGGTTCTCCTCCATTATCCCGTGCAGTGATTAAGCCCCTCCCTCCCCCCCTTCCCCCCTAAAACCAAGACCATAATTAGGAAACGGAAACTAAAGGGAAAAATGAAACCCAAAATTATACCCACACACGAGAGAGAAAAAAAAGAGAGAGAAAAAAAAAAAGAGAGAGAGAGAGAGAAAGAGAGGGAGAGAGATACAGCACCCTCGTTATCTTAAGTCCACCTCCTAAACTCTGGGCTAATGACACTAATGAATGGGATGATTAAGGTCGGTAATTACCTTGACTTGCACAGGTGAAGAAGGTAACCTAACCCTCACGCGGCTACGCTCAGGGAATAATTGTGTATTTATCACTGAGAGAGAGAGAGAGAGAGAGAGAGAGAGAGAGAGAGAGAGAGAGAGAGAGAGAGAGAGAGAGAGAGAGAGAGAGAGAGAGAGAGAGAGAGAGAGAGAGCACAGCGGTAAGTCTAACCCTTTAATCAACCCAATCGACGCTGTTTCTCATGTTGACAACTGTGACCTCAAAACAATATTAGATGCTTTATATAGTGACCCCTGGCGGACCTCACACGCCTTCAGGAGGAGGAGGAGGAGGAGGAGGAGGAGGAGGAGGAGGAGGAGGAGGAGGAGGAGGAGGAGGAGGAGGAGGAGGAGGAAGAAGTTGTTGTCGATCATTCATAATACGTTTTTTTGGGGTTTGAATATTTTAAGGACAGAGATGATGATGATGATGATGATGATGATGATGATGATGATGATGATGATGATGATGCTGATGGATGTCCTTTTGAAGATATTCGTTCCTTTTTTCCTGGTACTGAAGACATGCAGAATTTCATCTTAAATCATTCTTCTTCTTTTTTTTTTTCTCTCTCAATCCTTCTTCTTCTTCTTCTTCTTCTTCTTCTTCTATTCTTCTTGTTGCATAATTTTCTCTTCAATTTTTTTTTTTCTTGGGCATTGCATTTACATTACTTTCAATCTTTTCAACCACAACAACCACAACAACAACAACAACAACAACAACAACAACAACAACAACAACAACAACAACCACCACTCAATAATAATATCCAAAGAAGGTGCAAGAAAGAGACACAACTTATAGGTTCAAAATCTTCCAATATTCCACTGTACAAGGAATTCTCTTTTGCATATTTCTTCTCCCTGGCCAGTCTTCACATTTTTGGCATTAATTGTGGACGCGATCTGATGTCCATTTTCTCCACACTTTTCTTCCTTCTTCTTCTCCTCTTCCTCTTTTTCTTTTTTCTTAACCTCCTCCACTTTCTCCTCCTCATCATCATATGCTCTCATTCTCTCAATTATCTTCTTATTTTTCCCTCCTGTGCCTCCTTCTCTTCATTCTCTTCTTCCTCCTCCTCCTCCTCCTCCTCCTTCTCTTCAACTTTTCCTGGGTACAAATCTGAATTCCTGAATAATACTTATCTATCCTTTAGACACGAGTCAACCATTACCTGCAAGTTACCATAATAGCAATCATCTCCCCCCTTCTCCCCTTCTCCTCCTCTTCCCCTTCCCCTCCCCCCTCCTTTACCTGACGTTCTTAGCACCTCCAAAAGGGTTTCTCACCTGAGCGTGTACTAATTAACCCTTATATATCACAGGTAACTTCTAAGAAAAGCCTCATTTTGGTCAAGTGGACTAAAAACATGGCATCTAATTCATTATGTCCAATTATCTGCACCCGGTTAATTAGGACACTTCATTAGGGCACGTCATACCTGTCGATGCACGAGTAACCTCAAAACGAGACGGTCTACCTGATCCATAAGGTAAGGTAGAGGAGAGGGAAGTAAAAGAGAAAGAGAAAGAGAGAGAGAGCAAGAAAAAAAAAGTAAAATTGTTTAAGAAAATATGACGTGAAATATTTTAGATCGGCATTGTTCTTGAGAAATCTGGAGGAAAATATACCTAAGATAAAGTTTATCCCGATAGGAATACAGGAAGAAAAAAATATATATATATAAAATGGCGATGGAAAGTTGAGATCCCTTAATTCACAATATTTTCGTGTTCCGTTCGTTCATTTTTTTTTCTTTCCTATACTCGTGATCTGAAAAATAAAGGTGGATGAAATATTACACCTGATATATGGTTAATTAATTACCTTTGACCTGGATTCGGCAAGAGTATTTTCACAGAATTGCAAGTTTAAAAATAAATAAATAAATAAATATAACGT
>JAPQNM010000048.1:1517728-1522728 GCA_029783475.1 Metacarcinus magister
GATGAAAACAAACAAAACCCCTGGACCAGATAAAATTTCCCCAAGAATCTTGAAAGAGGTCAAGCACCAGATCAGTAAACCGCTTACAATCTTATTCAATAAATCCTTAAGAGATGGTAAAGTTCCATCAGATTGGAAACGTGCAAATGTAACACCAATCTTCAAAAAGGGGGACAAGTCACAACCCGGAAATTATAGGCCAATCAGTCTGACATCAGTTGTATGTAAATTAATGGAGACAATCATTCGTGACAATGTGGTGAAATTCCTTGAGGACAACGATATAATAAAACCATCACAGCATGGTTTTCGTAATAAACGTTCATGTTTAACTAACTTATTAGACTTCTTCCACAATGTTTTTGACGCGTACGATGTAAGCAGAGCAGTAGATGTCATATATCTGGATTTTCAAAAGGCTTTTGATAAAGTACCTCATCAACGATTGCTTAATAAACTAATGACTCATGGTATCTCTGGTAGCATTTACAATTGGCTTCTGGACTGGCTCTCTGAACGTAAGCAGAGAGTAGTCTTAAACGGTGTCTCCTCTCAATGGTTAAACGTTAAAAGTGGCGTACCACAAGGCTCAGTGCTTGGTCCTGTCTTATTTTTGATATATGTTAATGACATAGATGATGGGATCACTTGCAAAATATCGAAATTCGCTGACGATACGAAAATTCTCAGCAAAGTAACTACGACAATTGACAGAGAAGTCTTACAATCAGACCTAGATCGACTAACATCTTGGGCCAATAAATGGCAAATGAAATTTAACGTTGAAAAATGCAAGGTACTACACATCGGAAGAAATAATGATCACGTTCAGTACTCAATGAATGGTAAATCACTTTCTACAGTAAACAAAGAAAAAGATCTGGGAATCACAATATCAAACGATTTAAAGCCCAGTCAACATTGTTCAGAGGTAGTTAAAACTGCTAACAGATTGGTCGGCTTTATTGGGCGTACTTTCGAAAATAAATCAGAAAAAGTCATATTAAAACTGCATAATTCACTAGTACGACCCCATCTTGAGTATTGTGTACAGTTTTGGTCCCCATATTACAGAAAGGACATTGACAAACTGGAAAGAGTCCAGCGAAGAATAACAAAAATGATTCCAAGGCTGAAAAATAAACCTTATGAAGAAAGACTTAAAGAACTAAACTTATTCAGCCTAGAAAAACGAAGGATGCGAGGGGATTTAATTGAAATGTTCAAGATAATCAAAGGATTCGATAATATCAATGCAGAAGATTACATTACTTTTGATCGATCAAATATAACAAGAAGACGTCATTCTTTTAATAATAAGAATGAAGAAAAAAAAAAACTGAAAAAAGTAAGAGAGAAAAAATATTCCTTTGGTGTTGAAGTGAAGCAGTGTTGGTGGTGGAGGGGAGGGGAAGGGAAGGGAGGAGCAGGAGGGTGGTGGTGGTGGTGGTGGTGGTAGTAGTAGTGGTGGTGGTGGTGATGATAGTGATAGTGGTGGTGTTATTGACCATACTGGGAAGGAAAGTTAAGTTACAAGTGGTGATGGTGATGATACACCAAGGACCTTCACCTCATCTTCACTCTTAGCTTCCCGCACTTTTGCATTTCATTGAACATTCTCAGAATTAAGTTTTGATTCACTATGAAATTAGGATTCAAGATGTTAATAGTGCGATGGTGCACGCTGCCGTTGTTGGCGGCGTGCACCACCCTGCCCGGCCCCCACCAGGGCACTGATGACATGCAGGAGCTGCCGGCCCTCAGCCGCAGCGATCCCCTGCTGGACAAGCTCCCCTTCGCAGAGGGGGTAGCCCGCCTTGTGGACATTGTCCGCATGGCTAAGGACGAGCTCCTCAAGGAGCGTCAGGCGCTGAAGGGCGTGCTCACTGTGCGCGACCTGCAGTCTGATGCCCTTGAGGAGTTGCAGAAGGACTTCAACGTCCTTGCGGCTAACCATGTTGCTGTGGTTAATGACCACTTGGCACTGAAGAAAGAACATGACCTTGTGGTTAATGACCACAAGGTTCTGAAGGATAAACATGACCTTGTGGTTAATGACCACGAGGTCTTGCTGAAAGACCACTATGGTCTGTTAATGGACCATAAGGTTCTATTGTCAGACCGCAGGGTCTTGAAGGACAGCTTCAATGCTGTTTATATGGACTACAAGGTCCTTTTATCTGACCACGACGCTTTGGCGAAGGACCACCTGGTCACTGTGGCAGACAAGAAGGCCTTGAAGGACAACCACACTGCTGTGGTTAGGGACCACCAGGTCCTACTGGAAGACCACAATAATGTGAGTAGGATGTTAAAGGTTCTTGCGGTACACCACGTTAGTGTGGTGGAGAACTGTAAGGTTATATTGTCAGACCACCAGGTCTTAAAAGAAGAGTATGACCTTTTGGTTAAGGACCAGCGGGTCCTACTGGAAGACCACTACGGTCTGTTCGAGGACCTTAAAGTCTTACTGTCAGGCCGTAAGGTCTTGAAGAAGAATCAAGATCTTTTGAATAGGGACCACCAGGTCCTACTGGAAGACCACTACGGTCTGCTGCAGGACCATAAAGTTTTGCTGGCAGACTGGCAGGGGTTGAAGAAAAATCATGACCTTGTGGTTAATGACCACACGAAGGTTGTGTCAGAGCTTAGCAGTGTGCGTCAACAGCACGCAGCACTGCAAGGTCTGCTGAAGAACAACAAGGACGACCTTCGGGTTGTTCTGAAGGAGAAGGAAGCTTTGGCAACAGAGCTAAAGAAGGAACTGGACCGGGGTGTCAACTTGAACAGACGGTTGAACTTGGTCCAGAACCGCATGGATGAAGCTGCCACTATGGTCCACAGTATCTCAGATCAGTGGAAGGTGACTGCAGCGACGCAGCGACTCGAGTATCAGACACTCGAGACTCGCCACCAGGAATTGGAATGGCACCACGCCCAGTGCCTATATGAACTACAAAGACTTGAATGGCTGAAAGATGCCCATACTAGCAAGCAATTACAAGGCTCACCAGCAAGTGAAAGTGACGACGAATCCAACGTGGGATCTCCAACACACGTAGACAAACACGTGAAGATTAAACCCACTTGGAAGGACCTTATGATATCCCTAGAGGACTTAAGGAACACTATACACGCAAAGGAAGAATTATAATGACAAGAAAAGTCTGTTTACTCATATGACTTTTCAATTACTTTCCTAAAAGAAATGTACTGTGTATTTTAGTATTGCATTTTTTTGTTTATTTACTAATTTACTAATTGATTAATTGATTAGTTCATTCACTTATATATTTAGTCAGTCAGTCAGTCAGTCAGTGTGTGTGTGTGTGTGTTTTGTTAACGTCTGTCTGTTTATCTATCTATCTCTATCTATTTTTTAACCTCCTCCTCCTCCTCCTCCTCCTCCACAATGTTTTTGACGCGTACGATGAAAGCAGAGCAGTAGATGTCATATATCTGGATTTTCAAAAGGCCTTTGATAAAGTACCTCATCAACGATTGCTTAATAAACTAATGACTCATGGTATCTCTGGTAGCATTTACAATTGGCTTCTGGACTGGCTCTCTGAACGTAAGCAGAGAGTAGTCTTAAACGGTGTCTCCTCTCAATGGTTAAACGTAAAAAGTGGCGTACCACAAGGTTCAGTGCTTGGTCCTGTCTTATTCTTGATATATGTTAATGACATAAATGATGGGATCACTTGCAAAATATCGAAATTCGCTGACGATACGAAAATTCTCAGCAAAGTAACTACGACAATTGACAGAGAAGTCTTACAATCAGACCTAGATCGACTAACGTCTTGGGCCAATAAATGGCAAATGAAATTTAACGTAGAAAAATGCAAGGTACTACACATCGGAAGAAATAATGATCACGTTCAGTACTCAATGAATGGTAAACCACTTTCTACAGTAAACAAGGAAAAAGATCTGGGAATCACAATATCAAACGATTTAAAGCCCAGTCAACATTGTTCAGAGGTAGTTAAAACTGCTAACAGATTGGTCGGCTTTATTGGGCGTACTTTCGAAAATAAATCAGAAAAAGTCATATTAAAACTGCATAATTCACTAGTACGACCCCATCTTGAGTATTGTGTACAGTTTTGGTCCCCATATTACAGAAAGGACATTGACAAACTGGAAAGAGTCCAGCGAAGAATAACAAAAATGATTCCAAGGCTGAAAAATAAACCTTATGAAGAAAGACTTAAAGAACTAAACTTATTCAGCCTAGAAAAACGAAGGATGCGAGGGGATTTAATTGAAATGTTCAAGATAATCAAAGGATTCGATAATATCAATGCAGAAGATTACATTACTTTTGATCGATCAAATATAACAAGAAGACGTCATTCTTTTAAGATTACTGGTAAAAGATTCACATCAAACAAAGCCAAGCACTTCTTTTTCAATCGGATCGTTAACGTTTGGAACTCCCTGCCCGCCAATATCGTCGACAGTAAAACAATTACTACGTTCAAAAATAGACTTGACAAATATTTAGAAGCCAATCCACAACTAAAATACTATCCGTTAACGTAGCAAACTTTGAGTAAGTTCATCCTGATGTACCTAACTTACGAAATGTCGATTCAAAAGACGTCGCTAGTGGCCTGACATCGCTTGCCAGGAAGTAGTGGTAGCAGTAGTGGTAGTGACAGTATGGTCTTGGTTGGCCTTCCTTTCCCTGCCAGCCATGGCTGGGGAGAGAAGCCTTCACCCTTACTATCCTGTATCCTTCACTCTAGAATAGATAGTGTAGTCTCACAAACAGCCTCGTAAGGGCCAGCAGGCCTGTTGTTGTTTGTTCTTCCTATGTGTTCCTCCTCCTCCTCCTCCTCCTCCTCCTCCTCCTCCTCCTCCTCCTCCTCCTCTTCTTCCCTCCCCTTTCACAGCCCTGGCCACGAATTTCTCCCCGAAGCTGCTCGTTACCAACACACACACACACACACACACACACACACAACATAAAATAATAATAATAATAAGTG
>JAPQNM010000048.1:1527728-1530228 GCA_029783475.1 Metacarcinus magister
TACTCTTGTTTATATATCTAGTTTCACCATTGTATTGTAGCACAGGCCAACCTTGCATCTTAAAATAGATTTATTAAAGTTATTTTTTTTTCAACTAACTAACTTTCCTTGAATTCTGAATAACTTTTTTTTTTCTCTCTTTCTCTCTATCTCTTTCTTTCACATTCTTTCATCATCTACTGTGTTCAATCATGTATTTTTTTTTTTTATAATGATGATTTTCTGTATTATATAAAAAATGTGGACTAAAAATTTACACCAAACTTTGCAAACTATCAAGAATCACAACCACCACCACCACCACCACCACCACCACCACCACCACCATCACCACCACCATCAGTTTCATTATACCTTATCAAATTTCTAAGTTAGCTCTTCATCACCACCATCACCACCATCATCACTACAACCTTTCCTCCCACAAATGTACCCACACCATCATCACCACCACCACCACCACGACCTCCTCCTCCTCCTCCTCCTCCTCCTCCTCCTCCTCTTCCTCCTCCTCCAAGGCCCGTGGTTGAGTAAGATTTATGAGGCACGTGGCGGAGGAGGGAAAAGAGGAAGACGAAGGGAGGAGAAGAATAAAGGAGTAAAGGAAGAAGGGAAGAGGAAGAGAGAAGGAAAGAGGATGGAGGAAAATGAGGCTAAAGAAGAAATGGAAAGAGAGAGAGAGAGAGAGAGAGAGAGAGAGAGAGAGAGAGAGAGAGAGAGAGAGAGAGAGAGAGAGAGAGAGAGAGAGAGAGAGAGAGAGAGAGAGAGAATAATGAATGGAAGTAAGAGCAAGAACGACAGCAAGAATAATGAAAACATAATACACATAAAGATAAAGAAAGAAAGAAAAAAAAAGCCAACAAGCAAGCAACACCAAGAGAGAGAGAGAGAGAGAGAGAGAGAGAGAGAGAGAGAGAGAGAGAGAGGAGAGAGAGAGAGAGAGAGAGAGAGGAGAGAGAGAGAGAGAGAGAGAGAGAGAGAGAGAGAAAAACGAGTAAGATAGATAAAAACCGATACACCAAAACAAACAAACAAACAAACAAACAAAACTCACAACCTGAAAATAATAAATAAACAAACATAATTATATATATACACAAAAACAAAATAAATAAATCATTAGACATTTCAGTAAAGACCAAAAAAAAAAAAATTAATAAATAAATAAATAAATAAACACCACAAAAAAAAAAAAAAAATGATGAAAGACCACAGCAGATAAAAAAAAATAATAATAATAATAATAATAATAATAACAATACACAAAAGAGAGAGAGAGAGATAAGCATGAGTGGGTGGTCAGGTATAAATAAACACAGGTTGCTCACCGCCCAAGTACACACACACACACACACACACACACACACACACACACACACACACACACACACACACACACACACACACACACACACATCCTTCACCCTTCTCCTTCCTCCTTTCAGACAGGTGATGAATGCCGCCCCCGCCCCCTCCCCATGGGCTGCCCCTAAGACCGGGTGTCCCTGTTCACCCCAGACTGTTTTGGGGTGACGGTGTAATCCTAACAACTTAAACAACTCTCTCTCTCTCTCTCTCTCTCTCTCTCTCTCTCTCTCTCTCTCTCTCTCTCTCTCTCTCTCTCTCTCTCTCTCTCTCTCTCTCTCTCTCTCTCTAACAGATACATAATTAATCACGGCTCATCAATGACTGTCGTTGACTCGGCGGGAGGGAGAGATGGAGAGAAAGAAAGAGATGGAGGAAAGGATGGAGGGAAGGGAGGGAGGGAGGGGAGGGAGAGAAGGGAGGGAAGGGAAGGAAAGGGAGGGACATGACCACCCAAAACACACCTAAAGGCTTGACCTCCTGCTTTGATTGGAGAGAAAAAAGTATAAAAAATATATTAACACTTCTATATTCTCTTCCTTCCTCTTCCTCCCTCTTCCTTCCTCTTCCTCCCTCTTCCTTCCTCTTCCTCCCTCCATCCCTCCCCCTCTCTCTCCTCTACTCTTCTTCCGTCCCTCCTTACTCCTCCCTTCTCTTCTATTTTTTTCTATCCCCACGTGCTTCTAAGTAAAGAAAATAATAGATAATAGAGATAAGAATACCCACACCTGTCTGTCCTTTACACCTGTTAATTAAAGGGGAATACAAGGACAGGTGTGTGGGAAGTTACCTGGATTTGAGTGTAGTTTTTTTTCCATATCTCTCTCTCTCTCTCTCTCTCTCTCTCTCTCTCTCTCTCTCTCTCTCTCTCTCTCTCTCTCTCTCTCTCTCTCTCAGGTTAAAAATGTAAACAGATGAGAAAAGGGGAAGGTGAGACGATTACAAATGCAGGTAAGTATTATGGCGCCAAGCAAGGACTCACTATTACAATTATTTTTTCAACGAAGGGAGATAATATTCACAACAACCTCCTCTCTACCGCATTCTTTGAGCCTCCCTCCCTCCCTCCCTCTCTCTCTCTCTTTGACATTACTTTTGACAATAGAACAAATGTAACCTCTTTTTTTTTACTAAT
>JAPQNM010000048.1:1555228-1560228 GCA_029783475.1 Metacarcinus magister
CGGAGCAAACCAAAAAAAAAAATCAAATATTCATCCTGACATATTTATTAGACACAAGACCGGCCATCGAACCTCACACACACAATTCTGGCCGAAAGTATAGACGCGAGTAAAACATCCAAGTCTTACATCCTCCAGCCGGGCGTTCAAGCGTTTTTTAACTCGCTATATCTTGATTGGATCAGACCCGCCCACCTCTTGAGGCTTACGGGACAGGAGAGAGAGAGGGGGAGAGGAGAGGCCAGGAGGGAGGCAGGGAGGGAGGGAGGGAGGGAGGTAGGGATAACAGGGAGAGAGAATGAGGGATGCAGGTAGGGTGGCAAGGTAGGCAAGACGACGCTTAGAAAGACTAGCTTAGATTTTTTCAAGAACCAGTTTTCATCTTAGTTCCGTAAGTCAGGTAGGTAGGCAGGTAGGTAGGCAGGTAGGTAGATAGGTAGATAAGTAAGTAGGTAAGTAGGTAAGGTAAGTAGGTAGGTATGTAAGATAGGAAAGGTAAGTTAGTTAGTGAGTGAGTGAGAGGGAAGGAAAAAGGAAGAAAAAAAAAAAAAAAGAAGAAACAAAAAAAAAATTATATCACAAATCCCAATTATAATCTTGAATAAAAAAAGAATATATATTACAAAAACAAATATAATCTAGGCCTGTGGGGAGGTAATTAGGGGGAAGATGAACCAGTTTTATTATCAGTGGGCTCATTAGACGTGTCACTATCACACGCGACCTTATCATCATCTTTATTAGAACCCCAAAGCTATGGATCCACATGAACCTGTCAGAGCCGGTTAAAACAGTAAATCATTGCCGCCCCTCGTGTGCTGGGAAGGGGGGAAGGGAAGTGATGGAAGGGGAGGAGGTTAAGGGGAGGTGAGGGTGAAGGGGGATGATGGGATGACGAGGGTGATGAGTTGGGTGATGTGTGTGTGTGTGTCTCTCTCTCTCTCTCTCTCTCTCTCTCTCTCTCTCTCTCTCTCTCTCTCTCTCTCTCTCTCTCTCTCTCTCTCTCTCTTCACACACACAACTTAAACACAATCCACTACTCCATCAGCATAAAAACACTACAATACATGCAAACAGGACGAGGAGGAGGAGGAGGAGGAGGAGGAGGAGGAGGAGGAGGAGGAGGAGGAGGAGGAGGAGGAGGAGGAGGAGGAGGAGGAGAAGGGAGAAACCATGCACCGCTATTTTGCGTTTTGTGAGATTGTCGAGCGAGAAATTTTGAGTGTGGAAAAAATAAGGTTTGCAGACTTAATGCAAAGAGAGGAGTGGAGGTGAGGGCGTCCACAGGCAGGTGAGCAAAGCTAATTACCTTGCCTGCGCACCTGGGCCGCGGGCAGGACAGGTGCACTTTACTAGTCTAAATCCCAGAGGTGTCAAAAGTACAGACGAAAATGTGAAAAATGAGTCCAAGAAAGAAAAAAATATATATATATAACAAACTTGGATTTCTTCTGTTTGAGAGAGAATATGAAGGAGAGAGAGATAGAGAGATAGGAAAAAATAAGGCAAAAAGATGTGAAAGTTGACGAAGGGTGTGAATTAAAGGTTAGTGACGCGTTGACCAGTACATAATGACGGCATTTTCTTCCTTTTATGACCAGGTAAAAAAATATTAGATTAAATAAGAAAGAAAAAAGCGTGTGGCAAATTTTTGAGAAAGGAAAAAAAAATAATAAGGGGAGTGTACTGTTAATCTGAAATAACGTGATATCACCAGGAAACTTTCTTGAACATTTTTAAAAAACTAACTGACATTAATGTGTTTCTTAAAAAAAAAAAGACCAAAAAAAATATATAATAGAAAACAATTTTCCTGCAATCCATGATGATGATAAGAAACTAGTTTTTGAATATTATATATATTTATAAAAAAATAAAAAAAAGTATTCTTAAGATTATTCCTGGGTGTATATAAAGAAATTCTGCGATAACTTCCAAGACTGGTAGAGCAAAACACTGTGGAATTTAATAAAACTGTCAGATTCTATAAAAAAAGGCTTCATCATAAAAGTCAACTCCCTATTTTATTATTAATGCAGGTCAGTGTCTTGAATAATAATAATAATAAAAATAAAAAAATAAATAAATAATAATAATAATAATAAAATTAATAACAATAATAATAATAATAATAATAATAATAATAATAATAATAATAACAACAACAACAAAAATATAATGCAATGTTTCTTACCAAAAAAAACATACACGTTCCTGAGAATCTGTATATATTAGTAACAACAACAACAACAACAACAACAACAACAACAACAAACAATAATTACACACAACAATTCTTACTACAACACAACCACAATCTATCCATCCATCTACCACACATTTTTTCTTCATATTCACCTGCACTCACATTCTTACTCACCCCCTGCACAGCACCACCACCACAACGACCATCATCATCACCACCACCACCATCATCATCTGCATCCTACATCTTCCATCCTCCAGCATCACCATCAACCTCTTATTATCATTCCCTATCTTCATCCTATCTTGGCTATTACTCGTTTATTCTTTATTTTCCTATTTATCATTTTCTCGTCTCATCGCGTGCAAACAGACTCTTGCAATCAATTATTTTTTAACCTCATAAATATTCCTCAATTTCCATTATTGGTGCAATTTTGAGATATACCAAGAAGACGCCTCCACACACAGAGAGAGAGAGAGAGAGAGAGAGAGAGAGAGAGAGAGAGAGAGAGAGAGAGAGAGAGAGAGAGAGAGAGAGAGAGAGAGAGAGAGAGAGAGAGAGAGAGAGAGAGAGAGAGAGAGAGAGAGAGATAAGGGCGGGGTAAGAGACAGGACGCAGAAAACCAGTCAATGGGTAGTTTATGTTTACGAATGTGTACTAATGGAGAGACGATACCAGTTGTGGCCAAAAAGAAGAAGAAGAAGAAGAAGAAGCAGAAGAACAGGAACAAGAAGAAGAAGAAAAAGAAGAACAAGAAGAACAAGAAGAAGAAGAAGAAGAAGAAGAAGAAGAAGAAGAAGCAGAAGAAGCAGAAGAAGAAGAAGAAGAACAAGAAGAAGAACAAGAAGAAGAAGAAGAAGAAGAAGAAGCAGAAGCAGAAAAAAAAAGAAAAAAAAAGAAGAAAAGAAGAAGAGGAAAAGAAGAAGAAGAAGAAGAAGAAGAAAAAGAAAAAGAAAAAAAAAAAGAAAAAGAAAAAGAAAAAGAAAAAGAAGAAGAAGAAGAAGAGAAGCAGAAGAAGGAGGAGGAGAAGAAGAAGAAGATGCAGAAAATAACTTCATTATTTGAGATACAAAGTATAACATAAACAAAAAATAGTGCAAATGAGAGAAAGAGATAGATATAAATACATATATAGAGAGAAAGAGAAAAAACCCAACAAACATACAAACAGATAGCGAGACAGAGTAAGAGCAAGAGAGAGAGAGAGAGAGAGAGAGAGAGAGAGAGAGAGAGAGAGAGAGAGAGAGAGAGAGAGAGAGAGAGAGAGAGAGAGAGAGAGAGAGAGAGAGAGAGAGAGAGAGAGAGAGACATAGCAACACTGTTCCCCAATCGAATTAGTCCCTATGAAGCGAGGCATGAAACAAGAGGTGACAGAAGACGTCTCTCCAACCCAAGCCACCAAACCTTCCTTGTTCCCTCTCCGTTAACCGTTGCTGGTCGGGAATTTCAACTCAACTCAGATTTATTATGAAAGTATGGACGGAGGGATTGGAAGGGAGGGAAGAAGGAAGGGATTGAGGAAGAATGAAAAAACGAAAAAGAGGGAGAAAAGGTATTAGGATGGAAAGAAGGCAAAGAAAAAAAGTGAAGGATGGAAAGAATATTAGAATAAGGAGAAATATAAAGAAAAAGAAGGTAGATGGAAAAAAAAGGGAAAGTCTAATCTCACGTTGTTTTATATATAAGAAAAAGTGGAAAGATAGTGGAAAAAGAAGTGACTAAAGATGAATTAGGAAATTAAAGAAAAAACATTAGGAATAACACGGGATTGAAAGAGATAATGAAATAATGGAATAAAGGTGAGAATTAGATGACAAAAGAGAGAGAGAGAGAGAGAGAGAGAGAGAGAGAGAGAGAGAGAGAGAGAGAGAGAGAGAGAGAGAGAGAGAGAGAGAGAGAGAGAGAGAGAGAGAGAGAGTGTTACTACAACAAGTCCCGACAAACGGACACACGGGGTAAGAATGAGTGCAGTTGACCGTATTATAATCATTATTGTGTTCACTGGATGCACAGGTGACCCTCGACGCCCTGGCTTCACCGTCACACCTGCCTGCTTGCAATTCTTCTCATTAACGCAATAAACACTAAAGATAAAACTTCTTTTTTTTTGTCGAATGTAAGATTGCAGCATTTGTTTTAAATTATGAACCAAAAATACCCGTTAAGTTTGATAGATAATTTATGTGTCGAAGGTCATCACTCAAAAACAATAAGTATTAGTGTATGTATATAATATGTTTATAGAAACTAAAATACACATAAACACGCTAATATATATATATATATATATATATATATATATATATATATATATATATATATATATATATATATATATATATATGTATACATCAAAAGACGAAAACGGGAAAATCAAAGTTAATAAATATAGAGATATTTAAGTCTGCAAAAAATAAAAATGATAGACCAAGGCTAAACATTATCCCAAGACAGGTAGTCAATTTGAGAGAGAACGAGAGTCAGAGAGAGAGAGAGAAAGAACGAGAGAGAGAGAGAGAGAGAGAGAGAGAGAGAGAGAGAGAGAGAGAGAGAGAGAGAGAGAGAGAGAGAGAGAGAGAGAGAGACACACACATACACACACACACACACACACACACACACACACACACACACACACACACACACACACACACACACACACACACACACAATGGGTGGAGTAAGGAAGAACACGCATGGATGGGACAGGAAGGAGTATATATATATATAAAAAAAAATAAAAAAAAAAAAACCTGGGACTGGAGCCGAGGTGGGGCGGGTCAAGATCCCC
>JAPQNM010000048.1:1567728-1577728 GCA_029783475.1 Metacarcinus magister
ATTGACCCCCACAACGCCCCCCTTAAAGAGAAATACAAGGAAAAGTCAACTCCTTATGCATACAACTTTCTGATTAGATAAAGAAACAAATAACGACACAAGGTTAAGTGAAGGAAACTTTACATATTGAAACACTAAGAAGAGAAAAAAAAATATGAGAGGCTTAATGAAATATTGCCCAGAAAATTACGTCAATAAACCTTGAAGTTCTGAGTGTGATTATTGAATTTGAAAAGTTAAAATAAGAGAAAGTACTTGAGAAAAATTTATAGATTAACTTCTTTATGACAGAACAATAAACTTTCTGAATGTCTATATATAATTCACTTTTTCCTTCTTCATCCTTCCCTCCCATCTCATGTCTCCATCTCTTTTTACTTCTCTATATATTTTCTTTCACACCTAGGCTTCCTTCTCTCCCTCCCTCCCTCCCTCCCTTCCTTCCCTCCTTCCCCCCAACACCCACGCAGCAGCTTACACTTCGTCCCGCTAATTAATGCATTGCAACACTCGGTCTCCTTTAAAGATATGCGACGAAAAAATACAATAAAATATTCACACCTTAACACGATAAGATCAAGTACGACGCGATTTTTCTTCCTAGTCTCCAGAAAAGGGTTTGTCACCACCACAACCACCACCACCACCACCACCACCACCACCACCAAAGACCACCACACCCTCAACCACATCAATTACATACATCAACACCTCTATCACCACACCACCACCACTACCACCACAACACCAACGACTATCACCACCACCACCTAAAACCACACCAATACATTTTCACTTGTTGTCTTAAGAAGGTAATGAACAGGTGAGATTTATTAAGCCAATTCGTGTTAATGGAGGGTAATTTGTCTCAATTCTCTCTCTCTCTCTCTCTCTCTCTCTCTCTCTCTCTCTCTCTCTCTCTCTCTCTCTCTCTCTCTCTCTCTCTCTCTCTCTCTCTACTAATTTTCCATCCAGTATATTTTTGCATCCACGTGATTCATGAGTCTGACTTAATTACAGGTAGAGTGACCGACCTGGACCATAAATTTACCTGATGCTTCTCGCGGTCCACTGGATATCATGTTACCTGGTACGGGCGGGTCCTCTCGCTCTATATTCAGTTCATTGTGTGTGTGTGTGTGTGTGTGTGTGTGTGTGTGTGTGTGTGTGTGTGTGTGTGTGTGTGTGTGTGTGTGTGTGTGTGTGTGTGTGTGTGTGTTGAGACAAATAAATAGAAAGAAAGAGAGAAAGAAAGAGAAAAAGTGGGAGAGAAAGAGAAAGAAAAGAGAGATTTCGTAAATTTTTGACTTCTATTACCTTGATATATTTATTTATTTATTTATTTTTACTGATACTTTCCCTTCTCGAAAAAATAAATAAATAAACATAAGTTCCTATCATGAATCCCAATGTATATAATAATCAAACAATAAGTTACTGAATAAAATAAAAAATCACAAACAAAATATAAGTGATAATAAAACTGCATATCCAGGTAGCTTATCACACACACACACACACACACACACACACACACACACACACACACACACACACACACACACACACACACACACACACACACACACATTCTCCCATTCAGCATGCCAGCATCTATCACAAGAGTGTCAGCAATCATGTATCACACCTTGCTGACGTTAACCAATCAGCGGTGACTTGTTGTGTCTCCCAAGTCAACCTGATTAATGATTGGCTGGCGAGGAAAGGAAAACAAAGACAATAATGTTGACATGATTGCAACAAGAGTAAGGAACACTTGGCTTGCAGGACACACACAGAGAAAGAAAGAAAGAGCGAGAGAGAGAGAGAGAGAGAGAGAGAAGAAAAAGAAAAGAGAAAGATCTGATAATGGAGGAATGAAAGACAGACAGACAGACAGACAGACAGACAGACAGAGGGATGGACAAACATATTGCTTTCTGTCTATCTGATCAATAAAAAGGATGAAGAAACAGGACGTGGCCATCACTGTGTTCTTCCACGTGGAGGGAATAAAGGAATAAGCGACATGGAGGAGAGAGAGAGAGAGAGAGAGAGAGAGAGAGAGAGAGAGAGAGAGAGAGAGAGAGAGAGAGAGAGAGAGAGAGAGAGAGAGAGAGAGAGAGAGAGAGAGAGAGAACAAAAAACGAATGAAAATAGTGAAGTTGGATTATGTTGGGAAGAAAAAAATAAACCGGAGATGAATTACGAAGATTGAGTAGAAGGAGGAGGAGGAGGAGGAGGAGGAGGAGGAGGAGGAGGAGGAGGAGGAGGAGGAGGAGGAGGAGGAGGAGGAGGAGGAGGAATTTGAGGAAAAATAAGATAAATGAGCCAACCAAATTAAGGGAGATAGAAGAAAAAGAAGAAGACGAAGATGAAGTATAATAAAGAATGAGGAAGAAGAGTATTGTAGCTATCCTCACCTCTTCCCTTTCTTCTCTCCATCTTCACTATCATCCTTCTTCCTCACCATCATCATTAATGCAACAAAAGTCTCTGTCATATTGTACAAAATTACCTCATCCTTCATCAAGCCGCCTCTCTCTCTCTCTCTCTCTCTCTCTCTCTCTCTCTCTCTCTCTCTCTCTCTCTCTCTCTCTCTCTCTCTCTCTCTCTCTCTCTACTTTAACTACCATTGTACTATCCATCTTCATCTCCTCCTCCTCTTCATCACCGTTTCTCAAGCCTCAAACAAAACGTAGTAGTAGTAATGGTGGTGGAGGTGGTCCCTTGGCTTCCTCCCTTTGCTGGTAAGAACACACACAACAAAACTGTACGGACCACCAGCGCCTTACATTTGCCGCGAGTCAACACTTGCTAACAGTAGTGAGAGAAGAGCGACAACACCATTACCTCTGAATCACTACAAGTCTCCCACAATCGCCACTCTCCCTGACAGCAAACTATAATAGTGGTCTGTAATGGATGAGAAGGGGAGCGAGAGGGAGAGGGAGAGAGAGAGAGAGAGAGAGAGAGAGAGAGAGAGAGAGAGAGAGAGAGAGAGAGAGAGAGAGAGAGAGAGAGAGAGAGAGAGAGAGAGAGATATAGTTTCCGTGTGGTCTAGCGTGTGTGGTGGTCTGGTCGTGGTGTCAGTGATGCACAGATGAACAGGAGAGAACCGTGTGTTAAGAAGTGTAAAACTGTGAAGATGATAGGGTTGTGTGTGTGTGTGTGTGTGTGTGTGTGTGTGTGTGTGTGTGTGTGTGTGTGTGTGTGTGTGTGTGTGTGTGTGTGTGTGTGTGAAGAGGTACCACACACATACACATACACAACAATAAAACGAAGGCTCATGATGTAGGTTCGTTTGTCAGAAAGTGAAACTCGCATCCAATGCATAGATATTTTTACCTTGACATTTTAGCGACGAATAACAGACAAGCAATCAATTACGGAAGCAGAGCGACAAAAAGGTGTGTGTGTGTGTGTGTGTGTGTGTGTGTGTGTGTGTGTGTGTGTGTGTGTGTGTGTGTGTGTGTGTGTGTGTGATCGGCCCTAATTGCAGAAACGACACACAAAAACACAAAACACACACATACACACACACACACACACACACACACACACAGTAGCAAACTAAGTAGCCACTCTTTACTTTGAGGGAGTGAAGGAGGAAGGTAAAAAAAAAACTTGCATTACACACAATAAACATTTTTTTTTCTGTCCTTGATGTCCAGTAATCCGTGTACATGTGTGTGTGTGTGTGTGTGTGTGTGTGTGTGTGTGTGTGTGTGTGTGTGTGTGTGTGTGTGTGTGTGTGTGTGTGTGTGTGTCCTTGTTTGTTCACATCTACGTATCAGTGTGTTGATCTGTGTCCTCACCGCGTGCGTCCATCTATCTGTGTGTCTTCTTCCCTCCTGCTCTTCATTTTTCCTCCACTTGCTATTCTGCTTGTCTCCTCGTTCATCAATCTGTCTGCTTGTTTGTCTGCCTGTCTGTTTACCTGTTTGTGGTTGTCTATTTTCAGTTCATTTACGTCGCAGAGAAAAGATGAGCAAGTTCAACAATAATAATAGTAATATAGATATAAACAATAATAATACAAATAATAATAAAAATAATGTTAATAATACCTACAAGCAATCAATTTTCTTGTCTGTCTGCATGTGATCCGAATTAAAGAGAACACGAAGTAAAAACAATTGTCCAAAAAAAACTATAGTCTGCTTACATATCCGTAAACTATTTTGATTCTTTTAAATTCATGATGTGCGTTCAGGTGGAAAAAATTTTAACAATGTATAAAATCGTATTGAACAATTTTTCCTATTTATCCGTGTCTGTCTGTCTGTCTGTGTTTCTGTCTGTCTGTCTGTTTCTTTCTTTCTGTCTGTCTGTGTTTCTTTCTTTTTTCTGTCTGTCTGTGTTTCTTTCTTTTTTTCTGTCTGTCTGTCTGTCTTCGTGATGTTTCAACGTTAATGAAGCGAGGCGAGGTGAAAACACTTAGCAAGGTGAAGAATAATTTGAATCAGATAAGTACTATTTTTTCTGTCTCTCTGTGTCTTTTTGCTCTTTATCCACTTGTTACCGCCAGAGGATGATTTATATATAAAAAAAAATTAATTACGAATATTATTATAACGTAAGACGAATACATTAAATTAAATGCGCATTAAAACAACACATATCATTATCTGTGTGTTAGTATGACCGTATATTCATTTTCCATTCTCTCTGCCTGGCTACTGACTGTATCACTAACTAGCATTGAATAGAGAATATAAATTAATATAGAAAATCATTAAATACATAAGTAAAACAAACATACACAAGAAAGCAGAGTGGCCGTGACATTTACTGTAATTTCTTCATTTCCTGAGAAGCATCTGAGTGAGGTTCTCCGGCAAGCAGGTGAGAACACGCCGCCGACTCACGCCCTAAATTTTGGGGAGGACACAGTGAGAGAAAGGTGAAGGAAAGGGCAAGACATTATAAACTGTGTGTGTGTGTGTGTGTGTGTGTGTGTGTGTGTGTGTGTGTGTGTGTGTGTGTGTGTGTGTGTGTGTAAGTAAATAAATAAGTAAGGAGAAAACGAGAAGGAGAGTGGGAGAGGAGAAAGAAGAGAGACAGAGAGGGTAAAGAACACATTTTTTAGGTAACTTAAATAACCTAAGATGCCGTGTACTATGAAACAAGCACACACACACAAACACACACACACACACACACACACACACACACACACACACACACACACACAAAGCTTACCTACATCGAGGCAGCTGGTTATCGAGTAACTAGAACACCTTGAACACAGGAAAAGGAGGAGATAAAACGAAGGAGGAAGTGAGGAAAACACTGATAACTTTATCAAATAAACAGTTTCCTCGCAGACAGTAAAACAGGTACAAAAAAAAGCAGGGAAAAAAGTGGATTATGTGGTGCGATATGAAACATAAATAATAACAGGAGGAAGAGGAGAGTAAAAGGACGAAGAGGAGGAGGAGGAGGAGGAGGAGGAGGAGGAGGAGGAGGAGGAGGAGGAGGGGAGGAGGAGGAGGAGGAGGAAGAGGAATGACGAGAGAAGAAAATGGAGAACCTGTTATGCAGAGCTTCAGGAGGAGAAAAAGTACTGAAAAACAGGAGGAGGAGGAGGAGGAGGAGGAGGAGGAGGAACTGATGCAGAACACTGGAGGACAAGGAGGAGCAGAAGAAGGAAGAAGAAGAAGAGGAGGAGGAGGAGGAGGAGGAGGAGGAGGAGGAGGAGGAGGAGAAGCCAAGTCTTGCCCATTTCTCAACCTCTGTGTGTGTAATTGCTGGGCAGTGTTAATTTGGTTCATTCCGGGAGTGTGTCATTAATAACGAAAGAAAATGAGAAAAAAAGTGTTGGCGTTCGTATGTTCGTGCGTTTGTTCATTACCACGGAGGCGAATGTTTCTTTTTTTATGATCAAGGTGAAGCTAGGCAGTGAACCATGCGAAAGAGAGAGAGAGAGAGAGAGAGAGAGAGAGAGAGAGAGAGAGAGAGAGAGAGAGAGAGAGAGAGAGAGAGAGAGAGAGAGACTAGATTGCATCCAAAATGCATTATTCTTTGTAATCGAATTAATTTTATGATTACTACTTGATGTCGCGCTTAAGTCTCCCGTTGAAGTCTCCCAAAGTTAACCTGTTTTAGTGTTACTGATAAGGTATTTTATGTCGACTTTTTACTCATTCTTAAAAAACACACATAATATATTAGTTTTTATCACTGTTAAGCTGCTCACTTTCATACAGGGTGAAGCCATATTTCAAGTATATATCCAGTTTTCGGAACGGATTCTTAACATAAACTTGTCTCGCTCCTGTCAAAAGAATACTTAATGCTGCTGCTAACTTGCCTTGCCTTGCCTTGCCTTGCCTTGCCTTGCCTTGCCTTGCCTTGCCTTGCCTTGCCTTGCCTTGCCTTGCCCTTCCTTGCCTTGCCTAGTCTACCCTTGCCTTGCCTTTCCCTGCCTTGCCTTGCCTTGACCTGCCTTGCCTTGCCTTGCCTTGTCTTGCCTTACCCTACCCTGTCCTGCCCTGCCTTGCCTTGCCTTGCCTTGCCTTGCCTTGCCTTGCCTTGCCTTGCCTTGCCTTGTTTTGCCTTGCCTTGCCTTGCCTTGCCTTGCCTTGCCTTGTCTTGCCTTGCCTTGCCTTGCCTTGCCTTGCCTTGCCTTGCCTTGCCTTGCCTTGCCCTGCCCTGCCCTGCCCTGCCCTGCCCTGCCCTGCTCTGCCCTGCCTTGCCTTGCCTTGCCTTGCCTTGCCTTGCCTTGCCTTGCCTTGCCTTGCCTTGCCTTGCCTTGCCTTGCCTTGCCTTGCCTTGCCTTGCCTTGCCTTGCCTTGCCCTGCCTTGCCTTGCCTTGCCTTGCCCTGCCTTGCCCTGCCTTTCTTTGCCTTGCCTTGCCTTGCCTTGCCCTGCCCTGCCCTGCCTTGCCTTGCCTTGCCTTGCCTTGCCTTGCCTTGCCTTGCCTTGCCTTGCCTTGCCTTGCCTTGCCCTGCCTTGCCCTGCCTTGCCCTGCCTTGCCTTGCCTTGCCTTGCCTTGCCTTGCCTTGCCTTGCCCTGCCTTGCCCTGCCTTGCCCTGCCTTGCCTTGCCTTGCCCTGCCTTGCCTTGCCTTGCCTTGCCTTGCCCTGCCCTGCCTTTCTTTGCCTTGCCTTGCCTTGCCTTGCCTTGCCTTGCCTTGCCTTGCCTTGCCTTGCCTTGCCTTGCCTTGCCTTGCCCTGCCTTGCCTTGCCTTGCCTTGCCCTGCCTTGCTTTGCCTTGCCTTGCCTTGCCTTGCCTTGCCTTGCCTTGCCTTGCCTTGCCTTGCCCTGCCTTGCCCTGCCTTGCCTTGCCTTGCCTTGCCTTGCCTTGCCTTGCCTTGCCCTGCCTTTCTTTGCCTTGCCTTGCCTTGCCTTGCCTTGCCTTGCCTTGCCTTGCCCTGTCTTGCCTTGCCTTGCCTTGCCTTGCCCTGCCTTTCTTTGCCTTGCCTTGCCTTGCCTTGCCCTGTCTTGCCTTGCCTTGCCTTGCCTTGCCTTGCCTTTCTTTGCCTTGCCTTGCCTTGCCTTGCCTTGCCTTGCCTTGCCCTGCCTTTCTTTGCCTTGCCTTGCCCTGCCCTGCCCTGCCTTGCCTTGCCTTGCCTTGCCTTGCCTTGCCTTGCCTTGCCTTGCCCTGCCTTGCCCTGCCTTGCCTTGCCTTGCCTTGCCTTGCCTTGCCTTGCCTTGCCTTGCCTTGCCTTGCCTTGCCTTGCCTTGCCTTGCCTTGCCTTGCCCTGCCTTGCCCTGCCTTGCCCTGCCTTGCCCTGCCTTGCCTTGCCTTGCCGTGCCTTGCCTTGCCTTGCCTTGCCCTGCCTTTCTTTGCCTTGCCTTGCCTTGCCTTGCCTTGCCTTGCCTTGCCTTGCCTTGCCTTGCCTTGCCTTGCCTTGCCTTGCCTTGCCTTGCCCTGCCTTGCCTTGCCTTGCCCTGCCTTGCTTTGCCTTGCCTTGCCTTGCCTTGCCTTGCCTTGCCTTGCCCTGCCTTGCCCTGCCTTGCCTTGCCTTGCCTTGCCTTGCCTTGCCTTGCCCTGCCTTTCTTTGCCTTGCCTTGCCTTGCCTTGCCTTGCCTTGCCTTGCCTTGCCTTGCCCTGTCTTGCCTTGCCTTGCCTTGCCTTGCCTTGCCTTGCCTTGCCTTGCCTTGCCTTGCCTTGCCTTGCCTTGCCCTGCCTTTCTTTGCCTTGCCTTGCCTTGCCTTGCCCTGTCTTGCCTTGCCTTGCCTTGCCTTGCCTTGCCTTGCCTTGCCTTGCCTTTCTTTGCCTTGCCTTGCCTTGCCTTGCCTTGCCTTGCCTTGCCTTGCCTTGCCTTGCCTTGCCTTGCCTTGCCTTGCCTTGCCTTGCCTTGCCTTGCCTTGCCTTGCCTTGCCTTGCCTTGCCCTGCCTTGCCCTGCCTTTCTTTGCCTTGCCTTGCCTTGCCTTGCCTTGCCTTGCCTTGCCCTGCCCTGCCTTGCCCTGCCCTGCCCTGCCTTGCCTTGCCTTGCCTTGCCTTGCCTTGCCTTGCCGTGCCTTGCCTTGCCTTGCCTTGCCGTGCCTTGCCTTGCCTTGCCTTGCCTTGCCTTGCCTTGCCTTGCCTTGCCTTGCCCTGTCTTGCCTTGCCTTGCCTTGCCTTGCCTTGCCTTGCCTGTATTACATTACTATTACTACTACATCTGCCACGATCCCCACCCTGTAATTATTAACATCCTGCATTACATGGTCTATCCTGTGTTTAATTTGGAAACGGTAATCATGAAACAAAGAAATCTCTCTCGCTCTCGCTCTCTCTCTCTCTCTCTCTCTCTCTCTCTCTCTCTCTCTCTCTCTCTCTCTCTCTCTCTCTCTCTCTCACTAAATGTATATACACACACATATATATGAATAAAGATCATATTATTAGTTGTCAGGTGCGTTTGTGTGTCCGTCACGCATGACTTCGTGACCTTGTTTTTCCTTCCCTCGGGCGGTGTATCAACCCTCTCGTGATTGTATCTGTCAAGGTGGCGTTAGCGAGGGGGGAAGGGGAAGGGGAAGGGGAAGGGGAAGGGGAACGGGAATGGGAAGGGGAAGGGGAAGGGGAAGAGGAAGGGGAAGGGGAGGGGGAGGGGGAAGAGGAAGGGGAAGGGGAACGGGAATGGGAAGGGGAAGGGGAAGGGGAAGAGGAGGAGATATCACTGATGACCACACCTCTATTCCATGTGTCATTATAATATCATAACACCTAATTATTATAAATTTGAACATTCAGGAAATAGAGAAATGGGTGTTGAGGATATCACTCGAATTAATAAATAGAGGAAAGAAAACGTTATGAGGCCTTTATAACACACTGGGATGCGGATATTGTATAGCTTTTTTTCTCTCTCTCTCTTTCCCTTCCTCACTCTATTTTTTTCTTTTCTTCGTTTTTATTCTTTCCACGTACGAGTTCGTGATATTGATCATATATTCTTTTTTTCTTCTATTTTTTTCATTCTATTTCAGCCACATTGATGTTCGTATTCGTATTTTTTTTAACATTATTATTCCTTACATTAACATATCCTTTACATTTTTCATCCATTCATTCACCTATTCATATCTTTCTTCCTTCTCCTATCTACCTATACCTTCCTTCTTCCTTCTTCCCTTCTATCGTTTTTGTTTCTCTCGTTTTCTCAATTTTAAGCTTTGACACAATATTCCCTTATCCTAACCTCTTTTTATTCCTGTCTTTTTTTTTTTTACAAATGCTCCCTGTACCCTATTCCTTTCCACTCTTGCCTTCTCCTCCTCCTTCCCTTCGTCCTTATCTCCCTCACTCATCCACACACATTGTCCCACACGAGGAGGTTATCACCTGTGTTATTAAGAAGTCCACCGGTTCATTAGTAGGTAGCCTTATCATCATCTCTCAAGGCGGGTTTCTTTTAACATTCAGCTTCACGTTTAATAACCAAATCACGACCTTCAGTTATCGCTCCTTTTTATTACGCACTTAGCAGCAAGTCCATATAAGGCGAAGGAGATATTACAGCATTAAGATAAAATTCCTCTAGTGACGATGGCTTCTCCTAAAG
>JAPQNM010000048.1:1587728-1592728 GCA_029783475.1 Metacarcinus magister
TTTTTCATGTCTTATTCCTCTCTTTTCTCTCTCCCTTTTCTTTTGTTTCATTCCGTCCTTGAATCTATTATATTTCGTTTCCTTATATGCTTTACAAATTATTTTATCTTCATTCTTTCCTTGCATTTTTGTTCCTATTCTCTCTTTTCTCTCTTCCTTCCTTTCTTAATATCGCACTGTCTCCTTTTAGCTCAATTTCTTTCAGTTCTTATCTACTTTTATTTCCTCTCCCTATGCTATTCTTATTTCATTCTCTCTTATATCTTCATTTTTATCAGTTTCGTATTGTCTTTCCCAGAATTTTGTCACTTCATCTCTTTTCTCCTCTCCCTTGTAATCCTATATAATTTAGTCTCTCCTTTCCAATTTACACCTCCCAACCTTGTCTCCTCTCCTCCCTTACCCTCCAACCATTTATCCCTTCTCCCCACCATCTATTATCCCCTTCTTGCTCTTACACATCTCCTACGATCCACTCCCCTCTCTCCCTTCCCTTGCCTTCCCTTGCCTTCCCTTCCCATCCCTTCCCTTCCCTTGCCACCACCACCCCTACCTTTCCCCTTCCTCCCCAGCCCGTGCGAGGGTCAGCCAGTCATTCCTCCTTCGACGTGAGGCTAATCAAGGGAAGACGCCAAGCAGGTATAAATATAAATGAATTTTACATCCAATCACAAAAGCCTTCACGTCCTGTTCTCTCCCTCTCCTCCTCCTCCTCCTCCTCCTCCTCCTCCTCCTCCTCCTCCTCCTCCTCCTCCTCCTCCTCCTCCTCCTCCTCCTCCTCCTCCTCCTCCTCCTCCTCCTCCTCCTCCTCCTCCTCCGCCTCCTCTTCTTCTTCTTCTTGCCCCCTCTCCTCCTCCTCCTCCTCCAGCTAATGTATGTAACGGGACCTCTTGGACACTCCCGGTGGACCAGATCGATGCAAAAAGTCGACGAGGAGGAAATTGCTGTGTCGCAGCCATCCTCGGGCGGCGCACTGCTGGCTGCCTCCGAGGTGTAGGCGAGCATGTCCTGCCTGGTGTTGATGTTACTATTATTATTATTATTATTGTTATTATTATTATTGTTATTATTATTATTATTGTTATTATTGTTATTGTTATTATTGTTATTGTTATTATTATTATTATTGTTATTATTATCATAACTGCTGCTGTTAATATTATTTTCATCACTAGTTTGTATTTTAAGAATTTGGGCTCAAGTTCGATTGAAAGTTTCAAAGGAACAATGAAGACGATTGATTGTTACGACCTTGATTCTTTTTTTTTGTTTAATGTGTGTGTGTGTGTGTGTGTGTGTGTGTGTGTGTGTGTGTGTGTGTGTGTGTGTGTGTGTGTGTGTGTGTGTGTGTGTGTGTGTGTGTGTGTGTGTGTGTTTTCACGCGCGCACCTTGATTTTTTTTCGTTGTGATTTTTTATTCTAATCCACTACCTGGTAACGTTAATATAATAATATATATTATTATGATGATAGTATAATAAATATACGCATTTAATAAAAAAAAATAATAAAAACTTATCATATCATATGTATTGCTGCATCATTAAAGCAACATATTTATAATGCAATACTAACACTTACTGCTGCTGCTGCTGCTGTTGCAATTACTATTCTTGTTAATGATGATAATGATGATAAGAATAACAACAATAACAATAATAATAGAAAATTGTAACGTTTGTAATCACACTAACTCTAATACTTCCCTTCTCTCTCTCTCTCTCTCTCTCTCTCTCTCTCTCTCTCTCTCTCTCTCTCTCTCTCTCTCTCTCTCTCTCTCTCTCTCTCTCTCTCTCTCTCTCTCTCTCTCTCTCGACTAAAAAAATACTTTGCATCCACCCTCACCTACACACCCATCCACTAGACTCCTGATCATCCGTCCATCCATCCCTCAGTGTGTGTGTTTGTCTGTCCTTCAAACACAACGGCAATAAAACTGTTCTCTGACGCAAAAACACGAGCGCTTTAAACTGACATAATAGTCGGCTGAGTGATCTATAATCTAAGAGCAATGTTCTTTTAACCTAACACGTGGAAGCTGATTCAGAGATACAAACATAACAACTGGGTACACTTCGGTAAATGCAGCTCCATTAAACGACTTCAAGAAAAACACAACAATAAAAAGTCGTAGTATGACCTCAAAGACCATTTATCAGTGAATCAATCAATCGTTCAATAGCGTAAAAAGGAGAGTGAGTGAGGGAGTGAGTCAGTTTAGTGTCCCAGGTGTCTTGATACTCTTGACGCAGGGAAAAAAGTTACGTAACATAGAGGTAAAAAAAATCAAGGATTATTTTAAATTTGCTTTGTGTGTATCAGTGAAAAGAGGCGAAGGAGATAACATTTTAAATTGAATAGATGCAAGAGAGAATCAAGGACACCAATTAACTGTCCTTCTGTGAATCAAAATCATAGAATATAGATCAAAATTTTGACCTTATCGAAAAAATATACAAACCTCGTACTTATCTAACACGTGTATATATTACTTTACAAGACTGAAGGTGTAATAGGAAGGCAAGCTGAGATAACTAAAAAAAAACACCATAAGTATAAATAACGTGGAAGGTTTGAAGGGAAACTTGCATGGGAGACTAAACAATAAAAAGGAAGAAGAGGATGCTGGAGGCTGTTAGGGAAATCATGTGGTCAGAGAAGGGAGATAAAAAGAGTGAAAGTATAGGAGACAGTCTGAAGGAGGACGTAAGATGAGGTTGTAGAGGAGCGAGGTTAGTAACTGTAGGTATGAGGCGACGTTGAGGGGAGAAAATAGAGGGGTGAGGGAAAGTGGGAGAGGATTAAGTAATGATGTAGATGTACTAGAATTTGTGCAAGGGTTATTTTTCGATTTTTAGGTAGATTTTGGTTGTTTTCCGGTTGTTTTGGGGAGAGAGGATCGTATTTCGGTTGTTTTTTTGGTTGTTTCCGGTTGTTATCGGTTATGTTTTCAATTGTCTCGAGAACAGGAACATTTTTTCGGTTATTTTACGGTTTTTTTCACTTATCTTTCGGTTGCATTAGCGGAGAAGTTTTTTTTTCTCACGGGAAGTATCGAGCGGAGAGAAGAACATTGAGAGACAGTTAGGAGGGAGGGGAAGGAGGAGAAGAAGCAGGAAAGGGAGGGAGACCAGAGAGTGAACTAAAAATACAATAAGATTCTCCATATAAGTTCATCCAGTGTGCAAGGTGAACGTAATCAGACACCGCAGACTCACCTTGTCTCGCCTCCAGGTGGGCTAAAGGTAATTACTGGAAGAAAACCACCGAATATAGACGCAATGTTGCCAAATACAGTGGAGGGAGCGTGGAAAAAGATGCAGCAGCAGGAACATTAATGAACGGTCGCTACACAACTTACGCTTCTCTCTCTCTCTCTCTCTCTCTCTCTCTCTCTCTCTCTCTCTCTCTCTCTCTCTCTCTCTCTCTCTCTCTCTCTCTCTCTCTCTCTCTCTCTCTTTCTTACATACCCACACCCACACACACACACACACCCACACCCACACCCACACACACACACACACACCCACACACACACACACACACACACGCATATTGTATCCTAGGCCAACCCCCCAAAAAAAATTGATAACCTAAATTGAAATAATATACCTCTTGCACAAATCCTAAATCGTAACGTATAATTAAATGCCATCAAACTCAGACACACACACAACCTCTCAAGCAATTTTGGTGAATGATCTTGACTGTCATGATTGTAACAACTATAATTATATTCGCATAATCTTGAACATTCTTTCGAGTCTATCAATCAGGACCAAGAATTGCCGCCGCCCTCACTTCTGACAGTACCGGGAGGCGGACGGACCACATTCCTGCCTCCTGATGTCACTTTCGGCACCTGTGTTGCGGCGGGGAACAGGTAACAGGACCGTCAGGAGCAATCATGGCATCACTCACCCCACCTGTGTCGCTAGCAGGCACGGGACAGGTAGACTCAGGGACAATCAAGGTGTTCGTCTCACCTGTGTATGAATATTAAATCAAGGGAGTGAGAGGCGAGTCTAGCGTTACCTTTCCCTATTGTGTCCAGCTATGAGACGTAAGGAAAGGGTCACATCCAATCAACAGGTGAATCGAGGCGAGTAGGTGAGTAGCAGGTGAGTGTATACACCTGGTAGGACGCGTGTCACCTGCCAAGCGGCCGTGCGTTCACCCGTATTGTACCGGGCCAGCAGCGCGTCACCTGAGATACTTTCAGCCTCACGTAACACACTTGAAGGGAAAGTTGCAAGGTGACGAGTACCGTAACGAGTGAAGGTACGAGTAGGTAGGGCGTGCAGCAAACTGGTACGTAACTCACATTCCAGTGCTCTGTTTCCTGTCACTGTGTACATGTGTGTGTGTTTTTAAGGAGGTGCAGCTGTCTGTGAAAGTGTGTGTGTGTGTGTGTGTGTGTGTGTGTGTGTGTGTGTGTGTGTGTGTGTGTGTGTACGTGGGCCAGGTGCTGCCCCGCCCCTGTCCGTCGTTGTTCACAGGCCAGTAAACATTAGCGTGACGTGTGAGGTGAGCACTGCTGCGCACACACCACACACACCACCACACCACACCCACCACACCCACCACACCACACCACACCACACCACCACACCACACCACACCACCACACCACACCACACCACACCACACATCATCCTCATTCCTTTCCCTTCCCTTCCTCAAATTCTCAATCTCTTCCTTCTTCTCTTCGTTCTTTCATTTTCCTTTTCATCATTTTCTCTTCCTTCATACTCTTCATCGTTTGTAAATCCTACCACTTCATATACCTTACTTCTTTCCTCTAATCCTTTGTTTGCATTCTCCATTATATTCCTCCTCCCTTCTTCCTCCCTTCCTCCCCTCCTGCCCCTTCTCACAAAACGCATTCAATTCAATTTCCACAAGTTACCCAAACAATCAAGACACTCAAGCTAAGTATCTCGAGACCCTCAAACCTGCCTCACCACTTTCAAAAACAAATACAGCCTATCTCTCTCTCT
>JAPQNM010000048.1:1597728-1600228 GCA_029783475.1 Metacarcinus magister
AACAACCCAATTGCACCAGAGTACCTAGTAGGGATTGGACTTGTTAGTATCAATTGCACAGTTCTGAGAGAGAGAGAGAGAGAGAGAGAGAGAGAGAGAGAGAGAGAGAGAGAGAGAGAGAGAGAGAGAGAGAGAGAGAGAGAGATTGACACACACACACACACACACACCACACACACACACACACACACACACACACCCACCCACACACACACACACACACACACCCACCCACCCACCCTCTCTGTCCTCCGCCCTACCCTATGCCGTCAGAATGAGACGGGCTTCGTGGACGCCATCCCACACAGCGAGGTAAGAGTCCAACAGGACAAGGCGACTTCCGACAAATCATGCGAGGGGAAGACACGCTCCCGCATCCCAGTGCCCGTCCCACACTGTGGGATGCGATGCGAGGCGAAAGTCCAGCGGGACAAGACAACTTCCACCAAAACATTCGAGGGCAAGAAACCCTCCCGCATCCCAGTCCCCATCTCGATCAGGAAGTCCTCGACAGGGAACACACTACCCCGCCCACAGACCAAAGATGAAATGTCGAAAGTGGAGGAAGAGGAACGGCAGGAAATGAAGGAGAAAGAAAAAATAACGAAGAGGAGGAGGAGGAACAGGACGAGTTGTCTGTGTTCCTCGCTCTCGGAGAACAGCTGGAGAAGGAGGAGCAAGACGAGTTGTCTTTGTTCCTGCAGCTGGAACAGATGGTGAAGGATGAAGAGAGGGAAGAGGAAGAAAAGAACGAGTTGTCTGTGTTCCTCGCACTCGGAGAACAGCTGGAGAAGCAGGAGCAAGACGAGTTGTCTTTGTTCCTGCAGCTGGAACAGATGGTGCAGGATGAAAGATAGAAGAGGAAGAAAAGGAAGGTTTGTCTGAGTTTTTCACTCTCGCGGAATTGTTGGATAACGACGAGACACAACAACCAATGGAACAATTGTCAGCGTTCTTCCAACAATTATTGTTCAGCTTCCTCTACTAATGTACAATGTAACACCAATGTAATGAATTAATATAATAAATAAAGAAACACTACTGAATCAGATCGTATCATTTCAAGTTGATCCTAACTAAAGTATATATATTATTGATAACTTCTTGAGTGATGAAAAATTATAATATGATGACTTACTACTACTACTACTAATATATATATATATATATATATATAGTGTGTGTGTGTGTGTGTGTGTGTATGTGTGTGTCTAGACTACAACACAAAAAATAAAACGAATGGAAGTGAACAAATAGGAGATAAAAGCAAGATAAAACGAACAATGATAAAAATGATGATGACGAAGACAATGAGGAGGAAGAGGAGGAGGAGGAAGAAGAGGAGAGAAGAGGAGGAAAAGGAGGAAGAGAGAGGAGGAGGAGGAGGAGAGGAGGAGGAGGAGGAGGAGAGGAGGAGGAGGAGGAGGAGGAGGAGGAGGAGGAGGAGGAGGAGGAGGAGGAGGAGGAGGAGGAGGAGGAGGAGGAGGAGCCTTTATCACTTAACTGCTTCAGGTTCACCCCTTCCTCCCATCCCTCCCCCATCATTTCCCTTATCAACCTGCTGGTGCCTGAAGGAGCCATTGCCTTGTGGTCCTTTTCCTCCATTCCCTCCTCCTTCAGTTTAATGGAAGGGTTGATTCTCTCTCTCTCTCTCTCTCTCTCTCTCTCTCTCTCTCTCTCTCTCTCTCTCTCTCTCTCTCTCTCTCTCTCTCTCTCTCTCTCTCTCTCACTTTAGTCTTCTTTATGAGCGCCACAAGGCCAAGCAAGAGACAGGAGACAGGAGACAGGATACATATTTTGGTTTTAACAGGAATAACCTAACATAGCAGTAGTATAAAAAAAATAGGAAAAAAAAATGTGATATATATGTACACTGACTCCACATCATAAACTACAAATGCCTCATAAAATAGAATATAGCCACAAAAATACCACTTTGCATCCACCATTAACCACCATCGTTATTAATTTGCAAGAAAATGCATTCTATAAACCTTCCTTTTAGACCTGCATCCTTCTACGTCATATACATCACTTGGCAAAAAATGTATATACAAGATGTCCATGAATATCATTTTTTTTTTTTCACTTTTAAATTATAGATAAGCCATTAATGCATCCATGTTTAGTCATCCCAGCCGTGGTGAACGACGTTTAATAAAGTATAGGAGAGAGGGTCGTGATAAAGTGTCGGTCAGGTTCGGTTAGGTTAGGTTAGGTTAGGTTAGATTAGGTTAGGTTATATTAGTTTATGTTAGGTTAAGTTTGTTTAGTTTAGATTAGATTAGGTTAGGTTAGGTTTGGTTAAGCTAAATTATGTTTGGTTTGGTTAGGTTAGGTTAGGTTAGGTTAGGTTAGGTTAGGTTAGGTTAGGTTAGGTTAGGTTAGGTTAAGTTAGATTAGTTTATGTTAGGATAGGTTTGTTTAGTTTAGATTAGATTAGATTAGGTTACGTTAGGTTTGGTTAGGTTAGGTTAGGTTAAGCTAGTATGTTAGGTTA
>JAPQNM010000048.1:1615228-1617728 GCA_029783475.1 Metacarcinus magister
GGAGGAGGAGGGTCTGCAGCCAATACCACTTCACAAGAGAATAATTTGATTTGCTGTTCTTTTCTGGACAATTTTTTGGCCTCTGATAAATGATTAGCCTTAAACATGACGCCCAACCAAGCGAGTCTTGCACACAGTATATTGGGAAAAGCTTTGCATACATTCAATTCCATGATAGTTTGTGGTTATTTCTCTCTCTCTCTCTCTCTCTCTCTCTCTCTCTCTCTCTCTCTCTCTCTCTCTCTCTCTCTCTCTCTCTCTCTCTCTCTCTCTCTCTCTCTCTCTCTCTCTCTCCGCGACGCTAATGGGAAACTTTAAATGCGAACACAAACTCACAAGGACCCAAAGTCTCCCCTTAGGGATATCTTCTTCTTCCTCCTCCTCCTCCTCTTCTTCCTCCTCCTCCTCCTCCTCCTCCTCCTGCACTAACACTACCACCTCCACCACTACTACCTCCACCTCCACTTCCACTAGCATCTCCTCCTCCTCCTCCTCTTCTTCTTCCTCCTCCTCCTCCTCCCCCTCTCCTCCTCCCCCTCCACCTCCACCTCCTCCTCCTTCTCCTCCTCCTCTTCTCCTCCTACTCCTCCTCCTCCTCCTCCTCCTCCTCCTCCTCCTCCTCCTCCTCCTCCTCCTCCTCTCCCTGCTTTGATTAAGTGTGTGATCCTTTGTTCCCGCCCTCACCCTGTCGCTGCACACAGACAGACAGACACACACACACACACACACACACACACACACACACACACACACACACACACACACACACACACACACACACACACAGCCCAGAGGCCAGTTCAAGGGAGGTGATCAATCAAGCGAAACCCGGTTGTTCCAGAACCGTGGCTGTGGAATTTATGCCAAAACAAGAACCTACTCCTCCTCCTCTCTTCTCTTCTTCTTCTTCTTCTTCTTCTTCTTCTTCTTTTCCTTTCTTCTTCTTCTTCTTCTTCTTCTTCTTTTCTTCTTCTCTTCTCTTCTGCTTCTTCTTCTTCTTCTGTCTTCTTCTTCTTCTCTTCTCTTCTCCTCCTCCCTGCTCTGCTCCTGCTCCTCCTCCTCCTCCTCCTCCTCCTCCTCCTCCTCCTCCTCCTCCTCCTCCTCCTCCTCCTCCTCCTCCTCCTCCTCCTCCTCCTCTTCCTTCCCTCCTGCCTAACTCCTCCTCGCCCTCCGGTCAGTCTCCTCACAGTCCTACCACTTGGTCGGGCCAGGATAGAGAGGTCGCTGTGACTTGCTTGTCTCAATCTTTCCTCCCGGTGTGTGCGTGGAGGAGATCTTTAATTAAGGTTTCCATATCAAAATATTACGCTGCGATCAACGGGAGGCAGAGTGGTGGAAGGAAGACGCGGGTTTAGTTTGATTCATCGGTGGAAAGGTTTTTTGTTTGCTATTATTATTATTGTTATTATTATTATCACGCGTTGGAAAAGTTACATATATATATATATATAAAGTGCATTGAGGTTTGGTATGGAAAAAAAAATATTATGATGAGACGAAACTGTGAAGAAGAAGAAAAAAAAATGGATAATTATGGTAAGAAGGAAAAAAAAACTTTACAAACTGGAAAAAAAAAGTAATAGAAGAACGAGTGTAGTGTACAATGTAGGAAAAAACTAACAAGTGGGGAAAAAAAAAGAAGTCTATAAATCGATAAATAAAACAAAAAACAGATCTCAACTTACGAATAACATCACTAAAACTACACACAAAAAAAATATACACGCAAGAGAAAAGAAGAAGAAAAACCAATTCAAATCCGTTTAACCTCAACCATCAAGAACAGCACCAGCAAAAAAACCCAAGCATAAACACATCATAACACAGCACAGCAACCAGGACGAGGCAGACACGCTCCTCTACACCAAGGGAGAGAAGAAAGACTACAGCAAATATTTCAAGTACAGACTGGTAAGTATACATATATATACCACCCAAAAGTATAGCTGTTTTTTGTGGTACCTAAGTGGTGTCCGTTTCTCGTTGAAATTGGTAGTTTAGATATCTGTGGAAGGTAACCACCCTCCTTGTTTTTTGGCACTAAATAAAACTAGAATTGGGGGTAATTTTAGTGTACACATGGTCAAAAAACTGTGTGTGTGTGTGTGTGTGTGTGTGTGTGTGTGTGTGTGTGTGTGTGTGTGTGTGTGTGTGTGTGTGTGTGTGTGTGTGTGTGTGTGTGTGTGTGTGTGTTTTTTATTTCACTCAAGAACTAGTATATAAAAACTAAACCTATACACTACATAACTTACACTGCTTAGCGGACCACCTGTAGAGACCTTGTGTACGTGTGTGTGTGCGTGTGTGCGTATGTGTGTGTGTGTGTGTGTGTGTGTGTGTGTGTGTGTGTGTGTAACGGGAACCTGTTGATTGGATTCACTTCGTTCAGATCTCACTCACTGTCCGTCTCCGTCTCGCCCACACTGCTGCAACGACCTTCTCAGGGGGGGGAGGGGGGGAGGGAGGGAGCGTGGGGGAGAGGAGGGGGAATGGGGGGCAT
>JAPQNM010000048.1:1635228-1650228 GCA_029783475.1 Metacarcinus magister
CTCTCTCTCTCTCTCTCTCTCTCTCTCTCTCTCTCTCTCTCTCTCTCTCTCTCTAACTCCCTCCCCCCGGCCCTCCCCCTAGAGAGGCTGGCGCGTGCCCAGGTGCCTTAACACTGATTAACAACACAGACACACAACGGGGATTTAAGAGCCATTACCTGCATGCAAACTAAGGGGGAGGGTAAGGGGGGAGGAGGTAAGGGAAGGGAGAGAAGAGAGAGGGAGGGGAGGGGAAGAGAGAGAGAGAAGAAGGAAGGAGAAGAGGGAAGGAGAGAGAGATAAAATGAAAAGACAAGTAGTTGGTGATGACGTTGAAGAGAAGAGGGAGATGAGAGGAGATGAGAGGAGAGAAAGGATGAGGGAAGGAGAATGGAGGAAGGAAGGAAGGAAGGGAGAAAGGAATGGGTGAGTGAGGAAGGGAAGGGAAGGGAGGGGAAGGGAGGGGAAGGGAGGGGAAGGGAGGGAAAGGGAGGGGAAGGGAGGGGAAGGGAGGGAAAGGGAGGGGAAGGGAGGGGAAGGGAGGGAAAGGGAGAGGAAGGGAGGTATGTGTGTTTTAGTATGCAAGGCGTTGGGATGAGGATGTGTTGAAGCAGATGATTACACCTCTTAGTCATTGAGAGAGAGAGAGAGAGAGAGAGAGAGAGAGAGAGAGAGAGAGAGAGAGAGGAGAGAGAGAGAGAGAGAGAGGAGAGAGAGAGAGAGAGAGAGTGAGAGAGTGAGAGAGAGACATTAAACCACTAGCTTCCACCTGGTTTGACGATGGTGATGTCAGGTAAGGTAAGGAGATGATAATGATGATGGTGATGATGAAGATGGAAGAAGAGACGAGAGAGAACAGCATGTATCCTCCTCCTCCTCCTCCTCCTCCTCCTCCTCCTCCTCCTCCTCCTCCTCCTCCTCCTCCTCCTCCTCCTCCTCCTCCTCCTCCTCCTCTTCTTCTTCCAATATCAAATTCCCCATAATTCCACCTCTAAAATATCGACTATCTATGCAGTTATATTTTTTTCCTCTCACACTTTCTCAAACTAATATTTTAACTCATCCACATCTCCCCACACCTCATTATTTTCCTCCTCCTCCTCCTCCTCCTCCTCCTCCTCCACATCCTCTTCCTCCACTTCTTCTTGACCAACAACAACTGGCATCAACTTTACGCCCTTTGCCCAAATCCGCCCCCGGAGGGTATATAGGGGGAGCGGAAGGTGTGGAGGGGGGGGGGGGGGGGGGCAGGACAACGGTATAAAGCCGGTTCTACTTCTTTTCTTCTTGTTCTTCTTCTTCTTCTTCTTCTTCTTCTTCTTGTTCTTGTTCTTCTTCTTCTTCTTCTTTTTGTTCTTGTTCTTGTTCTTGTTCTTGTTTTTCTTCTTCTTCTTCTTCTTCTTCTTGTTCTTGTTCTTGTTCTTCTTAGTTGTTCGTCGCCACAATTACTTGAAACCTTACACGACACATCGGTTCTCCATCACTATTTTCCCTCCTCCTCCTCCTCCTCCTCCTCCTCCTCCTCCTCCTCCTCCTTCTCTCACAATTCTTTCTTCCCTCTTATCAATATTCCCTCAACAGCCTCCTTTCGCTTACTATACCCTATTTATATGTTTTTTTTATATACATTTTTCTCTCCCTTCCCTCCGTTCCTCCAACTAAATGAGTGAGTAAGTGAGTGAGTAAGTGGATTGGTGAGTTCACAAAAGCAGCGTCTTGTTATCATCACCTGTAGCCCGAAAAAATACAGGTGTCCGCGGCGTCCATCCTCTCACAAGGCCAGATAATTAGCACAGGTAGAGTGGATGGCACACCTGACCTGAATACCAACCAACCCGCGGCGGCGAAATCAATAATCAAACGATCCCTAAGAGCCAATGTTCAACTCTTATGTGAGGCTTCTATCCTCCTCCTCCTCCTCCTCCTCCTCCTCCTCCTCCTCCTCCTCCTCCTCCTCCTCCTCCTCCTCCTCCTCCTCCTCCTCCGAGGTCCTCCTCCGAGGTCCTCCTCCGAGGTCCTCCTCCGAGGTCCTCCTCCTCCTGCCAATAAATTAATCAGTTTTATTAGAAGAGCTTTCGAATTCAAATCAGAAAAAATCATACTAACCCTGTATAACTCACTTGTACGTCCCCACCTGGAGTACTGCGTACAGTTCTGGTCACCTTACTACCGTAAAGACATTAATAACTTAGACAGAATTCAACGTAGAATAATCAAAATGATTCCAAGACTGCGCAATAAACCATACGATGAACGTCTTAAAGAACTTAATTTATTTTCTCTTACTAAACGCAGACTAAGAGAAGACCTTCCAACAGTATTCAAAATTTTTAAAGGATTCACAAATTTAAAGCCGGACGACTACTTTACTATCGACCGTTCAAGCATCACCCGCAACAATGGCTTCAAAATAACTGGAAAACGATTTATAACTAACGAAGCCAAGTACTTTTTCTTCAATCGAGTCGTAAATATATGGAATGGACTGCCCCCAAACGTCGTCAACTCGAGTACAATAGAAACTTTTAAAAATCGTCTCGACAAACATCTTGAATGTAATCCCCGGCTGGCAATGTTCGTTGCAGAATAAATATAGACATTTTCAAATCTTAAATGTAATTAAGGGATTCATGGTGTAGAGTGACTCAGACTGGTGGGGGGCTGCAGCTGTTGGTTGTCAGGGTACGGAGCGATCCCTTGATCCGAAGTAAATGAGAATCAAATCTCTACCTGAACAGCAGTTGCAGTACGACTCCTACTGGTCTGTGTCGACTGCACCAGTTCCCATTTGATATGAGCATGCGATTTTGTACCAGCATTAGTGGTAGTATAGTATAGTATAGTATAGTATAGTATAGTATAGTATAGTATCCTCCGCTTTTACTATTTCACACTTGCCTCGAAAATTCCATGTAGTTTTTCTATACTACATGGTATCACTTTTTTTCCTGCCAGCTTCGGCTGGAGGGATAGGTGGGAGGGGAGGAGCCTTCCACTGTACTATCCTTTCTCTAATTCAAGCAGTTAGTGTAGAGTAGTTATCTCAAACAGCCTTCGCAGGGACCCTAGGGTCTGTTGCTGTTTGTGTTCCCTTGTATTCCTCCTCCTCCTTACTTCCCTATGCGACAATACCCTACCCCATTCCACACACCCACCCTCCCTCCCCACCCACCCACCCCCCACCCTCCCTCCCTCCCTCCCTCCCTCCCTCTCTCCCTCCCTCCCTCCTCTCCCTCCCTCTCTCCCTCCTCCCTCCCTCCTCTCCCTCCCTCCTCTCTCCTCTCTCTCTCTCTCTCTCTCTCTCTCTCTCTCTCTCTCTCTCTCTCTCTCTCTCTTAACTTACACTATAACCGCGAGGCTTTAACTCATTAATCTATTTCTCACTCAAAGATATAAAGTAATAATTCTTTAATGAGTGTAAGTCAAGGTAGTTCCCCCTTGGGTGAGGCTGGAGGCTCTCAACACTGCCTGAGGAGAGAGAGAAAACCTGCAAGCCAACGACAAAGAAAAACGTGGAATGTCGACAAAATGATAGTAAAAAAGAAAAAAAAAGTGTGTGGGTGAATGACTAAAAATAAAACATATACCGTGAAAATATGTGGCGAGTAAATATTTTTAATCCACAAAGGCGGTGGACGAGTAGATAATGGAAGGCATGCATAAAATAACGTTGAGAATTATGCTAAGTGGCGGAGCGCGTGGAGGTAGGAAAATAAACCTCGACTTTTAATGAAGGAGGAAGAATGTTAGGCAATGCAAAGTGTTATGTTATGTAAAGAAGTGTACAGGTTAGGAGGCAACCACACGAAGAGGGAAAAAAAAAGTACACACACACACACACACAGAAACACACACATATACACACACACACACACACAATTATTCTTTCTTTCCTTCCTTACGTTGTTTGTGTCTTAACCTAATGTTTCTTTTTACGAATGGAAAAATATCACTCCATAACTAGTATGGAAACGCCAGAAAATTATTGGTTGTTGACACTTCGGCTCTTAACTTACCCTGAAATTTGGCTCAAGTTATTTACGTTTGTGCTGTTTAAGAATCGCTTTCCTCCAAAACACACACACACACACACAGACACACAGACACACACACACACCACACACACACACACACACACACACACACACACACACACACACCAAGGCTTCCAACAACTTGAGAAAACCATCACCATAAACTACTTCAAACGTCATGAATAATGGATACGAGTTAAAACTTGTATATGATAAGAAAACAAAAAAAACACGTATATATCTTTTGGGAGGGTGTTGGGAGCTGGTAGGGTGTAGGCAGGCAGGGTGGGTGGAGCAGGGGGTGTGTAGGGCCTCTGTTTGACAAGGAGGCTCCCCACTCACACACTGTGGTCACTAAACGTTTACCTACAAACTCCAATGCACATGTGAGGAAAAATTTTCAAACGAGGATAAACAACATTTTCATAAGAACTCAAATAACGGTGATCGAGGAGGAGGAAGAGAAAGAGGAGGAGGAGGAGGAGGAGGAGGAGGAGAAAGGCTACCTCTTCCTCTTCCTCCTCCTTTTCCTCCTCCTCGTCTCCTCCTACAGCATAACGATTTAAACACACAAAACATTTAACACGTCTTCCCCACCACCATCACCATCACCACCACCACCACCATTATCAACATCATCATCATCATCATCATCATCATCTACGTGTTTTCCATCTCCCTTGCTTCCACGGCCTTCCTGTCTTGTCCTAACGTCGTGGTCCTGTCATGTTTATCGGTGTTATTTAACTATCACTATTTAGAACACTTCAGAAACCTATGTTACACCCGCCTCTCTAACCCTTCCTTGCCCATACAGAAACAGGAACGCTGGTGGAGAACATGTTAGGTTTTCTTGTGTAATTTAAAACCACCACCACCACCACCACCACCACCACCGCCCGCAGCAGAACCTTCCCTCGCTGCATCACTGCCCGGAAACACTGTCATTACACGTGCAATTAGAGTATTTCAGAAGAGGTAAACCCACAGATAGAAAATTATAACAGTGCACGTGTATGCAATTAGAAGCCATTGACTACAAGTGAAGCAATATGGACAAGGACCTCCGCCACCCCAAAAAAAAAAAAAATTAAGCATTGAGATTAGTCCAGGTAACGCAACCCTTTCAGTATACAATCACAGGTGAGCCCAAACGAGTGCCTTAATGTAATAATGCAGTGTACCTCTATGCAAAGTACAGCAATCAGCCTGCGGAAGTACAAGACAGCTAGACCACTTCACTACTAATTGACATCATTGAACCACCAACAACGTGCAATAATAAGTATGTCGCTACCACTACATAATACATCTACCGCTTGAGAGAGAGAGAAAGAGAGAAAGAGAGAGACAAAGCCACACACAGAGAGAGAGAGATAAAGAAAGAAAGACTCTGAGTTGAAGTAAGAACACACAACTAGGTAACAAATCCGCCAAGGTGACCCAGATGCTTTATAATTAAGACTTGAGGCAATGAGCGCGTCTCGGTACTGTTAATTCCTCCACGGACATGTAGTTAGAAGGAGACAAAAACACGCCAACGCCTCTACACATTAGTTACACTCCCACACGTGTGCACTCAAGGGAGGGAAGGAGGGAGGGAGGGAGGGAGGGAGGGAGGGAGGGAGGGAAGGAGGGAGGGAGGGAAGGAGGTTACTCAGATCAGTGTAATTAATCGCAATTTGACACTTTTTTCTCGTTAATGAATGCAATTAAACAGTTATTTGCTATTCCTATGTTCTATAAAAATATCTAAAAATAATGACTTGAGTTGAGTCATAAATTAAGCGGCATTTTGGTAATTCCCTTCATTACCGTCTATCAACTTTTAGGGAAATGTTACAAAAGTATTTTCTTCTTTCTATCATAATTCCTTTTATTAGAAGAAGAAAAAATAAATTCTTCGCGTACAAGAAAAAAATTAATCATGTATATTTTCTTCCATTTTCCTTCTTCCATCACACCAAGATTTAGGGTTTACTGTGGCGGCCATCTTGTATAAAAACAAAGAAATTAAGGAGAACAGAAAAAAAATTAATTCTCTCTCTCTCTGAAGGGGGAAACTCCATCTAGCGGTGACTTATTCAACGTAACCTGAGACGCACCAGTCAGCTAATCACCATTTTTTCCCCCCACGCCTTCAACACCACCGCCGCGCCGCCCCATTTCACCACACAATTACCACACCTGCTATTGTGTAATTAAGTTGTATTACTTGGGTCTGCTATTAGCGATTTTACAGGTGGGTGGTGCTGAGCCCTCGCTCGTTCTGGCACCACTGATTAGCGCCAGGTAAGAGCGACAGCTGCTCCCAGGCCGTCCCCTTAGATCAGCCTCCAGCCTCGTTTCAGCTTCAATACATCTACCTTAACGACTACCTCACACCTGCTAATTAGTGACAACGCAAATCAAAAACCGGCTTATTATTTCCCAAAAAAAACGCTTGAAGTTCTGGAAGGGAGAGGAAAAATGAGAAGGGTGGAGAGCATGATGGCTGGCATGGAAAATTATTTATGGATGCGTTGTCGCCTTAACATCCGACATCAGTGAGTAATGATTACCGTCACCTGTCAGCCTGCTCGGCCTTACCTGTCCCCACCCATCTCACCGCCGGCGACGATAATGACCCGTAATTACCTGCCGGACACAGGTGAGGCGAGGCTGCAACACGGAGCAAGGACGAGACTCAGGCAATGATTAATTCGTGGTGTCATTACGGCGACTTCTGATAGCAGGTAATGCACGATTCCACGCCAGGGTACGTCTATTCCACCTACTGACGCGGGCAAGGAGGCGGAGGAGGAGGTGGCGGAGGAGGAGGAGAGGAGGAAGAGGAGGAAGAGGAAGAGGAAGAGGAAGAGGAAGAGGAGAGAGGAGGAGAGGAGGAGGAGGAGGAGGAGGAGGTTAATAGAAAATATAAAAAAGGTAAGAGCATCAAGGAAGCCAAGTGAAGTGAAGCGTTGAGGTGGTGTGAGGACAGGTTTTCAGCTTCTATTCTGAGCTTCACGCCTGTCAAACGTCTGTGTCTTGTATGCAGGTGAGAACCAAACAGCCTCCGAGAGCCCTGCAGTCCGGTTTCAAAGGCGACCTCCTGGTTTCTAGATAAGGCTCAGGTAACATCATCCCCCAACGTAGGTCTTCAGCGGGATTCCTGCCAAAACCAGCCGAGAATTCCACCGCAAAAAAAATGTAGATTATACAGAGTCGCAGTTCATGGTTTTATGTCTGTCTTGGATAATGGTTTGGGTGGCCTCTTAATGCTATTCTTACATGCCGTTTTCAAAGTTTAATGTTCACTTGAGAAATATACAAAGTGTTCATTTTGTTGGGTTTCAACTGATAAGAAGTTAATGGAAATTACTGTCTAGATTAAAAACTTAAACTTTCTCTTCATGAGACAACTTTTTTTTTTCTTTTAGTAAAGGAATAATTGTTTCACGATAATTTTCTAGTTTCGCTAAATACAAAATAATACTTAACGATAAAATTCACATGGGACTCGTCGAAGATAATATAAGTAATGTGTATATTCACTACGACTATTGAGCTGCCTAGCGGACGCGTGTGTAGTGAGAGGGGTGTCAGCTGCAGGTGTGGTGGTGAGGAGGAGGTGTCAGCTGCAGGTGTGGCGAGGTGAAGGGTGCGTGACAGCTGTCCACGCGTCACTGCCTATCACTGCACCGAGGAAAAAGTGGACTCGACCAACTGATAAAGACGTGGAGGTGTGCAGGTGATGTCCAAGGGATAGCAACGGTGTGCAGGACTGCGTGTCAACCTACTTACACCCCCACACCCCTACCTGGCACACACCCACACCCACACCCACACCCACACCCCCTCACCCCACACCCACACCATGCCTTCCCTTCCATCACACCATTCTTCCTCCTCCTCCTTTCTCATCACCCTTTACACACCTCCCTACATACGCAGTAAATGCTAAGCCATCATCACCACCACCACCACCACCACCATCACCACCACCACCACCGCCGCCGTCCCACCCTGGCCCAGCCCCGCCCCACCCTGGCCCCGCCCCGCCCCACGCCAGGCAGCCGTGGATAACACTAGATAGGGAGAAGGCATGGCGGCGCTTCACCTTGGTGCCTTATAACAAACCAGGTAATGACGGGGTGGCGGGCGGGGACGCCTGCTGATTGTGTGCCTCACCTGCTCATTATCTAGTTACTGAGAGCCTTGGAGTCCCGCCGAGGACAGGTAACGGCTCACCTGTCTGCTGTTACCCACACACACACACACACACACACACACACACACACACACACACACACACACACACACACGTACATACATATAAATTGACTGCTTCCAATTATATAATATTTATTTGTGCGATTCGCTTAACGTTGAGAGAGCGAGAGAGAGAGAGAGAGAGAGAGAGAGAGAGAGAGAGAGAGAGAGAGAGAGAGAGAGAGAGAGAGAGAGAGAGAGAGAGAGAGAGACTAACTAACTAACGTTCCCAACACATTCTACAGAGACAAATGGGAAAAAAGTTGGAAAAATAAACGTTACCTGAAGAGAAGAAGAATGAGGAAGGAACAGAAGAAATAAATGTCCGTATATTATTACCTCCTCCTCTTCCTCCTCCTCCTCCTCCTCCTCCTCCTCTTCCTCCTTCTCCTCCTTCTCCTCCTCCTCCTCCTCCTCCTCTACTTTACTTACCGGAAAATATTTATCACCGTATGGAAGAGAAGGAAAAAACGACGTACAGAAGAATAAGAAGAGGAGACGATAAAAAGAAAAGAAAAGGAATAAGTAAAAAGCTGATGAGAAAGGAGGAGGAGAAAAGGAGGAGAAAAGGAGAAAGAGGAGGAGGAGAAGGAGAAGGAGGAGAAGGAGAAAAAAGAAAAAAGGAGAAAGAGAAAGCGAAAAAAGAAAAGGAGGAGGAGGAGAAGGAGGAGGAAGAGGAGGAGGAAGAGGAATCTACAGTCCCTAAATACCTGAATGAACAGAAATTCCAATGATGTGAGAAATTTTTCGGCGTCGCAACGGGGAGCACTGACACCCAACATCATAATTAGCGTCAAAAGCTGGGCCATGGTGTTGTAGGAGGAGGAGGAGGAGGAGGAGGAGGAGGAGGAGGAGGAGGAGGAGGAGGAGGCAGGAGGAGGAGGAGGAGGAGGAGGAGGGAAGAAAAGGTTGCAGGAAAAAGTATAGGTAAATGGAAGAAAAAACGGCTGATTGAAGGAGTGAAAAAGAGAAAGATGTAGAGGGAAGTAAGGGAGAGAGAGCAAGAAATTGGGAGTTATCATTAACCCAACCATAACCCGTGCCATAAAACACTAGTTAAACCATACAGACAGTCAATTGCCAAGTCAGTCAGTCAGTCAGTCAACAAATCAGTCAGCCACGGTCCAGTTACTACCAGGAATGCACTAACTTACTAACGGCTCGTCCCGCCCAGCCCAGCCCAGCCCAGCCCAGCCCAGCCCCGCCCACGTCCATACCTCCAACACGTCTTAACACTTCACCACAACGCACTCAGACCATATAATTATACGCTACACCACCGTAAAAACCTTAACTAATTCCACTTGATATGCAGTCTTACGCAACAATGTGAAAAGTGACCATCGCTTGTAGCTGGAAAACGACTTACAAACCAATCTGTAACTCGCACGCAAACACACACGCACACGCACGCAAAAACACACACTAACTACACGTAAAATATGAGTAGTGAGTAAGAAGGTTAAATGTTAGATTTGAGTGATGATATTTTTACTCTGCACCATTTACACAAATTAAGAAGTTGACACACTACACTACGTCTGTTCCTCCTCCTCTTTCAATCATTATCTACCTTGTACCTTCACCTATTTTACCTGCTTACCTGTCTACTGTCATACCTTACCTTACCTTACCTTGATAATTCTTACCTCTAATATATCAATGTCTACCCTACCTCATACTACCCTTCCCTTCCCTATCTCCCCCTCCTCTCTCTCTCTCTCTCTCTCCTCTCTCTCTCTCTCTCTCTCTCTCTCTCTCTCTCTCTCTCTCTCTCTCTCTCTCTCTCTCTCTCTCTCTCTCTCTCTCTCTCTCTCTCTCTCTCTCTCAGGTAGCTCTGCATTGTTTTCACCCCCCTTATCACCTGCATCAGACAAGAAGGGCAGGACAGGTGTCGCGTTAGGGAACACATTAGCTAGCAGCCTCCCTACCTACATCTTTCTCTTCCTAACGCCTACCGTGTGTGTGTGTTTGTGTGTGTGTGTGTGTGTGTGTGTGTGTGTGTGTGTGTGTGTGTGTGTGTGTGTGTGTGTGTGTGTGTGTAGATCTTTGTCCATGTGCGCCCCAGTTTATCCACGTTCTGTTATCGCCTCCATTGTTCGATGATATAACAGTAGGGAGTGACTAGGTTAATACTAGTAATTGTATAGATTATTATTTTTTTATTTTTTTTGTATCATGGTTTAATCTTGGTATTGGTTTCTTCTTCTCTCTCTTTCTCCCTCTCTCTCTCTCTCTCTCAACTTACTTTAAATTGTGTGAGAAAGAGAAAGAAAGAGAGAAAGAGAAAGAGAGAGAGAACAAAGAAAGATATCACACACAAATACTGTTATCAAGTTTTGGGTACATGGTGCATTTCGTCTTAACCCACCCACTCACCCACCCTCCTCCTCCTCCTCCTCCTCCTCCTCCTCCTCCTCCTCCTCCTCCTCCTCCTCCTCCTCCTCCTCCTCCTCCTCCTTCTCTTCCCTCCCTCATTCCTTCCTCCCTCCCATCCTCCCTCTCCTCCCCCTCTTACCTATCTCCTTCTCCTTCTCTTCCCTCCCACGTCCCTTCATCTTCCCCCTTTGCCCTCCTTCCCTTCCCTTCCCTTCCCTTCTCCCTCCTCCTCCTCTCTCCTCTGCCCTTCCCTCCCTCCGGCCGCTGCCACCGTGATGTCTTAATTCTGAGTCAGGTAACAAAGCTGCCTATGTTTGGACTACGACTACACTCACGTAGGGATGAGGCTGCCCACTCCTGTAAAAAATGGAGAGAGAGAGAGAGAGAGAGAGAGAGAGAGAGAGAGAGAGAGAGAGAGAGAGAGAGAGAGAGAGAGAGAGAGAGAGAGAGAGAGAGAGAGAGATATTCGTCCCTCACACGTCCTCCTCGTCTTATCTTAGCACACCTTCGTCGTCTTCTCATTGTTCACCTCACGATTTTATCTCCTCATCAAGGTACTTATTACACAACATGCCTCACCTTCTTCTCATCCATCCCCCCCCCCCCTTTAACACTCCTTCCCTTCCCCCTTCCCCCTTTCCCCTTCCCCCAGCGTACTAATAACACCTGGCAGTCGTACATCCACCTGTAAATCACCTGAGTAATTACTTTTGGTCAGGTAATTCAGGTGAGAATGTCTAATTAATGAGCCGTCTCATAGATGTCACCACGCGGGCTCTGAAGGAATGTGTCGAGGCTGTTATTAAGTATCTGTTAATTAACGTTTGTGTGATAGACTGGACAGGTAAAGGTTAATTTCTCTAAGGGTGAGGTGTGTATCCCTGAGATTCTGCCCCCCTCCCCCCCCCCGCCCCCTGTTTTGATTCCATTTATGAGTTATGTGATTATGTCTCCACCTTCTACTCTTTCTTCCTCCGTCTTCTTCTTCTTCTTCGTGTTACTTCGTTTATTTTCATCATTGTTTGTGTCTTTCCAATTATTTAATATTCCTTATCCTCGTTTGTATCCTTCGTTCTTTTGTTTTTCTTTTTGGATTTGTTGTTTGAGAAATTATTAATGTGGGTTCGTTAATCACTATCACAGCGATCCATCATAGTGATCGCCGCCTTGATAATAATGGTGATTGTGTATCATTATTATACTGCCATGGATATATTTGGAAACTTGTCGTCGATATTGAACCAAAGTCCTTAAGGTGTCACTTATTGGGGTTTTTTTTTGCTAAGTTTCATACCTCAGTTTATAAAGTTTCATGCCTACCTCAGTTTATAAAGTTTCAACCCTACCTAAGTTTATAAAGTTTCATTCCTCGGTTCATAAAGTCTTGCTGTAAGTGTGTTATGAAGAGGTAAAACAAAATGTCTGACAGACGGCGTCCCCCAAGGCATGAATCCACTGCTTCTACCATCTTGATTTATAGTCTAGTTTATTTTCTTCACAAACAACTGAGTCATACCTTAAATTTATCATTGAAACCTATATTTTAGTCTGAAATCGATTACACTATTATCAGTTAATATTGAGACATTCTCTTTTTTCTCTCTCTCTCTCTTTCTTTCTAGTTTTACGATACAATCTTTTTTACAATTTTTGGTCAAGGTAGTTGGTGGAAGAGAGAAAAACTAAGGGGAAAGGGAACAAAGATGGTGGGAAGGGAAGGGAGGAGAAGAAGAGGGAACGAAGATGGTGGGAGGGGAAGGGAGAAAAAGAGAAGGGGAAGGGGAAGGAAAAAGGTGAGGGACGTTCGAATGATTCTGTTTCTGAGGTAGAAATAGATAGATAGATAGATAGATAGATAGATAGATAGATAGATAGATAAATAGATAGATAGATAGATAAAGAGAGATGGATAGAGACAAAAAGAAACGTATACCTCTAATATAAGAGAATATAGCATTAGCATATAGATAGCCTTATAAGCACACGTATAGCAACATTTAATAAAACATTAACTCATTATAAGACAATTACAAGATTTAACTTTTGCTTTACTGGCGCCAAAAAGAAAAAAGAAAAAGAAAAAAAAAAAAAACTTGATTATTATCTGGTTTGGTCGCAGTGGCAGGGATCACACCACCCGCTGCGCCCGTCGCTTGTCTCTTGTCTCTCCTCCTCCTTAAATAGCTCAGTCTACCCCCCACCCCCCTACTTTAAGCTACCTCAGCCTCCTCCTATCTCTCTCACCTCATTCTGAACTGCCACTCTCTTCCCTAACCTTCCAGTTCTATCCTTCATCTCTTCTATCTTCTTTTCTATCTTTTTTACCATCCAGTTTTTTCTCTTCTCCTTTTCAGCCTCTTGCAGTTTCTTTCAGTTCTATCAGTATTTCCAAACCTTCTTTCCTTCATCTCTCTTCTACCTTCTTATCTCTCTTTACCATTTTCCAGTTACTCCATCCTATTCCTTAGCCTCTTTCCAGCCTCTTACAGTCTTCCAGCACCGTCTCCATGCCCTGAACAAGGTAACTCCCGCTCAGAAGAAGGATTCGCAGAGTATTGAACTTTATCTTGCTGTAATTCAGGTTTACCCCGATACCAAATCCAGCTTTCAGGGTATCAAGTAAGGATTTCTGTGGCAGCTTACAATCAGTTTGTTTTCTTTTCTTTTATCCCCTAACTTCAATTTTAACATTCTTTTTTTCTCTCTCTCTCTTTCTTTCTTTTCTCCTACGATTTCAAATTCTCTCCCTGCCCTCAGCTCCCCACATTTCACTCTTGCAGATGTAAACCTCCCCATTTTTTTTCCTCCTTCCCTCCTGCCGTCATTGAGATCGTAAGAATAGAGAAATATTATACGGTGGCGCTGAGACTTAAATCTCTTCGGCCGTGTACGACAAGTTCTACCGAGGTACTGGAAGCAAAATTATGCATAGAGGTGAAGGGGTGGTGGTGGTGGTGGTGGTGGTGGTGGTGGGTGTTGTGGGTGCGTGGTTGGGGGTTGGTAGGGGTTAAAGTGGTTGATGATGTTGGTGGGGTTGTTGATGATGGTGGTGGTGGTGGTGGTGGTGGTGGTGGTGGTGGTGGTGGTGGTGGTGGTGGTGGTGGTGGTGGTGGTGGTGGTCGTGGAAGTGGAAGAAGTTGTAGTCATGGGTATTAAATTACGTCGGTGTGTTTACATCTTAGGTTACAGAAGCAGCAGCAGCAGCAGCAAAAGTAATAGTAGAAGCATCGTAATAGTGAGTAGCAGCAGGAGCCACAGCAGCAGAATTGTAGGAAGGAAATGCAGTAGTAGTAGTAGTCATAGTAGTAGTAGTAGTAGTAGTAGTAGTAGTAGTAGTAGTAGTAGTAGTCGTATTAGTAGTAGTAGTAGTAGTAGTAGTAGTAGTAGTAGTAGTAGTAGTAGTAGTAGTAATAGTAGTGGTAGTAGAAGTAGTAGTAGAAGTAGTAGTAGAAGTAGTAGTAGTAGTAGTAGTAGTAGTGCGAGGAGCAGCAGCACTAGAAATTAATAAAAATAACAAATAATATTAATTAATGGAGGGCAATTTAAGGCAATACATTCGATGGAAACACACACACACACACACACACACACACACACACACACACACACACACACACACACACACACACACACACACACACACACACACACACACACTGAGCCTGTGAGGGAATAGAGGGAACAGAGTCATTATGAATACGAATATTTAAACCGGAATACTGAGTGTCGAATTCGAATACTGAATGTTAAGTTGCTTCTGTTGCATCTGTTAGCTATTTCCTGTATATACTCCTTTTCCTCCTTTGTACCCTCCTCCTTCTCCTCCATCTCCTTCTTCTCCTCCATCTTCTCTTCCTCCTCCTTTTTGTTCCTTCTACTACTACTACTAATATTAATGATTCTAATAATAATACTGATACTACATCAACTACTACAACTACAACAACTACTACAACAACTATTACTACTACTACTACTACTACAACTACTACATTACTACAACTCTTCATGTGTGTCATCTTTATGCTCCTGTTTTTGCTGGCCACGTGGTTATCATGGCCGGCGGGAGGGCGGCCTTGTAGCAGTCTCACTCTCAACGCACAATTTATTCTTGGCATCAACAACGCATTACGACTTCAGGGTGGAGGACATCTGGTGGCAGTGGTGGTGGAGGAGGTGGTGGATGACGTAACTTTCACTATAAATTGACAGGAGATAGACAGCGATGGTGGAGTGGAAGCCAAGGTGGAGTAGAGAGGATGGATAGATAGATAGAAATAGAAAGGGAAACGCGACGGATGATGGATCGAGAAGGTTGCCACAGGACACGACAATTAAGAGAGGGAAGAGTGAGTAT
>JAPQNM010000048.1:1655228-1662728 GCA_029783475.1 Metacarcinus magister
ATATATATAAATTCTTCATTGTCATATAACTTTTTAAAGGTTTAATTTAATCGTCTTCACTTCCCTTAACACAATTATTATTACCATTACTTAATAACACTGTATAACTTCCCTTAGTCCATCATTACTTATACATTGTCATTAAGCCTTTTTGTTTCTTTACACTAAAACCTACAACCCAAACATTACTCCAGTTTTTTGGGAGTATTGAAAATGTAACACCTTCTTTAAACACACTTAAGCGTTACTTTATAATAATTGAAAACTTCGAACAAACTACGTATATATTTATTAACATAACTATTAACTATTACATCACATTCAAAATATAGTCTCCCACAAGCATTCATTTCCTTGTACTATACACTACACAAACATTTCATCACTTGACAATCACATATATCTTCAAAATCATATAGAAAAAGAATATATAATCTGATCGAATGAAGTAATAATAATTCAACGAAGCTCATGTCCATCCAAGCACTCTTCACCGTTGCTTGCTTATCTTAGCCAGTAAAAACCTTCAGGGCCTCCGTCAGCCCGTCAGCGTGTGTGTGTGTGTGTGTGTGTGTTTGGAAGGTCTCAAGGGAAGCAGGGTTGTTTGGGAGGGAAGGAAGGCGATGTGGGTAGCGGCCCCAGGGTGTGGTGAGGCGGAGGAGCAAGGATGTTACAGGAGAGGTAGAACTTATGTATATGTGTATGTATACTTTTAATTTTCTATCAATGTATATGAATTAGACGCAAAGAGGAGGAGGAGGAAGGTGAATTAAAGATGGGAGTCATTAATTACGTAAGATTAGGTGAGGCAAGACACAGGTGAGTGAGTCTCTTGATGCCGTTCAACAGGTAAGTCGTACAGAGGTGTATTGTGAAGGTGCTCGTGCCTATTCGTACACCTAAACCACCACCACCATTACTACTACTACTACTACTACTTCTACTACTACTATTACTACTTTTACTACCACCACCGACACAAACCAGTAAACCCCAGGCAAGGCAAACCAACCACAGACAAAAAAAACAAAAAAAAAAAAAAAAACACAAAGCAGCTTACTAAATCGAGAGCAGACAACCACTGGGCAAGCATAAGAAGAAGAAAATTCAGCAAAAAAAAAAAATAACGAATAAAAGATAAATAAGGAGTAAAGATGCATCAAGGAATATACGTGTAAGTATGTAAACATAGTGTGTTCATTATTGCCTGGGAGTGCACTGTGCAATCACCTCCAGACCAGACAAGACAAGACAAGACAAGACAAGACAAGAAGCAGTAAGCCAAAGGGGAAAGCAGGCAAGCAGGAGGAGGCTGAAGCAACATTGACTTCAGGGCCAAAGAAGCACGGTAGGACTGCAATCAGATCAACCGCTTCAGGGATCGATGATGTAAGGCCAAAGAGGTTATATTTGAAGGACAAAAAAAAAGCCACGAAGAAAAAAAATAATAGTAATAATGGATAGAAAATATTAGATATACAAAAACTACTGAAGATGATGATAACAGAGGATTTGGTTTATAATGATATTGACGGTTTAAGGCGATTGGTCTCTGGTTATCATGCCTGGAAGAGTGAACTAATGAAAGAAGGGAGATAAAAGAATGGAAAAATAGACGAAGAAAGTGAAGAAGACCTGATGGAAGAACAGAACAGATAAGAGACCACAAACTTTACATAACAAAAGATAAAAAAAACAGTGAAGAGTATATTTTGAATCAAGTCGATATTTTGAGGCGATTGGATAACTACTTGAAAATCCATGAAGAAAAGAAAATATAAACATACACAAAAATGAGAGAAGGAACGTACGAAGGAAATAGAAAATAAGTGACTGATAAGAAAGATAACAAAGGGAAAAGTATATGGAATGACTTTATCGAATTATATGTTCAAAACCAAAAAAATAAATAAAATAAAAAGTTGACGGTCGGAATGTTATGACCGCAAAAGAAAACGGATGACAAAAATAAAAAATGAAATGTACAAAAAGAGAATCAGCAAAAAAAAATAAATAATAAATAATAAAAGTAAAAGGAATGAAGCCAAGAAGAAACGAAAAAAACACCAATAATAATAATAATAAAAGAATCAAGTATGTGGAAAAAAAAATAATAAAATAAAATAAAATAAAAGATGGAAGGTAAGGACGGAGGATACATACATTTTCTATCTTTTCGATCACTCAAACTCAATAACAGAAAACTAATAAATAAAAAAAACAAGGCAAAAAAAATAATAAATTCCAGTAGTCGAGAATAAAAAAAAATAAAATAAAAAAAATTCACCAAGAAAAAAAAAAGTGCATCACAACCAAAATGTAGGAAAAAGTGAAAACACAAGACAGTCACGATCTCCTCTTTAAAAAGCCACTACCACCACATCACCCTTTGGCGCTTCCTTGGCCTCCGCCCTTCCATCCTTCGGTCCTTCAGCCATCCTGCGCTTGACGAAGGAAGAAAAAGGAAAAAGGAAAAGCCACAGAGGTGCGACAAAGAGACACGACTCAAGAACACAAGGCGATAGTTACCACGAGAAACAACTTCATTTCTCAACCATGAAAAATGAGGACTGTTGGTACTACTACTCCTCCTCCTCCTCCTCCTCCTCCTCCTCCTCCTCCTCCTCCACCTCCTCCACCTCCTCCACCTCCTCCTCCTCCTCCTCCAGTATATTATTAACGTCTAGTCAAGCCGCGGGGAAGGTCTAGTCTAGGGCGGAAGTTTACTGCAAGGCGAAGGAAGAGAGGGACGACCTGAAGCATCACACACGCACACGCACACACACACACACACACACACACACACACACACACACACACGTGGTTCCTGCTGCCTTTTACTGCGTCATTAATAATAGAAATGGCCGTCGCTGCTGCGCTTCATCGCTTCGAAACAAAAATACAATGATAAACCCTTTTTGCCATTATCCACGAAGACATTTTTAAAGCGTCATCTATTACACATCACCTTCACAAAATCCTCGCTTATCTATTTTTCATTTTCTTTTTCCTTGCCTTAAAGCTTCACCCTCAGCGACGTCGGTGTCATGCTTTCATTTGTTATGCCCTTTGCCGGCTCTTCGTTGCAATTAATAATGGACGTTGATTACACAGTCTACCTTGGCGGAGGCGCTGATGGCGGCGGCGGAGGGTGAGTTGCGGCGGCGAGGCGGCTTCTGTCAAGGGTTCGAAACCTTCACTTTATAAAACTCAAAAACTCGATGAGAAAAAGAACAGAAGCAGCAGCACAAGGGCGGGTGTGTGTGTGTGTGTGTGTGTGTGTGTGTGTGTGTGTGTGTGTGTGTGTGTGTGTGTGTGTGTGTATACCTTGCATGGTGAGGGCGTGGGTCAGTGTGTCAGTTATCTCTCTCTCTCTCTCTCTCTCTCTCTCTCTCTCTCTCTCTCTCTCTCTCTCTCTCTCTCTCTCTCTCTCTCTCTCTCTCTCTCTCAAAAATAAAGAAAAAGAAGCTCCACCACCACCACCACCACCACCACCACCACCACCACCACCACCACCACCACCAGGCAGGTCGTGGCCCTTAGGTCATTCCCTCCCGCCCATTACCAATTAGTAGCCGAGCCGTCACACGCACACCGCCTCCCGCCCCCGACGCTTACTTACTCCTAAACGAGACCAAATTGACAGTTTCAGGCTATGATCGCTTACCGAGAACTTCCAGACAGGGGCAGGCAAGGTGGGAGGGAAGCAGGGAGATATGTGAAAATGAGGTAAGGAGGACCGGGAGGGAGGGAGGCAGGGAGAGAGGCAGGGAGGTAAGGCAGGGAGGCAGGGAGAGAGGCAGGGAGGTAAGGCAGGGAGGTAGGGAGGGATGTTAGCTACCGTGGGTCAGTCTGTAATTTCGCACGGTGATTCTGAGGCGAGTGGCCACGACCCGTTTGTGTTGAATCTGTGCATCGAGAAAGGTGAGACGAGGCGAGGGGCGAGGCGAGGCGAGGCGAGGCGAGGCGAGGCGAGGCAGCACGTCTATGATCTCCTTCCCTTTGTGCGGCTGATGATGATGATGATGATGTACTGACTCGTCAAAGGAGTACCTAGACTTGCCTCTCTGTCTTCCCATGCGAGGGTGTCGGTGCCTTTACGTGCACCTTCCCTTTGTTGGCAGCACGGGGCAAGGGTTAAGCCGGCGTGCGTGTTAAGAGGTGACGAGGAGGAGGAGGAGGAGGAGGAGGAGGAGGAGGAGGAGGAGGAGGAGGAGGAAGAGGAGGAGGAGGTAAGTAGGATGAGACACGTAGGATCTGACAGAAGACGATGTGTGAACAACGAAAGCTTAGAAACCCACCTCTCTCTCTCTCTCTCTCTCTCTCTCTCTCTCTCTCTCTCTCTCTCTCTCTCTCTCTCTCTCTCTCTCTCTCTCTCTCTCTCTCTCTCTCTCTCAAGCCGCACATTTCATCCAATATTCACGAGAAATTCAAAACAAAATTAATATGAAAATCACTCGCTCGTTAGACAGCAATGAGTCTGAAAAAAAAATTAAGACCCACAAAATCGAAAATATCAATATGCACAGTCTCTCTCTCTCTCTCTCTCTCTCTCTCTCTCTCTCTCTCTCTCTCTCTCTCTCTCTCTCTCTCTCTCTCTCTCTCTCTCTCTCTCTCTCTCTCTCTCTCTCTCTCACACATTTGGGGTATTCTTATCCTGGCCAATTTCTCATCCAGGTTACAGGATAATCAATTACTTGAGGCAGGATCCCCACGCGGTACCGTACTCTTCACCTTAACAGCCTCCACACTGGCGAGGAAAACCCAAATTATATACCTGGCAAATCATTCTTACCTGTACAAGTTTAAGTTAAGTTTACCTGAATTTTCTTTTCTTGTTCCGTCCCTCCCTCCCTTCCTTCCTTCCTTCCTGATTGTTTTTCTGATGTTATTTGCTTGTTTGTTTGTTTGAGTGAGTGAACGAGTGAGTGAGAGAGAGAGTGAGTGAGTGAGTGAGTGAGTGAGTGAGTGAGTGAGTGAGTGAGTGAGTGAGTGAGTGAGTGTGTGAGTGACTTGGTTCTTGCTTTTCTCTATTCCTCATGTTCTCCCTCACTCTCTCTCTCTCTCTCTCTCTCTCTCTCTCTCTCTCTCTCTCTCTCTCTCTCTCTCTCTCTCTCTCTCTCTCTCTCTCTCTCTCTCTCTCTCGTCGTGCAGATAACACAGATCATTAAGTATTCAATGCACTTTGGGCCACATCATGCTACTCTATAATTGGAACGAGATGCAAGTCAGTTAATCTTCCTATTCTAATCTCCTCCTCCTCCTCCTCCTCCTCCTCCTCCTCCTCCTCCTCCTCCTCCTCCTCCTCCTCCTCCTCCTCCTCCTCCTCCTCCTCCTGATCCTCCTCCTTATCCCTATTACAGGTTACGTATCATCATCCCCCATCCCCCTTCCCCTTCCACCTTCCCCGGTATACACACACTTGCCCAGCGTTGTATGTAATAACCCTTTGTGGTTGTAGGGATGTAGGGTGAGGGGGCTTACGGGTTCTACATTCCCTATAATAGCTATGGGCGTGACGGGGAAGAGAAATTGAAATGAGGGCGGGATGATGAAGGGATCGAGGGAGGGAGGGAGGGAGGGAGGGGTGAATAAAGGGAGGAGAATGAGAGAGGAAGGAGGAAGATGTATATGGAAAGAAGAATGAAAGATAACTGTAAAGCATCATTATTTTATCTTTTTTTATTCCTTTTATTCTTTCCACTTCCTTCCTTCCTTCCTTCCTTTCTTCCTTTCTTCCTGCCCTTTGGATTTACTCTCATCCTGCCATCACCACCACCACCACCACCACCAACTAGAGACAAGACAGTACAACAAAAATTCAACACCTAATAAATACGTTTGGCCGCCACCGTCACACCATCACACCATCACACCATCACACCATCACACCAACACCATCACACCATCACCATCACACCATCACCACCCACCGTAACACAATCGTCCCTTATACACGTCAGCCGCTAATCCACACGGACGCTAACCCAGGCGGCCGAAGTGCATCCAACCGAACTTGATGCAACTCTATTCGGATCCAATCTTCTTGCCTTAATTTGGAGCTCTCGCCTCACCTGACCTTCCCAGCTTCCCTCAGCATCTCACCTGAACCTTACCTGGAGAATGAGGTGCTGCGGAGGAGGAATGAGGGGAGGATGTGATAAAAAGGGAATTAGGAACATAAGAAGATAAGGATATGGAGTAGTTATAGTGGTAGTGGTGGTAGTGGAATTTAATAGTAACCGTAATCTGACTAGGGAGAGGGGAAGGAGGAAGATCAGGAGGAAAATGGAGAAGGAAAAAGGAAAGAGGAGGAGGAAAAAGCAGGAAGAAGATCAGGAGGACGAAGAACATGACAAAGAGAAGAAGGAAAATCAGCCAAGAAATGGTCGTGAAGGAAAATCAATAAAAGATCTCTGTCTATTCTCTCTCTATTCTCTCTCTATTCTCTCTCTCTCTCTCTCTCTCTCTCTCTCTCTCTCTCTCTCTCTCTCTCTCTCTCTCTCTCTCTCTCTCTCTCTCTCTCTCTCTCTCTCTCTCTCCTTCATGCCTTCCTGCCATCCTCCACCACGACCACCAAAAAAAAATTAATAATAATAATAATAATAATAAAAGTACAAAAAAAAAGAAGGAAAGACACTCGATCAAGTATATATATATAAAAAAAAAAATTAACTCACCACCACAACAACAATAACAACTGCAACAACTACAACAACCACAGCAACAACAACCACAATAACAACAACTACAACAACAACAACAACAACCTACAACAACTATATCACCTCTCATACCAAACAAACACGAAAAAAAAAGAGAAAGAAAAAGAAAGAAAGAGAGAAAGATAAAAGAGAAGAGAAGGAGGCACCCGTCTCGTCCCTGGCCAGCCGTCCGTAACTATGGAATTACGTTAGATTCAAGGAAACCCGGAGGTGGAGTAGCCGGCCTTGTGCGCACTGTCCCCCGGCACCAGCAACACAAACTGGATATATTAAATCTGCCGCCAGCATGTCCAGCTCCTTACACCACTCCGGAGGTCAGCACGGAGGCCACAAAGGAGGGAGTGAGGGAGTGCATGAGGGAGTAAGCCACAGAGGACGGCTACAGATGGTCTATTGAGACGACTTGGACACCTCTAAGAAGAATGAAGACGACTTGAGAAGAGTAAAGGTGACGGTGAACGCTATGATGAGGACGAGTCAAGATGATGATTGGGAACGCCTTCAGGGGCTGGAAAAAAGGCTTGAGGCGTGTATGCTGTGGGCTCCGTGGTGGTGGTGGTGGTGGTGGTGGTGGTGGTGGTGGTGGTGGTGGTGGTGGTGGTGATTTATAAGTGGAATGTAGGGATTTGAGATAAAGAGTGACTGAGATAGGGATTACAAGTGACTGTTAGCTTCTATAAGGTGATGGTATATAAGGTATCAAGCAGGTGAGTATTTATAGTATAAGGAAGAAGGAATGTTATTATTATAAGAAACTCTATATAATCTGGAATCC
>JAPQNM010000048.1:1672728-1677728 GCA_029783475.1 Metacarcinus magister
TAGTGGTCTTGGTGGTGGTGGTGGTGGTGGTGGTGGAGGATGAGAAGAAGAACAAGAAGAAGAACAAAAACAAGAACAAGAACAAGAAAATGAAGAAGGAGGGAGATAGAAGTATATTTTCTTGTTTTTATTTCCATTCTGCGAGAGAGAGAGAGAGAGAGAGAGAGCCAGAGAGAGAGAGAGAGAGTAAAAAAAAAAATCAGCTACACATTTGCATTCATAATACAGACCACAGCTCGACCACAAACCGCATAAAAATATCATAAATAAATAAAAACAAACCAACAAACAGAGCATATACAACCAACAGAAAGAAAGAAGAAAAAGGAGGAGGAGGAGGAGGAGGAGGAGGAGGAGGAGGAGGAGGAGGAGGAGGAGGAGGAGGAGGAGGAGGAGGAGGAGGAGGAGGAGGAGGAGGTAACAAAAACAAAAGAGGAGAACACACACACACACACACACACACACACACACACACACACACACACACACACACACACACACACACACACACAATAATCATAATTTGGTCATAAAAAAAGACAAAAAATTAAGAACACACATCAAGTTTCAATTAAGTTATCACACACATAAACAGATAACACATTGATGTCTGCGGCTTCCTTATCGCTCCACTTATCATACCAACTACTACTACCTTGTGCCCCCAGGTAGCAAACGTGGAGGAGGAGGAGGAGGAGAAGGAGGAGGAGGGATGAACCTACTGCCCAGTGTACTACATATAAATAGGTTCCCCCAACTTTTTCCTCTTCGTTTTCTTTTTTCTCAGAACCTACGCGTGTGTGTGTGTGTGTGTGTGTGTGTGTGTGTGTGTGTGTGTGTGTGTGTGTGTGTGTGTGTGTGTGTGAGCGCTGATGACCTACCGCCTTCTACCTATCTTCACTTCCTCAGGTGTGGTTACGTGTGGGTGGCTCGGTTCATAACATCATTAAAAAGATGGATATAATAGAACATAATGACCAGGTGAGGCATTATACTACTACTACCACTACTACTACTACTACCTAAGCTATTATTAATATCATTACCAACACCACTACCACAAAAAAGTTCACCTCTTCCCTACAATCCCCCTTCCCTTCCTTCATCCCACCCATCCTCCCTCCCTTCCTCCAGCCTCCAGTCTCCCACCAGCCCAGCGTGATGCCCAGCTTGCCCCGTGGCGCGCCGGATGGAAGCAAGATACAAGTAGAGATGGGCCGCTCCACTACCACCCCATCCCGTCGCGGCAGATAGGAGGAAAGACTCCCAGCAGATAGGAAGAGAGATTCAAGGAAGACAATCTCCATAATGCTTTGGTTTATAGCAGCAGGAGATCAGATAAGGACGAGGACACTATTTTACATGCAGTTTTGGAAGGCAAGCGGGTGAGGGTGAGGAAAAGTGAGTGTGCGCGTGTGTGTGCTTCCCACCACCCAGAAGTACAATGTAGTAATAAAAATGATACTGATGCAAATGAGGAGAATAACGACGCTCAAATAAGCCGCGAAATTACTGATATAAAAGCGAGACTTACTCACTCCTACCTTCCTTCTTTCTTTCCAACACAATGCTACAACCTTTAACAATATAGGAATTCGATACGACATCTTTTTTTTTTGTCTATCTATAATAATACCGTATTACCTTCTCTTCCAATATAAAAAAAAAAAGACGTCTATTCTATTTCAATTTAACATGAACTGGGAATGAGAGAGAGAGAGAGAGAGAGAGAGAGAGAGAGAGAGAGAGAGAGAGAGAGAGAGAGAGAGAGAGAGAGAGAGAGAGAGAGAGAGAGAGAGAGAGAGAGAGAGAGAAACTGGTCCTTCCTTCTATACCAGTTAATCACCTGAGTGCACAGTGACATGAGAGTCCGAAGCAAACCTGTAGGGACTGATTAGGAGAGGTAGCAGGTACAGGTGTGAGGAGGAGGAGGAGGAGGAGGAGGAGGAGGAGGAGGAGGAGGAGGAGGAGGAGGAGAAGAAGAAGAAGAAAAAAAAGATGATGATGATGAAGAGCATAAAACAAAGATTTGAAGAGGAGAAATAGCAACTCAATGAACGAAACAAATGAGAAGAGAGAAGAGGGAAGAGGAGAGAAAAGAAGAGAGAAGAGGGAAGAGGAGAGAAAAGAAGAGACGCGGAGGAGCATCTTTACCACTATCAGTTAAGTGGAGCTGTTGATGAAGATTTACTGAAGACTCGAGGAAGACATGTTAGCGACGGAGGCGAGGCGACGACGGTGAGACAGATAAGAGTGAAAAGAGGTTACCCAGAAGGCATGTGAGACAGGCAGCACCGATAGAGACAGAGCTGGAGAGAGAGAGAGACACACACCACACACACACACACACACACACCACACACACACACACACACACTAGATAACGCCAATACAACGAAGCTAAATCAATGATAAAAAGGAGAGTGACGGACATTATACAAGGTTTATAGAGGAATATCGAAGAGCAGTTACAGGTGATTGTGAAGGTAAAACAGTTGGTAATAGAACAGGTACTGGCAGGTAACTTTTAAAGGGTGAAGGAAATAAGCACAATCTGACACTTTACAAGAAGGTTTGGGTTCTAGACTTGTTGCTGTTTGTTACAACTTGACATTCTTAAGGGATTGGATCGTTTATCTACTGTTTGTTATATCTATACATTTTTTTTAAGGGATTGGATCGTCTATCTACTGTCTGTTACAACTATAAATTCCACAAAGTACCAAGGGCCTCAATGGGTACCTTGTGTCCTTAATAAGTTCGTCAGAGAGAGTCGCTTCAAGTTCATACATACAAAGCATTATTAAAGATAAAAGATCGAAGGTATTTAGAAACCGCCAACCGCACGCACACACACGCACAACGCACACACACACACACACACACACACACACACACACACACACACACACACACACGCGCATGCACGGTCTGTTAAAGCGATTAATTGTAACTAATTCTTACGTTAATATACCTCGCAAAAGAGTTACAATTTATCCCCGACCGACCATCACTTACTAATCAAGACAACTTACACCAATTAGTCAGAAGAACAGTGAAGGAAAACATCTCATCACTTTCATTAATCACGTCTCACTGATAACAATATATTTTTTTTGGTCATGGATATAAATAATACTTTCTGGGTAAAATGACAAATAAAAAAAAACATACCAAACAAAAATATATACAAGAAGAACGAACAGTAGTGAAGTTTTACACACACACACAACACACACACACACACACACACACACACACACACACACACACACACACACACACACACACAGACACACACACACACAAATCATAAGGTTTCGGAAGCAGAAGCTCGACTTTAGGGTGGTCTCACCTGTCCACCCTCGCCCCCCACACACCTGCGCCTCATTAACGAGTACTACCGGCCACCCACACGTCTGCTGGGTCATGGCGTACAATCATTTACCTGGCTGGCCGCGCCCTTAATGAGCTCAGAGGGTGTTACCTGCACCACTGCGATACCTTAAGACTCTTTCTATAACATATTACACTAGCGTCCTTTTCTTTCTCTATAGTGACTCGTTTAAGTTTAATTCTAGGAAACTTAAGACGGTAAGGAGGCTGTGGACGGGTGTATACTTGACCTACACAAGACTGGTCCTGTACACGTATATGCAACCTTCTCTTATCATAGTTTTCCATCGTATTAACACTTCCTATACACACTATTAGTACAGTAGCCCAGGTCGGTGGTTAGAACTTAGTAACATTTCTTAATCATTTTCTGCGATATGACATAACTAAACCGGTCCCATTTAAGGTTGTTTTTATCCTATGATAAAATACACTATTATTCATGTTAAAATATATATCTACCACTTCTTTGCCTCTTGTAGTACCTGGCTTGTTCTAATCAAAGGTGTTATCTTGGTGTGGTCTGCAGGTATGTTGAGGCTACTATTCATCCCGGGCTCTAGATCAATGATATAAGACTGGCAATGAATAATAATGAATAATAATGCACCTAATACACAGCCCTGAGGAACCCCACACGTTACGCAACCCCACAGTATGACTTATCGATCAACACTTAACCCTTTGCTCCCTACATCTAATCTAACACACTATGATACATTCCCTAATATTAATCCCTTATTCCTATTAACATATATTTGACTGAGTACTTTACATTAATCCAAGTTATTTAGAGTTCTCGTCATTCTCTACCACCAATATATTTTTTTTCTGTATAATATTAGAGACACGATATCCCTTTTATAAACACAAGTTGTAACCTAACATAAGATTATATTTGATTATCTTGCACAAACAGGGGATAAACACAGTTATTTAATGCCTTGCCGCCCTTACCATTCACTCTCTAATAACACCTCGTCCACTGTAGTAATCGGTGCAATTATGTCCCTAAATTATCTGGTGTGGAACTTGAAACACCACTTTTGGCTTCAGTATAACCTCTCTCACCACCCTCATTCCGTAACATTTTGCCATTCCACTCCTATGTTTTTCTTTCCACTTCAAGTCAGTTCAACATACCAATCTCTTAGGAGTTTGTTTCTTCTCCACGCTTTGAATGTCCTCTGAATTTTCATACCACGCCGCCGCATTCTCCTTTCAAATCAAATCGACGCATTGAATAACAAGACAGTGGCAGCGATGTGTTACGGGCGGTGAATAATGTTGCACTGCAGGACAATAAAAAAAAATACACAATGAACAGATGAATAACCTTGAAGAAACAGATAAAAAAAAAAATCTACCTACAATTGAAAAGAAAAGGAGAGGCTGGAAATTTGACAGGACACCATAAAAAAAAAAATTACAAAAAGGAATTGAATTGAATGACACACAAAAAAAAGTACATTTTCCCCCAAGGAACTGAAGGGAAGAAAGAAAATTGTACCTTTGGGGAAACTCCGACTATTTCTTCCACGTCTTTGCGTTTCTTATTAAATGACTCGTGTAAAGGGAGGAAGGGAGGGAGGGAGGGAGGGAGT
>JAPQNM010000048.1:1680228-1687728 GCA_029783475.1 Metacarcinus magister
AGAGAGAGAAGGAACTAGTGAAATGGAGGTTGTGTCTTGCGTAGAGCTGACTAGGAAGACGAAGGAGGAGGAGGAGGAGGAGGAGGAGGAGGAGGAGGAAGGACAAGCAGGTCACCTCATGATTTCTTAGTAAGGCGGATGCTTGTTACTTGTGTGCTTTTATATATATATTTTTTTTATTCTTTCTGTGTTGAGAATTATTTTTCCTTTCTCGAAATTGTTTTATTATGGTGATGGTGATGATGATGGTGGTGGTGGTGGTGGTGGTGGTGGTGGTGGTGGTGGTGGTGGTGGTGGTGGTGGTGGTGGTGGTGGTGGCGTGGTGGTGGTGAAGTGATATTAACATACAACGAGAACAAACACACACACACACACACACACACACACACACACACACACACACACACACACACACACACACACACACACACACACACACACACACACCTGCCACCGTATTAGCCAAGACAACGAACCAAATTAATACTCCACTGCGCTACAGCCTCACCTGCCGCCTCGTCATGCCTCGGAGTACAGGTGAGTGATAACAACTAACCCAATTAAGATACGCTATTGACAGCTATATATATAAGAGGCCACAGAGCGTTCAAGGAGAATAAGATGTCGCCCTTAACATAAACACTTGCAAGATAATACGTTGAACTCTTTATTATGTTTCGTATCACATTTAGAAAGTTAAGAGATGCCCAATATATTCTAATTCAAATCAATATCTTTCCTTTATCATTAGAGTGGCAATCTGCATTTCTAAATTATACGTATATATAACAAAAATTTAAAAACAGCACTCAAGTCTCTCCCTACCTTCATTTTTCCCGAATTGTTCAGTGCTTGTATAGTATATGAAAACAACCTTTCTTTCTCCTTAACCTGCTTCTCCATTATATCTTATACACGTAAATAATTGAAGAGGAAACGCCCTTCCCTCAAAGCTACATAGAGACGCCCACAGTAAAGCAGTTTGCAATCACGCCAGCAGGAAAAAAAGGAGAAGAAGAAAGAGGAGAAGGAGGAGGAGGAGGAGGAGGAGAGGAGGAAGGAGTTAGTGTTCAAGTTAATTACTCAGGTAAGTTCAAAGCACCGCGCTCAGCCAGATATCTGCACCTACACACGGCTTATAGTAGGACAAGGTGCAGCACTGATAGCAGGGAACAACCGTCAAGCCACCATCTACAACAGTACGCCTTCAAGGGAGATAGAAAATGGTGATGAGTTTGATGGTTCTCGGCTCAGACCTAGCCGCCTCGACCATGACAAATGCAGGGCGAAGCAGACGGCTCTTGTTATCTATTTAAGGAGAGACTTTTAATTTTGCTTTGGTATCTGTTTTAAACCTAGTATCACTCTTGCTTCATTGACTTAACTATCCCTACCACTACTATTACTACTACTACCATTACCAACCTTTTTCTCTTCTTTTTATCATAATAACGTTAGTAGTTAATTTATGTACAATTCATCTATTTTCACCACCATCATTACTCTCTGTTCCCCTCAACACCACCACCATCGTCATTGCTGTGGGGTTACGACACTTCTAATAGCTGGTGATTAGGTTTGACAGGCAATTAGCAGTGTGGTAATGATGAAAAACTCACAATAATGTTTGGAATGGCAAAAGAATGCTTGTGGTCCATCCGTGTGTGTGTGTGTGTGTGTGTGTGTGTGTGTGTGTGTGTGTGTGTGTGTGTGTGTGTGTGTGTGTGTGTGTGTTGTTGTTTTTTCTCTTTCTACCGTGCACACCTGGTCAACCTTGATGTATACGTTACACCCAAATAAATAATTGATACTACTAAAAAAATAAATAAATAAATAAACGAAAAAGAAGAAAATCTAAAATCACATTCTACTTTTTCGAAATACTTTACCTGCCGTCGCCGCCCGTCACCAATCCACAATCGTTGACCTTTTATAATAGTTGAAGAAAAGAAAAAAAAAAAAAAAAGAAAAAAAAAAGAATTCACGTGCACACAATCTAGACACACCAAAACTTTTCAATTAAATGACTGATCTTATTGTGCCGAGACACCAAGCTTGCAAGAACATTACAGATTCTTCCTTCACTATTTGAAACACGGTGACATGTAGCTACCTTTGCATGTACATTGAGGTTATTTTGCGAAGGTTTTAATATATTTGTTTAGTATTTGTTGCAGTTGTAGTTGTAATAGTAGTTGTAGTATTAGTAGTAGTAGTAATAGTATTAACTGTTGCTGAAGCTGTTGCATTATCTAACAAAGAGAGATATGTCCTTTTGTGTGCTCTCTCTCTCTCTCTCTCTCTCTCTCTCTCTCTCTCTCTCTCTCTCTCTCTCTCTCTCTCTCTCTCTCTCTCTCTCTCTCTCTCTCTCTCTCTCTCTCTCTCATGGTGACACCTTGGGCGAGGTAAATGAAGCGTAACGGAGTATAAAAAAGAGAGAGAAAGAGAGAGAGAGAGAGAGAGAGAGAGAGAGAGAGAGAGAGAGAGAGAGAGAGAGAGAGAAATAAAAAAAGAGGGACAAAGACAGAAACAGAGAGAGAGAGAGAGAATATTCCAAGCTGTCACGGATCCAAATTCCCATCCTCTTTCCTTTCACCTCACCTCTCCGGCTTAATGAGACAGGTGTTGAGAATACAGCCCAGGTAGGTAGGTAGCGTCGAGAGAGAGAGAGAGAGAGAGAGAGAGAGAGAGAGAGAGAGAGAGAGAGAGAGAGAGAGAGAAGAAGAAGAAAAGAAGAAAAAAAGTCTTTCTCTTTCCATCAAGCAAGTCCATCTCTCAACTTCAACCTGTAATCACATTGAAATCAAAACCACGAGGGGAATAAATACCTGTGTGTGAGGGAAGAGCTGAAGGTTATCTCCCTGAAGAGCCTTGATGGCGGGTAAGTACAGAGGAATTTGCATGCCGGAGGGAGGATAGAAAGAAGAAAAAAGAAAAAAAAAGAGAAAGAAAGAGAGAGAGAATAGAACTTTCAATTCGCCTCGCCATCCCTGACAGGTTTGATGGTGAGTTAGCTAGCCGAGTCCGGTAGCTAGATGAACTCAGGAGGCGGCTTAGCTACTGCAAAGAGGGGGAGGAGGTGAAGTCTTATTTTTAACTGTAGGAGGCGTGGAAGGTATGTTTTAGCCAGGTAAGTCAAGGTGGGATGACATGGTCTGCATTGGGCAACACTTCCCGCCTACGCCCAAAGCCCACACGCCCGCGGAAGGCACCAAGCAGAGCCAAGCCAAGCCATCTAATTGACTACTGGTCCCGTGGTGGCCTGATAGCACCCATCTACTCGTGTTTGCCTTCGATGATTGGTAAGAAGCTAATTCACGGCTTGGACCAGCACTCCCGGGCCATTAAATGAGTATAAGGGAGTGAGGCTGTTACGTGCATGTGCGTGTGCGTGCGTGTGTGTTTAGAGTGCAATGTCAATGGAGAGAAATGAGAGAAAACCATGAAAATAAAAAGTAAAGGACATAGCCAACAATTGCTTCTTCTTCTTCTTCTTCTCCTTTTTCTTCTATCATTCCTAGTTATTTAAATTTCAGTTATTCCGAAAGAGACATTACGAGTATTACCTAAACCTTCATTACCTGACATTGCCTGTGTGTATTCCCTGTCGAGCTGCACCGCCTTAAGGGAACACAACATCCTGGCCGGGTGCGGGTGCGGGAGGGAGGAAGGAACGACGTACACATATATAACAAAGTGTAGGAGCCTCGTGTTAAACCCAGTACTTCCCTCTCAACCGTGCAGCCGCGAAATTGGCAGTACAGATAATGGGAGGCAGTGACGGGATATTGGACAGCAGGGAAGTGACTATGAAGAAATTACACATAGGAGAAGCAGATGCAAAAGAGTTCTGGGGTAGGTACGAGAGAGAGAGAAAGAGAGAGATATAGCCCCCCCCCACAAAAAAAAATGAGAGTGAGTATGTGGTTCTAATAAGCGTGGAGAGAGCGAGAAAACTGTAACTAGTAAATAATTAAATCACTTCAAGGCAAGAAATTTCGAACCCCGGTTTGGCTACAGCTGGGTGGCCAATACTCGTCTCAGAAATCAATTTAAGGTGTGCAAAAAAGAAAAAAGAGAGAGAGAGAGAGAGCGCAGGGGAGAAGAGGCTCAGCTTAATCAACTCTTGTGGTCATTACAGCAAGGTCGTTAAGGTAAGGAAAGGGAAGAGTCAAGGCAACAGGAGGGAAAGGGAAGACAGATGGATGAAGGGGAAGAAAATTAAACTGTACGAGAGTGAAAGGGATAAAAATGGGGGTAGGAGAAGGAGGAGGAGGAGAAGGAGGAGGAGGAGGAGGAGGAGGAGGAGATGAAGAAGACAGATGGATGGTTGCATTGTAGAAGTGTAACAGTAGTGGTGGTGGTGGAAGGGAAGGGACGGGAGGAGGAAGGGAGGGGAGGAGGAGGAGGAAGGACGGTATAGCAGCGCCAAGATCACAGAAATTTAATTAGAACACCGTAAGAAAAAAAGATAAAAAAAAACTACAACACCGACGGTAGAAAAAAAAAAAAGTACAGCTATGTTTCTATCTCCGCATAAAACGAGTTTGCGATAACAGAAAAAAATATATATAAAACGAAATAAGAATCCATTAACTTCTGCCGTGATGGACTTTACCACTTTGCTCTCTTTCCACCTCCACTTATCGTCTCTGCCTCCACTGTATCTTATCTTCCCTGTATTTTCAACCTCTCTCTCCTCTCTCTTCTCTCCTTTTTCTCTTCATCCTTGTGAGGGAGAGGTGGGTGGGGAGCAGCCTTGTTCTATTCTATCAAAATCTACCCTTCGTATACTTTCATCCCACAGCAAAAGAGTAACTGGTATCTACTTTTCCTTGATAATCATAAATATTTTTCCATTTTACTCTTTTTCTTATCTTTTCCCCTTTTTTTCCCCTCCTTCTCCCAGCATCTTCACATCTATTTCCATTTTTTCCTCTCCTCCTTCCTCCTCCTTTCTTTTCTATCCCGTTGGTGAGAAAAATTTATGCGTTGTTATAATAAGATAATAAAAAATGATAATGAGCCCCTGATGTGTATTCCTGCAAGACCATTAGTAGGTCTTAACGACACCACTCACACCTAATGACCTTTCAAGAACCGTAGGAAGCTTGGCCCGATAACAAGACTATCATCATTCCTCTCTCTCTCTCTCTCTCTCTCTCTCTCTCTCTCTCTCTCTCTCTCTCTCTCTCTCTCTCTCTCTCTCTCTCTCTCTCTCTCTCTCTCTCTCTCTCTCTCTCTCGTTTTTCTCTCTCTCTCTCGTTATGTGTCTAGTTTCCCACGGTTATAGATGGAAGAATTCTCTCTCTCTCTCTCTCTCTCTCTCTCTCTCTCTCTCTCTCTCTCTCTCTCTCTCTCTCTCTCTCTCTCTCTCTCTCTCTCTCTCTCTCTCTCTCTCTCTCTCGAAAATAAAAGGACATTTATTTATTAAGATCAAGAAAGTAAAAAAAAAAAAAAACTCATTCCTCCTCCTCCTCCTCCTCCTCCTCCTCCTCCTCCTCCTCCTCCTCCTGAATCCCAAAAATAATACTGGAGGAATTTTTCTCTGGGCGGGAGGAGCGAGAAGCAGGAAGAGGGAAGAAAGAAAACGTGGAGAGAGAGAGAGAGAGAGAGAGAGAGAGAGAGAGAGAGAGAGAGAGAGAGAGAGAGAGAGAGAGAGAGAGAGAGAGAGAGAGAGAGAGAGAGAGAGAGAGAAAGACAAAGGAAGACTTTCGGACCAGCCAGCGTTTGCCAAAAGATCATGGCCAGACATCCGCTAGTCACACACACACACACACACACACACACACACACACACACACACACACACACACACACACACACACACACACACACACACACACACACAGAGGGTTGGTCACTGCGAGGCGGGGCGGGGCGGGGCGGGGTGAGGCGGGGCGGGGCGTGGATCAGGGTGGAGGGAGGTGGAAGGAGGTGGAGCAGAATAGGAATTGATGTCTGAGATGAGGTTGTCTAGAAGGATTGGTAGGCTGTGGGGGGTTGGAGTGGAGGGGGGGGGTGAGGGGTAAGGGGTGAGGGGAGAGAGTGAGGGGTGAAGGGAGAGAGTGAGGGGTGATGTGCTTGAGGGTAAAGTATGTGCTACATGAGTAAGAGTAAGGCAAGGTTATTAATGTTATATTTATACAGTAAAAAAACAAGGATACAGGCAAAAAAAATTATACGAGAGAGAGAGAGAGAGAGAGAGAGAGAGAGAGAGAGAGAGAGAGAGAGAGAGAGAGAGAGAGAGAGAGAGAGAGAGATAGGGGGGTGGGGATATAAATGCAATAACAAGTACTGCGCCTTTAACAATTCCCCTTCCCTCCCCTTACCCATCTTCCCCTTCCCCACACCTCCCCATCACATCCCCTCCCCTTCCCCTCTCCCCTTCCCCTCTCCCCTCCCCTCCTCTCCCCTTCTCCCAAACGGCCTCTTTACTGCGGTAGAAATTCGCTTTGTAATTGGTGGGTCTTTGAAACTGCATTTTTTTTTCCCCTTAAGGTGATCGAAAGAAAGAAAGACAAGTTCGGTGCAGGTGGCGCCTCGGCCCGTCCTTGTGGCGCCGAGAACCAGGACACACACACACACACACACACACAGGGGTTCCTTGCTTGAATTTGTTGTGTATTATACGTTTATAATTCTCAAGGTGGCTATTATGAAGGATTGAATCTTTTATTTAGATATGTTAGATGGTGTTACGATGGAGGATTTAACACCATTACTGTCAGAATTAGGATTATTTTTTTTTCTTGTCTCTCTTCTTCTTCTCTGTCTCTCTCTCTCTCTCTCTCTCTCTCTACTGGTGTTCTGTGCTTGCGTGTTTAGTGCTTGCTAAGCTTACCATCATGAAGCTCTCCGTCCATCATACAAAAGCCGTATTTAACGTTTAATAAATGCCTTGCAGGAAGAAAGAAAAAAAATAATAATAATGGTGCCTCCCTCCACGCCAACCACCTATACGCACCATTACATTATTACTCCCATTAAATACTACTTTACTGATGTATTGTACTAAGATTTAATAATTCCCTTATACGCTACGCTTACGTCTACCTGCTATAATAAACTACAGGTATAAATCAATTGGACACATGATTTTCCAAAAGACGCTTGAAAAAAAAGTTAGCACAGTTTTTCTTCTTTTTTTTTGGGGTGGGGAGGAGAGGCTTAGGCGGGGAGATGAGTTTTTTTTGGGGGTGGTTAGGTTACAGTTAGTCCCTTAGAAGGATGTCAGGGAATGGTTACTAAGACGTAAATCATGAAAACACTTAAAGGGGTCCCGTGGCCAGCCTGGTCGAGTCTAGTCCAGTCAAGTCCAGTCAAGTCAAGTCAAGTCACCTCCGTCAGGGTATGTCTCCTCGCCGCCGCCACGACCACCACCACCACCACCACCACCACCACCACACCACCACACCACCACCACCACACCACCACCATCGTCCTGCCGCCGTTAATGTATGCTAATCCGCCCCCCCTTCAATTCCCTTCATTTCGTTG
>JAPQNM010000048.1:1695228-1701648 GCA_029783475.1 Metacarcinus magister
AAAAGTAGTAAAGTGGAAATGAAAATAGAATAGAACACTTTTAAAATGTTCTGACGTGTTAGTAGTTATAGTTGTTAGTAGTAGTAGTTGTTGTTGTTGGTGTGTGTGTGTGTGTGTGTGTGTGTGTGTGTGTGTGTGTGTGTGTGTGTGTGTGTGTGTGTGTGTGTGTGTGTGTGTGTGTGTGTGTGTGTGTGTGTGTGTGTGTGTGTGTGTGTGTGTGTGTGTGTGTGTGTGTGTGTGTGTGTGTGTGTGTGTGTGTGTGTGTGTGTGTGTGTTCTCTCCTCTTGAGCAAATTACCAGTATAATTTAGGGGCAAATAAAACAAAAGGCTGAGAGGATGCGTCTTGTAACTGACGTGAGAAGGGGGAAAAAAAAAGGAAAATTTGTCTTGTAACCAATGCAAAAGCGATTGAGGAAAATTGTCTCTTTAATTCCCTTCATTTATCAACGTCATTTTTATTATTACTTTCTTAGTCTTTTGTTTTCCTCTATTTATCTTTCTTATTATTCATGTAGACATTTTCCTTGTTTATATCTTGCAATTCTTTTTCCATTGGGGCGAAGGAAGAAAGGAAGAAGGAAAGAAAGAAAGAAAGAAAGAAAGAAAGAAAGAAAAGAAGAAAGGAAGGAAGGAAAAAAGAACGCCATTACGCCTCCTTTCACACCTGTTCTGCGTAAGTGGCACCTTATGGCACTCTATGGCACTGTAACTCACGCCCTTAATGTTTCAGTAGCGTTCATCTCTCCCTCTCTCCCTCTCTCTCTCTCTCTCTCTCTCTCTCTCTCTCTCTCTCTCTCTCTCACACACACACACAGTCTCTCTCCCTCATAAGGCAACAAGAAAATTAGCTCAACAACTTCATCTCCGTTCATCGCATCATTATAATCTTGTACAGGTTAATGAATATTCACCTTTTTTTTTTTTTCCTTTTTTTCCTCTCTTCATCTCTCTCCTCGTTAAGTTGTATAATCCCATTTTTATTTGTAAGTGCTGGTGCATTATTATCCTTGTTGTATCATCATCATTAACATCAGTACCACACACATACTATTAATTAAGTGAGGTTTGAGCACTGTGTTTAAGGGTGGAGATACACAGGGTTAGGTTAGGTTAGGTTAACAATAAGTACTAGTACGGGTTACGAACGAGGGAATAGAGTTGTACGCATGCAGATCACATGGTAATACAAGACGCCATTATACAAGTGAAGAACATTTGTCATCAGTCAGACAGTAGATTATTAAACCCAAGATCACCTGAGTCTGGAAACTGATCCCTACTAATTCCTGTGACGGGGCGCGCAACAAGACAAGCCTTGGTATCTACGTTAACATGAGCGAAGTGAGGTGACAGTGTACACATCCCGGAGCTCATTTGGAGGTGTGTAACATGTGTTCTATCATACTAATGGTGTCATACAAGTCCTGAATAAATAACAAAACGAAAATTAATGTCAGGTATGAGAAAAAAAAATAACACAACTAGCTATCATATGAGCCAATACAACACATGTTCTGCATCAACATACCTTTGACACGTATGAATATGCAAATCCCTTTCACCTAACACATATAATATAATTCCCTTCCTTTGGCAAACCCACATCCTGCATTAAATATAACCATTTCTCTATAACTAACTCTTAATTCCTTTCCTAAGCTACACCATAATATTATTTCCTTGCTCTGCCATTTGCCTTTTAACTTACAGTAGCGATATATAACCTCTGATATCCGTCACTTACTTTATATACACTAGCTTACTCACTAACTCACATTCACTCACTCACTAACTCACTCCACCCAACACACAACCACCACCACCACATAAACCCTCCCAAGTGACCCTTAACCTAACCTAACCTAACCAAACCAAACCACCACCATCCACTACTACTTCACCACCACTGATTGCCTTCATCTGCCCCCGTCAACGCAAGGCCACTCAACAGCCCCACGTAAACTTGAGTAGGAAAACAATGCCTCCCGCAGCCACTCTCCACCTCTGTCACCCCGGGAGCAGAGGGAGCAGAGGGCAGTGACCACCCACGACTCCACGTCCCACAGTACCGTAACTTGAAGGATAAATAGTCACAGATTGAAGAAGGTGTCAACCCACAACAGGTAACTGGAAGAGGAGGAGGAAGAGGAAGAGGAAGAGGAAGAGGAGGAGGAGGAGGAGGAGGAGGAGGAGGAGGAGGAGGAGGAGGAACACATAGGAACACATAGGAAGAACAAACAGCAACAGGCCTGCTGGCCCTTACGAAGCTGTTTGTGAGTACACTATCTACTCTAGAGTGAAGGATACAGGATAGTAAGGGTGAAGGCTTCTCTCCCCAGCCATGGCTGGCAGGGAAAGGAAGGCCAACCAAGACCAGACTGTCACTACTGTCACTGCCACTGCCACTACTGCTACCACTACTTCCTGGCAAGCGATGTCAGGCCACTAGCGACGTCTTTTGAATCGACATTTCGTAAGTTAGGTACATCAGGATGAACTTACTCAAAGTTTGCTACGTTAACGGATAGTATTTTAGTTGTGGATTGGCTTCTAAATATTTGTCGTCTATTTTTGAACGTAGTAATTGTTTTACTGTCGACGACATTGGCGGGCAGGGAGTTCCAAACGTTAACGATCCGATTAAAAAAGAAGTGCTTGGCTTCGTTTGATGTGAATCTTTTACCAGTAATCTTAAAAGAATGACGTCTTCTTGTTATATTTGATCGATCAAAAGTAATGTAATCTTCTGCATTGATATTATCGAATCCTTTGATTATCTTGAACATTTCAATTAAATCCCCTCGCATCCTTCGTTTTTCTAGGCTGAATAAGTTTAGTTCTCTAAGTCTTTCTTCATAAGGTTTATTTTTCAGCCTTGGAATCATTTTTGTTATTCTTCGCTGGACTCTTTCCAGTTTGTCAATGTCCTTTCTGTAATATGGGGACCAAAACTGTACGCAATACTCAAGATGGGGTCGTACTATTGAATTATGCAGTTTTAATATGACTTTTTCTGATTTATTTTCGAAAGTACGCCCAATAAAGCCGACCAATCTGTTAGCAGTTTTAACTACCTCTGAACAATGTTGACTGGGCTTTAAATCGTTTGATATTGTGATTCCCAGATCTTTTTCCTTGTTTACTGTAGAAAGTGGTTTATCATTCATTGAGTACTGAACGTGATCATTATTTCTTCCGATGTGTAGTACCTTGCATTTTTCTACGTTAAATTTCATTTGCCATTTATTGGCCCAAGACGTTAGTCGATCTAGGTCTGATTGTAAGACTTCTCTGTCAATTGTCGTAGTTACTTTGCTGAGAATTTTCGTATCGTCAGCGAATTTCGATATTTTGCAAGTGATCCCATCATCTATGTCATTAACATATATCAAGAATAAGACAGGACCAAGCACTGAACCTTGTGGTACGCCACTTTTTACGTTTAACCATTGAGAGGAGACACCGTTTAAGACTACTCTCTGCTTACGTTCAGAGAGCCAGTCCAGAAGCCAATTGTAAATGCTACCAGAGATACCATGAGTCATTAGTTTATTAAGCAATCGTTGATGAGGTACTTTATCAAAGGCCTTTTGAAAATCCAGATATATGACATCTACTGCTCTGCTTTCATCGTACGCGTCAAAAACATTGTGGAGGAGGAGGAGGAGGAGGAGGAGGTTAAAAAATAGATAGAGATAGATAGATAAACAGACAGACGTTAACAAAACACACACACACACACACACACTGACTGACTGACTGACTGACTAAATATATAAGTGAATGAACTAATCAATTAATCAATTAGTAAATTAGTAAATAAACAAAAAAATGCAATACTAAAATACACAGTACATTTCTTTTAGGAAAGTAATTGAAAAGTCATATGAGTAAACAGACTTTTCTTGTCATTATAATTCTTCCTTTGTGTGTATAGTCTTCCTTAAGTCCTCTAGGGATATCATAAGGTCCTTCCAAGTGGGTTTAATCTTCACGTGTTTGTCTACGTGTGTTGGAGATCCCACGTTGGATTCGTCGTCACTTTCACTTGCTGGTGAGCCGTGTAATTGCTTGCTAGTATGGGCATCTTTCAGCCATTCAAGTCTTTGTAGTTCATATAGGCACTGGGCGTGGTGCCATTCCAATTCCTGGTGGCGAGTCTCGAGTGTCTGATACTCGAGTCGCTGCGTCGCTGCAGTCACCTTCCACTGATCTGAGATACTCTGGACCATAGTGGCAGCTTCATCCATGCGGTTCTGGACCAAGTTCAACCGTCTGTTCAAGTTGACACCCCGGTCCAGTTCCTTCTTTAGCTCTGTTGCCAAAGCTTCCTTCTCCTTCAGAACAACCCGAAGGTCGTCCTTGTTGTTCTTCAGCAGACCTTGCAGTGCTGCGTGCTGTTGACGCACACTGCTAAGCTCTGACACAACCTTCGTGTGGTCATTAACCACAAGGTCATGATTTTTCTTCAACCCCTGCCAGTCTGCCAGCAAGACTTTATGGTCCTGCAGCAGACCGTAGTGGTCTTCCAGTAGGACCTGGTGGTCCCTATTCAAAAGATCTTGATTCTTCTTCAAGACCTTACGGCCTGACAGTAAGACTTTAAGGTCCTCGAACAGACCGTAGTGGTCTTCCAGTAGGACCCGCTGGTCCTTAACCAAAAGGTCATACTCTTCTTTTAAGACCTGGTGGTCTGACAATATAACCTTACAGTTCTCCACCACACTAACGTGGTGTACCGCAAGAACCTTTAACATCCTACTCACATTATTGTGGTCTTCCAGTAGGACCTGGTGGTCCCTAACCACAGCAGTGTGGTTGTCCTTCAAGGCCTTCTTGTCTGCCACAGTGACCAGGTGGTCCTTCGCCAAAGCGTCGTGGTCAGATAAAAGGACCTTGTAGTCCATATAAACAGCATTGAAGCTGTCCTTCAAGACCCTGCGGTCTGACAATAGAACCTTATGGTCCATTAACAGACCATAGTGGTCTTTCAGCAAGACCTCGTGGTCATTAACCACAAGGTCATGTTTATCCTTCAGAACCTTGTGGTCATTAACCACAAGGTCATGTTCTTTCTTCAGTGCCAAGTGGTCATTAACCACAGCAACATGTTTAGCCGCAAGGACGTTGAAGTCCTTCTGCAACTCCTCAAGGGCATCAGACTGCAGGTCGCGCACAGTGAGCACGCCCTTCAGCGCCTGACGCTCCTTGAGGAGCTCGTCCTTAGCCATGCGGACAATGTCCACAAGGCGGGCTACCCCCTCTGCGAAGGGGAGCTTGTCCAGCAGGGGATCGCTGCGGCTGAGGGCCGGCAGCTCCTGCATGTCATCAGTGCCCTGGTGGGGGCCGGGCAGGGTGGTGCACGCCGCCAACAACGGCAGCGTGCACCATCGCACTATTAACATCTTGAATCCTAATTTCATAGTGAATCAAAACTTAATTCTGAGAATGTTCAATGAAATGCAAAAGTGCGGGAAGCTAAGAGTGAAGATGAGGTGAAGGGGAGGAGGAGGAGGAGGAGGAAAGTGAAAAAGGGGATTATGGAGGAGAAGAAAGCCCATCCATCACGCCATGAGAGAAAGGGAGAGAGAGCGAGAGAAAAAAAAAAGATAGAGACCAAAATAATACCTTAACAGAAATAAGGATGGAAAGAAACTGAAGAAGAAGAGGAGGAGGAGGAGGAGGAGGAGGAGGAGGAGGAGGAGGAGGAGGAGGAGGAGGACCTACAAACACATCACGCCCCTTGGCAGACAGAAGGTCGACTAATTACTGTTAGATAAGAGTGAGTGATTAGCAGGAGCAGCGAGCAGCCTCCCAAGCACAGTAATTAGAGGTAGGGGGTGAGTAAGGGGGAGGGAGGAAGAGAGGAGGAAGAGAGGAGGAAGAGGAGAGAAAGAGGAGAGGAAGAGGAGAGAAAGAGAGGAGGAAGAGAGGAGGAAGAGGGGAAAAGAAGGAAGTATTATAAGGTAAATAAAAGTGAAGGTAAGAAATAGGTAGAAAGGAAAAAAAAAAAGGAGAGAAGTAAGAAGAAGTGAAGAAAAAAAATGTTGAGGACAAGAAAGACGAGGGAATAATTGTGATAAAAAGGTAAGAAATGGGAGCAAAAGAGGAAATTAGGAAGAGTAAATAAAGGGAAGGGAGGAAAGGGGAGAGACAGCTGTGTGTGTGTGTGTGTGTGTGTGTGTGTGTGTGTGTGTGTGTGTGTGTGTGTGTGTGTGTGTGTGTGTGTGTGTGTTTAGTAATAGAAAAAGCTTATGATTATCTGTACCTCGGTGTCAGTGTCTTCTTAGCCTTGATAAATGAGAGATAGATAGATAGATAGATAGATAAAAAAAAAGAGAGAAAGAAAAGAGAGAAGAAAAAAAAAAGAGAGAAAGAGAGAGAGAAAGAGTATAATACGAGCACTCTGAATGCCACCA
>JAPQNM010000048.1:1701748-1704248 GCA_029783475.1 Metacarcinus magister
GAGAGAGAGAGAGAGAGAGAGAGAGGAGAGAGAGAGAGAGAGAGAGAGAGAGAGAGAGAGAGAGAGAGAGAGAGAGATTGTATAACTAAATACAAAATCAAGCATGTGTGATATACTAAAGTGTTGACACAGGATGAACGAGGAAAGGGAGGAAGGGAAGAATGAAGAGGAGACGGTGAAGGAGAGGGATAGAGTAAAGCAGCAATAGAGACGAATGGGAAGGCAAGGGAAGGAGGATGACGTGCGTGTGAGCAGGATTATTTAGAAATTTGAGAGAAAGTGGATGGCAGGAAGCGAGAGGAGGCAGGGAAATGAGGAATAAATGGAAGCGCTAAGAGGATGAAGAGAAGGAGGAGGAGGAAGAGGAAGAGGAGGAGGAGGAGGAGAAGATTATGGTGGTAAAAACATCGGTTTCCATTAATAGATAAATCTGGAAAAAAATAAATCTTTCCTCATAAGCTTTACAATTATACCCACAACATGTTACATTTTCCACATATTTTTGAGGGTTGGTTGTGTGCTCCCTTGAGGTGCTCCAGTGTACTCTCTCTCTTTATCACGCCTGAATAACGCATGTACTCACACACCTTAGCCACACCTTAGCCTCCTACACCTACCTGTCCATTGCCTCAAATCACCGCACATAACAATTCTATCATATCTCACTGCCCTCTCCGCCTTATCACCCCTGCTGCCACATCCACTAAAATCCTCCCCTCCACTACAGATTAGCATTTCATAGCTTTTATTTACCCTCAACCTTACCACCACACCTCCAGCTTGTACCACCTAATACTCCTCATCACCTTTTACACTGCCATTGTCACCGTGATCTGTTCGTGTATTCCCACCGCCACATTTCCAACATTTTTCTGTTACCCTTAAAAGATCTGATCTGGTGTGTGAGTTGATGCTGCAAGTGATCATGTTTACAGTGTTTGGTTTGAAAACTCTAATGAGGATCCAATTGTTAACCTTCAAGAGATGATGAACCTTTTGTTTTAATGCCACATGAGCCTCGTCAAGAGGGTGGTTAACTTTTGCGTTTGAGGTTCAAGGAAAAACACCCCCCCCCACCTACCCCTCCCCTCACACACACACACACATTCTCTCTCTCTCTCTCTCTCTCTCTCTCTCTCTCTCTCTCTCTCTCTCTCTCTCTCTCTCTCTCTCTCTCTCTCTCTCTCTCTCTCTCTCTCTCTCACTAATACACAAACAGGACGAGTATTTTCATATATTCATGAAGGACAAAATATCACAAGGAAAGGATGGGTGTGAATACGATATGTGTGTCTATAAAAAAAATATAGATAAAGCGACACACTAACCAACGAGAAGCATAAAATCATTATTAATTTAATGAGGCGTACATTTCTCTCTCTCTCTCTCGCTCTCTCTCGCTCTCTCTCTCTCTCTCTCTCTCTCTCTCTCTCTCTCTCTCTCTCTCTCTCTCTCTCTCTCTCTCTCTCTCTCTCTCTCACACACACACACACACACACAACGCCCCCTCTAATCTAGTCGGTCGTAAAGACAAAAAGGACCAGTTTTTCCCCCACAATCATTTTAGAGATATTGCCTTGATTAATACGTAACGAGTCGGAAGAACAACATGGTGCAAGACTGAGGTGGAAGACGAGGAAAGAGAAGAATTACAGCTCCACACATCACACCGACGAGGACGACGATGAACACGAACACGTTATTCAATAAATAAATAACAATAAAAATAAGAAAGGTCATAATAATAATGATATTGATAATAATAATAATGGTAATAATAATAGAGGATGGGGATGAACAAGGATCATTATTACCGAGATCTATGTAAAAGTTGCAGATGTAAATGTGTGTATACTAAACTGAACTTAAAATGAATAACTGGATGAAAAAAACATATAAACATAGATAAATTAATAAAAAAATGAGCTAAAGTCAGAAAATAAGATCGTAATGTGTTCTTGTCATTAACACGAGGATTATTATTATTATCATTATTTTATGGTTATGATTTAGTATCATTTTTATTATCATCATTATTACGATTTATTACTATTATTATTATTATTATTATTAATATCATTATTATTACTATCATTGTTATAATTATCAATACTATTATTTAATTATTTCAAACTGTGAGCGAAGCGACCAGTTTGGAAGTTTCGAAACGACCCCATCCAAAACTTGTCTGTGTGTCTGTATGTATGTGTGTGTGTGTCTGTCTGTCTGTCTGTCTCTATCTCCTCCTAGACCACTGGAGGGATCGAAATGAAACTTTCAGGGGTCGTAGGCATCAAACCTTAGATGGTTATTATATATTAAAAGCATATTGTTATTCTGTAAATTTTAAAGTTATTTGTGAAAAACCTGTACCTCGCTTAATACTGGTTGCACATATTCATATTTACCTTCCACAGGAGACACCGTGACCTATCTCCTAACTCCCTTTCTACCTCCTACCTACCTCCTAACTCTCTTTCTATAGGTAACTAACATTGTA
>JAPQNM010000048.1:1709248-1714248 GCA_029783475.1 Metacarcinus magister
AGGAAGCCGGTAAAAGGCGGAAACAACCCAATAAACAAGGTGGGAATTACTACATAGTGTATACCAGAAAGAGAGAGAGAGAGAGAGAGAGAGAGAGAGAGAGAGAGAGAGAGAGAGAGAGAGAGAGAGAGAGAGAGAGAGGTAAAAATAATGACACCATAAAACCAACACCTCTATTATGTGTCAAGCCGCCAACACAGATGAGATACTGAAATAATACTGGGAATATTTAACCTTGTAATTCTTTTCTGGGCGTCCCCTTTCCCTATCTTTTCCGGCGGTTCGCTTCCCCTCGAAAAGTGGGAAATAGAATCCCTCTCCTGGTCTTGTCTCGCTGGGGAGGGGAAAATGCAGCGAGGGTAAAACTGTCCGGTAATGCGAGAAAGGGTGTGGCAATAATGGTGTGGAGAGTTAATTATAAAAGCGGCCGTCACGAGCGGGTGAGCGACTGGGTAAGTGTGTTTGAATGAAGGCGAATTAGGGATTAGCCGTGCGGCCAGACGAAGTTTGCAATATTGCGAGGCCAGCCAACGAGATGTGTATGTGTGTGTGTGTGTGTGTGTGTGTGTGTGTGAGTGTGAGTGAGAGAGAGAGAGAGAGAGAGAGAGAGAGAGAGAGAGAGAGGAGAGAGAGAGAGAGGAGAGAGAGAGAGAGAGAGAGAGAGAGAGAGAGAGAGAGAGAGAGAGAGAGAGAGAGAGAGAGAGAGAGAGAGAGAGAGAGAGAGAGAGAGAACAATGAAGAAAAAAAAAGAAGAAAGGTAGACAATAATAATTCATTTTTTTCAATCTCTCGCTGGCAACAACGTAAACGAAGATAGCATTATAAAGTAGAAAGTAGGCTGCAGGTTTTCCTTCCGTCCCTCTGCTGGTAGAGGTGAGGGAAAGTAGCGGCGCCTGCCTCCTCCCTTCCACCTGCTGTGCCTCCTGCTTGCCTCCAGGTATCGGCCCCCAAGGAAGCTGGGTCAGGTCGAGAGGTCACCCTGCGATCTTACGGCACAGAGGCCCTTAAGTGTCCAGTCCAGAAGGAAGGAGAAAAGAGAGAACAATAACTCCTTCTCGTGGGCGTGCAACAAGCCTGGGCAGTCAGGGAGGAGGGCGGAAGAAAACTGGTTACGGGTCGACGGCTGTGTGGAGGCCTGGACGCCGCCTGTACCTACCCAGCGACGATGTGGGTACGAGAGGCGCCTTAATGGTCACACAGTACCCTCATGGCTCCCTTCTCCCTTCTCTCTCCTCCCTCCTCTCCTCATTCCCGCCTTTATTACCATCTTTTCTTGCAGGCGAGTCCGTGGCTCGCCGGTTGGCAAGTGTTCATAACGCGGTGATGGTGTTTAAAAGCGAGACAAAGATGTACTGTTTGTATGGTTATATTTTTATTAGTGTGGTTGTGCGTGATACAGATGGAAGGTTGTGATGCTGAGGTTGTCCTGAAGTGAATTTGTGTATGCCGTGACTGTGTGTGTGTGTGTGTGTGTGTGTGTGTGTGTGTGTGTGTGTGTGTGTGTGTGTGTGTGTGTGTGTGTGTGTGTGTGTGTGTGTGTGTGTGTGTGTGTGTGTGTGTGTGCGCGCGTGTGCGTGTGATAAAAAATATCAGACTTTCGAGAGCAAAGCTGCGACCGTCTATATGGCCGTGGCACAAGACTGCAAAATGAAGCAACGAAATAAAGTAGGAGCAGCTGTTCTGATCTGTGTGCTGACTGTGCTGCCGTGCTGACTGTGCTGCCGTGCTGACTCTCTGTCTGGCTTTGCCTTTCGTGGGAAGCAGCCGGTGATGTCTCATCCCTTGTAGATAATTCCGGTTCTGTACTGGACAACGCTGTGGAGTGCATATTCTTATTATTATAGCGGGTCGATTGACTCACTATCTCACCTTTGCTTTCCTAATCCTCTTAGCACAGGTGATAAAGAAGCTGAGGACTGAGCAGCGTTGCAGGTAGTGGTGAAGCCCCTGAGGCTGCTTATGACGCCTCCCTTCACGCACCACAGGACTGAGAGTTGCCCACTTGTCGCCCACTGCGCGGCAGGACACACGCGCCCAGGCCAACCCATCCTGGTGAAACTACACCAACCCTTCCTCAGGCACCCACTGCCCTCCTACCTCTCTCTCCCTTTCTCCACAAAATACTCCTCCTACCACTTCCACTAACACCACCACCACACTACCATCACCACCACACTAGCAACATCACCACCATCACACTACCACCATCCTCCAGAGTCTTCAAGTGATACATACACACTAATTACATCACCACCTGCCACTCTGCACACCTCCAGCCGCGCCCCACCACGACCTTTGACCTCCAATGACCCTCGATGCGTCGCTGCAACAGGTCAGCGGCAGTGAGGGAATCCGGCTCCCGCTCCGGTTCATTATTTTATTGGAAAACTGCAAATACTATACAAGTTTTTCCTTACTTCGTTTTCACACACCACGTGACTGCTCAAGTGTGCGTGTGTGTGTGTGTGTGTGTGTGTGTGTGTGTGTGTGTGTGTGTGTGTGTGTGTGTGTGTGTGTGTGTGTGTGTGTGTGTGTGTGTGTGTGTCTGTGTGTGTGTGTGCGTGTGTGTTCTTTGGGTTCCTTTGTGTGTCAGTCAGTCTTCTTTCCCCATTCTCACTTCCCTTCCTTCCACTCTTCCATCTGACAGTCAAATGGGCTGCGCTACCCTTTCCCTTCCCTTTCCTTTCCTCCGTCATTCCTCCTACTTCTTTCCACCTCATTATCTCTCTCTCTCTCTCTCTCTCTCTCTCTCTCTCTCTCTCTCTCTCTCTCTCTCTCTCTCTCTCTCTCTCTCTCTCTCTCTCTCTCTCTCTCTCTCTCCCCTCCTCCCCCTCCCCGAGCCACCCCGTTTCACCCTTGGTCAATAAACTTCAAGCGACAAACCGAAGCTTGTTTGAACTTCATTTACCCGCCTGAGTTGCGCGTCCCAAGGAAACAAGAAAGGTTGGCTTGATTCCGCCCCTTGACTCGCTTGTGTTGATTATTTTCTCTCCTCCCCCTCCCTCCTTCCTTCCTCTCCTCCCTTCCTCCATGGCACCCGCACAGCGTCCTCTGCTGGTGGCGGTGGTGGTGAATTAACGTTAAATATGTGCAAGTTCCCGAGGAAACATCTGAGTTGAGTTTAATGTTTCCTGTCATTCGGATTTTGTCAATTTTCCTCATTTTATATTTTTATTTCTTGCTTGTCTTCCTTTCCTCTCCTCTTGCGTTCGTTCGCCGCCTGAACTCAGCGTAAGGGTAGTGAAGGTTTAGTTACGCACACACACACACACACACACACACACACACACACACACACACAGCATTACGCTATTCCCCCCAAAAAAAAATATTTGTAAGTTATATTAATTGGGAAAAAAACAAACTGACTGGTCGACGTCTTCCTTGTTCAAGAGTTTAAAAAAAAGAAATAACTGATACATATCCAGGAACTCTTATCTGTTTCCCGGTAACAATGTTCTTCCTGTCCTCCATAACCTCAACATTTTGCTTGTGGGTTTCTTGATGAATTCTAAAGGTGTTGTATTTCACGGAGGTCAAGTGTCACAAAACCTAATCCCGGTGAGAAAATAATCAACACGAATGAAATCAGACATCACTCCGTCCCCCAAGTAAAAACACCATCAAGACTCCCCCAACACACCGCTGCACAGGAACCATCAAATTATTACATACTTGTCGAGAAAATTATCTTCACTTTTATATCCCACGGGTTCAAGAAATTGTGGATGTAATTGTTTATTATACTGTATTTACACCAATTTGAACGCGGAGTAAGTCGTCTTCCATATTTTACATAATAACAGTAATAATGAGGACGAGGAGAACGAAAAGGACGACCACAAGGACAAGGTTAAGGCGAGGATGAAGAAAAGTAGTATCATATCATCATTACTATTAACTAAATATAACAGTTTAGGAACTAACATAAGGGAAACGAAGAGGTACTTCAGGGAAGAGGAGGAAGAGGAGGAGGAGGAGGAGGAGGAGGAGGAGGAGGAGGAGGAGGAGGAGGAGGAGGAGGAGGAGGAGGAGGAGGAGGAAGAGAAAGAGGAGGAGGAGGAGGATAAATACACTTATAAGAGTAAACAGTAGCTGTCCGCGGGCAGTACAGGAACTACACTATCCATATCATTAAAATTGTTCCGTCTGTCTGTCTGTCACCAACGAGTTTAACCTCAAGAAGGTGGAATTTGTGATACAATAAAACAAAAACAAAAAAAACAACGAAGAATAGTCGATAAACTGGATGTTAAAGATTACGAAATTCCAAAAATTTCAAAAGTTATTAGAGAAAATCTACATCTCTTACATATACAAGAAATCATCTAATCTATTCACACACAAACTCTCACTCTCACTCTCTCACTCTCTCTCTCACTCTCTCTCTCTCTCTCTCTCTCTCTCTCTCTCTCTCTCTCTCTCTCTCTCTCTCGCTCAGCCACAGTTATACAGGTAAAGGTACTGTTTTTGCTCAGTGTACAATCAATACATATTCTAAATTGTTCCCAGACTTACCTTGTGGAAGACAGACTGCAGGGCGAGGTGAGGTGGTAGGCAGGTAAAGGGGAGACACACCTGAGGCTCGGTGTTCCCAGGGGTCAGCCAGGACCACTCGCCTTCCTCACCTGCAACAGAGTGGTTATTAGTACAGCAAAGGATGATTGTTGACGAGAATCTAGTCAGTCTCTCTCTCTCTCTCTCTCTCTCTCTCTCTCTCTCTCTCTCTCTCTCTCTCTCTCTCTCTCTCTCTCTCTCTCTCTCTCTCTCTCTCTCTCTCTCTCTCTCTCTCTCTCTCTGCAACCCAGCATCAACACACTCCCCCCCCCTCTCTCTCTCACTCCAAGCTGTCTACTTAATTCTAGCATAATAATTAGTGAGTTTCATCAGGTCTTCTATGGTACAGTAATTTCCGGGTATAAAATTAGTTTGAAAAAATCTCTAAATGAAACAACACTAATTATATTGCTGACTATTGCAACAAACACAACACTTGCAAT
>JAPQNM010000048.1:1719248-1721748 GCA_029783475.1 Metacarcinus magister
GGGACGAGTGGCCAGGTGAGGGTAGTGTGGCTATGTAAGGGAGAGTTGTCTGTTGTGGTGGGACGGCAAGTAAGGGATGGAGGGAATGAGGAAGTAATGTTGCATTCTGAAGTGGCCCATTAGTTAAGGCGGTCTGTCGCTAACCAGACTGGTTCTGTGTGTGTGTGTGTGTGTGTGTGTGTGTGTGTGTGTGTGTGTGTGTGTGTGTTGTGTGTGTGTGTGTGTTTTGTGTGTGTGTGTGTGTGTGTGTGTGTGTGTGTGTGTGTGTGTGTGTTTTGTGTGTGTGAGTGTGAGTGTGTGTGTGTGTGTGTGTGTGTGTGTGTGTGTGTGTGTGTGTGTGTGTGTGTGTGTGTGTGTGTGTTTGTGTGTGTGGTGTGTGTGTGTGTGTGTGTGTGTGTGTGTGTGTGTGTGTGTGTGTGTGTGTGTGTGTGTGTGTGTGCATATTGATTACGTTAGCATTATTACACGGGCTGTTATGGTGTAGATAACTGTGCGAGAGCTGTAGTCTGTAAGGTGGACACAATTGAATCCTTTGGGAGGTACTTTGTGCTTCCCTCTTGTGGAAATCATACACCCCACCTGTCTGGGCGGCGGTAACTTATTTTACCAAGACTAAATTCAAATGGTGAGATCATTTTTCCCATGTACATTCCAAAAACCAGGTAACCGAGACCCAAATATAATTACATTTTTAAAAAGTTCGTATTATTAATTACTTTCTCATCCTCAATAACATTTCCGGTCGTTCTATTGTTCCACCCTTCGAAAAAATCACTGTATTCAAAAGGGTTCAGTTCTGTTAGAGATTAATTACATATTTTTTTCCACACATTTACTCAGGCTGATAAATCCACTCTGTATTGTCCCTTGTTACTTTTCACACGGTTTGAAGCAACTGGTTATGTCAACGCGGTGGTCTCACTGGCAACAGTTGGAGTCCTGCTGACGGTAGTTGTTTAGCACATCGTTGAGTGGCTCAAAATCCACTATGGAACTGTTTATTCTGTTCCCGCCTGGAGGCATGACAGGTAGCACGGGTCTGCTAAGTGAGAGTAGTGTACACACTTTCACTCAAACATTTCATCTGCTTGCATCAGTACTGCTTGCACACTGTGAGGATCTTACTCATAGTGCCAATACTCAACACGAACCTTTCGATCTTTTGTATTGTCTTCACTGAAGCAGAAAGATTCTTATTGTCTATGAAAATCAATAGACATTCCTCTCGTCAACTCTTCTCTCTGACTGGAGTCCTTCATCACCGCGCTGGTCCAACTCTCTCATTTCCATTTTATTATCATGGACAATGTTCCTCTCAACCTGCTAACTGCATGCCTCCTCCCGAGAGAACTCGTAGCGTTAAACTTTCTACACATTCTCATGCATTTTCTGCCCAGCTCTCTAATGCAAGACTTGACTAGTATCATCATTTTTCACCTCCTTTACTAGAAAATTATGAAAGCTTGTCTCTTCCTGTTCCGTCATTTCCTAAGGAACTACTTACTTCCAAACCAGCACTGTTAAAACACCTGTCAACCCTTGTAACACTCACATGAAACATTTTTTTCAAATATAAAAATGTATTTGCTGGTTTTTAATGTTTGTTTGTATGTGTGTGTATTTGAGTGTATTTTTGTTGGTGTGTGTGTGCATCCGTGCGTTGCATTAATTGACCTAATCGTTTACATATTTGGTTGTTTCTTTCAAGGTGTCGCCTCAACCCGGCCGACCCAGTGGACGCTTACTAAATACCAAAGAGGACCACAATGATTCTATTCTATTTATTTATTCATTTATCCATATAACCTTAGTATTACAATCACGAGGACAGCAACATACTACCAGGTGAGAGTCCAGTCTCCATTGTTTCATATAAATGTTAATATTCATGCGTTGAGTCTTAAGAGTACCATTCATTTATCACGAGCCGCAAAGTGGTTAATATCATCAACAATATATTATGAATGTTCCTAGTTCAGCCAAAGCAATGCAGAGGTAAGCGTCATTTAACAAGAACACACGCCTAGCACACACCTTCCCCCCCTCCCCCCCCCCGCGTGCACCCAACCTGTAGCCTAGAGGGGGTGTATACATGGTGCTCGTCTTGACGCAACCTTACCCTCTAATGAGCTTTACCACGTGATTCAGCACTTCGTTCCCGCCAACCAGGGTGTGGCCGACCTCACTCACGCACACACACACACCTCTTTATCGGTGCAAACTTCCTCAAAGGTACAGAAAAAGAAGGAAACACCTCAAAATATTACTCAATTGAACACGTACATGAAGAAAAAAAAAAAACTAAAATTACCTACACTTTGTGACCTCAAACAAATAACAGTAATCTTTGTGGTAAAGAAAGTAGTGGAACATAACTTACAGGCTAGCAATGAGGAGGGAAGGTGGAGCCGGAACCACCCCTAGCAGCCTAGCCTAGCCTGTCCACCCTCCTCCCCTCCCTCCACACCCTCCCACGCACATCCCCGCCCACCCCACCACG
>JAPQNM010000048.1:1724248-1746748 GCA_029783475.1 Metacarcinus magister
TCTCTCTCTCTCTCTCTCTCTCTCTCTCTCTCTCTCTCTCTCTCTCTCTCATATTTAATATAATTACCCTAGTTTTTTTTCCCATAATATTTTTGCGCCTTTCCTCCATCACCTTGCTCATGTTTAAATCTCTTGTTTGTTTATGTGAAAATTTTTACGTTTTTTTAACCCTAGCATCCTGCTCATTTATATTTTATTCTCGTTTTTTTTTTTTTTACATTTTTCATCACAAATCCCAATCTATTTTCCATCTTTTTTCATATTGTCCTTTGCCGTCACTCCTAATCAATCTTTTTTCTATTCTTCTTATTTTTTTTTCAATAATCTCGTGCGTCTCCGTTACCTTTACTTTCCTCTTTTACTTCCCTTCCGTATTCTCCTCCTTTCACACACACACACACCCCTCCTCGTCCTCCCCTCGTAGTCCTCGTCCTCCTCCTCCCTCGTCATTACCGCCGGCCACTGCCTCAATACACTCATTTCTCTCCACCCACTCCACCCCTCTCCTCTTTCACCCTTAATGAATGCATCTCATTATAAAAATTCGTGATTTAGAAGCATTTCTTATTAGGAGTCATTATCGGGGAGGGAAATGACCCGCCTTGTGTCTATCGTTATTTGTTAATGGTGGTGGTGGTGGTGATGGTGGTGGGGGTGGATGGTGTGGGTGGGAGGAGGAGGTGGAAGAGGGAAGATGTGGACAAGGGGGGGGGGCGGCGGTGAAGGGAATGGTAGCAGAGTGGTGGTAGTGATTATGAGACAGCCGTAGTTATGGTGAAGGGGGACCAGTAATGGTAATTATGGTGGTTTGAAAGGGTGGTTACGGTGATGGATGGTGCCCTCTGTGTAATGACTTTGGATTACAGGTAATGGGTGAGGCGATGGTTGTTGTGGTGGCAGCGGCAATGGAACTGGTGGAGGGTGGAGGAGGAGGGAGAAGAATGAAAAGAGGAGGAGGAGGAGGAGGAGGAGGGAAGGCGTGCCGAGCATTACAGGAGTGAATGGTGATAATGGTGAAGGAGGTGGTAATAGGTTGAATGGGGTGACGCCGGTTTGGGGTGTAAGGAAGGCATGAGTGTGAGAACTAAGGGAGAGGAATGACTGTAATGGTAATAAAGAATGATGGTAAGGGTGGGGGTGATGACGGGCGGCAGGGCATGTGTGGGGGTGGAGGTGAAGCTGTGGGGGTGTGGGAGGCCGGCGGGTGTAATGATATTGAGTGCAATTGGTGGTGAGAAAAGCTTGAGATTTACCAATGCAGGGCGAGACACACACACACACACACACACACACACACACACACACACACACACACACACACACACACACACACACACACAGCCGGATGTACGGGGTGGGGTGTGGGGTTACATATCAGTAGGGTCCAAAACACGCCATCACACCCACACTAATGCAATGATGTTTCAATCGACAACATCTCTCACCACCGCAACCTTCACCCTTAAGATGAGTGAGACAACATTATTCATTATCTCTTCATCACTGCGTTCCCCCTAAGCCTTGCAAATTAATAATGACGTGAATACAAGTAGATATGTAAAGAAAATGAGAGAGAGAGAGAGAGAGAGAGAGAGAGAGAGAGAGAGAGAGAGAGAGAGAGAGAGAGAGAGAGAGAGAGAGAGAGAGAGAGAGAGAGAGAGAGAGAGAGAGAGAGAGAGAGAGAGAGAGAGAGAGAGAGTAAAAAAAAAATATATAAAGCATTTCAAAGACGAGAATATCTGCCCAAGACGACGGGACGGGCGTGGGCAAAGACATAAAAAGAAATACTCGCACATAAAAGCAGCGCCTCACCATACACACAAGGGCCGCGGGGCATCCCGACCCTCTCTCGCTGACAAGCTCCCAATTTACGGGTGAACTCAACAGGAAGCAGAAGACGCCAGTGCTAGTGAATAGGGTTCGTTCCCTTCCCTTTCACCTCTATCTGTCCCTCAGAGGTGGACGGGGGCAGAGGGTGGACGGGAAGGGGAGAAAAGGGAGGGAAGGAGGGAGGAGGGAGGGTAACGGGTCCGTAGCTGAGTACGAATGGAGGGTACGGAATGGCAGAAGGGAGGGATGGAGGGAGGGAGCAGGGGAACCATATAATGACGGGTTGCAAGTCTTGTTTCCTGCTCAGAGGAGGGAACAAAGGGGCTGATGGAGGAGGGGTGAGGAGAATGTTGCGAGGATGGAGGAGGGAAGGGCAATAGGAGGGGCAGCGCTTAGGAAGGAAGAAGAGTTAGGGAATGGGAGAGGGAGGTGGGCAGGGAAGGAGAACTCATTGGAAAGACAGACATGATGGGTGGAGTGAGGATAGGATAGCTGTAGAGGTGCACGTACCTGCCGTCACGGAGGAGGTATATGGGGAGAGGAGAGGATGCAAGGATAACATAGGAGGGAGAAGGTGAAGGAAAACACGCGTGATGGACTTACAGTTAGAAAAGAAGAACGACACGAAAGGAAAGGAAGGAGGAAGAAGGGTAGGGGCGTCCCATATGACAGGAAAATGTACGATAGTGGTGGCAGACGCTGGGCCAGGGAAGGGAGGGAGGGAGTGGGGAGTGTTCATGAAGGTCAGGAGGGGGTGAAGCGGGGATGGGCAGCAATAAGGGTGGCAAGTGTAGGGTACGAAACGGGGGGAAAGGAGAAGGGTGACCTATACGGCAGGGAGGAGGGGAGGACTCTGTGGAGGCAGGGAGATTGATTACCTTGAGAGGGGGAGAGAAATCTCGTAACAAGTTCGTGATGGCGAGTTCTTTCGGTACAAAGAGAACCATACAGCATCACCATGCGGGCTGCGGGAAGGTGGACACATCTATATATAAATGTCTTTATCTATTTATATATTTATTTATCCACTCATCCATATAATGTACGTACTATATGTGTGTACTGTGTGTGTGTGTGTGTGTGTGTATATATATATATATATATATATATATATATATATATATATATATATATATTATATATATATATATATAATATATATATATATATATAAAAGGAGAGAGAGAGAGAGAAAGAGAAAGAGAGAGAGAGAGAGAGAGAGAGAGAGAGAGAGAGAGAGAGAGAGAGAGAGAGAGAGAGAGAGAGAGAGAGAGAGAGAGAGAGAGAGAGAGAGAGAGAGAGAGAGAGAGAGAGAGAGAGAGAGAGAGAGAGAGAGAGAGAGAGAGAGAGAGAGCGAGAGAGAGAGGGGGGTTGGAGGGGGCAGACTGATATAAACAGTTAGTGAGTTTCGATTAAAGAAACACATTCTTGGATAGTAGATACTAAACTTAAATACATGCAAAGGAGATACAATGCCCAGTTTGTGAAGGCAATTAGTCTTTAAGGGAAGCTCACAGAGGTGAGGTAAAGTGTCCAGTATTATGTTAGCAATTGTGTATAAGAGGAGAGTGGAGGGAGCGGTAAAAGTCAACAATGTTCTTTATTTCAGAGGAGCAGCAACAACAGTGATAATGTATAAAGGAAGTCTTCCTTTGGCTGAGTGGTGGAGATGACCCCCGGGGGTGGGGGGTGAGGGAACGAGAAGGGACTATGGGAGCGAGTGTGAAGGCTGGGAAAAAAAATACAAGAGGATGGAGGGAGACAGATTAGTTGTTGAGTTAGGGGAGGAGGGGAAGAAACCCCTCCAGGTAGGGAGGTCGTGTAGGGTACGAATACAGCAAGCGGAGAGAGGTAGGGGAGCGAGGGACGCGGTGAGAGGCCATAGAGGGTCCGCCGTAGACTGCACGCACGCCGCCGCCCCCCAGCTGCCAGCGCTCAATAACTTGCTTGGATGTCTAGATTACGCAACCAGGGAGGCGCTGGTCGCAAGCAGCAGGGAGCCGCCACCCCCTCATCTCGCGGCGAAAGACGAGGCACTTCATTTTTTGTTAATACAGCGCCGGCGTGGCGTGATGCACGGTGATGGTAAAGAGTCATCCGAGGCGCCGCTCCTGGCACGGGGCTGGAAGGTAGGGGAGGGCGGTGTTACGCAACGCCTCGTGCAGGAGGCCACATGGCGGCGGATGGGACCCGACGCCCATAGCCCCGCCTTTGTCCTCCAGCTTCAAGGCTGTATGGGACGCCTGGGTTACCATACACCCCCACCTACGCACCCCACAAGCCCCTCCGTTCATCACAAACTTTTCAAAATGTCCTTTACTTTCTGATACTCTCACATCTCCAAGGGCGAGGTGCCTGGCGTGCCGTGTGGCTGTGCCTTATAGGTTACGGCGGGGCAAGGACGGAGTGGGACGTGCAGATGAATTGCATGTAGCACGCAGGAAACCATAGTAATGGCGGCTCTTTGTGTGAGTGTGTGTTGCTTGGTCCGCCTGCCCTCTCCTCCAGCCTTTGTTGCTAAGCTGCCTCGCAACGCATGCCTCGCCCCTCTCCGTGGCATACTTGGCATCCTCTATCTCGCGTCCTGGCTTCCTCTACCTAATATACTGGCCTGGTTTGTCTCGTTACTTGAGGCTCTCCCCTGCCCATAGCTATACACACACACACACACACACACACACACACACACACACACACACACACACACACACACACACACACACACACACACACACACACACACATCTCCAGCAATAAGGGGTTGGCTTTAAGTTTCGTTCATCGTTACGTGCATCTCACATGGTTCTACATCACATTAACATTTCTGACACTTTCGTGGCATTTGTTACGTTCAAGGCGATATTTCCCGCTCACATTACCAATCTGAGGAGGTGGAGTGAGTACTTGAGGGGATGGGGGGATGGGGGGAGGGGGAGTGGGGGCAGCATCCACGGAACTCTTAAACAAACTACTCGCAAAGCATAAATTTTTGCCACCTACGAGTATTACATTGCCTGCTTCCGTCGCGTCTCCTGCTGGATCACGTGCAACACTTCTTCCCTCCTCGTGCACCCACGTCCCACCCACCCACCTCCCTCCTTCTTTCCACCTCCTCCCCAGGCCATAACCTTCCCTAGAAACACCGGAGGGCATTAATGAATCACTTTTTACTAGTCAACACCTGTGAGTAGCGCTTTGCCAGGTCCAGTGTACTGTTGCTAACCACTTACCCTTCCGCTATTAGCCTTTTCCTAGTAAAATCAACCGGATTATAAGAAGGGAAGATTATACCGTCATAAACTACTAAAATGACCATACCCGCGCGCACCACCGCCCTCCCCGGGACACACCTGACTGGATCGACCTTGCGAATCCCCGACCCAAAGCCGACCAGGTGACGGGGCCGAAAAGGGCTCAGCCAACCAATGATCAGTTTTCGCATTACGTAACAACCAAAGCAGGGAAGGGAAGGGAAGGGCGGCAGGCGGAGGGGATGGAGGAAAGACGAAAGTACAAGAGATTAAGGCAGTGCAAGGAGTGAAGAAGAAGAAGAGGAAGAATGGGGAGTGCTGAGAAGATAGGGTGAAGGAATTTTTAGAGTGTATATATTCGTGGGTGTCCTTTTTATTCCCTCTTTTGTTCTGCCTCTGTGTGTGTGTGTGTGTGTGTGTGTGTGTGTGTGTGTGTGTGTGTGTGTGTGTGTGTGTGTGTGTGTGTGTGTGTGTGTGTGTGTGTGTGTGTGTGTGTGTGTGTGTGTAGGACAGTAATTTGATGCACCTCCTTGTGGTTCTAAGTGGAGTTATTATAATAATGATACTAATAAATAATAATAATAATAACAATAATAATAATATAATAATGAGAGAGAGAGAGAGAGAGAGAGAGAGAGAGAGAGAGAGAGAGAGAGAGAGAGAGAGAGAGAGAGAGAGAGAGAGAGAGAGAGAGAGAGAGAGAGAGAGAGAGAGGAGAGAGAGAGAGAGAGAGAGAGAGAGAGAGAGAGCGAGAGCGAGAGCGAGAGCGAGAGCGAGAGCGAGAGCGAGCGAGAGCGAGAGAGAGAGAGAGAGAGAGAGAGAGAGAGAGAGAGAGAGAGAGAGAGAGAGAGAGAGAGAGAGAGAGAGAAAAAAATATTTATTCATTTTTTTTTATTAAAACATAAGTGAAAAGAAGGAGGAGGAGTACATAAGATTACATAAGAATAACAGAAATCGTGAGATCTGTTGGTCTATAACAAGGATATCTGCTGAGCTACGTACTACTACTAGTAAACAACGTGTGGGAGAACATTATAGAGTAGAGCAAGGCCGCCCACCCACCCATGCATCCGCCAACGTGTCGACAGTTAACACTTGGAAGGGAACACAATGTACAGTACGTTGTAGAAAATAGGACATGACGTAACAATAGTACTGGTGCATCCTGGTTTGAGGGGAAGGGGATAACTTTAAGTAACAATTATCAGATTTTATCACTACACCTCTCATCTTAAACATAAGGAAATAAAAAAAAGTACAAGAAAGAAAAAAAGTGACGGAAAGCAGAATTGAAGGCAACAAATCACACACAAAAGAGAATATATATGATGGAGATAAAGGACCACAAGGTCTCTTCCTACCATCACCTATCCTCCCTCCCTCCCTCCCTTCTCACACCACCTCCTCTCCACCTTACATCCCATCCCACCCCCACTACCACCACCCCCGCCACCACCACCACCACCACCACCACCACCACACCTGCACGGCTCCACGAAGTGTGTCAATATAACTTGGCTTCGTTATTTACAGGCAAATAATGCAAGCGTTGCCCAGTAGTCCAGCCGCCTCGTGCTTGCTCAGTCACACCCTCGACCACCGTCCCAAGCACAGGGAAGCAAATTACTACACTGTCGCTTTTATGTACCGCTAAAGAGACTTAGAAGAGAATGATATTAAGTCACACACGTAAGGAATCGACATTGAACTGAATCGCTTGATGACAATGTTATAATAAAACTTTCAGTAAAACATGATGAGGAAAAAAAAAGAAAGAAATAAAACTGTCTTCCATGAGTAAAAATGAAAAGATATTAATATAAACAAACATCCAACTGACCAAGTAATAACTTCAGTCATTCAGTCAATCAATGAAACGTAAATGATCAGCAACATCAGTTATTCATCTCAACTTAAAACGCAACACTATATAAATAGACGAAAAACAAACAAAAAATAACCATAAAATCATTCATCATACAATGCAAGACAGTCACTCACACTGACCTTGAATATCAATGAAGCAGCGACTGAGGTAAAGGTAAAAACATTATGCCACACAAAACATAGAGCAGGTTAACCCACTCACTTCTAAGGACAAACAAGGCAAGAATAAAACAGTTGAACATCACGCAGTATAACATTAACGTAACCAGCTCCTTCTACCATACAAATGAGAGGATTAGAAACAAAAATCTGAATAAAATTGAAAACATATGTCAGGAAATTTTTCACTCATCTCCTCCCAATCTGTCAATTACCAGCTATAGGGGATGCAATTATTATGTTATCAACAAATAATGTGGCATGAATAGCTTTTGGTCAAACAGCTTATGCGTTTATTAATTCATCAGCCCCATCACTGTTCAGTTAACTTTTAAACCACAATGCTATTCCGCGATTTAATTACTCCGGTCAATCTCATTATATCAGTAAATAAATAAATTAAACCTGCTGATCTCTGTGTAATGAAGCATAACATTATTTATCACTCAGCGACCAGAGTCAACAAAATCTTTTCAGTCGATGATTCGCTCTGACGTCATTTTTCATCAAGCCATTATCAGGAAAACGTCACTCAAACATCGTTCAAAACGCAAACCTTTCTTTCACGCGCATGAAAAAATATCTCCACACTCTTTTTTCACCTCAGCGTTTGAATTAATTGTGTAGTGTTGGATGGGTCTGCCCCGCCCCGCCACCCGTCCCTGTCCCTGCCCCCGTCCCCGCCCTGTGTTGGGGTGACAATAAGGTCATGAAGGCTGTTGATGAGGTGAAAAATTGGCTTCAGGTATTTATAATTGATACCTGAGGAAGCCATACTCATATGTTGCATTCATTTAGGTGCCAACAAATTAATGAAGCAATTGAAGAATAAAAACAGTAATCGAGAACTAAACTCAACACACACACACACACACACACACACACACACACACCACACACACACACACAGGGACGTAATAACCACACCAATCATCGGGTTTGCAACACATGAACACGTGCGAGCCAACACGGCATACGCAATTCAACACACATAAACATGCACAATTTTACATTTTTAGTGTGAACAATATTTTCATAATCCCCGTGATGAAAGGGTAAAACAGTCTCTCTCTCTCTCTCTCTCTCTCTCTCTCTCTCTCTCTCTCTCTCTCTCTCTCTCTCAATGAGTGCACTATGAGAGCGAGAGAGAGAGAGAGAGAGAGAGAGAGAGAGAGACGAGAGAGGAGAGAGAGAGAGAGAGAGAGAGAGAGAGAGAGAGAGAGAGAGAGAGAGAGAGAGAGAGAGAGAGAGAGAGAGAGAGAGAGAGAGAGAGAGAGAGAGAGAGAGAGAGAGAGAGAGAGAGAGAGACTCATGAGATGTAGATGGATGGACTTAGTGTTATCTTTTACTTGCATACTGTGTGTTGGGTATCGGGTACTGGGGGTCGGGCGTTGGGTACTTTATGGCGGGATTCAGGAGGTAGTGGGGGGTTGAACATCAGTCATCGGGTGTCGGGTGTCGGGTGTCGGGCGGTGCAGAGTGTCGGGTGGTAATGTAGGGTGGTGGGAGGGTAACACTAATCCAATTATGTCATGCTTCAATGCAACACGTTTTGTATTTAGTGTGTGTCCTGCATTTTGGCTTCATTACCTCTTGATACAATTTTTCCCTGCATTCCATTCTGCATTAATGTTTCGCCTTTTTTTTTTTTATATATATTCAGTAGAGCCAAACATGACTACACTCTATTTTAACTGCATTACTTTCCCTTATGACTGAGAAAGGCGCCGATAATATGGGAAAATTCTTCAATGCCGGTGTTCAGTAAATAATAAAAAGTCTGGTTCGCTTTGACATCATCAGCGCTAAAAGAGATAATATTCTGGATTCTCTTTATCCTATTCAAGAGAAAAATGGCTAAAAGAATCTCAGTTTATTATTCAAAATGAGAAATTATTACATTAAAGAATAATTTTTGGTCAATATTTACAGCATCAATAAATGACATGGAAAGGTGAACAAAAAAGAATAATAACCTTTTGGAATTACGAACAAACGACTATTATTTATATTATTTATCTACCCACCAATATGCTGCAACACATTTTTATTTATCCCTTACGCAAGAGTAAGTGGAACCATTTTTATCTTTGTTCATTGTTCTTGTGTGAGTGGATCCTTGTTTCTCTTTTGTTCTGACTTTCCACCATCATCAACGTTCTTATGTCTGGCAATCCGTCTGTATATGGAGGGAACGAGCACAGCTTTACATACATCCTTCTTCTTTCTGTCTTTATCGTTCTGTCTTCGCGTACACCGTGTTGACCCTCGGTGTACCCTAAGCTTACAGTAACACGGAAGGGGAAGCCACTGCGTATATATAGGTTAATAACAGTACTTTGGGAGTGTTTCTTTTCACAACGCAAAAGTCCAACCTCACTGCAACTAATTTACATTTTACACAGGAGAAGAAAGAGTATATGGAGGAGGTGAAAGCGGGATCTCTTACTGTGTGTTAAGGAAAGGTTGATTTATGGAGAGGATTTGAACCCTTTAACGTACACCCCACCATCTGTAGGTACCCACACACACACATACACACACACACACACACACACACACACACACACACACACACACACGCACACCAATGGTAATGGTGTCGTACATTTGTAACCTACTAAAGCAAAACATAAGACACATTCCTGTTTTTCTACTGATCCAATGTCATTTTTGTTTAGTTGTTTAGTTGTGTCGGTTGTTAGCAGGTGTTTGACTCGCTCCTTTGTGTATTTGTCTGTTTGTCGAGTGTTGACGCTTTTCCTTTTGTGTGCGTGGTGGTCCCCGACAGGCAACGCACCTCCCCCTGCTCACCCCGCGTGTGCTACAGGCGGCCCCGGGTTCTCGTCGGCCTCAGCAAATTACAGCCCAGCCTCGTAACCTCCAGGTGCAGCCACGTGGCTCAGACAGGAGGAAGACGAGACAGTCAAGACGGAAAGAACTAGTCAAACCTGCTGCCTATGTAGGATGGTAGGATGGATGGATGGATGGTTGGTTGGTTGGTGATGACGGGGTGGTGGTGAAGGAGTGGTGGTGATGTCATAGGATGCAAGGAGGTGGTGGTGTTGGAGGAGGAGGAGGAAGAGGAGGAGGAGGAGGAGGAGGAGGAGGAGGAGGAGGAGGAGGAGAAAGAGGTAGCGGTGGTGCTGGAGGAGGAGATGGTAGTGGTAGTGGTAGTGGTAGTGGTGGTGGTGTTAGAGGAGGAGAGGAGAAGCAGATGAAAGGGGATGTGGAAGATAAGGAGATGAAGGAAGAGGAGATGGTGGTGGTGGTGGTGGTGGTGGTGGTGGTGGTGGTGGTGGTGGTGGTGGTGGTGGTGGTGGTGGTGGTGGTGGTGGTGGTGGTGGTATTGGTATTAGTGGTAGTGATGTTGGTGGAAGAGGAGGAGGAGGAGAAGAAGGGATGAAGAAAACGGGTGATGGGAGTAAGGGAGGGAGGGAGGGTTGGATGGAGGCAGCGGTGGTAAAAGCACTGGAGGTTATGGTGGGAGGGAAGGAGGGAAGGGGTTGAGGGGAGATAGGGCAGGATGCTGAAGGAGTGGCAAGGAGGGGAGAGAGGGCAGGTAGGGGATGGGAGTGGGTAGTGGGAGTGGGTATAAGTGCTGCAGTGACTCTTTTTGGTAATAATGGGCAAGTGAAGCAAGTCAGCGTGGTTACAGTGATGGTGGCGTTACTGTGGCGGGCTGGACTAGACGTACACCACACTGCAGGGTCACTATGACGAGGTGGTGTGCGTGTTTGTGGCACGTTAATGTAGGTGAGTGATTATGTGCAATACGTGGCTGGCTCATCAATGTAATAACTGAAAGCAATATACATGTTCACACTGATGCTGTATGGTGGTAGTGGTAGTGATAGTGGTGGTGGTGGTGGAGTACTTTTAGTGGCAGCGGTGAATGTGGAAATACTAATTTTTTTTCCCATTATTCCAATACTAATGCATGTAGAAACCTGAGTAGGAAAAATATGTAGCAGATGGTGTACAAATGGCGGAGGGGAGTATGGCAGCGAGGGTGGCAGGTGGCAGTGCAATGGGAGGAAGGGGAAGGGTACAGAAGGAGGGAAGGACAGAGGAACGTATACGAGGGTGCAGGGGCGGAGGTATGGAGGGTACGGACATCAGTAAGGAGGGTACGGACTCTAGTAGGGGCGGTAGCGAGATATGAGAGAGAGAGAGAGAGAGAGAGAGAGAGAGAGAGAGAGAGAGAGAGAGAGAGAGAGAGAGAGAGAGAGAGAGAGAGAGAGAGAGAGAGAGAGATAAGGGGTATGAAGGGAGGGATGGAGAGAAGAGGGAAGTAGAGGTGGAGGAGGAGGGCTGGTCAGTACGTCAACAAAGGCTCCAGCAACAATTCGCCCTCCAAACGAGCTGAGTCACTTTGTACCCCTTTCAAGTGGCTTGCCTGAGAAAATTACCTTTTTACCATTTGCTAATTACATTAAGTTCTCTTCTCTTCCACTCATTAGTCACGCCTTGATGTCCCCCAACAATCCAGCTTTACACCTACTAATAAAACATCACACCACCAACTAACTCGACACTCATTCCCCCTCCGTGACCTAACCGCTGTCATCACCACCCCCCACCCCCCCCCCACTAAATAAAAAAAAATGTATAAAAAGACCGAGGGATATAAAAATAAAATGAACACCAGACAGAACCGATAAAAGGAAAGCATAGACATCTCAGAAGCCAGGACGCGGAGGGAAAGAATTGAACTATACCTTTGTTTAGCGCGCGAAAAGTTGACTCCACACTGAGCCTCGTCCATTGTAGGAGAGACGGGCTGGCGGCGAAGGTGGTTTTGGCAGCTGTCATTCTGGTTGTGGTGGTGGAAGGAGAGTGGGTGGGAGGGAGGGAGGGAGGGAGGGAGGGAGGGAGGGAAGGAGGATGGGGGATGGCCTTCGTGAATTAATGCTCTCCGCTCCCTCCACCTGCAGCTCATGAGGGAGGGAAGGGAGGGAGGAATGAAGAGTGAGGAAGCAGGGAAAGAGGAGCTGGATGTAGTAAGAGAGAGAGAGAGAGAGAGAGAGAGAGAGAGAGAGAGAGAGAGAGAGAGAGAGAGAGAGAGAGAGAGAGAGAGAGAGAGAGAGAGAGAGAGAGAGAGAGAGAGAGAGAGAGAGAGAGAGAGAGAGCGAGAGCGAGAGCGAGAGCGAGAGCGAGAGAGAGAGAGAGAGAGAGAGAGAGAGAGAGAGAGAGAGAGAGAGAGAGAGAGAGAGAGAGAGAGAGAGAGAGAGAGAGAGAGAGAGCGAGAGAGAGAGAGAGAAAAAAAAAGAAAATCAAGCAGGCAGGTGGTGGAAAGAGGGAGGAAGGAGGAGGAATAAGGAATGAAGTTGAAGGGGAAGAAGGGAAAGAGGAAATGGGGTGGAAGGGAGAAAGGATGATGAATGAGGAGGAAGAGGAAGAAGAAAAAGAGGAGGAGGAGGAGGAGGAGGAGGAGGAGGAGGAGGAGGAGGAGGAAGAGGAGGAGGAAGAGGAGGAGGAGGAACAAGACACTTTTCTCAAATAATTATTCATCAAAAATTCATTCAGTTATCATTCTCGTAATTTCTTATACGAATTCTTGCGCTAACCTTCAGGATAAACACACGACCACGATACATCACCATCATCAGACCACCTTCCTTCTCACACCCTGTCAAAGAACACACGGGCGTTGCAAGCACTATAGGAAGACACTACCATTATCGACACCTCCATGGTAAATGCGAGTCATCAATACCTATTTTCATCGCCAGAGAAACTCCTCATTACACATCATTACCATCGGAATATGTCACTATTACCTGCCATGGCGTCAAAAGGCAGCCAGAAGCCCTGCAGTGTCCCGTCACCACCACCACAGCCACCTCTACCACCATCACCACCGCCACTCTCCCTCACATATTCAACGCCGTTCATGTTCAACATCTGACCGCCGCGGACAAGACCCGGACGCTCGCGCAAACTTCACTTTCTTTTCTACTACTTTTTAACTTAGGCAAATATTCTTTTTCCTTCTGTTAATATTTTTTCCTCTCTATACGCATTCACCGTAAGTGTCAAGGGATGTCCAGTGTCCAATGTTTTTGAGGCGCCGCTGTGCTGGGAGTGAGCGACACACCATCACGGAGGTTTCCCCGCAACACCAAAAAACAATAGATTTTAAATGACACGTGTGGAACGATCAAGAAATCTCCAAGCTCGTCTGCTAACACTTTGTGGAAAAGGAGTAGACGTGGGGGAGGGGGGGAGGGGGAGGTAGAATGTGTATGCTTGTATGTGGAGGTGGTGTGAGGAGGCGTCTTCTTCTCCTTCTCCTAAGATCGGAAGCATCATCGAGTATTTCCTTATTACCACCGTCACGAGCTGCACAAACTCCTCCAAGATTACCGTCATTATCTTTGTCAACCTGGTAGGAAGCTTTCATTTTCACTTGTAAGTCAAATGCAGGGCGGCGTTACACCTGAGCGTCACATGCACTCGGTGACGCTGCTCTATTCATCCTCAATACGCAGGGGAGTGTCGCCACCTGGCCATCTGTCACCTGCTACCTGCCAACTTTACTCATTATCATCAGTCTTTATCACGCCAATTTATGTCACGACCTCCTTGTTGCAGCTTTAATCTTCGTACTTTTCCTGCAGGAATATCACAACGACCATGACAATGAAAGCAACCTTCTGATTCCCCTTACTGTGGCTTTCCTTCCTTCCTGCTTCCGCTCTCCCGCTCCTCGCCCTTCGCCCTCCATGAACCCTCCCCTGCCTGCCTGCCTGCCACTCCCAGCCATCACTCACACACTCAGCAAACGCTGCTGCTGCCCAGTATTATGGACGCCTCGGAAACACCTCAGGACACGACCACGTCCCTACACCAGCCTCCACCCCATCCTTTCCTGCCAGCCTCCATGCTCTTCCTTTATCCTCTACATTCCATATTGTTCACTCATGAAAATCAGCGTAAATTTATATACACTAAAACCAATGTAACGCAGTCGCGCACAAACAAACGCGCACACACATGCACATCTCCACCAAAAACACATGATTTAAAACTGACACACATTGCAACCTTCCGAGGACGTTCAAAATTTCCTTGAAACAAATAATAGTCTCTTTACATATCACTATTATATATATATATATATATATATATATATATATATATATATATATATATATATATATATATATATATTCAAACATATACACGCACACATCTTTGGTTAAAGGAGGAATGAAACTGCCATTATATTTGGAAAGAAGAAAGGAACTCTTTCGGCGCCCTAACAGGAACGCAGCATAATGGGGCAGCAGACCATCTCCTGCACACTACGGTATCAAGGAAGTATCAAGAAGGTGCGATTGCCATCATCTTCTCTCGCAAAGCATCATTTACTCCGAAGACCTCTGTGTGTACTTGGCAGGGAAGGAAATGGAGACGGAGGGGAGTGGATGTAGAAGGAGAGGAAGCGGTAGGGAAGGGGTGGATATTGAGGGCACTGAATGGTGAGAACGGGAAGAGGGGTGGAGATGGCGAGGCAAAAGACGAGAGCCTGCATGGGAATATTGCCGAAAAATACTACAGTAGGGCCTGAAGAGGGAGGCAATGAAAAGATGAGGACGTGATAGAGAGATGGGATGTGGAGGCTGCGGCAGACAGGTGAGAGAGCGGGGAAAAGCAAGGCAAAGAGAGAGAGGAAAGAAGTCCTCGCCCCAGACATGTCGAGAATACCCTTCAGAAAGTTAAAAAGTGTGGATCTTTCCTTTCCTCCATTATTACATTTGGCTTGCCAACATTTCCTACGCGCTTACTGTAAAGGCATGACTGTCAAGACACGCTAGTTCAGAGGTCAGCGTTTCCTGCCGCACATAACGCGTCAGTAAGTCGGGTGAGGATGATGGTCCCTCGCTCCCCCCGTGTTCTCGGCTCCACAAGCACATGTATTCAGGCCGGAAAGTAATCCACCCTGTGTCCTACACTGCCAACAGAGGAGGGGAAGGGGGGGGGGAGGAAGAAGCGTGTTGCAAGGATTCTCTTGGCACGCAAAGATACTGTATTCAAGTCATCTGAAGCTAAAGTGATGAAGTGGAGAGAAATTCGAACTAGTGAAAGCCCAGTCCTGTGCTGCTTGGAAACGAGAAAAAAGTGTCACTGTACATCACGACATTGAGATACAAATGGCGCCAGGGGCATAGTAAATAAACATGTTTTTATCTATCCAGCGACACCTAATGGAAGTGCCGCAGGACCTGCCGGCTTGGAGTACTCGTCGTTCTCGCCTTATGTGACTGAATAGGTGTAGTTTAAGTTCTGAATCGGGTTCCCGACACCGGGCGAGAGGAAGGAAGGAGAAAGAAAAGGGAAAGGTGAAGAATAAAAGAAAGCTCCTTGCTGTTTGTGAGTTTGGCGGACCTGCCGCTCTCCCGCCCTGCCTCTCAATCCGCCACATCGACCAGAATTAATACGTCCATTCACACGTCCCTGAGAATAAGGGACGATACCCACGAGCTGAAAGTGAGGTCAGATTTATGGACGTCCACACCAATTCTAATATGTGAATTAAGGGCACGTTAAGTCGTATGCATCAAACAGATAAGTGTTTATGACTCGCTTTTTACGTCCCCGGCAAGAGTAAGAAAGCTCAGGTCGACCTCAAACTAGCCTGCCTGCCTGTCTCCGGGCGTCCTGGTGTGTGCCGCCGACTTTCTAGCCTCCCAGACACTATTGTATCCCACGTGTCCGTTGGATTTCATAGGTAGAGATTAGTCAAGCAAGTTTTTTGGCCTTTATCATCCTGTTTCCATCAACTCTCCTAGATGCGAAAACAAAATACACACGTTCTCTTTCTCCTACGTCTTCCTCCTTCTCCTTCTCTCCATTTCTAGCCTTAGCAAGTCCAATGAGCACTCACCGCCAGCGCTGCCTGCCGGAGGGATGTGGGTTCTTTTCAAACACCTCACAAAATACTCGACACTTTAGTATGTTAATTACTAGCTCGGGTCACATGTGCGCCTGTCTCCACGGTCATCAGGCATCACTCGTGCCATAACCGAACACTTAGTTATAGGTGGTAAAAGGAGCCATGAGATCCACGTGGTGTGTCACAGTGTTCACTTTCCTGTACGAGTTGGGTCAGTTCCCTATAACGGAGGATCGTCCCTTGTACAACGTTGGTGTATCGGCTTTGTTACTTTGTGCAGTCACTCCGAGCGGTGACCACGGCATGTTTGGCAGCGGGGAGGACGAGGACAGAATGAGTGCGTAAGGCCAGTCTACTACATTCACGTCACCCTCTTGATGCGTTACCTAAGCCACCACTTCGTAATACTGCGTAATACTGAAGGTCACTGGTCACTGGAAAAAGATTACTAAAAGATAACCATTGTATTATTAAAATGTAGGGAAACAGAGAGGAAGTTGCACCCAGCGCCACTGCAACAGAATACACCACACGAAATACTGGAATAAATGCTTCTACTCCATAAGGTTTCATCATATTCATTTTTTTTTACATTATACCAAAACCCATTACCATGTTTTATTCTTTGCAGGAAGGCCGAGTAAAAACTAAGGATTACGCCACTAATTCTGATAATAACTATCAAATAACTATTGCGACGCTTTGGAAATCCCGAGAATAGCCTCCAACAGTTACCGGGCAGCGGATGGCATTGCGCCCAAAGATCTTATCGACACGGAATTGCAGCCTCGTGGAAAATATCTGCAAAATAGTACATCCACATTTCGTCCTCTTTAGCGGGACGCAGGCGGGTGTGAGTGTTAGCTGTGCTCCGGGTGGCGGGGACGGTGGCGGCCCATGGGAGGAGTTACTGAAACTAGTACTACCTGTCCAAAGCCCAGAAATCTGGACCTTGTACCCAACCGGCTCACGCGTCGGACTATTATAGAGATAAAACAATGTGTACCACAATGGCATCCCACTAAGTAAGGCTTTCATCCCACATAAGTGTGGCAATGAGGCGCTCAGCAAGCACTAATCTCCTACAAACAAAATACTCCGTGACATCGTCCGCTTATACAGCTGCAGTGGAGCGTTGTGTGTTTGTGTGCAGGTGACTTGAATACAATGGCTCTTGGTTTGAGGTAATAACTTAAACTTCTCGGTGAGTTTTATACTTCTCATAACAAAACGTGACATTAGAATACTATTCTAAGACGTAACACAGGTTCTTGACATCGAAATGTCAAGGCGAGGGCCACCAATGTAACAAGAGGTCCTGAATAGCTTGGTTGGGTGAGGCGGTAAGACGAGGTTGGGTTTACAGTCATGTGATCCAGTGACTTATACTCCCACGGACTGATGGAACATGAAGGCGTGACGAACTGTTGTGGCGGCGAGGGAGCGAAATGATGGTAAACGAGGGATTGAGATTGATGTGTCTTACGGTCCGCTATTACATCGTGTGTGTGTGTGTGTGTGTGTGTGTGTGTGTGTGTGTGTGTGTGTGTGTGTGTGTGTGTGTGTGTGTGTGTGTGTGTGTGTGGTGTGTGTGTGTGTGTGTGTGTGTGTGTGTGTGTGTGTGTGTGTGTGTGTGTGTGTGTGTGGTGTGTGTGTGTGTGTGTGTGTGTGTGTGTGTGTGGTGTGTGTGTGTGTGTGTGTGTGTGTGTGTGTGTGTGTGTGTGTGTGTGTGTGTGTGTGTGTGTGTGTGTGTGTGTGTGTGTGTGTGTGTGGTGTGTGTGTGTGTGTGTGTGTGTGTGTGTGTGTGTGTGGTGTGTGTGTGTGTGTGTGTGTGTGTGTGTGTGTGTGTGTGTGTGTGTGTGTGTGTGTGTGTGTGTGTGTGTGTGTGTGTGTGTGTGTGTGTGTGTGTGTGTGTGTGTGTGTGTGTGTGTGTGTGTGGTGTGTGTGTGTGTGTGTGTGTGTGTGTGTGTGTGTGTGTGTGTGTGTGTGTGTGTGTGTGTGTGTGTGTGTGTGGTGTGTGTGTGTGTGTGTGTGTGTGTGTGTGTGGTGTGTGTGTGTGTGTGTGTGTGTGTGTGTGTGTGTGTGTGTGTGTGTGTGTGTGTGTGTGTGTGTGTGTGTGTGTGTGTGTGTGGTGTGTGTGTGTGTGTGTGTGTGTGTGTGTGTGTGGTGTGTGTGTGTGTGTGTGTGTGTGTGTGTGTGTGTGTGTGTGTGGTGTGTGTGTGTGTGTGTGTGTGTGTGTGTGTGTGTGTGTGTGTGTGTGTGTGTGTGTGTGTGTGTGTGTGGTGTGTGTGTGTGTGTGTGTGTGTGTGTGGTGTGTGTGTGTGTGTGTGTGTGTGTGTGTGTGTGTGTGTGTGTGTGTGTGTGTGTGTGTGTGTGTGTGTGTGTGTGTGTGTGTGTGTGTGTGTGTGTGTGTGTGTGTGTGTGTGTGTGTGTGGTGTGTGTGTGTGTGTGTGTGTGTGTGTGTGTGTGTGTGTGTGTGTGTGTGTGTGTGTGTGTGTGTGGTGTGTGTGTGTGTGTGTGTGTGTGTGTGTGTGTGTGTGTGTGTGTGTGTGTGTGTGTGTGTGTGTGTGTGTGTGTGTGTGTGTGTGTGTGTGTGTGTGTGTGTGAGTGGGTTGATGTATCTGCTACGTAAGGGAAACGTAATACAAGCTGTGATGGATGCCGACAAAGATGGTGAGGCAGTGTTAATAAAGACTCACTTTGATGCTGATGCACTACGGCACTGGGGAAGGAGAAGGGAGGAGGAGAAGGAGGAGGAGGAGGAGGAGAAGGAGGAAAGTTCAGTACTGCGTGCAAGTGGGATGTGGAGTGGTTGATGGTGTCGATGTGGGCGTGAAAGGAGGGGTGAGGGTGGGCTTGAAGGGATGTGGGTGTGGAAAGTAGGAAGGGGAGGGGGGAGGGGTGACTGTAGTAATAAAAGTAAGTTGGGCAAGCCCTAGACTGGTCTCTCTTGACCTTCACATATTCCTTTCGGGAATTTCCATGCTGTGCTTGACATACAACACACACACACACACTCTCTCTCTCTCTCTCTCTCTCTCTCTCTCTCTCTCTCTCTCTCTCTCTCTCTCTCTCTCTCTCTCTCTCTCTCTTCACACACACACACACACACACGCACGCACGCACGCACACACACACACACACACACACACACACACACACACACACACACACACACACACACACACACACACACACACACACACACACACTTTATTCTCCACTTATTATCATTTACTTGTTTATATTTCATGTAAAATTGTTTGCCTATTGATGCATATACTTTTCTGTTTTTGTTTCACTTCAGGTGTTTCCTATCTGGCTGCCTATAATCCACTTTTAGGCTTGTCCTCCTAAACCACAATAACATGTATACGTATGATTCCCATATTGCAGTGTGTGTGTGTGTGTGTGTGTGTGTGTGTGTGTGTGTGTGTGTGTGTGTGTGTGTGTGTGTGTGTGTGTGTGTGTGTGTGTGTGTGTGTGTGTGTGTGTGTGTGTCAGCCTGCGCGCATAAGCTATATTTTGCGTGTCACCCACTGATCATTCTAGTAATATAATCTCAGGGGCCTTGTGTTACTGTCTCAAATTATCTTAAAATAAAAAATATATGAATACCTGATTGCAACAAGCATATAAAAAAGAGAAGCGGACCACCACAGGGTAGGGATGTGGTGTTTGAGGTGGTAGTGGGCATGGTAGGGTGACGTAAGGATGTGGCCAACACTGTGGAGCGTAGTACAAGGGTAGGTATGACTGCATGAATGATGTGGCGGCTGTGTGGGTGATGTGAGGAACAGCCTGGTTGTGTTGGGATGAGATTGAAAGTGTGACGAGGTGGTAAGACGTAACACAGTGACATTATGAGGTGTGGTGTGGTGTGACGGGCTCGTGTGTGTGTGGAAGGGAAAGGGTTGTAGAGGAGTGAGACGAGTGGTACTGTGACGAAGGGATGCGAGGGAAGTGGAGTTGCAAGGAGTGGTATAAGTTCCGGAGTGGTGTGGTGTGGTGGTGTGGTGGTGTGGTGGTGTGGTGGTGTGGTGTGGTGTGGTGTGGGGGAGTGTGAGTGCAAGGTAGGATTAACTAAGTTGCATAGGACGTCTTTTTAGCTCAAGTTCCGATCGTCTTACGTCAGAATTCATAGTGAAGGAGGATTTAATGTCTCCCTCTGACCACCGAAAATCGCGTTTGCATTGTGACCGATCGACTGATTATCTTGTATCTCACGCCAAGACGCATTAAGAAACAAATTATTTATTCGAAACTCCATGTTATCGCCTGTAATTGGAGGCGATTCTTTCCCAAGTTTGTAATGAACCACAGACTTTTTGATGAATGTCTTGCTAAGAAAAATTTCCCCCGACAACTTTTCTGGATTTTTGCGTATAACATTTGGGAGCAACACTGTCGACTCCTTCCCCCCTACTTCTCACCCTCCATCCTTCCCTCCTTCCCTCCCTCCCTGCCTTTTCTTCTCTCCCTCCCATCCCACCACCACCTCCCAAACACGGCACATCTGCACATCACAAGAAAACAAACGCCACACCGTTGGAATAACTATGAGCTTTCAAAGGTGTGTGTGTGTGTGTCAGCTGCCTGTGGGTCACCAGTGCGCTGCTCCTCTCCAGGCAAAGGTCGGAGGCACTTCGACCCTTCCCTTGGATAAACACGTTCTGCCTTAATGCAACTTAATTGAAAGTTTCTGCAGCTGTAGCTCTTTTTCCTTCCTCCCCGGAGACAACCAAACTTACCTGAACATAAAACTCATCCCAACATAACACCGACCTATTCTTGCACGCTGATAACACAACACTCCTTGCCGTCTCAACAACAGGTATACACGAAGCATTTTTTGTCTGTCTCTCTCTCTCTCTCTCTCTCTCTCTCTCTCTCTCTCTCTCTCTCTCTCTCTCTCTCTCTCTCTCTCTCTCTCTCTCTCTCTCTCTCTCTCTCTCTCTCTCTCCTAAATATGAACGCGTATCAACCCTTGACTGCTTTAAAGCCATCGTACTTAATCTTATCATCCACCGCAGTACGGACAGCAGAGCGTAAATACAAACACTGCACGTAGCAAGGGACCACAACCTTGCAGACGGGAGGGAAGGAGGAGAGGGAGGGTTAGGTAAACACGTGAATATTTCTCTAGTCTAAGGTGTGGGTGTAGTGACGGCAGCCGAGGGTTAGCAGAGGTGTCGTCACGGTGAGGCAAGGCATGTATGGGTGTGTGTGTGTGTGAGAGAGAGAGAGAGAGAGAGAGAGAGAGAGAGAGAGAGAGAGAGAGAGAGAGAGAGAGAGAGAGAGAGAGAGAGAGAGAGAGTAGAGGGAAGGGGTGTGCGTTGGTTTACGCCTGGTATGGTGTGATAGGCATGAAATCCTCTACTTAAGGAACTATGACGTGTGTCAGTCTCGGTCCACGCCAGTTTTTTGCAATGTTTTTTTGGAGTGCTTGTGTTGATTTATCTACATACGATTGCTTATTCTATTCCTTCAAGCCCATTATTATGTGTCTTGTTTAGTGAGTGTGTGTGTGTGTGTGTGTGTGTGTGTGTGTGTGTGTGTGTGTGTGTGTGTGTGTGTGTGTGTGTGTGTGTGTGTGTGTGTGTTCTTCGATGTGAACTCCTAGTATGCGTGTTGCTACGCCTTCCATTATTCGCTTAGCTTGAGAGAGAGAGAGAGAGAGAGAGAGAGAGAGAGAGAGAGAGAGAGAGAGAGAGAGAGAGAGAGAGAGAGAGAGAGAGAGAGAGAGAGAGAGAGAGAGAGAGAGAGAGAGAGAGAGAGAAGCAAGCACACACACACACACACACACACACACACACACACACACACACACACACACACACACACACACACACACACACACACACACACACACACCACACACACCAATCAGGACCCATAATAAGGGGGTGGAAGGCGTGCCTCCATAGAGGAAGGGAGGGAGAGCGAGGTTCACAGGGCAGCCTCAGGCAAACCCAGACTTTGTGTGGCATCAACTTTACTCTGCTCCTCCTTCTTCTCTGGACCCCCCTTCCCCCTTTCCCCTCCATACCCCTTCCCACCTAATCTTCCTTCCTCTCTTCCCCACCTCACTTTATTCCTCTCTCCTCTGCTCCCTACCTCCATCTTCTTCCCCTCCAAAACCCTCCCTACATATTTTCCACTCCTTTCCCTCAGTATTCATCCTCAGTTTTAGGTCTTTTAGGGGTAAGTTATTGCAGGGGCGGGAAAAATGGCAATAAAATGCCTTTAGGTCATTATCTAGCTGCCTAGGTTGCCATATGCCGTTTTGCACCGGGAGAGGAGGGCGTCTTGGCCGTGCCGGGCCGCGCAGCCCTCGACCCGCGGCGGGGAGCCTGCATTGGACGGGAAATAATGGAATTGTTTGGAGTTCCTTAGCCTCCTCGATGGCACCAGGGCATGGGAGGGAGGGGGGGAGGGATTCCTGAACACGAGTCTGTGCCACCTCGGGGG
>JAPQNM010000048.1:1751748-1754248 GCA_029783475.1 Metacarcinus magister
GCTGTATTGACGGTGGAGATTATAGGGAAGTGGTACGTGCAGGTGATTGTGAAGGTGAGGTGTGAGTGGAGGTGGAGGGCGGGAAGGGCAACGTAGGGGAAGGAGGAAATGTTGTGATAGAGATAATGGAAGAAGTGATGGTCGTGATAAGGTTTTGCTTCAGCAGTAAAAGGAATGAGTAGGAGGAGGAGGAGGAGGAGGAGGAGGAAGAGACACAAAAGGAATGACAGGATAAAAAAAAAAGAGGGAGAGGCGATGGAGGAAGAAGGCAAGGGAGGTAAGAAGAGGTCAGGAGGGGATGACATGCTCTGACCTGACCTACTATACTTTGTTGTCCTAAACTTGTGCGTAATGGAATGGCTTGATATGCAACTTTGAATTGCAGCTGTTTAAGGGTCAGTGTGTTTAAGGTCTTGGGTGGGATGTGATAATAAGCAAGGTGTGTGTGTGTGTGTGTGTGTGTGTGTGTGTGTGTGTGTGTGTGTGTGTGTGTGTGTGTGTGTGTGTGTGTGTGTGTGTGTGTGTGTGTGTGTGAGGATTACAATAGTGTCAAATCATGAATAAAAAACAATATAATGAAAACATAATGAGGAGAAGAGTGCCAGGAATGCGAGGGCGGGGCGGGGGTGTAGGGGTGAGTGGGCGGAGCTGATGTGCGGGCGTGTGGGCGAGCGGAGAGTGGGCGTGGCGGCGGGCGTCTGAATGCAGGCGTGTAGGGAAGGCGAGTGTGTGCGGGCGTGCTAGCGCGTGGGCGGGGCGGTGTGCGGGCGTGCGGGCGTGCGGGCGGGGCGGGTGAGCTACGTCTCCCCACCAACCAGATGGCAAGATAAGGCAGCCCCACGCAGCATCCTTTAACAGCCCTCCTCCCCTACCCCTGCACCCACTCTGCTTGCACCCCCCTCCACCCCACACCCCATCCTGTCCCTAATCCCCCATCCTCTCTCTCTCTCTCTCTCCTCTCTCTCTCTCCTCTCTCTCTCTCTCCTTCGCCGTGCCTGCAAGCTCTCTCCCCGTACGAGCCATTAAAAGAGACGCTGATAGAGGCTAGAGTCCCTTCCCGACTAGGGTGAGTTTGCACACTACGGGATGCGTAGAGATGTAGCGGGCGACCTAAGGTAAGGAGGAGGAAAGGGGGACAGGAGGAGGAGGAGGAGGAGGAGGAGGAAGAGGAAGAGGAAGAGGAGGAGGAGGAGGAGGCTATGTAGCAAGCCCGGGGAAGGCCACGGAGGAGGAGCTGGAGGAGGAAAAGAATAAAGAGAAGAAAGGATAGGAGAAGCCTGGAGGAGGAGGAGGAGGGAGGGAAGAAGAAGCGGAGGAGTAGGAATAAGAGATGGCGAAAGAGTGAAGGAAAAAGGAGGAGAAAGAACAAGTGGAGGATGAGAGGGAAAAGAAAAGTAAGGAGCGCGAGGAGGACGGGACTGAAATAAAAGGTGCTCGTAGCAGTCCTTGTGAGCCAGCCGGAGACACAAAAGCGGCAGCCCTATACAGCTCCCCTCGAGGCTATGCAGAAAAACAAAAACGAAATGTTATAAAATCAACAGCAACACTTCCTCCTCCTCCTCCTCCTCCTCTTCCTCCTCCGCTTCTTCTTCTTCCTTCCTTCCTTCCTTCCTCCTTCCTCTCTCCAGTACGATACCTCCAACAACAGAAAAGAAAAAACGATGTACTGTTGTTGTGTACTATTTTCTTATTCTAAACAACATCAACAACAACAAAAACATCTACTACTACTACTACTACTACTACTACTACTACTACTACTACTACTACTACTACTACTACTACTACGGATTCCATAGAGATAGGATAAACAATAGGATCAAACACACATGTAGAGATGGAAGCACACACAAAAAATAACACGCTTCTCTTTCCGCTTCCATGGCTAACTTAAAACCCAGAGCGAGGAGGTTCCGCGAGCAGGGCCGAGCAGACGCGATCAATGTGGCAGTACTTGCAAACCTTCAGACGACCCTAACCGAGCCTATACGAGAGGGCAGAGGGAGGCGGGAGGAAGAGATGGAAAGAGCGGTGGGCGGGGTGAGGGAGGCAGGGAGGAGATGGGACATGAAGGAAGGGAAAGGGAGATAAATGGGACATAGAGAAAGGGAGAGGGAGGGAAATGGAACATACAGTAAGGGAGGAGGGGAGATGTTGAAAGGAAAAGAGAGAGAGAGAGAGAGAGAGAGAGAGAGAGAGAGAGAGAGAGAGAGAGAGAGAGAGAGAGAGAGAGAGAGAGAGAGAGAGAGAGAGAGAGAGAGAGAGAGAGAGGTGGGACACAAATTACATAAGAAAGAAAGGAGAGTAATCTAAACGTATTGGATGACAAAATTATGATGTAAAAAGGAAATGACGCACAGAAAAATATTAAAAAAAGTAATAGTAATGAGATAGTAGGAAGAGTAATGGCTAACAGAGGACGGGCGGGAGGGGGGGAGAGGGGGGGAGGGGGGGAAAGAAGGGTGATGTAAGTACTGCATAAAAGTAATAACAGTATATC
>JAPQNM010000048.1:1759248-1761748 GCA_029783475.1 Metacarcinus magister
TGACTATGAATTTTCAGTAGAATCACCTTCCACCTTCACCACCACTACCCCTCCCCTACCCCTTCCCCCCCCCCGCGGCATCACCAGTACAACCACAAACACAATACAACATGCTATCACTATCAAGATTGTCAACAACAGCGGTGACCCGTAACAAGTGTAATGAAGAGAGAGAGAGAGAGAGAGAGAGAGAGAGAGAGAGAGAGAGAGAGAGAGAGAGAGAGAGAGAGAGAGAGAGAGAGAGAGAGAGAGAGAGAGAAGAAAAATCATCAGCATGAGGAACAATACTCGTCCGTCGCCCACACTGTATTACGTATCCGTCAGTTCACTTGGAGATGCGTCGCTTCCTTTACAGAAAAAAAATACTAATCTGTTGAGAAAAGTTTCTCCTTCGCTCCTTCCCTCGGAGCAGTGCAGTCTTCCGTCCGTCCTTGGAAGTGACGTCAACAAGTGACATCCAAAAGCATCCAACAACCACCCAACCAAACGGTCACAAAATGTATAGAGAGAGAGAGGGAGAAGAAGAGAGACACTTGCATGGTGCTCAAGTGACAGTCGCTCCAGCGGGCTCTCAACCCCAGCCTCGCAGTTGTCACGCAGGAATTATCAGACGCACCTCATTCCATTACGTAAAGCGCACACATTGCCTTGAACAAATAAAAGGCGAGGAGCGGGCGGCAATATAGCTCCCCGGTAGCGGGCGGCACAGCGCTATATACGTGGCGGAACGAGACGCATAAATGATTTGTCTCAGCGGCGGGCCAGACGCGATCAATGCGGCGAGGTACTGCAAACGTCGCGGGTACAAAGAGAGAGCGAGTGGACCTACGGCTGGGGAAATGGGTGACGAGGGGCTGTGTAGGGGACGAAGAGAGGGGCCAAGGTATGGGAGACGAAGAGAGCGCCGCTATGGGACGAAGAGAGGCGGGCCGGACGGTGGGGGGCGGAGTCAGCAGGTGACTGACCTTGAGACTCCCGCGCTGTGGCCGTCAGTTGAGACCGATGACGGACGCCTTAGGCTAATGTGGCAAACTGATGAATCACGGCTTTTTGTGTCAACACATGGGGAACCCTCAGTCGAAGAGACGTGGTGAAATAGACGAGCAATTAAATATACTCTTGACCCTGAGGCAAGCCAAGGAAGGACGAAGAATCATGAAAGAATATAAGGAAGAAGTCTAAGAAGAGATGGAGATGCACACAAGATGCAAACAGTGACCCGGCAAGGAGTAGGAAGAGTTTAACGAGAGGAAATGCAAACCGTAAATGCTGACGTTTAGAGGTGGAAAATATTATTATGTTTGGAGCAGGTGAGGGAAGAGGTAATGGCAGGTGGGGTGAGAATGGGCGGGGAGTAGACTGCAAGGAAGGGTATGGGCGGAACGGTAAGGGAGGAAGAGAGGAGGGAGCGCTGCACGCGAGCCCGCCGATGGTAACAGCATAGGGGACGATGCAGCGTGCCATGAGAACTCCGGCGGCAAGGCGCGATCAATGCGGCCCGCTGATTGGCCGACGTCACCACGCTCTACGGGACGAGGATAAAGAGGTGCTGAGGCTGAAGAAAACGAGAACGAGAGGTCGAGAAGAGAGGGACAGAGGCGAAGAAACGGGGAGTAGAAGCGAAAGAGAGGAGGCTGTGCGGGCGGGGGGAAACGAGAGAGCAGTGAAGGGGAGAGGGAAGAGAGACGCGAAAAGGATGGTAGAGAAGAGAGGTGCTAAAAGGAAGACCAGCAGTGGGCGGGACCTAAAACTGCCCAGTAGTGCTGCGTAAACAGTGCGGAAGCCGGGGAGGAGGAGGACGGGAAGGAAGCAGGCAAGATAAACACAATTTCCCGGAGATAGGAGAGAAGGTGCGCGGATAAACGCAAGAGGGAGGCAGTAGAGAGGGAAGAAAAGACGAAAGACCACCACGAGTATAGGATGATGAGGACAAACGGCGGACAATAGGGGGAGGATTGCATGGCTCATGGGTGCGAAGAGAGCAGCTGGGTGAGCCAAAGAGCCAGGCAAGGAGAGAAGAGAGAAACACTGAGGAAGGGGGAAGGGGACGAGGAAAAGAGGTGTGGGAGGGAAGGAGGTAGGGATGAACTATAGAGGATACATACACCAGCCTCAAGTTATGAAGCGGGTGAGAGCGCCTTGCTGTGAGAAGCGGGGAGCCGGCCCACAGGCGTATGGGGCCTGGCCGTGCGAGGCAGCCTGCAGGGTCGTGAGAGAGGCAGGCAGAGAGCAAGAGAGATAGATAGAGATAGAGGGAGAAGGAGAGAGCGGCCCGGCCGGGAAGAGAGCAAGGCGGCCCACCACTACCTCCCATCCGCTCCTGGGACTATCCATGAGAGAGGGGAGAGGGGAGAGGGGAGAGGGGAGAGGGGAGAGGGAAGGGGAGGGCGTAGTTTTGGGAGGAGTGACGCAGGCAGGGATCTTACTCTTACTGTAGATGTACACAGGATCATTCCGCTGGTTTGCATACAATTAACTATATTCTGACCTTTTGTAAAGA
>JAPQNM010000048.1:1774248-1781748 GCA_029783475.1 Metacarcinus magister
ATTAATATCTAACCATCACCAGTATTGCACAAATTGTGTGAACAATTTTTATCCCCTATTGTTATGTTGATCGGAAGGGGACGTAAAATAATGATAGACAATACACAATGAAAGGTTTAGGTGGAGGGGGACGCGCCAGCTCCTCTAGGCCTCGAGCAGTCAACAAAAAGAGGTAAGCAACGCTGACTAAATAACATATAATGTCAACAGGAGGCAGAGCAGGGGACAAGCATGGCCTGGGGTGGCCGTAACCAAAGTGGTGGAGACAAGAACACTCACATACAGTAATACGAAAAGAGGATGTTATGTGAGGGGAAAAAATGAATAGCGCCCCTTCACCTGAAAATGAGACCTGAAGGACATCTGAGAGACGAGGCGCGAGGAGAAACACAAACACAGCCATTCACGCCTAGCGCGGGAGAAAAAAAAGTGTAAAACAAACACTTTCCATGATTGTAGTGAAGGGGGGGGGGGTGGGGGGTGGGCATAGACTCCGCTGCAGGGTGGGGGGAGGGTAACTCCCGACCTCTTTTCCTTTTTCCTTAAGGCGCTTTTAGGAACCCGGAAACAGTACCGGGATGGGAACGAAGAGAGAAGAGTCCCCCCCACTAGTGTCTGGGACGCGTCGTTACTACTGCTGCAGCTGCTGCCACGAGGGTATGGATCTCATGCTTCCAAGGCCTCGCACGAGCGGCGGCGGCGGGGCGGCGGCGGCACGCAGCGAGCACGAAGAGAGCCGCCACTAGTACGAAGAGAGATTTAGCTTCGTTGTATAATGATATCGTTAATTGCGACGAGGGTGGTGGTGCTGTTCTTGACCAGAAGGGGGAGGTGCGGGGGTGCAGCAACCTTCTCTCCTCCCGACGCAGTGCCTAATGCTGTGCTGGAACGCTTTCTTCATGCCTCTATGGTTCCCTTTGCTACCCTTTTCATTGGTTTTAACACCATAGCAACGCGCATTGCACACTCTCTAGGGTGAAGATAATCTTGAAAAGTATGTTGCATGCGGATACGCCTCTTTGGTCTTTGCCACCTCAGTGAGTGGCGAGTTGGTCTAAACAACACAAAAGGATCTGATAACGGCAGCACCACGCCTAGTCTGATCAGAGACGTGCACGCCATGCTTGACACGGCCTGGAGCACAGGACGGCACTCATCCAGCACGGCCTCTCTCAGTACAAACAGCCTTGGCACGGTTCACTCTGCCTAGAATAATATGCCGCTTTGAGCACTTTAGCCCCTGTTAATTAATTACGCTAATGACCTTAAATTTGATCAATTAGCACAGTGACTGGAAAATAAATGGGCTAGATAAATTACTGACGCCTGAATTATCATAATCTTCCCTCTCTTTTGATGATCACATTTAATTAAAATTGCGACGCAGGACATCACTAAAATGCAACTAAAGGATCTTAGCAATTAATCACAAGGCAATCATCCCGCGACCCATCCCATCCGACCCCAGCCTCCTGCCTGCTATCCGCTCCCCACCCAACGCCCAACGCCCCCTCATCCTCTCCTCTGCTTCCCGCCGCCCCCTAACACCATCCCTACACCCGGGACGACCAGCCAATGAGGAAGAGGGTCTCGGGTGCTCTGAATTATGTAAGGAGCGCTGTGAGTGGCTGGTAGGAGGTGAGGTCGACTCATGACCCTTTCCTCACACCAAGACGATGCTCCTATCTCTCTCTCTCTCTCTCTCTCTCTCTCTCTCTCTCTCTCTCTCTCTCTCTCTCTCTCTCTCTCTCTCTCTCTCTCTCTCTCTCTCTCTCTCTCTCTCTGTCACCCACACATACACATTAGTCTTTGCCACCCACTCAGTTTTTCTTCCTGTGTGTGTCTTTTCTCTCACCTACTTTGTTTTCCTTTTTACCATATGTTTGCTGTTTTATTTGTTCCCCGGGCAGCCATCTTTGCCTTGTCATAACACTCCCGCTCCTTTCTCGTTTTCTTCGCTCCTCCTTTCTTTGTTGTTCGTTATCTTTCTTACAGTTCACCCTTCATCTTATATCTTTCGCCTTCCTTTTCTTCTTATCGTATTCTATTCCCCTTTAGTCGCCTCCTTTCATTCCTGTTTCCCTTGTCTCTCATGTTCGTGCATCATTATTTATTTATTTATTCATTTATTTATTAATTTGAATCACTGGAAATTCATTTACATGCGTCAGTTTTATTTTGGATTTTCTCCTTATTCAGTTTCCTTCTCTCTCTCTCTCTCATTTATTCATTAACCTGCCTTCATCCTAAATTACTCATCATATTTGTATTTCTCTCCCACACTCACTCTTGCTCTATTTCTTTTCTTCTCACTCCAATATGTTGTGATTTTTGTCTTGTAAACGAACCTATCTTTATTTTTTATTCCTGTTTTTCTATTTATATATTATTGCGCTTGTTAGATAGTTGATTACTCTCTCTCTCTCTCTCTCTCTCTCTCTCTCTCTCTCTCTCTCTCCTCTCTCTCTCTCTCTCTCTCTCTCTCTCTCTCTCTCTCTTTTCACACCTGTGCAGCGCCTACTACTCGCATCTACCATTCCCGCATGCAATCTACCCATCAGTCTAGAAGTGTTTACCTATTGATCCAACCCTCCAGATTGGTCTATTACATATGCATACTTATATCTTTATCGCGTGGGGATTCGGGCGAACACTTGAGGTTGTTGACAGAGGTGTTGTGAGTCAGGAGAAGAGGCGTGGCGAGGCGGTAAGGTGCAGGATGGGAGTGGCGGTGGAGTAGAGAATGTAGTGGGAATGTTGGAGGGTGGCAGGAGGTCGTGTGGCGGTAGGAGTGAGGGGTTACCACAGTTACGTACTCCGCCGCAGGTTGCAAGCCGCAAGGAACACTGATTCGCTCCACTTGCGGTTACCGGGATGTACGTAGCTGCGATTAATTGGATTACAGACGAGGCAAAGGAAATAAATTACATTTGAAGATCGCAAGCAAGGTAGGAAGGATTTCTCATGGCAGGGAAAGACTCGCTTGAGTGTAATATCCGCTTAAGAGTGGAAAAAAAAGGACAATAATTTTTGAGACATCAGCATTTCATTTCCTCTTAAAACGCTGGTACGGTATATTTTACATCCCCTTTTCTCAGTATTATTATGAAATTCACTTTTCATTTCTTGTATCACAGATATTAACATTTCATTGTATTGCGTTTTAGCGAAACCATATGCTGCTTGCCTGACAAGTGAACATTACATATGAAATAAGACCCATCATAACGTTGAAGCCGAGGTGACATTGAGATGAGATGCACTGCAACGGAGATGAACACTGAGGCAGGAGAAGCAAAGCGCTGCAGGCAAGCATTCGGTAAGGACAAGGCAGGTAAGGAGCATTTCAACGAGTCCCGAGCAGACGCGAGGAACGCGAAAATAAGACCTGCATGAGGCAAATTTTGAAACAAATGGAATGAACCTTAAAAAAGGCACATATTTGAAAAAAATAATATTACTGGACCTTAATTACTTGAAATCAAACACATCAACAATAAACAAACTTCGATATCGGTGTTTTATTGGGGGATGAATGATATCTCTCTTAAAATAAGGGAAGCAGGCTGGAGGTAAAACTGCATAATGGTGGCCACATTGAGAAGCCAAGTTATACCCAACTCCTGCACGTAAACTAGATTAGAACTTAGAGAAGAACTTGATAGTTTCAGGGATATGGGGGTGAGGGGGAGATGCAGAGATGAGAGAGAGAGAGAGATGAGAGAGAGAGAGAGAGAGAGAGAGAGAGAGAGAGCGAGCGAGCGAGGGAGGGAGGGAGGGAGGGAGGGAGGGAGGGAGGGAGGGAGAGAGAGAGAGAGAGAGAGAGAGAGAGAGAGGAGAGAGGAGGAGAGAGAGAGAGAGAGAGAGAGAGAGAGAGAGAGAGAGAGAGAGAGAGAGAGAGAGAGAGAGAGAGAGAGAGAGAGAGAGAGAGAGAGAGAGAGAGAGAGAGAGAGAGAGAGAGAGAGAGAGAGAGAGAGAGAGAGAGAGAGAGAGAGAGAGGAGAGAGAGAGAGAGGAGAGAGAGAGGAGAAGAGAGAGAGAGAGAGAGAGAGAGAGAGAGAGAGAGCAACATGCAAGTCAAGGAGCAGAACAAGACACGAGGCACCAAGTATGGAGAGGTGGGAGATAAAAACATAAATAATGGCATAAGAATCTGCAACCTTGATATCATTATGGAGGACAGCGTATTAATGAAAGGAAATCAGGTGTGTGTGTGTGTGTGTGTGTGTGTGTGTGTGTGTGTGTGTGTGTGTGTGTGTGTGTGTGTGTGTGTGTGTGTGACAGGAGGGTGGCAGTATAGGGAGGATTCACCGTCAAGGTTTACAAAGTTACCTGGCCAAGCGTAGTGGTAAGTGTACTCCCACCTGTCCTTGTGCTTGGATGTGCCCCATTCACACTTTTCTTCCCGGTCCACGTTTACCAAGGTGACATGGCAGCATCCGGTACTATACAGACCCTAGCACCACACTCTACTTTCTAGCTGCTCTGTCTGTTGCCTTTGCCTATAGTAGTTCGATGCATTTTTTCTCTGTCTCTCCTTTGTTCGACTAATCCTTAGACAGCAACTCCCACGGCGGTATCCCACAGGCCACAGTGACCGTGCCTGACGGGCGGGTCTGACACTTGTCCTGTCATCCTCAGTGTGTCTAACGTGAATGCAGAACACCTGTGGCTTCAACCTATGCAAAACATTTTTTGTTTTTTTTATCCAGTGTTATATAATTTCCCGGGAAACATCCACTCGCAAATATTTTTGTTGTTGTTGCTGTTGTTATTGTTGTTATTATTGTTTTTGTTGTTGTTGTTGTGGTAGTGGTGAAAACACTCCGCTGATAATTTCAACGTCCATGAATCTTGTTAACAACGAAAAATAAAGTAATTAATTTGTAATATTTTAACGTAGGCGGAAGTAACTAATTAGTATGTATTTAATTCACAAACAAATTTTACAAATAACCATCATCATTTCCCAGTGTGTGACAGCCACCGCCTGCAACACTTTGAAAGCACTGTGTTTCGCCTCCTTTACCCTCCCATCACCAAAGCTTAAAAACTGATCGGCCTGTATATCATTACTTCACAAAAACGTGTTATTTATTAGACAACATTCCATGTATTTTGTCGGCAAAAAGGCTTAAAAAAAAGAGTCGAGTTTTCTTGTTGCTTCTGAGCCTTCTGGCCTCGACCCCTGGAATCCTGAGTTCATCTGCGTAATGTAACACGTGTGCCAGTGAGTGATCCGGCGGCAGGAAGAAAGCAGCTTCTCAGGATCATCAGTGTGTGAGGAAGCACTGAAGAAGAAATGAACACAACAACTGGAATCTACATTTTTTTTCTATAATTATTGAATGAAGAGATCGAAGGAAAGTTTTTTTTTTTTTATAACGCATTGATTAATAAAACGAGTGAATCTGTATATTTTAGTATAACTATTGTGTGGAGAGAACTACTAAGCTTCACCATCTTATAACTCTCTAAGCTTCATTATTTTAAAACTCATAATTACTGTAAAGTTTTTCGTCTTTAATTTCCAAACACAAGGCCCACTGACCTCACTAGGACGTAGCTGCTAAGTTGCTACTGTCGGGGTAACACCTAAGCAGCCTTCGTAAAAATAAAGACATCGTAAGCACTGATAGGATGTGGTGTTGGTGTTGGTGGTGATGATGGTGGTGGTGATGGTGGTGGTAGCCGTAGTGGAGGCACCTGCGTCCTACCTCTGCAATAACTTTGTTAAACTTGCTGTTATCCGTCAGTTCGGGTGCATGTTGGTGACGAGCGGAATCATGTTTACAATGACTCTCACTGGTTAGCCTTCCGCCCCCCTGCCCTGCCAGTCCATGCTGTTCAGGCCGCCTGCTGTTACTCAATCCCCCCTACAAAGCCACAACAATATGGGGTGGTGGAAAACACGAAGGGTCATCTTGCAACACTTGACTGATTGACAGAAATGACTGGCGGTGCAACTCAAATCTCCTGCCACACACAGCTCTTTTCCCCTCGCCGCGAACACTCCACGCTCCACACTCCAGCGGTGTCTCTCTGTTACTTGTATAAAGTGTCCGTGAAATGGAAGGGAAAGAATAAAGCCACACCTCCGCGGGACTAGAGCCCTTGGCGGCGGCGGCGGTGTTCGTGCCAACACTCTCCCCTACACACGCGGAACAGATTTTAATTGTTTTCTCCATAACGTTCGTACGCCGTTTTGCCTTTTCCTATTCCATTCACTCCTCACTGTACAGTTCATCCAAGATATCAACACATCGGGAATTAGTATAACAAAATGTAAATAGATAAATAAATATATAGATAAATAAATAAAATAGAGAATAAATAAATTGAATAAAAAAACAATCAAACGTTACTGAATAGTATATAACTAGAGTACAAAGCCAATCTTTCCTGTGAGTCAATAGATGATTAACACATTGAAAGAAAACAAGTATCTTTATATATAATAATACTATTCTTTATCACATAATATTTGTATTTTTTATACGTAATATTAGTATTACATCACTCCTTCTTTACCACTGTGATCAAAAAATACCCATGTGTCAATAATATCCTGTAGCAGTTTATTTCTAGTAGTAAAAAAGTGTTTTTCTCTCAATGGTGGGGTAGGACAGCCAGCAGCTGCAAATCCTTGAAGCAGCACGAAGTGCCACGGCCTTCACTAAGTGCCTGAGTCACGCATTATCCAAGAGCAAAGTAGAAAAAAGTTCAAGGAAGGCTGGAAAAAATACCAAGAAACTTACGGATTAATTTATTTATAGAAATTTCCTTCTAAAAACAACCAACATAAATACCGAGATATTAATAGCCGTATACGGATACGATGCAAATATGTATATCCGTTAGCACATACACACACACACACACACACACACACACACACACACACACACACACACACACACACACACACACACACACACACACACACACACACACACACACACACTAATGCATGAGTAGATGCTCCTGAATCAACACTTGTATTTTATTCGGTAAAATGACTATCAAAGATTGTTGATGCGTGATGAAAAATCAAATACCAAACCAATACATTATGTTAATCAAATGTAAGGGAGTGAGGATCACGATGCACTTCATCTACAACAGCAATCAAGGCATTACTAGTGGAGGCGGTGCAGAAGGCGTACTGGGGAGCTGCTGCCCTCACCGTGACCTCTGTTCACTGAGTAGCCAGTCACGGCCTGTCTGGACACAACCTTACTGTGCGTGATTCATATGAAATTAATAAAAAACTGCGTTCATTTTAGACACTTTAACCTCCTATAACAATATGATGATGAACTGATTCCGATGTCGATATTTTCAGTAAAAACAATATCAAACAGATCTCGTTAGTGTGTCATTTAACTTGCAGTCTGGAGTAAAACTAATTATAATTTATCTTTTTCCTGCTAACTGAAAGCTTAGGAGCCACCAAGGGAGTCAATGTCGATGATGAAAAACTTTATAAAAAAAAAAGTGT
>JAPQNM010000048.1:1796748-1799248 GCA_029783475.1 Metacarcinus magister
AATACATATTAACATTATCTTTGCATACATTAGGGACTCTTCATATATACGTTCATAATAATTTTTTTTTTTTTTCAGTGAAGTTTTGACGATGAATATTCCTTTACGAGGCATAACACAACAGAGGGGCACACTGCTAAATCTAAAGGATAATAAATTACTCATCGACCCGAGAGACTAATGTTACTAAATACTTGAGTGTTCGATATAACAAAGCATTAGTGTGTGTGCATGAGAGAGAGAGAGAGAGAGAGAGAGAGAGAGAGAGAGAGAGAGAGAGAGAGAGAGAGAGAGAGAGAGAGAGAGAGAGAGAGAGAGAGAGAGAGAGAGAGAGAGAGAGAGAGAGAGAGAGAGAGAGAGAGAGAGAGAGAGAGAGAGAGAGAGAGAGACAGTTTGACACATGCTTAACTTGATCATATTTCTATAAGTTTTCTGAGGATCTCTCTATACATGGCATTATTATACCTTCATGCTTACCTTCCCCCATGAGTTTGAGTTAACATATTCATGGTCATTCGCTATTCCATCGCAAATGACTTTCCTGACGCCCGTGCATGTTCCTTCTTAATGAAACACTGACTCGATCTTTACTTTTTATTCCAAACTTCACTACTTATATTCTAATTTATTTTTGCTGTTGGAGGAGGAGAAGGAGGAGGAGGAGGATGAAGGGGAGGAGGAAGAGGAGGAGGAGGAGGAGGAGGAGGAGGAGGAGGAGGAGGAGGAGGAGGAGGAGGAGGAGGAGGAGGAGGAGGAGGAGGAGGAGTTGGAGGAGAAGGAGGAGGAGGAAGAGGAAAAGGAGGAGGAGGAGGAGGAGGAGGAGGAGGAGGAGGAGGAGGAGGTGGAAGAGGAGGAGGAGGGCAAGAAGTAATAATCTTCGTGATTACTTTTCTCCTTGTAATATGGGCCTCTTCATTTATCACAATTTTCTTGTTTACTTTCATTACTTATCTTGCCTCCGGCGTTTGGCTGGAGGCGTACGTACCCTTAGGGCGCCCCAGGGAGCCGGCGGAGGCGATGCAGCAGAGCAGCAACGTGAGGAAGTACCCATGCGAAGCCACACCACGCATGCGCACTGTTTGCTCTTCGAATCAATAGCCACCGTATTATTAATTACCTCCTCATTATGGCTGGGTCAACACTAATTTAGCGCTTCACCTGATGCTTCAGAGCGGAAAACAAGACAAATAACCAGCCAATGGGAGGCCTTGTTCGGCAACGTGATATGGGGGCAGCAAGGCGGTCTGCGTGCATCGTAGAAATTATACTCGCTGCGTCCGGCCGCTCTCCATATGGCAACACTCCCTTGCCAAGGCGCGCCATAGCCCACAATATCACGATATTTCTCTATCCATCAAGTGCCAGACGCCGCACCTTCCTTGAATATGACTTTTTTTTCGAACTCGTCACTTTGCCAACGTCGGGAGAAAGGTGAAACAGAGTGACTGCATTAGGACGGCTGGGAACGAGTTTATGAGAGTAGTTTAGCCAAATCGGCCATGAAGGGTGAAAAATATAGAAGCAATACTGGAGACTGGCTAAAAGGCTGACACTGACCTACCCCAACACTTAGTTATATCAGATACACCCCAGCCCCCTTTTCCAACTTTTATTTCAGTAATCTTCAGTGTCTGGAATCCATGACTAACCATAAGGTAACTCTCACTTTCCAACCCTCTTCTCTAAGGCACTCGACCTAACAGGCAGTAACACCAAGAAGGATGTAATCTGTTTTATTATTCGTGTCTGCTGATGTCAAGAACACCTGCTTCTCCCCCTCGTCGGGTTCAGACGCGAACATGACGCAGTGGCAGAATTCATATGTCATAGAACCGTGCATGGTGGGTCGCGGGAGGGACCGGACACCCGCCGATTGGGTACATTGCCATGGCGATGTGCACCTCACCTCAAGGTCTGCGTGTCTGTTTTACCAACTCCGGCGCTCCACGATACGGCAGTCAGCATGTGTTTGATCCCTGGGTTATCTACACGCACAAGCAGCATTCAAAGCATCCATTCACCCATTTAAAAGTGTGTAACGAAAAGTATTCCCTTTAACAGTCCCAAACAAACAAACAAACAAATATATACAATTCAATACCGAGAGGCAAGCAAACGTTTTCAAGCTTGTCCAGATTCACACAGCAAACACTTTACAGCAGCAGGTAAACAGTTCGACATCCTCCTGAAGCAAACAAATATGCCCACAACCATACTGGAAAGAAGAGAACCCTTTCATAACAAGTCCAAAGGCAAACACCCTCCTTCCACGACTACCAGACACAGGATATCAGTGTACAGTATAAGTAGTCAAACCTGCCCTTCCTTCTCTTCCCTCGCTACAAATTATAAAAAAAACCAATCCTATGCACTCTGCTTGGTAAGTCGCCATGTCATGCCTCATATTACAAACAAATAATTTTATATACAACTACTGTGCCACAACACATAATGCAGCCTTCCTCCAACACAGGAACACACAGACTATATGATACGAGCC
>JAPQNM010000048.1:1804248-1864248 GCA_029783475.1 Metacarcinus magister
GAGGAAGGACGGATGGCTGCACTAATCATCGCCATCATCACCCTCTTCATCCCAGTGGTTATAACGCCCGCTAGCACGCACGTCCTCACCTAACTACACCCTGCAACACCGCCACATCCACACAATCATCTTCTGCTCCTCCTCCTCCTTATCCTTTGCCACCACTTCCTCCTTTCCTTTCTGTTCTCATCCTAAACGCCCGTGAAACATACATACCCACACACACACACACACACACACACACACATAAAACAGAAAGAAAAAAAAACAGCACTGAACCCAGCTCCAATCTCAGTCTTCCCAATTGAGGACAAAACTCATTAATATTAATCAGCAGAATATTAATTAAAGTATACAAGCGCACTACAGGCATCGATATATATATGCATAAAGTAGAAAATAAATTAATCTCCGCCTTGTGATTGATGAGTAAGCAGTCATTTGGCCGCGAGCGCGTTAGTCACTGTCGGGGCACAAGCGATAAATAAACGACATCAGGACACCCGCAATATCTGTGCCAAGAGACAACCGTGTCCGCCATGCAAGGAAAGATGATCACGGGTCGGCTCGGCGGAGGGAAACGGTTCATCTTGCAGGGGCGCAGGAATCTCCTGGCCTAGACACCGTTGCCGCAGCCTGTTACGCACACAATTGTAGTAGGTGTTCGGTCCATCTTGCTGTCTTGGGTACATTGTGAGGCGCGTGACACAGGTGGAGGATCAGTAGAGTGGACTAATATATTTGTTATGTGGTGTGATCCATCTTGTTCGAGGCGGTACTACTACTACTACTACTACTACTACTACTACTACTACTACTACTACTACTACTACTACTACTGCTGCTGCTGCTACTTCTTTTTCTACGCTCTGTTTGATGCCGGCTCTCCTCAAGGCCACCCCAATCCCCACTGATAAAGAAATATTTACGAGGAGGTTGACACAATTTGGTTCACCCTTGGAAGAGTATACAGTGGACACCAGGGATAGCGAGCCAACGAGCGCCTCACAAACCACTACACAACTGAGGTTTAGTGCTTTGTCTTCCTTTTAACTGCATAGCTTGAAAGGAAAGTGATACCATCTTGACGTACTTACACACACACAACACTCAATAGGTTACAGTGACTTTCTGGGGAGACTTTCATACTTTTAACGTCAAGCTTCTCTTCCTTAACCCACGCCATACACCAGCCTCACGCACCTTACATTGACGAGCAACACCTGGCAGTAGCAGCAGTAGAAGTAGCTTTAGGTAACTCATCTACATAAGCAAACAAACAAAATATATCTTCGTATTTCCTTACAGTAACAAGAAAAATGTGTGACGCTAATGCCTAACGCGTGCAATTAAATTTTACCAACCAACATCAGCGGCACGAAAACAACAATAGCGAAGAAAAAGCCTGTGGTCCACGTCACTTCCATTGGGTGATCATCGAAGGCTGTTAAGTCATTACCACCTCATTACGATAATTGAAAATCTTTAATGAGGTCAATTAGCATCTTGGTAGTGGCGGGCATCTTCACTCTCAAACTTTTTACTGCGAGGACGAGGTATTGATTGTGTGTAGTGTTTAGTGTGTGTGTGTGTGTGTGTGTGTGTGTGTGTGTGTGTGTGTGTGTGTGTGTGTGTGTGTGTGTGTGTGTGTGTGTGTGTGTGTGTGTGTGTGTGTGTGTGTGTGTGTGTGTGTGTGTGTGTGCGCACGCCCCACTGAGGTCTTTACATTGCTGTATTTACCAAGTTACAAAATTTGGTATTATTCAGTGTTCTCCTGCCTTCCTATCAGCCTTTATCCAGCTTTAACTGCATGTGTGTTTCTTTGCTGGCACTGCTTCTGCCTTCAATCTATTACACACATATAGGGGAAACAACTTCTTTATATTATTTATACTTTCTATTGTTTTTTTCTTCTTCATCTTACCTCGACATTTCTATCACCTTGTTTAAACTTCCTTATTCCTTAAACATCATAATCATTTTTTCTCTCTCCTTCCCATATTGCAGGAAATAATCTTTTTTTTCCAATACATGCTTAAAGGACAACTCTTTCAAGTTTGATAATTTTCATGACCACTCTGACTTTTGTCGCGTGACCACACCACAGCTGTATCCTCAACTATGATCGGATCAAACAGATCTTCACACGTGTAGTTAGGAGTCACTTGTATGTTTACCATCAACCACCATGCACCTTCGGTTACCTTATTAATAGGGTTTTCTGGTGGTAGATCTTTATGTATCATCATAACCTAAACTCGTCTCTTCCTCAGCTTTACTATTTATCTCAACTATAATCTTGGAATTTAACTAATCTGTAAGGCAATCTTGTTCCTCAGGATTGTTTTCATATTTCTTCCTATCAAGTAACTTGCAATTGATTTCACCAACGTCCCCTGCACCCATCCATGAATATTTAATTATCTATACAATATTTAATTTGAAATACGAAGCATCATCATTATCATAATTTATTAATCAGATCAATATAGATAGTGCGTGTGTGTGTGTGTGTGTGTGTGTGTGTGTGTGTGTGTGTGTGTCATTCACCAAGGCCTTCAGGATCACGCGCTGGACAGCCAGCCATTACCCTCCCGGAGAGCGTTTATAACCCCATCCTCTTGCTCATAGAAGACAGTAATAACTTAGACATCAATATAAACTTTGCATCTTGAGCGAGGCGTGAACCTCAGCTGGCCGTGACAGGCCGGGACGTTACCACTAAGCTACCAAGCAATGTGTGTGTGTGTGTGTGTATGTGTGTGTGTGTGTGTGTGTGTGTGTGTGTATGTGTGTGTGTGTGTGTGTGTGTGTGTGTGTGTGTGTGTGTGTGTGTGTGTGTGTGTGTGTGTGTGTGTGTGTGTGTGTGTGTGTGTGTGTGTGTGTGTGTGTATGTATGTATGTGTGCGTGTGTGCAGCAAGTAATGATAGCAATGTTAGTGGTGTAGTACAGGCGGCGTGGCAGCACCACAAGCAGCACTACAGCAAAGGATGGGAGGGCAACCAACACGTACAATCCGTGCAAGATAATGAAGGGTCTGCTCTGTTCGCTCAAAGTTACACTTCCGGAGCCTCGCTAAGTGGACGAGGACAGCTTCGCCTCGGTCACTGCCTACGGCCCAGAGCTAAGTGTCCCACAATTTCCTTGCATGTTTGGGAGAAGAGAGGGGAGGGGAAGGGAAGGAAAGGGAGGAGTAGGGTGGGGAATGAGAGGGATCTGAGAAGGAAGGCCAATCTGTCACTGACACTCGTGGGCAAATCACGCATCTTAGCATAGATTACGCACACACGGACATAAGTGCACACATTTTTGTGTTTACTTTTACATGTCGTGATTTATTGTCGCCGTCCCCCATGAATCAATTTGCAGAACCGCATTACACTGGACATAACAGACCTCACTCAGCTGAGTGTTCTTATCAGTGGTAACACATGTCATAAACACGACACCTTACTGGGTTTAAATATTCACAACTATGCACTACACTGAAAGGGCCGCCTGGTGCTGAGCTTCGTGCAGGGAGCCTCGCCCCTGATTGCAGCTTGTAGAGCCCCTCATCCACACAGCGGCCGTAGCACACTTCCTTTCTGACGTCCAGCCACATCCGTCTTACCCACACGAACCTAGCCTGGCCGACGCGGCCATTAAGACGGCCACACAAATAAGGCCATATTTTCCGGTTGTTGATAATGGCGGCGGTGAGCCAGAGCCACACGCGAGGCGGCCCTCCCCCTTACCCCTCACCCTGACCCACCGGCTGCTGGACTCTCACACGCGGGGGGCGAGGACAGGTTACTGCTGCTCGTGATGAAGACGGCGTGCCAGATAACGTCGACTTACGTGCACGAGCCTTGTAAATATATTGTATGGCATGACTGGTGGCGGTGGTGGTGGTGTATAAGTCCTGGAGCTTCGCCACAATGAAGAAAATAACGTGTGTATTGATCTTTAGCATGTTTATCTGCAGCGGGGATATCATTGCAATGTAAATTTATAATGCATGTATATGGAAATAATGAGTGAGGTGTTGACAGTTGCGCAGTGGTAGTGGTTACAGTGTGGTGATAGTGGTGATGAAGAAGGTCAGTGTGATGAATTAATTGTTTACATAATGCCGAAAGATGATGATGATGTCATAAGGGATCATCTGATAAATACATTTTATACATATTTTTGTACATATTGGTCCGTGTGTGCAGCTGAGCCTCGTAATGTGATGATGATGTGGCATTTATAGCTGAGCCTCAAGCATGATCGTGTTCCTCTCCGTGTGCAGCCGCGTTGTTGACTGATTTAAAACACTGAGCGAAGCGGATGAGTTTATTCTGGTGTTTTTACCATCACATTTACTTCATATTTTCATGTTCGTTTTCTCTTTTTTCTTTTTACATCGTTTAGCAGTTTGATTATATATTTTCTCGTAGTACTTCCCCACTATGTCATTCATACTTTCTATTCAGTTTTACATTTTTGCTTCCTTTGAATAACAAAATGATAATTGAGCTATTTTCATTGTTGTATCACACGCTACCTTTTATTCATTTTCATACAAAACATTCACGTGGCGTCCTCCCCCTCTATCTTCAATCAATTCTTATCTGTCTCCCTACCTCTCATTTGCACCACTTTTTAAATATTTCTCCATCAGCTGTTCTGACTCCCTTTCCCCCTTTACACCCCTTTTAGGACCTTCCTCCAACTCTTACCCCTTCGTCATCTACCCTCCTGCACCTTTTCTCCTTCGCATTCCCTCCCCCTCCCCCTCCCGCCTCCTCACGCAACACATGCTACCCACAGCTGTTAGTGGCGTCGACCACCACCGGTTTATCACCCAGTCTCCACGCCTCGTCCTTGCTTCTTCCTGCCTTCAGCGTTTCCTGATAAGCCCACCAGCCTCATAGAACAGCTCCTGGCGCATTAATCTTCATTTGCAGGAGCTCAGAAACCCGCTTCATTAAGGAGAGCAGACTTTTAACCGGTTCATATGGCGCCGACGGCAAAGGAGCCAGTCAGTGGACAAGCTCCTGGAGACCAAAATGGAGTGAGACTGTCAGAAGGTAATGGCACTACAGCGGTGTAAAAAAAAAATAAAGTTGGTGTATTGTCTTGGTGTTGTCAGATCTTAGGTGTCTGAGAAAAGCCTGTTTTAGGGAAGGTTCGGTGCGCCGCAAAGGTTGTGTGTCTGAGCCACCCTTGCAATATCTTTGTCGGCGGCCTGGAGGTCCTACAGCCGAGCATCAGTTGGTGAGTCGCCGGTGAGACACACGGCAATGGCAGCACAGGTGACGCTGGGCAAGTGGACACCATGCATCCCGCCATCTTGTTTTTCTAATAAATTTCTTCACCCCTCATTGGACGGAGGAAAGCCAATTATTTCACTACTATTTGTGTAAAATACATATAATAATAGGAACTCTATATCACTATTTACATATGACGTTAATATCCTTACAGGAAAAATTACATGTTTTTCTATACATTATTAGGACTAGTTAATTTTCCTCTAATTTCAATCCTTTTCCCCCCCTCCATCCCGTTTTTTTGCTTCTTCCTTGGTCCCATGAAAAACAGATAGCCAGGTGAGCGGCGTCCTGCAGGTGTGCTCCTGAACTCTCACCTCATTATGCCTCCTGCAAAAACCAAGCGTTGCATACACGTTGCATTGTTCTTCGGCACACTAACGTTAAACAGGGAAGGGTTGGGGGCAGATAGTCTTTAATATTAAGCCAAAAACACGAATTTCTAAGGAATAGCTGAGGAAATAGGCCATGAATCGGATGAAAACACGTGCAAATGTACTGAGCGATAAGGTGGTAACCAGAGCACCCCGACCTACCGTAATGTGTTATCAGGCAGGATGCACCACACTCGGCTACGTACCATAAGGTGGCGACTCAATGCTACGTGGTGTTGATGGCGTGATGGGATTACATAAGCGTGCAGATCCCTTCTTCTGTGATATGAATATACACGGTGTATATTTATATCCTTGTTTATTTTCTTGCCATAGGGTATAGTTCACTCAGGGCCCCTGACAACGATGGGTATACTGAAAAGGGGTGTTCGATTCATCCTCCTAATTTTCTGATATGGACCCAAGTACAGGCAGCGTCGACTGTGGTTCCTTTGTTGACTCAAAACTACATCAAACTCAAGAAAATACAGACCACAATCCGTACCTGAAGGTAAGGTCGCGAGGGTTGGGTACACGCTCGCCAGTACAGGTATGTACATACGTGTACCTAATTTCTCTGCTAGGCGTGGGGGGACGCATAGGTACAGACGGGCTACTGGCACTACCTTACACACTATAACTGTATATAGAGTGAAGCAGATGAGTGGTTGCGGAGTTAGCGTGGATATCGTGACTCTAGCCAAGGCCTATCTGGTGTTTTTCAAATTTTTTTTTTATGCGTTTTAAAACTGGATAAATGATATTCTTTAACACTGTTTTAAGACGCAACTCATGTCAATTAGAGCAACAAGAAAACAAATGTGAAACTAATGTAAAGTATGAGTAGGTATAATATTAATAAGTTGGTGTATAAGAATATAAACTATTTCTTCCATCACTCATATTTGTACACAGGTGGGCAGAACTATCATGATGCTCGTGCATCACGCCACTTCTGCGTCTTGCACTGATGGTTGTTCGTATTTACAAACTGTTATCTATATCTGAAAATAATAGTGATAAAAATACGAAAAAAAGACTGACTCAATGCATGTTAAAACCAGAATTTCATTTTCAGTGCTTGGAAATTTGCAAAAACAAGACATGACGGAAAAGAAGCAACATAAAAATATATAACTGCCAGAACAATAACAAATTCATTATTCCCATAAACTATGTTACTGCAGTTGGTAAACACTGTCCGATTATATTCTTTACAAAAAGAAACCATATTATCCATCAGATTACGTCTAAAGTAAACATTATAATTTTACAAATTAATTAAGGATATCACAGGGACATAAATAGTTATATATCTGCATCCAGACCACTCAGTGTAATGACTCTATTTGTAGCTAGTTTAGATGTAAGATGCAGCAGTATTTGAGGCACCTGATGCCACATTTGAGGTGGTTTAGTTACGCGATCAAGACCGACTCACAGTAACTTGAATACTGTCATGTCAGCACAAGAACCTTCGTCGGCAGCCTATTGCAAGCCTGAAATGAACACTCATTGCTACTAGACCTTCACTTTATCTTGATGACCTTGGACACCTACTGGCCGACTGACAGTGTCACCAAGATGGATTTGCGAGATACCATATACCGAAAATAGCTATGTTCACTGACTTATTTAGGTATGTTGTACTAATCCACCTTTCGTTAATAAAAAAAAAAAAAATTAACAAGTCCCTTTCACCTTACAAAAACACTCCCTTACAAGACACACCAAGTTCACTGTTCGCTGAGATATACAGAGGAGCACTTAAGTGTTAAGTACAGCATGTGACTAGACTACAATCAATATTCCTCATACTGACTGGATGCTAGGAATTGCTGTTTCCTGTAACGTCAACAAGGAAACACGCAACATGATACATTACTATATTCACCGTTCAACCTGGCTCCTGCTATTCATCACAGACCCCCAAGTGTTCTTACACCTGCGGGAACATTTTCATGGGCCAGTCTGCAGCCACCCTCCATGTTGCCGGTAATGTACCTCTGTCACTCCACTTCCTCCCCCCTTCCCTCCCCCCACACCTGCCACTCCACTGACAGCCATCACGCACACGACCCTCATGCAACACCCTCCCCCTTCCCTACACGGCAACACCATCACCACCACCATAATGTATAAATAATCAATGCCAAAAAGCAAGATGTATACACCTTTGAACACACACACACACACACACACACACACACACACACACACACACACACACACACACACACACCCACACCCACACACACACACACACACACACACATACACACACATACATACAGTCCCCATGACCACCACCACCACCACCATCATTGCCGTCGCCACAGCCATCATCTCCACGCAACACTCAAAACACCTGGCACTTCAAATCTACCACGTAGCAAAAGTAAGCTCGCACGTCTCCCTCGCATAAAAACAGCCCCACACTACAGGAAGCACGCACGCACACCCCAGACCCACCCCCACCAACCCATGGCTCATACACACATCCACCCGTTCACACAACACCCCTTCTTACATTTACACTCACCTATCCACCCACGCACCCAGTCTACCATCTCACACACACACACCCACACCCACACACACACACACACACACACACACACACACACACACACACACACACCCACCCACCCACCCACCCACCACCCACCCACCCACCCACCCACCCACCCACCCACACACACACACACACACACACACACACACACACACACACACACACACACACACACACACACCAGTTTCCTCTAAGTAATACTGAGGTAAGGAAAAAAATACATAAATAAATAAATGATAAAAAACAGGATCTGTACTAGCAATCAGACTCACCAAAAGATATGACTATGATGGGGGTTGTCAGTAGCAGGTGTTCAGGGAGGACACCTGTGTGAGTGTGAGTGTGTGTGTGTGTGTGTGTGTGTGTGTGTGTGTGTGTGTGTGTGTGTGTGTGTGTGTGTGTGTGTGTGTGTGTGTGTGTGTGTGTGTGTGAGTGTGTTTAACTACCAAACACAGGCAATCAAACATGTGCACAGTACTTACTATATATTGCCTCGTGCAGTGGTGCAGATGTACAAGAACAATAATGTATATGCGCTTCGAGGCTATCAATACAGTGCATGTAGATGGTGGAAAGAAAGGGAAGGCGGCAGGGAATGATGCAGAATAGTGATTACATGGTAAGTAGTTTCGTGTTGTAGAGAAGACATGAACATTTTTTGATGGCAGTAAATCCATCATGATAAACACTACATTTGAGACCTTGGAAAATTACACGCAAGACCGATGAGGTTGAGAGTAACGCCATATATTTTTGCGATTCTTCAAAAAACGATATTTCCATTAAGTTGTAAAGATTATTAATGAAATGAAAATGTTATTGTATGTAGAGATCCATCCTGAACCGTAGGCGTAACACGTGTTTATTAACACCCATATCACCAGCTTACTCTTTAACTTTATATCTAATTGACAAGTTAATGTATGATTATGCTAATCTATAGTAAGACAATGTTATTCTTGATATTTTTTTTATGGTCTTAGTGAAATTTTACACATCTTTGCAGCTCAACTTTTAAGGTTTTATTTTGTTATTATTAATGTATATCGAATATATTCATTATCAAAGTTTTCAAGTCTTTAAAGAAATTTTAAATGTTTCTTACATAAATGCTACAAGGCAAATATATGTTCATACGATACTAAACATTCTAAGGAGTACTTATATACATTGTAAATCAAGACATCATGCTGTATATAACAATGGTTAATTATCTTAGCGAATAAGTCTATCATTATTGTCATCATTATCATCATTATTATCATTATCATTACTATATTACTCTTATTACTAATATCATTATCATTATTATTATCATCATCATTGTTAAAATTAAAATTTTTATCATCAAAATTATAATCATATTTGTAAGGACAAACATTGTTACTGATAATGACTGAGGACAATACCCTCAAACCCTTTGCAAGGCAGTTATTGACAGTCCCCTGACCCTCTTCACGGCGTATTACAGTGACCACCTCCACTAAGTGTCCTACACACTTTGTACGCCCTGAGGCTCTGTCCAGGCAGGATGTCCCGCCGCACCCCCTGCCACGCCGAGACAAACAAACTCTCGCTGCACCAGTGAGTGAGAGACTCTCGCCTCGCCTCTCGCTTCCCATAAAGACAGGAATAGAGACAACAATAAATACATACACAATCTTGCCGGATATGGCACCAAGCAGCATAGAAAGAAAAAGCTACAGTATAATGGAAGACGTGGGGGTAATTTTCCGCCACTAGACTTGTATAGATAACACACATGAGCTCTCTCTCTCTCTCTCTCTCTCTCTCTCTCTCTCTCTCTCTCTCTCTCTCTCTCTCTCTCTCTCTCTCTCTTCTCTCTCTCTCTCTCTCTCTCTCTCTCTCTCTCTCTCTCTCTCTCTCTCTCTCTCTCTCTCTCTCTCTCTCTCTCTCTCTCTCTCTCTCTCTCTCTCTCTCTCTCTCTCTCTCTCATTTCTAACAAAATGTTAATTTTTAAAAAAATCTTACGACACAACATTAAATTACGGAATGTGGTAAAGAAAACGGACAAGAGTTGGGCGCGGGTGGTGTGTGTGCAGGCCTCCCCGAGGGGCGGGTGTGATAACACATACAAGGGAGAATGCGGCAAAGTGGCCATAATTACACCTGACATGAGGCCACCGATGCCGCACAGGTATTTATGGAGCGAAGAGAAACAAAAACAATATAGACGTAATTAAGGAATACGGACCACAAATGAACGTGAAGAACAAAGCTAGGAAAGAGAAACGCAGGAAAATATAACGTTAATATGTAATAATTTTCTGGTGTATATAATTAACTCAAATAATGGAATAAGAGTGATAACAGGGAAAGTGAAATTGAGGATAATAGGTGAAATGATAGTACGAAAAGTACAGGTATTGTGAGAGAGAGAGAGAGAGAGAGAGAGAGAGAGAGAGAGAGAGAGAGAGAGAGAGAGAGAGAGAGAGAGAGAGAGAGAGAGAGAGAGAGAGAGAGAGAGAGAGAGAGAGAGATAACGTTACAAATATTTCAACTAAACTTCACGTAATGACATGTTGATCATGATGAGAGAGAGTGTGTGTGTGTGTGTGTGTGGTGTGTGTGTGTGTGTGTGTGTGTGTGTGTGTGTGTGTGTGTGTGTGTGCGCACGCGCGATAAAGCTCTCATAAAAAACTACACAATAAAAATAATAAAAATAATAACAATAATAATAATAATAATAACAATAATAACAATAATAATAATAATACTGGCACTGATAAATGATGGCACACTGAGCCAAACACACAAAAAGGCAAACACACAAAAAGGCATCATAATCACAATTAAGACTAGTGTGGTGGAAGCATGGACAGGAAGTGGATTATGTGTAGCACAGAACATACACCTAAAGCTTCAAGCAGACCGGGCACACTCGGGCAGAATGTTCTCCTGCTACCTGCTCAACGACTCCCATGGTGGTGATTTCCCGGCACACACGCGGGGAGTTCGACGCGGGCATGGCGGCAGCGGGGGGCGGGGGCGGGGACGAGGGATTCACGGTTGAAAGGGCGGCAGGAACAGTGAACCAGAGTGAGCGAGTGTGAAGCCCTGACGATGGTGTGGGCGTGTCGCGTAGGTGGCGGAGTAATTGACCGTCTCTTTCTCTCTCTCTCTCTCTCTCTCTCTCTCTCTCTCTCTCTCTCTCTCTCTCTCTCTCTCTCTCTCTCTCTCTCTCTCTCTCTTTCTGTGTGTGTGTGTGTGTGTGTGTGTGTGTGTGTGTGTGTGTGTGTGTGTGTGTGTGTGTGTGTGTGTGTGTGTGTGTGTGTGTGTGTGTGTGTGTGTGTGTGTGTGTGTGTATGAACAGTTTTTAGTAAGGTGCATACAAGTGAGGAGAGATAGAGAAGAGTGGGTCAGTATGTGAAGCTGGTGCCTTTCAACTTGGTTTGATGAACATCGCTGCTTTGATTACTATAGAAGCTCCACGAAGAAGCGTCAGCCGGCGAGGGTGAGTTTTCCCTTCTTAGTTGTTTTGCAATGTTGGAATGGCTGAGCGTGTCCTCGGACAATATCGAGGAACGTACTATTTCAACAAAGGTTATGGGTCCTGTGTGCCGCCGGGAAAGGATATGTGTGAGGCTGAAGTGGAGGAGCGTCTGCCCTGCCCTCTTATTGTAGACGAAGGGGGACGTGGGAGGCAGACCATTTTTGGCGATTGTCAAGGCTAGCTTGTTGAATGCTGTAACGATGGATGGTGTTAATAAAAAAACGTGTGTGTGTGTGTGTGTGTGTGTGTGTGTGTGTGTGTGTGTGTGTGTGTGTGTGTGTGTGTGTGTGTGTGTGTGTGTGTGTGTGTGTGTGTGTGTGTGTGTGTAAAGAGGTGGCTTGTGTGTACACTGTGTGCCTGGGTCATCGTAGGAACAACATTATTGGAGGAGGAAAAGTTAAATTGATGCGACTCGCACAGGAACCTAACATGCTTAAGCCGACAGAAGTTTCTCTCGAGACCCCAGTGAGCAGGACGTCACTTGGTGTTATTTTCAGGCAGTATGTGAGGGGTCCGGGAGCTTAGTGACGCGGAGCCGGCCAGGAGAGCAAGGGTAAGGCAGCCCCTTAGCTACACCATCACCACCAACCTGCTTGTTCAGGTGCTGATGAAGGCCGTGTTATTGATAAGGCTTTTCTGGGAGTGTGATATGACTGTGCTCAATGGCTTACCCATGTTATATCAAGGACACTGGAGTGGTTTGGGGGATTAAAGGAGTAACGTATGCCCGAGCAAGTTGTAAAAATAATGCGATCCCAAACTTGATCCAAGACTCGAGTCTTGTTTAGATACCTAGTTGGTCAGAGGCACTTTGGCGGTCTAAAGAAATAGTAAAAAGAAAAAAAAAACGAATAATGGATGTTATGACACTTATTACAATCTTTTCTTGTTCTTTATGAGGAATTTTTAAACTCAAGTTCAGCTCCTCGACAAAAATGACGCCGGGCTGGCTCTGATCTCAGTCTGGTTGAGACCTGAGTTAAAGTTACGTGGAATCAATCTCTCAGCTAGTCGTTAAGAGATAAACTTGCAAACAATACATGATACCCTTTCGTAAGCCCACATAAAAAATACACGTGTTGAGAAGGGCACAACACGGCACGAGTTTCTCAGCGGCAGCGACACGAAACGGATAATCCTGTTGCGTGTCCTAACAATGCATTCAAACACGCCGAGGCGAACATTAGCTCCAAAAACACCGCAACTTAAGGCGGGTAACGAGCAGAGATCTGACTGGCATTCATAACCTTACACATAGAACGTACCTTGGCCAAGGATGTGCCCCGTCAATTAAGGTCTGGTTTACGAGGAGATAATCGCGACGACTGTGGGAGTAATTTTAAATCAAGAGAAGAGTATTGACCTTCCCATCAGCTTAAAATATTGATTTCTGAATTAACACTTGGGTTTAAAATCATCTTAGTCCCCCATCACCCCTGCGCCACCCAAGACTCTGTGCCTTGGGCTGCAGAGGACCCACGGTGCTATTTTCTATGCGGCAGCGGCTCCTAATGGTAGCCGCTGATTGGCGGTCATAATAGTGCATGTTAAGAGAGGGTTCTAAATGGCGGCTAATGAGTGGGACTAGAAACTGGTGAGTGGGACGCGTAGTATTGGCAGCGGAGAGGGATGTGCAATGGCGGCCGCTGAGTGGGGGTTATGATAGTAGGTGGGGAGAGGGGTTTATGATGGTGGCTGATGAGTGGGGGTCATTTACACAGAGTTCACTATGGCTCACGATCACTCCTACTTTTCAAGGCTTTCGTGACGCCTCTCGTGCAAGTGGCGTCACTGTGGGTGATGGAAGAGAGGGGAGAGGGAGGAAGAACAGAGGGTTGGGGATGAGAGGGGGAAGAAAGAATATGAGAAAAGGAGGAGCATAAAGAGGAGTAGGAGTAGAAGAGACGGGAGTGAGAAGGAAGTCGAGGAGAATTGGTGATTGTGAGGAGGAAAGGAGATGGAAGGGAGAAGAGAGGAAGAGCGGAAAGTATACATAGAAATTTATGATCGAAAAAAACCCCGTAAAATTGTGAAATAAATACGGAAGGAGAAAACGTAGGAATGGTTGAGAGAGAGAGAGAGAGAGAGAGAGAGAGAGAGAGAGAGAGAGAGAGAGAGAGAGAGAGAGAGAGAGAGAGAGAGAGAGAGAGAGAGAGAGAGAGAGAGAGAGAGAGAGAGAGAGAGAGAGAGAGAGAGAGAGAGAGTATTACGTATGTAGCAAAAGATGGAGACGGGAGACGCGTGGGGGGATACTACGCTGACGGTAGATAGAGAAAGGAAAGGGGTGGGTGGGGGTGGGAGTTGTGGCTCCTCGTGAGAACCCTGCTGTGGTCCACTTAGCGAGGCCTCGGAGTAGCATGACGAGACACCGCCAAGGGAACGCTGACCGCCGCCGCGAGACAGACCCTGAGACGCCCCTCCCCCTCCCATCACCACACGCGCAGCACTCAACAGATCCAAGCTTTCTTTTGTTCTCTCACGTTCTTTTTTTACGTTTATCTCATAAAAAAAAGGGTAAATCGTTGTGCGTGTGAGTCTTGTGTCTAAGAGGTGTGATCAAAAAGTTCTGAGACTACGTTTATAAAAAGGTAAAACTGTACCCGCCACGTTATCGAAACACCCAATTTCCATAGAGTCACCGTGCAGGTCGTCAGTAGCAAATGTTGTCCATCAGACGCCTCACATCATTACAGTAGAACTCGGCGTTGACAGTCTGACTCTTGGGATGAATTCACGGTCCACGACCACACGAATGTCGATAAAAGACGATGCTCATGCTTTCGGTCACTCTCTTGACCAGCCTCGCCTCCTCTGGTGTGGAGTAAGGGCAGTCCGGAGGTACAGTTGGTCGTGCGCATATGTAGAGCTCGGCGTTTGTAAGCAAACAGACGATTCCGGCTATCGCTTGGACCAAATACGATGTTGTTAATGTTTTTTGAGCGGTAGGTTTGGTTAATCTAGGTTATGTCAGGTTAAAAGTTAACAAACACATAGTTCTGCGCATCCACTGGGCCAACCGTGCCGCAGGACCTTCTATACCGTCGCACTGGCCTTGAAGAGTGCGAGGTTTTCTACTGCGAGGACTGTTGTTTGATTTCTGGGTTGTAACCATAGACCCAATGATGATTCTTGACAGGAAATTTGGGTCATCCCGGCCAAGTCAACAGAAATCCTCGCAGACTTCAACACGGTGCTGCTCCTGCACTGGATTAAGGAGGATGGGCATGAACTTAGCAGCGACGTATTGCATGTTCAAATTGAGCAGAAGGATTGCATGACCTTTTCCAAATGTCAGTAACTTCCTTGATGGTAATCCGGCGGTCCTGATGCACATATAGTTCATCTTTTCTTTCTTTACTTTCGTTCGTGGAGAATCGCACTAGACTCTTGTCATCCATCCGTGACGTTCTGCCTTTCTTGAATCACGCGAGTCCCACTTAAAACACCTCGGCTGGCTCAATGGTTCATGGACGTAGGCTTATGTTTGAGGTTCATAGCAAAATAGCAAGTAAGCACGTGAACATAGTCACAAAAACGATGATGACAGCGCGAAGCCACGTGACATGCGAACTCACAGGAGTTACTTTGCTCCTGCTGCGCACGCACGACCATTACCCGTTCGTTTGTTTGCAAAAGAAACGATTCGGAGCTTTTTGATCGTACCTCGTATGATTACGACTATTTTTGTACAGAGTTGGGTGTAGGTAATGCCATAACAATTTCCTTCATAGGAGACCGGTGAAGTATTACAAATTCTAATAAGGTAAATACCAACTCCATAAAATAAATGATAATAATAAAAACAATAACAATCATACAAGACTGAAAATTCATCACACAACAGAAAGGAAAACAGACATAATGGTTCAAATTCAGCGACAATACAGAAGGACAAAATACAAATGAATGAAGCTTGAAAGTCAAACAAGTGAAGCAAGCGAAGCAGGCAAAGCAAGCAAAGCAAGCGGGAAGGTAAACTAAGGCGCCAGCGACAGGGAAACTAATGGTGGGTCGCCTTCCCGCTCCCGCCGGCCTGCACGGGAGGCGTCCGCCGCTGAATATAAATTAATTAAACTCTCGATTTGATGCAAGACGGATGAGTAGCCCATTTTGCCATCTGGAGGACGGCTAGGAGAGCCTGACAGAGCTTATATCATTAATAATCATTGGTACAGTTACATGATGTGGCTTTCGCAATTGTGAAACCGTTGAGAATTACAGCGAGGCACAAAGCAGAGAACCAGTGATTAATGTGCACGGATATTCACGCCGGCGTTCACTATAAACTTTGCCACTCGGATATTCTATCACTCCCGCAATTAGGTGATGGCAACAGTGGGTGTCACAACATTCAACGCACGCACATACGCACGTACGGAAACACACACACACACACACACACACACACACACACACACACACACACACACACACACACACACACACACACACACACACAGTACCACATGCCACGGGCGAAGGATTCCCTGGAGACACACTTCCTCTCGGGTGTTCGCCACGGCGCCTGGCTACCCATTAACATTTCAATGCCTCGAGAGAACTGATTAATTGGCATGTGTTGGGTTCAGACCGGCACGAGGTTCTTGCCTCTCAAGCCTTGGCGGGGTGGATGCCTTACTGTTTACAGACAAGAGGATAACTTTGGTTCTGCTTGAGAAAATTCGTTGCACATAATACAAAGGTGTTGCACACTCAAAAATCCTTTACCATTAACATTTCCTACCTTTGTTTTAGTAATATCTTAATCAACGTGTCTTCTAGCTTTATGAATAGCCAAAAAAAAGTAATTTATCCGTGTTCAAGAATATTTATCTTGTGCATGTTCAAAAGGATAAGCTGATAACCATTAGGAGGGTAACACATACAATTATGTTTTTGCCACAACATTCGTTAAGTTAAATTAATCAGCAGGAGGCGAAAATTATGGTAAGATGCACAAAAATATCCTTCAGGCGCTTGGCAGAGACACGCCACGCCTCAATTCCGATGGTCTGATGTGCCTGTTACCTTGCCGATACCATCAGCAAATACGTTTATGTCAGCAGCAGGATAATAATGCACATTGATTAGATTTTCGTTTACGTTAATGCTCGCGTGTGCCTTCAGACTCAACCGTAAACTATGCAGCAGAGGAGGTCTGAGGAGGCACATCAGACCTTATGTTTACGCATGAATGTAAACTTTTAAGTCCTATGGGGTTCTCTTCTTGCTGCACTTGATCAAAATTACATTGAAAATCAATGTTTTGAGTAACAAGTAAAAGGTTTTAATTCCCTGTGTGACGCGCAGAACCTGTTTTGCAGGGAAGGGATCGCTACCTTCGTCTCTCACTTTCCTCTTCTCTCTACGGTGGTTATACGTTACTTTACTGAGAATGGTAACGATGACTCGGCTAAATACTTACGAGGAGGGAGGCCCGATAATTTTTTTTCCCTTAGTATGTCTAGCAGCACTTAGTGGTCTGCAAGGTCCTCCATGTCTGACACGCAAGGCTCTCCATACTCCGCTGCTCTCCACTAACACTTTCTCTTCGCACTTATCGTAACTGAAGTAGGCGTTGCATCATTTCGTAGTCTTAGAGTAATGTTCTACATTCACACACTTTATATATCTTTTTTCCCGCTTATGTGAAGTATTCGGCAACTGTTTGTGGAGAACGGCACGTCCCATAAATCTTACTTTTGCAATACGTGAAGGTGTTACTGAACCTTTCTTGCAGCTGCTGAGAGGCTTCACGTATTGCTTGTTCTGACCTCCGATGAATGGCAAGGAAAGGTGAAAGAAGACGCTAATACTACCCTGATGAGGTTGAGGGGACAAAATAAGTGTGTGCTTCCTCACCTGTAATGCTGCCGCAGCCTAACCCCTCAAGGAACCTGGCGTGCTTACCTGTAGAAGGAAGGCTTCATTAGTGTCACATAAGTTTAAGAGTCTTGCTTATATTTACCTTGTTACACGGTGTATTTATGTCATTTGTCTATAATGCTGTATATGTTACATGCTTTTTCACCTACAGTTAGATCAATGTAAGACTTGATGGAGGTCTAAGTATGTCTTTTTATGTCTCTCTGCCTGCTTGACTATCATACACACAAACAAACACTGCTTAAATCCTTCCATTATAATCCACAGTAATAACACACTCCCATTATTACACAAATACACTCCCTTTATTACACACACACACACCCACACACACACACACACACACACACACACACACACACACACACACACACACACACACACACACACACACACACACACACACACACACACACACACACACACACACACACACACACACACACACACACACACACACACACACGATTCGAACCCCCCAATGCCATAGCGTGAGAAAACATAACAGGGCGAGCCAACAAAAGGAAAGCTAGCGTCAAATAAATTGTTAGGGAACACTGTGGCCTCAAATAGGGTCATTATCACGTCAGCTTTCGTGGTGACCTCTGACCTCGGCCTTCCTTGCAGCGCGGTCCTGCTCTCCTTATACTGCACCAACATGTCTTCGCTTTCTCTCTATTATTTTATCAAGGCACACCGTTTCCCTGACACCTTATCAGACTCATCTACTTCCCCTACTCCTTCCAATATACTTTTACGGGAAGTTTTATGGAGCTACAAGTGAGCTGTCGACAGTTTTATTAGTGGTATATGTTTTTTTTTTTTTTTAAGTGGTCCCGTTCCTGTGCCAACTTATCAGGCCACTGTAAGCCGCCTTTCCTTCCTTCCCTCCCTCCTCCTTCCCCCAACAGACACCTTTCCGCCTCTTTCCAATTTATTATTACGGTGAAATTTATGGTACTACTAATTCTATTGAGCTTTCTACTCCTTTATTATTATTATTTCTTGTTACTTTCAAATCATTTTCTTTTCTCCGCCACTTCATCAGACTATATGTAGCTGTTTCTGCTTCTGTGGCTTCCGGACAAGGTGTTCTTTGGCTGAATGCTATGGAATCAGCTGCTGCAGAAGAGCGTGTAGCAGCGTACGTGCTAGGGCGTCGTGTATCACAGAGACGGAGGCAGGGGGGAGGGAGCTGAACAAGGCTTTAATAAGGGGCATAAGATAATAAGGAATTGGGGGCTGGGATTGAGAGAAATTTTAGATACAGCTATAGACGCACACACGCACGCACGCACGCACGCACGTACACACACACACACACACACACACACACACACACACACACACACACACACACACACACACACACACACACACACACACACACACACACAGGAGTGCAAAGGGTGGGATAGACAGGTGCGAAGAAGACTGTTAAAGCACGACTGACCTCTCACATTAAGAGTCACGCCGTCATACATGTTTAATGCCAGGAACTGTGAACACATTATTACATCCACCAATCTGTACTGGCGACATTGTGTATGATGTGGTATGGTGTGTGTGTGTGTGTGTGTGTGTGTGTGTGTGTGTGTGTGTGTGTGTGTGTGTGTGTGTGTGTGTGTGTGTGTGTGTGTGTGTGTGTGTGTGATTATTATTATTATTAGTATAAGTAATACTAATTATAATAGGAACAACAATAACAACAAAAATAATAATAATGATAATGCAATGACAACACTAACAATACTACTACTAATAATAAATATATATACATATGTGTGTATTGTTCCAGTCTTTGCATGTATTCCCCCTGTCTATCTCTCTCTTTTTTTTTTCCTGGCTTATTTTTATTTCCACCATTCGTCTTCGTCTCATTTACTGTTTTTCTCCGTGCTTGCCTTTCTATCAGTCGCCTGTAGTCCCTGTCTCGCCCGTGTATCTTAAATAATCCTCGTCTACCTTCCTTCGAGTCTTGCTGCCATTTCTTGACTCAGCATTTTTATTTCCATTCTTCCTTCTTTTTCCCGAATAAAACTGTTCCTTGCTTTTTATCTTCGACAGAAAGTTGCCTCCTCTTTCAATATATTTGTTTAGGTTTTATTTTTTCACTTGTTTATTTGTTATGATTCATCCGTATGTCATTCTTTACTTGCCTATCTGTACGTTGTATTTCTTTCATTGCCTTCACCTATCCTGACAAACTCACTATTTCATCCAACAATTAATGAGGAACACGCGAGTCGATGTCCTTCAGGTGCGATACAGGTGTGATTGCGTGCCGAGGCCCTTCACCTGGACATAACTCTTCCTCTACCTGCACCATCTCCTCCTCTTCTTCCTCTCTACTCCGAACTTAAGACCAAGAAGGCAATGTCCTAACCACTCCTTGCCGTGCATATGTATGTATGTATCAACAGGGAATCTTGTGAAGCCTTAGGTTAGATTCGCAACTAAACACCTGAACACACACAAGCAAAAAGAGTATGTAAATGAAGTCTGAAAACCTTCCCGAGAGACCGCCCCTCAAACCGGGATCGTCAGAGATGTAAAGTGCATCACGGAATTTCACTCACAATGATTTCGAGATGCAATAATCGCTCTGGACTCTTCCCGTAAGATCCTATTAGTGTAACCTCGCGTGATTACCTTGGTGATTATGCAAATGAGGTGGTGGGTGCCTCGGTAATACGGTCGTGCTTTGCAATTTTCTCTGCCATCCATTTCCAAGAGTCTGGCGTTGATTGAATACATCCTAGCGCCTCGAGACGGCGGGGCGATGGCGGGCGAGGCGAATAATTATGGTGCTGAGATGCAAAATATGACTTTGCCGGAATGACTGCAAAGTGAAGGCCAGCCAGAGTAGCATCGGAGGTAAACAAAGACAGGAAAGCAACAGAAAAGGGAGTTTAGTTAAAATATTCCCGGCAGTTGTGTATTCGTCTTAATGTTGACACGGTGTACAATCAGAGACAATGTAATGATGCACTTTTTGCGGACATGAAAGTTGCACGCAAACAATCATGCAGTGTACGTGCCAAACCTCCAAAACACACACACCCGTACATTGGAAATACATAAACATACACAACTGTCAGATAATACATACAAGAATGAAAGATGAATCGAAATAACCAACAATTTCTCTATACACCTCCCGTGGACTGTGGCAAGATTTACTTGTCATTTTTTCTCATAAGGAAACACGCTGACTGCTGCCATTACAGCGGTGACCTCAGCCCCATCTCGTGCGGGACCGAGTTGGTGTGAGGCCACAGTCACGCCATTAGAGTTCGGGGTCAGACAAGCTGGGAACCGGTGTGAATTCGGCTTAACACTTCCATTAAACGTCTTCACTTAATGTCTTTCGGTTTTTTTTTAAGAGAGAAATAAAAATTCAAGATAACTTGGTTGGATTCTGAACAACCTTAATGATTTAATCTTCGTCAAATCAACCTGCATTACCACAAGACCTTATCTGTTCCGTTCCCTGCTCCGGCCCGCTCAGACCACACGCCTGGGTCACGCCAAGACCAACCTCCCGCTAAGAATCAATTATCATGAACCAGAACACCTGTCGCGAGGCCTATTAACAGGTATAATCTTCCATGGTTTCATCCTCACTGTCGTCGTCTCCGCCATAAATGTCATCATCATCGTGTTACCTTGCGTTGTGTTAACATACCCAGATTTAGGCAGAACAGTAAAAGACACCACATCCTCGTTATGACAACCTAATCGAAATACACTCAGCGGAACAACTTCATCTTCCACAAAACACTAAATTCAACTACTTAGCTATTAACTTATTTTATTGTCATCATTATCTTTTTTATACGTCAGGTTGTTGTGAGACAAAAAACAACTAATCATAGAGGCTTGCTGCCTCACCTCACTTGAGACGTCACACTCAGGGCAACACCATTATTCGTGCACTAACACACACACACACACACACACATACACACACACACACACACACACACACACACACACACACACACACACACACACACACACACACACACACACACACACACACACACCTGCCAGATTCCCATCCTCTTCCCTTCCGCCTCTTATCTTACCACATCCGATAATAAAACGCCCTTCACCTTTCCGCCCCACATTCCTGTCCTGCCACATCACTATATGTTTGTTCCTGCTTTATCAACCGATGGAAGTCCTACGCATGCAAAGTAAAGTTTCGCATAATAAAAGGTTGACAGGTGTGGGGAAGAGTCTTCATGGCAAATTTAACCTTTATGAGGTAAGTGGTTTGGATGAAGACACAAGAAACACATGAAGATCGACAAGCCAATAGGCGGATAGACACACACAATAATAAAAAATAATAATAACATAAATAAATAATAACTATCATAGCCATCATCTATTTCTATTTTTTTTTTCTCACTGTCTCTTATATGTTACGTTGGGTTAGGTGATGTGAGGTTATATGAGGTTATGTTAGGTTAGGTTAGGTTCTGTCAAGTCAAGTTTGGTTTGGTTTATTTTTGTACAGGCTCGCACGTAGAGGCCCGTTTTTTTTTTTTTTTTTAAAGCATAGTTTACTCCTTGTTTTTCTCACTTTCCTATACAAATTCCATGATAGTTTTTCCATACTAGATGGTATCACTTCCTCTTCCGGCCAGCTTCGGCTGGAGGGAGGGGTGGGTGGGAAGGAGCCTTCCACTTTGCTGTCCTTTTGTCTCTATCAAATAGATATTATAGTAGTAGTGTAACTAAACAGACAGCCTCGTTAGGTCCAGTAGGACTGTTGCTGTCTGTTCTTCCTTTGTACTCCTTTGTATTCCTCTGTACCTTTAGCCAATCTAAAATTGTCTCCAGCGGACATGCAGTAGACTTCAAACATTTATTATTGTATTTTTTTTAACAGGTAAGATTAACTAAAGTGCTAAAAATGAATACGTACATTTTGGTCACGCAAAAATTTGATTGGTATAATTTCTGACATTCATCACGGAATGGTGTCATGATGGTGATGGATGAGAAACATTTAAAGTGTGTGGCGTTCATACTGTTATATAACGCTTGTTGGGGTTCGCCCACTAATGATATTATGACTATGGTTTAGTTAATGAGTGTATAATCCTGTATAAGCAACATGGCAATGAAGACTTTATCTTGTATTGAATCCTCCGCAGTTTTGTTACAGTTTGGAGAGATTATTAGTGTTCCCAGTAACCTGACGAGGCATGCTTGTGGATCAGTGAGTCACCGTCTCTCACAGCGACAACAACTATTCCCCTGAACCTAACCTTTTTATTGTGCAGTGTATGGTTGCAATTCAGTTAATAATATACGTGAAAATGTTCTTTTTATATTTTTTTTCGTAAGAATCAATATAATCTCTCTCTCTCTCTCTCTCTCTCTCTCTCTCTCTCTCTCTCTCTCTCTCTCTCTCTCTCTCTCTCTCTGTCTCTGTCTCTGTCTCTGTCTCTGTCTCTGTCTCTGTCTCTGTCTCTCTCTCTCTCTCTCTCTCTCTCTCTCTCTCTCTCTCTCTCTCTCTCTCTCTCTCTCTCTCTCTCTCTCTCTCTCTCTCTCTCTCTCTCTCTCTCTCTCTCTCTCTCTCTCTCTCTCTCTTTCTCTCTCTCTCTCTCAATATATATATATATATATATATATATATATATATATATATATATATATATAATCTAGTGCTTGGTTGCTGGGGTGGCAGCGGTGAGCTTTATGAAGCTTTGTTGAATCCGTGGCCGCATGTCGCACTGATTCGTCACGCGGCGCGCCACTCTACACCTGTGCCTGAATTTGCAACGCTGCATATGAGACGTGAAGCATGAATGATTTAGGCATATTAGGTGTGATTTACGGTAGCCATGACGTGCCTCTGTAAACTATGCTTCCGAAAATACCACCTGATCTCTCAGCGTAAACATTTTTTGTTAAAACATTCTGTTTATGGAATGTATTCTTTTCAATTTATAGATCTCAGTGATGAAAAAAAAATCAACGCTACCATTATATTGATTCTGGCCAGGTGGACCAGATGGGTCAGCGGGGGTCCTTCTTCAGTGGAGGTGCCAGGCAGAATGGTCTCAGTATAAATTCAAGTACCGCGGGCTGTTCCACGTCTTGAAAGGTGTAATTTGACTTCCTGCCTCGGTGCAAACTCCCCACTGAGTGATAACATCTGTAATATCGTATTATAACGTGTCTTTCCGAATTATCAACGGTGAAACAAAGAACTAAATTATATCTTTGGTAAAAAACAAATTAAAATTCGCCCTCTGCAATCAGTGGCTCCATTACATGCTTTAACTTTCTAAACTCAAACGTCGCCAGAATAGTGCTGATAAAACGAGCTAATTTACTTCTTCCAAATATGTACAGAAGGCAAATCGACCAAAGTTCTTTATTTGTCCTTTGAAATCTGCATATGTCAAGAATCCCAACTCTTACAACTTTTGAATCAGCGGCAGGACATTGTGACAGCCAGAGAAGGTGAGGGGCGGCGCAAGGGGAGGCAGAGCAGGATACAGCAGCGCAGGATAAGGCTGGATAGGTAAGAGAAAAGACCCTCAACGATATGATGAAAACGACAGAAACTACCAAAAGCTAAAATCGGCACATTCATGATTAATTACCTCTGCTAATGACAGTCATTAGCATACATACGATAGACGGGATAAGCAAATGGTTGTAATCAGTTACCTTGTGATGAAAGGGCTTTGATAATTACGGTAATTAGCAGTCCCCTGGCCTGAACATTACGCGGGTCACACATTAGGTAGCTTTTTTTTGACCAGATGACCTTGTAAAGGCCTAGTTCACCTGCCAGAAACCTTGTTAATAATCCCGGATTCAGCGGCAATTGGACTCAGAGACGAGTTAATAGAGACCTGGCATAATTTAGAGGTTAAAGGGGACACAGCTGGTTCAGGTGACAAGCTCCGCCTCGCCCACACCCACCTGCCTGCCCCTCTGCTGCACACACACACACGCACACGCGCACACACACACACATGAACACATACACACACACACACACACACACACACACACACACACACACACACACACACACACACACACACACACACACACACACACACGCACACACACACACACACATGAACACATACACATGCACATATACACACACATACACACATATACACACACACACACACACACACACACACACACACACACACACACACACACACACACACACACACACACACAGACACAGAAAAGTGGATGCATGTACACTTCTACACCATCGTATGCAAGTCGAATGCTCATCATGTGTAAGACCATAACTCAGGATGACCCTCACTACTGCCTTTCTATTCTATTTAATTTTGGTTTCCCTCTCCACAGTTCTCGCCTCAGACTACACACTCATTTCTCACCTCAGATTTCCCTTTCCTTCTCCCCTGTTCCCTATAGATTCCAGACATCTCTTTTTTGTTGCTCCTTCCTCCCCTACTAAATCGTTTTGTTTTTTTCTCCTGCCATGATGCTTCATTCCTTCCTCTCACAACCGCTTTCTCACTACCACCACACATTCTTTTCTCCTTAAAATCGTCCCTCGTCTTCCCCTCCAAACCATACCTTCTCCAGCTCCCTAACACTACCATTTCTCCCCCACCTCGTACGTCCCCATCGCTCCTTTCTCCCCCTCCCAATCGCCTCTTTCTTCCTTTTCCAAATGCCCCTTCGTTGTCTTTCCAAAACGCCCCTTCCTCCCTCTCCAAATCACCACTTTCTCCCCCTAATCGACGCATCTCTTCTCCCCTTCCTGAGCGTTCTTCCCAGCACGGTGGCGTCCCTCCCCTCACCCCGCAGGTCATGAAGGACTCGTTGTGAGAGCCGCGTCAGGAGTCGAAACATGCGCCGCTCTGAGTGACCTTGACGCCTCATCGTGACATTAAGTCGTAAAAATTAACAGCCTCACGCGACTATGGTGGCGAAATAAAAGACTGTTACTAAAGGAGCATAGACTGGGGAAATGACTTGTATTAAAGGATCAAAGATAAAAGACTGATAACAAAGGAACACGGGATGAAACGGTATTAACGTTTAAAAAAAATAGCACGAGGATATTTTTTTTTTATGAAGCGAAAATATAACAGGAAAGAATGACTTGGCAAATGTGAAACAAGAAATTAAAAAAAAAGGAACTGATAATAGGGAAGCTGAACGGACGTAAAAATAAAAAAGCTAATAATAGAAAAATAAAAGAAGCAAAGAAGACAACGAAAGAAGTACTAATTGAAAACGACGTTAATTCCTTCCCTCCGTTGCGCGCCCATTCTTGCCGCTGATAACTCCTGCTGCAAAATTCATCCTTGTCTACCACGCGCCTCAGCTTTTCTAATATTCCCGTTTAAAAATTGTAATGCGCGGGTGAGTGTTACTGGCAGACGACCTTCCATCATTATCTGAGTAAAAAAATAAAATGTGAGTCAGAGATCCTTAACAGTTTCAAAATGTACAATACGAGCGTTCCTGAAGCCACGACGGGCACAGCCAATCCTCCTCCCGCTGCCCGCTAGATCAAGTCAATTGATAAATTGACTCGTTGGTTTAAATTTAGCTTCAGCGTGACCTTGTGGCATGGTGGGCAGCTTGGGTGTAAGGACGAGTAAGGGGAAGGGAGGGAGAGAGGGAGGGAGGAGTGATGATAAGAAAATGTGGTAGGGAGGAAGGGAGGGACGTGTCATGCGGGAGAGAGGAATGGAGGGAGGGAGGAAAGGGGAGATGTGTGGAGGGAGGAAGAGAAAGGCACGTCATGAGGGTATGAACAACGAGGGTGGGACTCGTGATGAGGGGAGGAGAAGAATGTGTAGAATGGATAGAGAAGGACGTGTTATGAAGGGAGGGAAGGAGGGAGGGAGGCAGGGAAGGAGGGAGATAGGGATATTTGATGCTGGAGAGAAAGAACAGAGAGACTGATGATAACGTGAAAAAAATGAGGGAGGGAAGGAGGGAGGAATGAAGGATGAGGTATGAAGACAGAGGCATGATAGGAGGTATAAAGTTAGTGAGGAAGGCGACGGGGAGAGGAAGGGAAGATGAAGGCAGGAAAAAAAAACCATGCAATACAAAATATAATGAAATAACAGTAAACGTGACATTAAATTAAGAAAACAATTGAAAAAAAGATGGATGAGAAAATAACATTACGAAAAAATTATAACACATATGATAGAAGAACACCAAGAAAAAACAAACAAACAAAACTCAAAATACACATACATACACACATACATACATACATACATACATTTGGTTAAGAGAAACAAAATGGAACGCCCAGGGAATGAATTTCACTGACAAAAGAATAGAAAAGAGTAACAGGATAATTTGAGAGGATGAAATTGATACAAAGTAGGGCAATAGCGAGAAAATTGGCTTGAAGACGAATATGGCTAAATAAGAAAATATTGAGAGAGAGAGAGAGAGAGAGAGAGAGAGAGAGAGAGAGAGAGAGAGAGAGAGAGAGAGAGAGAGAGAGAGAGAGAGAGAGAGAGAGAGAGAGAGAGAGAGAGAGAGAGAGAGAGAGAGAGAGAGAGAGAGAGAGAGGTAGAAGGTGAGGAAGAAGAGGAGGCCCTTCTATGTCTCGGTCAGTATCTTCAATTCTCTCTCTCTCTCTCTCTCTCTCTCTCTCTCTCTCTCTCTCTCTCTCTCTCTCACGCATGACGACGAGTCCTCTCTTTCGGTGTAATGAAAGTCCTCTTCTTTACCCTCAACGAAAGTATGATTACTGGTCGCAAGCAAGAAGATGGTTATCCGCATGTCATAGCTTCCCTCCCTTCCCCCTTCCTTTAACCCCTCCACTTCCCCTTACACATACCTCCCCTTTCCTATCTCCACGAACCTATCTTTTCCTGCAACTCTCCCACTTACCTTTCCATTCCATCCACTCGCTCACTCCCTTGCTGTTTCTACACCACCCCTGTCCTTTCCTTTCCTTCCCCTTCCCTTCCCTTCCCTTCTCGTGTCTCCCCACCTCTCCCTTCCGCCTGATCCTGTTACCCAGCGGCGTCAAGGTCAGGCCAGCGAGGTATTTACATGCACCGCCATGCTGGAATTCTCAACATGTTTACGTGTGTACAGGGGCTTTAATTAATATCGTATTCATCTTCAATGGATGTTTAAAGATGATATATAGGGTACGGCATGAAGAGCCAGCAGGAGGAGGAGGAGGAGGACGAGGAGGAGAGGTGGAAAGGCTACGTGTGGGGGTGAAAGGGAGGTAGAGGTCGGGACAATAACCTCGTGACCTCCAGAAAGGATAAGAGACGATCATGTATGTATTAGCCAAGAGAAGGGATGTGTATATTTTCAGTTATGTGTGTGTATGTCTGTATGTATATATGTGTGTATGTGAGCAGCCATGTGTACGTGTGTGTGTGTGTGTGTGTGTGTGTGTGTGTGTGTGTGTGTGTGTGTGTGTGTGTGTGTGTACGTACGTGGGTTATGTCCATGTGCCCCAAGGTTGCGTCAGGGTTATAAGCTTTTGTATCTTTTTCGTATTATCTTTGGGTCGTCCTCTTCAGTTTCTTGATGCCTCCCTCCCAACCCCTCACTCCAACGCCACTCTTCTTATCTTCTCTCGTTTCCTTCACTCTTCCTCCACTCTTTTATCTTGCCTTTCCCTCTTCCCTCATTTCTTGCTCTCCTCCTTTCTCCTTTATTCTTTGCGTCTTCTTAACCTCACGTCTTTTCCTCCCTCTCTCTCTCTCTCTCTCTCTCTCTCTCTCTCTCTCTCTCTCTCTCTCTCTCTCTCTCTCTCTCTCTCTCTCTCTCTCTCTCTCTCTCTCTCTCTCGCATGATACTTCACGCTTGCTCCATCGAGTTAGATTCACGTCCTGCTTTTACTTACTTCGTCTCGTTTTCAGTCTAAACTATTTTTGTGTTTCTAGTTTCCTTTCATTCTTTTATTTACTCTATATTCCTTTCTCTGTTAACTTTCTTATCTTTCCTTTGTCTCTATTTCCCTTTCTCCCACTGACTTCTCTTTCTCCCCCTTCATCCTCTTTTCTTTCGTTTCTTCTTTTACTCCTTCTCACGCCTCTGCTCCCTTCTCCCCTAGCAAGCCCCTCCACCCTCACTCCCGCCCCGTCACCCCGTCCCTGCCGCCTCCACCCTCAAGCACCTCCCGTATCTCGACGCATTTTCCGTAAAACCCCACGGCACCTTGTCCTTCCTTTCTCCCCTTCATCGTCTTCTTTTATCTATCTTTCCTTCACCCCCGACGCCCCTAGCAGAGTCAACCTTGTTCCCTGCGGCCCCTTCGTCTCCCCTCGACACAGAAGCTGCAGTTCCCCGCCAAGTTGAGAGAGGCAACGTGGTACTGTCAATTGAGGTCTGATTTATGCACGATACTTACTCGGAGGCTTGTTAGCTACAACCCGTTCAAGAGGGTGGTCGATCCTGTCTCCCTCCCTCTCTTCCACTCACTGTTACGTGTGTGTGTGTGTGTGTGTGTGTGTGTGGGTGTGTGTGTGTGTGTGTGTGTGTTTGTGTGTATATGTGTGTGTATGTGTTAGAATTTGTGTGTGCTAGTGTGTTTGCGTGTATTGTATGCATATATATGTGTGTGTATGTGTGTGTGTGTGTGTGTGTGTGTGTGTGTGTGTGTGTGTGTGTGTGTGTGTGTGTGTGTAGAAAGAGGAGGGATGCGAGGCTTGAAGGGGATGTGTGCACATGTGTGGTGATTGAGTGTGTGCGTGCGTGCGTGCGTGCGAGCATGTGTGTGTGTGTGTGTGTGTGTGTGTGTGTGTGTATGTGTGTGTGTGTGTGTGTGTGTGTGTGTGTAAGAGGAGAGAGATAGAGAAAGAAGGGCAGGGTGTAGGTGAGGAGGCTGTCTACGTGCTACTCACCAAGGACGTCTCAATCCAATGTCACCAACGCTTGCATGTAACATTTCCTTCACGCCCCTTCGCCTGCCCTCCTGCTGCTTCAGGGATCAAGGGGTCAGGGGACAAGGACGAGGCGCAGGTCACCACCAAAGCACCACCAAAGACGCTGAGTGGGTATTCATTTCCCTGGTCATTTTGATGCCCAGGTGTTCGGGTGACCTTAGAGTTACTGCTTGTGGACGCTCATCGGGTCTGGCGCCGCTGAGTCTGTACGAAACTGATTTGACAGAGTTTGCCGGAGTGACACATGGCTTACTGGCTTTATGCAAGCTTCACTTCTTTTATAGTCTCGTTTAGAGCTATTTGCAAAGTTTTCTTGAACAGAGCTAGTCTTCAGAATAGACAGAAGTTGTGTGGACATTACTTGTTATTTATGGAAGGAAATAGTTTTGGAACCTTGGTGGATTTGTTCCCGCGTGATTTGATACACTCGTCAATGTCTGCAGGCCCTTCAAAGGGGATCGTGCTGTGTAAGCCATAGAGGTACAAGCGGCATGATAAAAGAAAAAAAGTTATTTCCCAAAGTATTTCCTTGACTGTGTAAGTGATACTATCAAATAACACTTGAATATATAGATAGAGTGCCTTACAGCACACTTTTGACTAAAAACTAAATCTGAAGTGGGTTTAATAGCTTTGCACACTTAAGAGCAAGCACTTGGTATACATTTACATTTACATTTATTAATAAACTCTTGGTACAGAATGCAGAACATCATAGGACGCCATCAAAATGCTGTCACTTCATGACTAAAACATCAACTTTACCTTAATAATATACATGTCACCGAGTCTAGCAGTTGCTATGGCTGTCTGTTGTGTGGGGGGGCGTGTTCCCCCTCCCCTCACTAGCGTCCACTCACCCTGTCTCATAAAACCTCTAATTATCTCCACATCTCTGCCGCGAGGTCATGTGGAGGGGGGTGGGGGAGGGATGAAGTGTCTGGCTGCGTGTATAATGTATCTGACTCCGTCTTTACGGCTGGAGAGAGTTAATGCCCCTCAAGCAGCCCTCCATCCCCTCCTCCTCCCCCACCCCGTCTCCCCCCCTCTCTCTCTCTCTCTCTCTCTCTCTCTCTCTCTCTCTCTCTCTCTCTCTCTCTCTCTCTCTCTCTGCTTCCCTCAACGCCCGTCCAGCCATTGCTACGTGCTTGAAAGATGATAGAGGCGATAATGGTTACTTTATGAAATGCCTTTCACAACTGCTCCTTTGTCACGTAAAGGGCGTCTGGTCAGTCATACCCGCGGCCGTCACTTCAACGGTGCCTGGTAGAGGAACATTTGGATACAGTCAAGCAGTCAACCACGTGTTCATCAGCAATAAAGGACAAACGTTCAACACAAATACGTGAAAACACCAACCGTCAATTAAGTGAGTATTAACAAGTATTATCCGTGTATAGTTTTTCTGATAATATTTCCTCTCCTTTATGTTTGTATTTGTATTAGATCCGCATTGTGTCTGTTGCCATCATTCATTCCTTATTTGTTTATATCGTTCACTTGGGGCGAAGCGACGCGAGCAAGGGGAGAGAGAGGGGAGTGTCATGGAATGGCCACTACTATGAGGGTTTTCTTAATTAAACACCAAGTTAGCGCAGCCTTCTTACTACCCTTGTGGTGGTCATGTTCCTTCCTAACCTGTTTCCTGCTTCAATTCAGTCACCATTAACTCTATTATTCATAATTCACGTTGTGTATGATTCCTTCCTTCAGACTTTCCCCATCAAGCTATGTTCTCTTTCATCCTCTTTCTCAATCCAATTTACAAATACACTTCTTAGCCTTAGTATTTACTCTTCATTCTTACCCCACCTCACACTTCGTCTCCCTGACAAGCAGTCGCCTCAGGACCGCTTCAAGCCTCCCTAACTGTACCACCACCTTGCCCTTCCCTCCTTCCTTCCCTCACCACCGCGCCGCGAGCTTCCTTACTATTTACCAAGAACCAACTAAGCGACACAGCCTTTGTTTACCATCTGGTGAGGCTCAGCTGACTACGCCTTCATCCCTCCTGACGCGAGAAATTTGCCCACCACCACCCACCACTTCCCTGGCCGTCAGCACCTCTCTCACCGTCAGCAAGTTTTCCTTTCATTAGTAATAGTCGTGTGGGGTCAGAGACTATGAGTAAGGGGACGTAGGGTGTCAGCATTAAAACTTGTTGTCAGCAGTGTCGCTGATTATTTCTGGATGGTGCTCGAGGTGAGTGAGACATAGGGAGGAGGAGGGATATGGCTGCACACACACACACACACACACACACACACACACACACACACACACACACACACACACACACACACACACACACACACACACACACACACACACTTCATGAAACGTGCAAGGGCTTAGGGCTTGGGGTTCACACTTTATTGCTTTATAATTACCATGAGGCTTTTGATAGTGTAATGAATATTAGGTGAACACTTTCCAGCTAACAGTACGAGAATACATGACACATGGACACTTCATTAAAAATCACTGCAAGGTAAAACAAAAAAAAACACATAATTGTTCTCTCAGAAAAGCCCCAAATAATTCGCAGGAGGAGGAAGAGGAGGAGGAGAAGGAGAGGATAAAGGTGTGAGGCGAAGCAAGGCGATATGAGGAGCGAGAGTGAGTAGGGTGTGTTTACAAGGCGGATCAGCGTGGGGTGAAGGGAGGCAGCACCTGGTGTATTGATGGTTGAACGCCATGGCACGGACACAGAGGGGGAGGTGCGGCCAGGAAGATGAGAGGTGAACACCAACACGTGAGGCGACACACTCAATCGTGCCTGTCTGATGTGGACACGAGCAATACTGGTTGAGTTTGTGTTTATGTGCACAGTAGGGTTTGGCTGCCTCACACAAACGATGTGAGTAGAGCAGGATGTCCTTGCCTGCCTGCCGTGCGGCCTGCCCTGCCCTGCCCTGCTTTGACCCATCTAACATGACCCTCAGCTTCCCATAACACGCCCCTTCAGAAGCGGGTGTCCTTGGCCTCCGATAAAGGTGGCCGAGTCATGACCTTGCCCTGACCCGCGTCTAGCTCATTCCTGCTGTTTGTCTCGCCCTCACTCTTGGCGGGGAACCCCAGTTGTGACGCCCTGATTATGTGTGAACTTTTTGGTGGCCGGTGTCTCGTAGACTATAGAAGTGTGAGCCAAAGGAGGAGAGGCACGTGTCTGTAGTCACCAAGGTGGAACATAACTTGATCTTGTTGTACGTATAAATCTTGCAGTACTACGTCGATACTAAACTGAGAAGGTGTGCAGTACTATTATAATGATAGCTTTGTGTTCCTCAGCCACATCCAATACACAGCTGTAATAACAGGCTACCGTGTTTCTAATGGATGTTTTACGTGAGTTGTACACTTGCTTTGCTTTCAATATTGAAAAAAAATAAGTATAGTTTACATCTAGGTCATTATAATCCACATGAAAACCCTTTTATCATGTATTAAGTACCGTGATCTTATCATGTCAAACATCTACAACGTACAATTTCTATGTTCTCCAACGCAGCGCTACCATTCTCACATCAGTCAGGTATTGTTCATTATTGTTGTCCATACTTATTATTTACATATATTATTAAAAATAAAGAAAAAAACACTCGAGAGTTTCTCCAAACTAAATTTGTGACCTCCACGTACAATTTTGGAATATAATGTTTGATGAAAAATAATATAAATTCTCATTGCCTGTAAAACAAAGTTCAATAATGAGCTCAAACGCAATGGAATATGCTTGAAATATGTTTGGAAACACGATGATATGATAAAAATAAATGTCGTCGTAAAGTTTTCGCATACTCATACTTAGGAATGTTTTGCTTCGTTTTGTTGATTGCATATAGTAATATCAAACCTTGTTACAATGCTTTTCTGCATTCAACAGAGCTGAAGGAGAGGCAATTCGTGAGGCTGTTGGTGTGTTTTGGTGCCACCCATCGGAAAACTTGTACGCTATTACCAATGTACCTGAAGTTTTCTGAGCCTGTATTCCAATGATAAATAGCACGTGAAAAAGAGTACTAAACATCAAGATTTTCGTTTCAAATCCAAAGTTATATATAATGTGATTAGCAGTACACCTTACTTTCACTTTTTCAAGACCGGAACCATACAGAAGCCTGGACGGTAAAGACAACCAAATCGAATTAGAGAGCACGAGAATCATCTCGGTTCAGTCATGCAATGAGGCAGACGAGTTCCTCTTTTCCTTCACGTTCATGACCTTTGACACACTCATCAGGGAAGCCAGTGACCCTCCGTGGCGTCCTTCTCCGACCTTACGCTGAACCTTGACAACCCAGCAAGGACACGACCCCTAAGTCATGGAGTAGCCAGATGTCCGCACCCACACCCTGCTGAGTAAACTTGAGTTTGCTAAGAAGTTGAACATGTAATCTCACGAAACATTATTATTTTTGTGTTCCAATCCTGCCGGAACAGTTTAGGCAGGTGTTGTGTGTTGAGTAAATGTATAGCTGTCAGTTGGCTGCTACCGACTGTGGCTTCCTTACACTCTCGTTAAACATTTACAAGATACGAACAGCTGTCGGCCCCAGTGAAGCAGAACCCGATGAGCGCCACGAGAGTGAAACCTCAGCACCCTGGCCGAGGGGGGTGGGGGTGGAGGGGCAGGAATTCAGCAACCGGAGCGAGACTGCAAGTTAGCGACCATGAAAATATTGTACTAAAAAAATACATATACTTGTAGTAAGTAGAATGTACTGTATGAATGCATGTATGTATGAATGTATGTAACGTATGCGTACATGCAACGTATCACGAAAGAATATGTTTCCTATGTATGCAAATATTCAAAAGCTCCCCCAGTTTGAAAATGCAACTGAGATGGTATGGTAATCGTGGCTGCGTCGGCGTCCCTTCGTCAGTCCAAGTGGCCATGTTGAGCTCGGTGATACCAACAGCTCGGCCCCACAACATGCCCACCCCACTCCTGCAGCGACTTCTTGCCACAGTTCCAAGTGAAGACCAATCAGACCAATGAGCCAAACACAATGCTGATCGTGCTTGTTCTGTTCTCCACGCCTGCCAGTCTCTATATTCACTTTTCACTGAAATTCTTATCAAGTGAACAGTTACGGACGGGAAGCTCGGAACACATTATTATCGTTCGTATTGGCAACCAACACACCACTCCTTGTCAGTAGCTTGGCAGGTGGCAATCACTGAACAATATCCTAAACTCCATGACCATGTTAGCTCGGCAACAGACAAGTGTACCTGGATGTCAATCGAAGTGTGGTCGGGTCGTATTCTTGTCGGGGAAGCAGACTCTTCACACAGACAAATATCCAACACTATACCATAGCACACCTCTTATGCACACCCCTTCTTAATCCGCCCAGAGCAAGCGAGGGGAAGGACATCCTGCTGCTTCCTTTCCGACAAAAAGATTCAGTCATGTGGTGGACTATGAAAAGAGCTGCACCTTCTTGTACTAGTTCTAGCCGTGTAATTCTTTTTCGATAGCGGTGCGTCCTTCGTAATGGTGAGTGTGTGGTCCTGGGTAACTATTACATACTTACTACGGTCAGTAAAACCGTTACACATGCTACGGGAGGTGATGGTGGTTGAATGGGTAAGGCCTCGTCGTGATGATGGAAACATACGTTCATGTATCGTCAGGAGCAGCGCGTCCACTCATCAATATCAATGTAAGTGTATCTGCTGTCTGCTCCTGAAGATCACATGTCTTCAGCATTAAAAAAAAAATAGATAAACAATAGATAAATAAACAAATCAATAAAAACAACCACGCAGGAACAGGACGGTGTTGCCCCAGGCTATAATGATGTGTCCCACAGGTCCTGACCGCGGCTGTAAATTGTGTAGGTAATGGACAGGTGACAGGTAGCCACTTAGGTAGGCGGTTAAGAGATACTTTTGTACTTGTGTAATACATACACACCAGGACACCTGCTATACATCACTTGTTTACTTGATACTTCACAAGACCCGACATCTTAGTACTGAGGATGATCGGATAAAGATATTTGAATAGAGATCGATGTGAACACTATAACAGAGCCTCAAAAGACTGCACCCTCCATCCTACTTCAAAAGAAGGGAGAAAAATCAGTACCAAGTCCTGGAACCTTGTAGTTGCGGCCACACAGATTCGCCTCACCTCCCAAGGGTGACCCGCCACGCTGCGCCACCCACTCAACAAGAGGATGAATAGTTTGTTTTCCGTATTTGTGTTCCTCATGATATGGAAACACTGAGTGTTCTCTCAAGAAACTAAAACTTTAAAAATAAAATTAAATACATGTACATTTTTTTTACCAATACTGGTTGGGAAACTTTTCAATGTAACTACAAGTTCACTTCTTTTAAAATCAAATAGAATTTATTGATATGACTCTCGTATTAAATCAAAATAAACTTCAAAATACAGTAATATTTTCAGTTTCTATATTTCCTTAAAAATGCACTGCATATATAATGTTTATTAAAGTGTATAACTACAATACACACAGAGGCAAACAGCAAAACGTGTGACTTCTACAAGGTATTTGCAGCAAAGTACGGGGTTAATAATTTTCCAGCAAAGACTTTGAGGACACTCGCGCCTTAAGTCTCGGTGGGATTTGGTTTCGTCCTGCTGTGAAACACAACAATGTGCCTCGAAATCTACGCCTCTTTTCAAAAAGTTCACTGAGAGAGACAAAGAGAGGGAGAGAAAAAAAGTGAGAGGGAATAAGAGGGAAAAAAACCGCTGAGACGCAGCACAACAGTGGCGGTGGCAGCGGAGTCCAGCAGTGTGACCGCCGCCATCCCATTCCCAAGGGTCCGCATAGTCTATTGTCTCCTTGTTCCTGGCCCGGACACCGCCCTCCCTGCCCCTCGGTCGGCATATATCACGAGATGACACGCTAAGGTATTGCGCCTGGACAATACCAAAATAAGGTTTTCCTCGCTACAAATGACTACTGAACCCTCTGGTAGCGGGCGCGACAAACATTAGGCGGCCTACTTACGTAGTACGGCGAGAAGAGTAATGGCAGTCCTCCCCTGCAGTGTGTGAAAAAATACTGAAGGAGGAACGGAGGGGATGGGTAGAAAAAGAAAGGAAATATGTGAGGCCAGACACACGAAAAAAAAGTTACATAAAATCACTTTAAGGAATTCTTGTGTAAGTAAAGTAAAACAAAAAAGAATTCTGTCATAGGCGAGAGAATAGTGTTAATACTTAATGAATCAATACAGTAAACAAACTTTTCAAAGAACATTTACCTGAACCCAAAACCGTGCTCGCACTCGAGGAGAGGGAGAGTGAAAGGGAGGGAGAGAGAAGGGAGAAAGCAGAGGATAGCAGACAGAGGGAGATAGGCCAAGCAATTCTCCAATACCAGCGGGGCAGGTGAGGAGGTTCCCAGGGGTACGAGAGAGCGCCCACCACACCCACACACCCTACGCCTACTGTCCCCTTCCCTTGACACACGCGTCCCCTACCCTGCCTTCCCCCAACACACCTGTCTCTTACCCTCCTCCTCCCTCAACACACCTGCTCTCTGATGCCGCCCCTCTTCCCCACCCCCCCTGTCAACTGTGCCACCTGACGCCCCCTCTACCTAACACCCTTCCGTTTCTCTTTTTATATTTTGTCTCCACCTGCAACTTCTCTACCTGCTGTGCCTCTATCCTCCCCGTCATCCCCCTCACACACACACACACACACACACACACACACACACACACACACACCTCTGGCCACTCCCTGAGTCTCCTTGAAGCACAAGAATGATACAAAGGGCAGCTCTTCTCGGTCTCTATTCATTACACGTTCAAAACGGTTTCAGACACAAGGCTTCACCCTACGATAACACTTCTTAGCAGGCAGCAGGCATTGCCATGACATTCCCCCTAAACCTACATTCACGGCAACTGTGCAATATTCAGTAGCCTCTCTCCCTCGTGGCCAGTAAGAGCGATGTTGCGTGTGGAAAGCGGCACCAATTTGCAGGTTTGTCTTAATACATCACATACTCCTTCCTGCGACATCTAATGAGCGTGTTAACAAACCCTCGCACCGCCAGGTGGTGCTAACTAGGTCCACTACCTCCCCGAGTAATAAGGAAACACAGGTAACGAGGACATTCCGAAGACATGTTATTTTACAACAAATTATCTTTTTCTGTATAATTTACTAAACAAGGCTTTGCACAACCCTTTGTCAGCAGTATACTGGACCTCAACTTCGTATTTGCTTGACTATAAAAGCAGTCTAGGAGTAAGTGATGTGCAGTTGTTGATTAGAGTGTCGTGTATCTTAAGGATTGTTTAGTTCACATGCTACTACCGGCTATTGCATCATACATTGCAGTTAATTGACCCTCGTGTGATGTGCCTCCCGTTGGGGGCGCACCTCAAGTCACTCTCTGCACCCTCTTGTTGCCTTTACAAAGCATATAACACCAACTCGAAGCGTCACAAAAACTACTACTCGGCGTGAAGTTCTTTAGGTGACACGGAGCACCCAAACACCGTAATAAAACATCAACTTCGTCTTAAATATCAACTTAATTCCGATCAGTTGCCTTTTTCTGTCACTACCAGCAGACATGTTGTTGCTTTGGTCCTTATGGTCCTCTCACTACCAATGAGAAAGTAAGAATGAGACAATGAGTACTGAGTGAGTAGAAGTCAAGCCATACCTGTACATTTCCAGTATTAGCATGTAGGTATAAGTTATCAAAGGATTGGTCCAACCTGTATCAACGTTTGAAACAAGTGTATGTTCTCGAGGTAACACTTCAAACCCTTATCTCTCTAACTTAATTTACTTATTAACCTAATGTATAAATATATTTGTAATTACTTATTAATTGTTTATTTTCACCAATGCACATTAAATTATGACAAATAACAATAAAATGTCCCAAACAAAAAACATAATAATAACTAAGATGTTTTTCTTTTACCTGATTGTGTTTAAGCCTTGTGCCTCTGTCTCCTCTGCTAACACATAAAGGAAACATCATAAAAAACACACAAGCTTTTTTTTTCTCTCTCTCTCTCTCTCTCTCTCTCTCTCTCTCTCTCTCTCTCTCTCTCTCTCTCTCTCTCTCTCTCTCTCTCTCTCTCCTCTCTCTCTCTCTCTCTCTCTCTCTCTCTCTCTCTATCTATCTATCTATCTATCTATCTATCTATCTATATATATATATATATATATATATATATATATATATATATATATATATATATAATACTGGTTACGACAGCAACTAATTCTTTATTTTCTTCCGCAGTCATTTAATAAATTGTTATATGTTAGCACCGCCACGGAATGTCACAATCCGTTTATAGACAAAAGAATAAGGGGCAAAAGAGGCTTAATAACTTTAAAAGGGAAGAAGAGGAAAGTGTGAAGGGGGAGAGAAACACTGTCAAAAAAATGTGAACAAAAATAACAAAGAGGAAGGGAATGTAACATTGACTCATTCATTTACTGACATTCTACCTTTAATAACACGACAACGATACGGTGTGATGCAGCACAATGTGACAACTCTAATCAATAAAATGTTGCTTGATCAAATAATAAAAAAGAACAATTCCAAAATACAGGCAGAAGCACAATTGTAGAAGTCACTAAATTACACACACACATATATATATATATATATATATATATATATATATATATATATATATATATATATATATATATATATATATATATATAAATGTAAAAACTATTGCAATACGGACGAAGATAAATAAACATGAAAATAAATGGGAGGAGGAAAGCGATGAAATGTCCTGGAACATATTAAATTAATTTGAAAACAGTGAACAACAACACGTAAAAATGAAGGAGGCAAGAGGGTGGGTATGATAATAGGAAACAAAACACAATAAAACACTGATAAAACAAAGGTGAAGAACAAAAAAATGAAGAAACGAGAGAGGAGACGGAGGCTGCAAGAGGGAGGAAAGAGTGTTACAGAGAAGAGAGAAAACAAAGTGCTACGGAGGAAGAGGTTATATGCAAGCAGAGAGATGGGGTGAAGAAGGAACGAGGAGAGGTGACGCAACAAGACGGGGTGAGGAGGAAGGCCAAGTCACGCTGCCATATAGACACAGACTTTGATGGCAGAGAGAGAGAGAGAGAGAGAGAGAGAGAGAGAGAGAGAGAGAGAGAGAGAGAGAGAGAGAGAGAGAGAGAGAGAGAGAGAGAGAGAGAGAGAGAGAGAGAGAGAGGGGGGGGGGCGGTTGTTGTGGGGGAGGCGTTACTGACCCGCACTCATCTCTCAAGGTCAGCTCTCAAGGAAAGGTCTTGGCCTTGCCATGGCCTGGCCACCAGCAGCTATTTACGCACGCTAGGGATCCCCACCTCCATCTTCCTTTCAATTGGCCTCAAACATAGGATTTTACGCATCAAATGACCTGCCTGCCATCATTACGGTTGTTGTTGGAGGTGTGGTGTGGTGAGAGAGAGAGAGAGAGAGAGAGAGAGAGAGAGAGAGAGAGAGAGAGAGAGAGAGAGAGAGAGAGAGAGAGAGAGAGAGAGAGAGAGAGAGAGAGAGAGAGAGAGAGAGAGAGAGAGAGAGAGAGAGAGAGAGATCCCTTGCAAAAGTAAAAAAAAAAAAGAAAACAAATATTTTCACTTCCCATTAATAGTCAGTTTTCACTTCTTAGTTGTGAAACACATGAATAAATCTCTTCAGCTGCACCAAAACTATTTACTGAATCTTACAATTGTCTAAATAACGGGTTTAAGTGAGCTCTTGTGTTGCAATGGTCGCATCATTTCACCTGATGATGTGATGCATTGTGAAATAATTACTTCTTGGTGGATTTCACTGTTGGTTGATTATGTGCTGCGAGGCGACGGTCAATAATTCAAAACTCATCATTCTTTGGGGTGAAGACTGTGTGTGTGTGTGTGTGTGTGTGTGTGTGTGTGTGTGTGTGTGTGTGTGTGTGTGTGTGTGTGTGTGTGTGTGTGTGTGTGTGTGTGTGTGTGTGTGTTAACATTATGGGTGGTGAAATCTAATGCTTCTGCTCGTTTTAAATCTAGTAAATTATACTACAGTGTAATCTTGGGCATAAAAGAAAACACATGGATACACAATATTATACATACACTTGCGCGCACACATACACAGGGACGCTCACAACACACACACACACACACACACACACACACACACACACACACACACACACACACACACACACACACAACATACAAAAACAGTCGCTGGTCAAACATACATGCAATTATGTACTACAAGGGCAAAACAATCCATTACATAGTTAACTTTGATTAGTTTTATTACCTGACCTTTCTCAAAACACGTAGCGTATACCTCAGACATCCATCACAGGGAATGTTCGTTCCATTCTGGGAAGAAAATTAGTTTACGTTCTGCAGAATTTCATTGAGTAACATGTATATATAATTTGTTATACAACCAGAAAGCGGACAAATGGATACAAACAAATAAATAAACAAACAAACTAAAGGCCACACACACCCCTCACGTACACACACACACACACACACACACACACACACACACACACACACACACACACACACACACACACACATACACACACAACTCATAAAGATAGCAACACACAGACACACTCAGACACAAATAAACAAAACCAACAAACAAACTGGCGTAGCACACACGGGAGGTAGGGAGGGGAAGGGGGATGGATGGGAGTGGTTGCTGATGGCTGCGTCAACACCACGTGAAAAAGTCCTCGGTGCATTATGCCACATTAATAAGTACTTTTAATGTCTGTACACAGGGCGGCGCGGGTAAGAGTGTTGTGTTGCCAGATAATGGAGCTGCCGGTGTTTGACGTGTATTGATGCGGTCATCACGGTGTCATTATTTTGATCAACTATGAAGCACTCCAGGGTAGGTGTACGTTTGTTGTGTGTGTGTGTGTGTGTGTGTGTGTGTGTGTGTGTGTGTGTGTGTGTGTGTGTGTGTGTGTGTGTGTGTGTGTGTGTGTGTGTGTGTGTGTGTGTGTGTGTGTGTGTGTGTGTGTGTGTGTGTGTGTGTGTGTGTGTGTGTGTGTGTGTGTGTGTGTGTGTGTGTGTGTGTGTGTATGAGAGATAATATGTAAATGTTTTACTCAGAGTTGATCACTTTTCCCTGGCTGTGCCGGGAACAATAGTGTTGGGTCTCCTCCCTTGCCTTCCTCCAATGTGTGAGTACAGGCGGCCGGGACGGGATGTGTGGCGGCGAGGGATAAATCTTAAATGAAGCAGCTTTTGTCACGATGTGTACATACATACACACAAACACACACACACACACACACACACACACACACACACACACATACACACACACACACACACACACACACACACACACATACACACACACACACACACACACACACACACACACACACACACACACACACACACACACACACACACACACACACACACATGAGATTTCTAAGCTTTCCGTTCGTCGTGTAGAGAAAATTAAAATAATTATGAACGTGTATAATCTGATATTTGTTTGCTTTCATCTCCCTTTTTTTCCTCTCATTTACCTACCATGTGACTTCCTCTACATTAACTAGTAGGACGCAGCGGCAAAGCCAAAGAGTAACTTGAACTCTGGGAAATATCCGTGGAGTCCTTCAGGGTGTGCTGGCCTGGGTGGGCGACGTGTACTACGTCGCCTCACAATGAAGTTGTGGACGTGACAACTTGCTTTCGAGATGTGGAATAAACAGCTAAACACCCCTTCGTTTTGATGAGACGTTCAAGGGAAGCGTGCCGAAGATTCCGGGAGACTCCTTCTGAGAGGATCTAAAAGTCCACGACAACGGCCCCGGCGTGAGTGATTTTAATCTTAAATGAAACAAATCAGAAGGGGTCATCAGGCCAAGCACAGCGTTGTGATGCAACTCTCACTGTGGTGCAAAAGTGTTTATAGAGAGCAGGTGTGTCCTTTAATGTGGCTATCGTCAGGGGCCAAGGATGAATAACTTACAGTCGTGGTCCTTAGTCGATGGCTTTCTTGAGTCACCAAGACGAGGAGCACGGTTAGGACAGTGTGTGTGTGTGTGTGTGTGTGTGTGTGTGTGTGTGTGTGTGTGTGTGTGTGTGTGTGTGTGTGTGTGTGTGTGATGAGCAGGGCGTCTCTCCCGTCGAAGAGACAGCTTCTCTACTCAATAATTCCTCACTTCAGGGAATGGAAGGTCACTGATTGGAGGAAGAGGGAGTGGAAGGGGCTCTAGCGAGGTGGGTACACACTCTTGTTTGTGTTGTGATCATTGACGTTTGTTTTCTTGTTGTTCCATTTATCTGCTTTCATGTTACACTTTAAATATTCGTTTGGTATGCTTGTCATAGTTTCTTTGCGATTCCTGAGTGTTGTGTCGCCGTGTTAACCTTCCTACTCTTTAACAAAACTAGAGACTCGTACAATTGTCAGACGCGTACCATGCACAAAAGAGCTCAAAGTTCTTTCTTGTATTCCTTGGAAATTAATGAAAATATAAAAAGAGCTGCTTTGTTCAGATATATTTTCTGATTTCCTAAGAATTTTCTTAAAAATCTTTACACACAATGGGTAATATTGTGAACCCTTTTGTAGATGAAGTTCGTCACACGATTGTACGAGTCCCAAATCTTATTTAAGAATAATGTGGTCTTTCCCGTATTCAGCAGCCGCACCTTATTTTGTAACTGGTGTTCAAACCGCACAGACCACGGCTGGACTTTGCGTAACTTTGATATACTCTTATTGGGTCTTGTATTTCATTTAAAAGTAGAGTAAACAAAGAACAAACTCTATTTTCCTTCATGAATAAAACAAACCTATTCAGTGAATGATAAAAGAATAAATAATATTAACAAATAGTAAAGTGTGTAAACTTCCTCACTAATACCACACACTTTTCCTTACAAGTGTAACAAAACACGAAGCTCGCGTCATCAGGCCTAGGCGGCAAGTCCCACAACACAAAAGCGATTATCTAGAACGGAACATGAAGGACACACCGAAGCCATGTGCCACGCCTGAGTGTGTGTGATAAATGTAGGCGTTACAACTACAGCTGAAGAAGAACGATTTCAAGCACAGCCTGGAGTGAGGTGGCACCATGTGTGTTGAGTGAACTAAGAGTTACACCAGCAGGCCAATGGAAAGGAACATCAAGCGAACACTGGAGTGAGGAGCAGCAATGTGCGTCGCGCGAAGAACTGCAATACTAGAGCAGCCGAGATACCAAACAGGCGTTGTAGTGAGGCACCAGCGTATTAATTTCGACACATCAAGAACAGTGGATAACTACACTCCAAATATAGCTCGGTGCTGCTGCCAAAAAATATATATATATATAAAAAAAAGGAAAAACACGCTGCCCCCTGCGAGGAAAGGAGAAGGTTGGGGAGAGGGGTGGGTGAGGGAGGAGGGATGGGAGGCAAATACTGCGATACTAAAATACGATATGCGAAATACATTCAGTGTCGGAGTTAAATTAAAAGCAAGCTAAAGCCTTCACCGGCGAGGGCACGGCGGAGATGAGTGATGGTGCGCGTGGGATGACGGCTGCGCCAGGCTGTGTGTGTGTGTGTGTGTGGGTGTGTGTGTGTGTGTGTGTGTGTGTGTGTGTGTGTGTGTGTGTGTGTGTGTGTGTGTGTGTGTGTGTAAGCGAGGGGTTGAGTGGTGGGGTTAGGGGGTTGATGATGAAAGAATTGAGTAAGCAAAAGGATGAGTGGGGTAAGTTGGATGGTGAGCAACAGTGAACAAAGGAGTGGATGAGTGGATGCACGAGTGAGTGGGCTGGAATGAAAGGGTGGTAGGGATAATATATTACTGTATGGCTTTAGGTTTCCGACACTCGTTGGTCAATCACACTTTGCTTCACTTCAGCCTTCAGTCACGAGTTCTATTGCTTTGCTTATTGGCTGCTGCATTACATTTATTTTCTCACTACTTCTCGTCTCTCCAAATACTACATACACCCTTGTCTTCCTCCTCCTCCTCCTGTTATACTCTTACTCTTCCCTCACTCCACCTCGCCGGATGCGTCATAAATAACCTCGGATTACCTGACGTTGCGCCTCTAGATCCTCAGGTGGCTTAGACTGTCCAGGTAAACGACCCTCACGCAACCTTAATTACTCCAGGTGTCGCAGGTGTGTGAAAGGTTTTGCTGCGCCGTACCAAATGCCCAGTGAGGTGCAGGTGTCTTGTAGCTCCTTCAAATATAATAACAAAAATGTACCACAAGTAGAGAAATGTTTGTTGACTTTGTGGACAATAATTTCATTACTATCATCACCACCACCACCACGACTGATACTGCCGCTGCCACCACCATCAACACCACAGTTATCAGCAGTAGCAGCGGCATCTATAACTACAACCATAAATATAAACAAATATCATACATTAATTTTTGTTCATGTCTGTAGAGATGTGTACAAAATAAAAATCTCCTAAGCTAACACTATTCATCCTGCTGACAATGTGGCAAGCATTCATTAAGCAGGTAACAACGGCATTACCTATATTACATCGAGGTAAAGACATAAAAAAAACCCCACCCTCATCCGCTGCACGGCTTTCATATAAATAATTACCCAACCACAACAAACACCAAGGTTCCCCCCTGAGGAAACCCAAGGTCACCTCAAAACCCCTCTACCACCCCCTCACGTAGCCTTCCTTCACCGCTATCAAACTACAAGACCTCGCTACCGCTACGCCCCGACCACTTCATGCACCCATCCGACCAAAGACCAGGCTTTCTACACGTACAATGATGACACACCGGATTCGCATTAAACCTTACCCTCATTCACAACCAGTTCCTTCTGTTATTAGTGTTGATAACTCTCTTCAACACCACCGACCGACCACATTTTTCCTCCTTCCGCACAGTTCCAAGGAAGCTCAGCTGCTGCTTCTTAGGTTTGCACGTCAACGACAATTTATTTCGGAAAAAGGTTCTGTTGGTCAAGATGTGAGGAATGTGTTGGCTTAATCAGGTCGTCTAAGCTAACCAGGTGACGCACTTTCAGGAATACACGACCCGACGTCTGGCACTCTCTCTCTCTCCCTCCTTCCCTAAACAATGCGAGAACGTCAACCAAATGACACTTGTGAATATTTTTTATCTACGTTTTTCACCTTCAAATTACTCTTAAATCTGAGAATAATTACACAAATAACGTGATAATGCGAGGGGGTAGGTGAGTGTATTTGTAATTAGCAGCAGCAGCAGTACGTGACGTGTGTGTGTGTGTGTGTGTGTGTGTGTGTGTGTGTGTGTGTGTGTGTGTGTGTGTGTGTGTGTGTGTGTGTGTGTGTGTGTGTGCGCGTGTGTGTGAGCATACGAGCCTGGCAAGTTACATTCTATACAAAGGCCAATTAAAGACTATCAGGAAACCGTTATTCTGCAACCCTCTTCACTTATTTCTTTTTTAGTTCGCTGAAATTTGACTTTTTTTCCACCCCCCACCCTCCGTTAAGGTGTTGCGGGACGTTTCACTTCACACACACACGCAGGCAAAGCAGTGAGGGCGCTGCCAGCCACTCCCCGTGCTGGCGGCTGCAGGCCATTTTAATACTTGATTGTAATTGTTATCAGTACGGTGAATATAAATGCATATAGAACACACGTTAACATTGAAGTATATTTTTTTCCCCTTCTCTTTCACTACACACACACACACACACACACACACACACAGACAGACAGACAGACACAGACAGACAGACAGACAGACAGACAGACAGACAGACAGACAGACAGACAGACAGACAGACAGACACACACACACACACACACACACACACACACACACACACACACACACTCGCGATCAGTGGTGAACTCTGACCTCAGTGAGCAGCGGCTTGTCAGGTCAGGCTGGCCAGTCGCCTTAAATATTGAAGGGTCGACGTGCATGAGGCTCTTATTCCGCTGCTCGTAACGAGGGACTGTGAGAACACTACGGCACCTCCTCGATTCTTAATGTCAGGGTCGAGTGGGCGGTGGGTTGGATCGCTTTCCTGCAGCCTTCCCTTGTACTCGTACTTTCTGACACAATATTTTCTTTCTCTATCACTCTAACGCACGTGACAGCCTTGATAACTATTGCTTTTTTCTTCTTCTTATTTTGTACGAGTTATTATTTATTTTATTTTCTTGTGTTGTCCACGACCCCCCTCACCCCTTATCACATCCTCCACGGACACACGAACGAGATTTTTTCCCCTCCACTGGTCATTCAAGGAAGGCCTCTGACCCAGCCAGCCTCACGTTCTTAACCTGATCTCTATTATCTTCCACTTTCCCTCCCTTCCCTGTCCATGCTTGCCACTGGTCTCCCTCAATTCCTCGTCTGTCATCACCCTCTCTAGTACCTTCAGACAGCTCTCCCCTCCTTCCATAAGTAATGTCTACCCACTTTCAGTTTGCAGTTGACTCTTTATTCAACAGAAAGACCCCAGGGAGCGGGCACCGAGTCAAGAACCAGATCGAGGCAAAATACTGCTAGTGCTCGCTGGGGTGGGCGTGGGGCGGCGAGTGTGGTGGAAGCTGAATAATGGCAGACAGCAGGGCTATGTACGATGGTGTGTGTGTGTGTGTGTGTGTGTGTGTGTGTGTGTGTGTGTGTGTGTGTGTGTGTGTGTGTGTGTGTGTGTGTGTGTGTGTGTGTGTGTGTTTGTGGAAACGTAGGAACTGAAATTTGTAAACTGTTCTTAATATTACACAGGCTTTTCATATCACTTCCCTAACACACTGCAACACATGTTTATTAATGTTTTTTTTTTTCTTCAGAATCAACACAATGTCTCACTCAACATAACCTTACTATAAACTATTGATGTCTATCCAAAAACTTTTATAACTTATAACTTAACGATTACTTATTAGACATCAGACGAGTTTAAACTAATGTTCTGATTACTAATGACGTGTTTACAAGTAATTAGTACTTTATACATACTTGCACTGATGAGAGGTGAGATTTGCTGTGAATATATCATCACGGGAGTGGAAAAGCTATTTTTAAGAAATTAACAATCAATTAAAAGCAAACGCACATCAAGGAACAGAGATAAACAAAATAAACAGGGAATAAAATAAAACATAGAATCACACAAACAAATATCAACCAAGGCTGCGAAACAAAACAAAAATCTAAATTGTAAAGAGAAAGAAGAGAAGTGAGATTCCCATAGCACTTAACGCCCCTCTAACAGGCGACCCTCACACACCAGTACACGGACCCACAGAAGCAGCAGCAGCAGCCCGCAAGAACGAAGATGCTACCACGACAAATCATCCTCGGGTTTGCCCTCTCCTCTGTTATCAAGGCGCTTACACATGGCGAATGAGGGAGGACGTGAGGGGAGTGAAAAGGGGAAGGTTAATAGAGACGAAATAAAGTTAAAGAGGTGTGAGGGGAGAAGCACCAGACAATTGCAAATGAGTGGGGAGGGGAAACATGTGGGCCATTGCTGCGTTTAGCTACTGTGTGTATGTGTGTGCGTGTGTGTGTGCGTGTGTGTATGCTGGAGTCTGAGAGAGAGAGAGAGAGAGAGAGAGAGAGAGAGAGAGAGAGAGAGAGAGAGAGAGAGAGAGAGAGAGAGAGAGAGAGAGAGAGAGAGAGAGAGAGAGAGAGAGAGAGAGCAAGTGAGGGGAGAGTGAGCGTGTAGCTGAGTGAGAAGTGATTAACCTGTGCCTGAGGGGACACACAGAGGGGATTGTGACGGCTGATGGAGGATTAAAACAGCGAGGGGAGAGGCGGCCAGAAGGTTGGTGGCGAGTGATTGTGGTTTCCAGGGAAGGGGAGAGAAAGAGAAAGAGAAAGAGAGAGAAAGAGAGAGAGAGAGAGAGAGAGAGAGAGAGAGAGAGAGAGAGAGAGAGAGAGAGAGAGAGAGAGAGAGAGAGAGAGAGAGAGAGAGAGAGAGAGAGAGAGAGAGAGAGAGAGAGAGAGAGAGAGAGAGAGAGAGAGAGAATGTAAACACACACACACACACACACACACACACACACACACACACACACACACACATTATACACACTCGTATATAACATCGTTGGTCCTGGATCATATACGGCTTCTGTTCTTCATAATATCACAACAACAGTAAGTCTGACTTTATTCCTGTGTATTGCTCCGCTAAATAATACAACACATGTATTTTGCTGATGGTGGGCAGCAGAATGAGTCGTGTGCTGGACTCACTACACCTGATGTAATTAAATTATACATTCAGTTTGGGATATGTTTGCTTGTTCATATGTTGCTCGCTCATCAGTAATATAAATACAAATATAATAAATTTGTAACACATTTAAAATCTGTATGAATGTTTGTATGCACACACAGAGACAGGCGGCGGCCAAACACTGAGGACGACACCACCAGGGAGTACTGGCGGGGCTCGTTCACGTGTCGATCACACCCAACCAACACACTAAATTGCTGCCGCTGTCCTCCGCAACACCACCATCATCACTATCAGCAATGCAACAACAAAAACAAAAACAAGAATAATGATAATAATAATAATGATAATAATAATAATAATAATGATAATAATAATAATAATAATAATAACAGTAAAACCAAAATGTGAGTTCCACCCCACCTGAACAAGACGCATCATGATGAGCACCAGTAACAGTGTGGTGGGCATCACGCAACAGCCGGCAAGCCAAGCAAAGCCGAGCCAACAACACATTAACACAGCGGCGAGCCTCTGCCGTAGCCACACTCACGCCGAAAAAAAAAAGAAAAATCCTCATCAGCACATAACAGTTTGCCTGACGGCCACCTAAGTATCCAATTACCTGCAACACATTTAATTAAACTCCTAATGGTCATTGGTCGTAAGACAAGAAATTTATTTGTTATTTTGGTCCGAGTGTTACGTCCAGAGTATCATTCGGCGTGACGGGGACGTAATGAGACGGGTCACATCAAGGTATTAATTGAACTTCAGGTATGTGGGTGTAATTGGCAAGGAGGAAGCTGTAGCCGGCCACCGCATGTTTATTCTTTATGGCACAATCATCCCCCCACCGATGCCGCCTCGCGAAACACCTGCTCGTTCTGGTGTATATTATGTATTATGTTTTCTATACCTGTAGTTTCCCGGGCCGAGAACACCCATTCTCCCGTGTGGCAAATGCAATACGTGCCGTCTGTTATTAACGAAGGAAACACCGACATTGAACGGTAATAAAGGGGGTATTGGCAGGTATATAATTGGTCTGGAAATGTAAGCCAGAGAAACAGAGAGAAGCAGACAGAGACGGACAGGTAGACAAATGGGCAGACAGACAGGCAGACAGCATGCAACACGAAAAGAGACAGACGAAAACAGGACGTACAGACATCAGAAAGTCTGTCTGTCAGTCTGAACTCCCTCATCTCTCTCTCTCTCTCTCTCTCTCTCTCTCTCTCTCTCTCTCTCTCTCTCTCTCTCTCTCTCTCTCTCTCTCTCTCTCTCTCTCTCTCTCTCTCTCTCTCTCTCTCTCTCTTGCCTTATCTTCTTCCATCTTTCTTTACACCTACCCAACCACACCCACACACCCACACACACACACACACACACACCCACACACACACACACACACACCCACACACACACCCACACACACACACACCTGGAGATAGCATCGTCCTGGAGGTAAGCAGTTCAATGGTGTTTAATGGATTCATAATTTGCGTCATTTTCGCGGTACTGAGCCCTCTCCTTTGTTGAATGTGTGTTTCTTATGCAATGGCGAAGGCAATCTGATTAGAGGAAATGAGTGCACTTTACGCTGTCGGTAACGCGTTTATGTTCCACCCTGGGTACGCCACCTCGCACTATGGCTTCTGCTTATGGCGGTGTAATTTACTTAAGTGGACATGGTGTTTGGAATTATGTGGTAAAGTCACATCTGTTAATCATTAGTGTAGTGAATTCCTTTTAAACATGATGATGAGTTCTTTTGGTTTTGTCCTCAGTGTTATCCTCTTGGTCATCATCATTATCGTAATTAGTTATTATTGTTATTATCATTATTATTATTATTATTATTATTAGAAGTAGTAGTAGTAGTAGTAGTAGTAGTATAAATAGTTGTAGTAATACCTGGTTATAAGGGATAGTATTTCATAACGTTTCTATATTCTTAGCGGGTCGTAAGTAGAAGTAACTACAAGGGACGAGGGCGAGAAGGTGGTAACCCTCTCTACGAATGATTTATCCACGCACGAAACAAAACAAAAAGCAGTGAAAATCTATATATCAATTTCATTATTGCATTCTTTTCTTATTATGGTTTTTTGTTTCTTTCGCGGATACCATCTGGCGTGTATGAGGAGAAAGGGAGCTTGTATTCAATTATTATTATTATTATTATTACTACTACTTCTACTACTACTACTTCTACTACTACTACTACTATTACTATCCTCATAATAATCGCAGTTTAGTTTTCACCTCTCATTTCATTACCAATTAAGGCATAGACACATTACTTACACACAACGAGAGGTTTTCAAGACTGTAAGTGTGTGTAAGTGTGTGTTGGGGAGGGGGAGGCAGAAGGGTGTAAACAACAGCGTGAACATTAAGCCGAACAGCGACAGACAGCTCGTCGTGAGAGTAAAGGAGAAGGAAGGGTGTGGTGGTGCTGGTGGTGAAACAGGAAGAGGTGGAGGAGGAGGAGGAGGAGGAGGAGGAAAAAGAGGTATAAATGGAAGTGAACGAGTAGAGGGAGAAAATGAAGTACTACCACATCATAATTTTCCTATTGTTAATTTGATGGTTATAGTGATCCATCTATATTTCTTGAACTAACTTTACGGGGCATCCTGAAGAAAGGTGAGTGTGTATGTGTGTGTGTGTGTGTGTAGGGGTGTGTGTGGGGGTGAGGGGTGAGGGGTAAGCGGAGGGATGACAAAGGTTGAAGAGGAGGAAGGAAAAGTATACCCCCCCCAAAAAAAAAATAATGGAACCTGGAGTGTAGAAATCTCATCCAGCACATCTCTCTCTCTCTCTCTCTCTCTCTCTCTCTCTCTCTCTCTCTCTCTCTCTCTCTCTCTCTCTCTCTCTCTCTCTCTCTCTCTCTCTCCCCCCCCTCCCCGCGCCACCAAGTGAAGTGTTGGCGGCGCACAATTAGCATCGGTGCTATTATCAACACCATCACGTTCCTCATAGCGATCACCTACTTAAGTCTCAATGTCTCTATGCTATACTGCCACGAAATTCTATCAGCGGCGGGGATATGCATTATAGCTTTATAACACTTAGTGACCGCGATACCGATTGCATTTACCGTGTATCGCCGCGTATATCAGGTGGCGGCGCTCTGAACGAGTATTGGTGTTCGCCTGTGTATTGGGCCTGGGTGGGTGGGGGTGTTGTGTTGTGTTGTGTTGGGTTGGGGAGGGGAGGAGAGGGGAGAGGCAGGGGAGCACTGTGTAATCCCAACACCTCCTACTCCTATTCCTACTCCTCCTACCCCCTCCCTTCCCATCCTCCCCACCATGACATCTACTATTATCACCACCACCACCACCATCACCAAGCAGTACACTTCTAGGCCCACTAATACTACTTCCATTTCAGTCTCCAGTGCCATCAATACAACCAAGGAGAATGTTCAGTAAAATCCACCACCACCACCACCATCACCACCACCACCACCACGGCCACCATAACTACCACCATCACCGTGAGTATATTATTATAACCTACACCACCACCACCACCACCAACCACCAACAACATCATTATAATCTACATGATACCACTACCACCACGACTTCCACTGCAACGAACACAATCTCCTCCAGAACCTACCACAGAGAGAGAGAGAGAGAGAGAGAGAGAGAGAGAGAGAGAGAGAGAGAGAGAGAGAGAGAGAGAGAGAGAGAGAGAGAGAGAGAGAGAGAGAGAGAGAGAGAGGAGAGAGAGAGAGAGAGAGAGAGAGAGAGAGAGAGAGAGAGAGAGAGAGAGAGAGAGAGAGAGAGAGAGAGAGAGAGAGAGAGAGAGAGAGGAGAGAGAGAGAGAGAGAGAGAGAGAGAGAGAGAGAGGAGAGAGAGAGAGAGAGAGAGAGAGAGAGAGAGAGAGAGAGAGAGAGAGAGAGAGAGAGAGGAGAGAGAGAGAGAGAGAGAGAGAGAGAGAGAGAGAGAGAGGAGAGAGAGAGAGAGAGAGAGAGAGAGAGAGAGAGAGAGAGAGAGGAGAGAGAGAGAGAGAGAGAGAGAGAGAGAGAGAGAGAGAGAGAGAGAGAGAGAGAGAGAGAGAGAGAGAGAGAGAGAGAGAGAGAGAGAGAGAGAGAGAGAGAGAGAGAGAGAGAGAGAGAGAGAGAGAGAGAGAGAGAGAGAGAGAGAGAGAGAGAGAGAGAGAGAGAGAGAGAGAGAGAGAGAGAGAGAGAGAGAGAGAGAGAGAGAGAGAGGAGAGAGAGAGAGAGAGAGAGAGAGAGAGAGGAGAGAGAGAGAGAGAGAGAGAGAGAGAGAGAGAGAGAGAGAGAGAGAGAGGAGAGAGAGAGAGAGAGAGAGAGAGAGAGAATGGTGATGTCACTAAATAAATGGAATAAAATAAAGAACAAAGCGAGAGAGAGAGAGAGAGAGAGAGAGAGAGAGAGAGAGAGAGAGAGAGAGAGAGAGAGAGAGAGAGAGAGAGAGGAGAGAGAGAGAGAGAGAGAGAGAGAGAGAGAGAGAGAGAGAGAGAGAGAGAGAGAGAGAGAGAGAGAGAGAGAGAGAGAGAGAGAGAGAGAGAGAGAGAGAGAGAGAGAGAGATGAAAGGTGGGTATTACTAAGGGTGTGTAATAACGACAAGAGCAGCACTAACGGTGAGAAAACGGTCTGAGGGGAAATAGTGTGGTGGTGATGACAGTGGTGGTGGTGGTGGTGGTGGTGGTGGTGGTGGTGGTGGTGGTGGTGGAGAATAGGTTGACGATATCTATTTGAAAGCTCAGTGGAAAAGAATGGCAAATGGTATAGACGGGAAAATATGATGAAAGAGGAAAGAAGGGAGGGAGACGAAAGGCAATAGGAGAGAAAATAGAGAAGAGGAAGAGGCGGCGGACTGGAGGACTAAAAAGAAAGAAAAACAAAATAAAAAAAGATGATGGGACAAGAGGGAAGGAAAGAATTAAGATGGAAGAAAAAGGGGAGATGGAAGAAAGTACATACCTGATTGGGGAAGGCTCACCACAGACAGACATTAAAAAAAAAAGGACAAAAACAAAGGACTAGACAAAGGGGAAGTGCACTACGGGTGATGAGAGGAGGAAAGATCACATAACATGGGAGAACAGAAGACAAAAAGAATACAAAATGCGATGCTGGGAGGGAATAAAGCAAATTACCACCGAAAGAGAATAAAGAAAAAGCGAGGCCACAGAGGCATAAACGATATTCAAATAAAAATGTCGAAATAAAAAAAAAAAGATAAAAATATTCAACGCCTTTCTAAATATTCTATAAAATAGTTTAACATAGGCCTCTCTCTCTCTCTCTCTCTCTCTCTCTCTCTCTCTCTCTCTCTCTCTCTCTCTCTCTCTCTCTCTCTCTCTCTCTCTCTCTCTCTCTCTCTCTCTCTCTCCTCTCTCTCCTTATAAGATGTGCCGATTTGTTGATACTATATATATATAAAAAGGTCAGCTACAGCTATGTAATTTGCAGTATTTATCTTGCTCTTACACCAACACCTCTTGCCCTAATCCGGTCACACACACATTCCAGCTTTTGATGAGGTGTGTGTGTGTGTGTGTGTGTGTGTGTGTGTGTGTGTGTGTGTGTGAGAGAGAGAGAGAGAGAGAGAGAGAGAGAGAGAGAGAGAGAGAGAGAGAGAGAGAGAGAGAGAGAGAGAGAGAGAGAGAGGAGAGAGAGAGAGAGAGAGAGAGAGAGAGAGAGAGAGAGAGAGAGAGAGAGAGAGAGAGAGGAGAGAGAGAGAGAGAGAGAGAGAGAGAGAGAGAGAGAGAGAGAGAGAGAGAGAGAGAGAGAGAGAGAGAGAAAGGGGAGGAGAATGTTTTTACGAAGGTTAATTGGCTATGACCTCCTGCTGTTTAGTCAGAGCAGGTGATCCTTTTGATCTGAAAGAGAGAGAGAGAGAGAGAGAGAGAGAGAGAGAGAGAGAGAGAGAGAGAGAGAGAGAGAGAGAGAGAGAGAGAGAGAGAGAGAGAGAGAGAGAGAGAGAGAGAGAGAGAGAGAGAGAGAGAGAGAGAGAGAGAGAGAGAGAGGAGAGAGAGAGAGTGAGAGAGAGGGTGAGAGAGAGAGAGAGAGAGAGAGTGAGATGAGGAGAGTGAGTGTAGAGAGAGGAGAGAGAGAGAGTGGAGAGAGCGTGTGTGTGTGTGTGTGTGTGTGTGTGTGTGTGTGTGTGTGTGTGTGTGTGTGTGTGTGTGTGTGTGTGTGTGTGTGTGTGTGTGTGTGTGTGTAAAGAGTATGGCATGGTAAGAAAAAAAAGAGTCAAATATTTATCGCCACATAATTGATAGAACTGTTTTGTTTTCTCTAAATTTTTCAACGCGACTCAGCATTATTCAGGAAGTTTTCCTTCCTCGTACAAGGACGCTTCTCCATATTAATGGACAAACAAACAATCAATTACAAATGTTTTTCTTATCCTATAATGATAGCCCATTTTTCCTCTCCTAAACCCCTTTCTTCTATATGTAATAACGCAATTAATAATGGAAGGCAAAATAAAATATTCAACGCATATTTTCAACTGACACACACGTTTGTCTCTTTCTACTAATATTGCACTTTTGTTTTTGTTTTCGCTTTGGTATCCAGTGTGTCTTGCCTGCTGTCAGTCAGTTTCTATCAGTCGGTGTCTCATGATAAATTCACTACAGCAGACTTTGTTTATTGACCGATATTCACGAGCAGGGACTCAAAAATAGCAGACAGCAGAAAGCAGGAAGGATTGTAACAAGGCTGCCAGCTTAGCTAGAATATTTCATCATTAAAAGAAAACCAGAGAGTGAGAAGGTTCCTTTACCCAACCCTCCCTCTGTTAAATTGCTGACAGGAAGAAAAAAAATGTTAAGAAGAAAATAAAATCATCAGTTACGAGGAACAAGTAAGAAAAAAATATAGGACGGAGATGAAATTTTTTTAAAAAACTTTATACTTTGCAAAACTAACAATACAATAGACGAAAAGCTTAAATTGCACACGAATATGAGGGAATGACGGATATGAAGAGGCGTGGTCAGTGGTGATCAATCTGGAGTTGAATGAGCTATACTTACTGTCAAGCGAATCATCCTGAAATGTGAACTCAAGGGATCTTCATATGAACTGAGGGTTTTCGCACTTACTACTTCCGCGGGTTGCATGTTCCGGCGAGGGACAAAAACAAGTTTGGAAGAGAGAAAAAAAAATGGCCACGTTGGTGCAACACAGGTCCATGCATTGCTGGCCATCTGGTGTAGTGGAGTGTGTCTTATGGTTAATGAAAGACACGCCGACCGGTCATTGTCTCACAGGTACAGACAAACACAACTATTCTTTTTCTTTATTCTCTCTGTTCCTCACATTACACACACACACACACACACACACACACACACACACACACACACACACACACACACACACACACACACACACATACACACACACACACACACACACACACACACACACACACACACACACACACACACACACACACACACACACACACACACACACACACACACACACACACACACACACACATCGATGTCTTGAGAAATATCAAATAAATGCACATACGTCAACAATTCATTTTTAAACTCGCCAGCATTTATTCATCCGTCGCAGCGCCCCGCCACCACACAGCTCACCGAACACGGGCAAAACATGACTCTCGATTCATGGTGACAAAATTCACTCTTCGCCCTCCAGACTCAACGCTAACCTATAATTTGCAGCGTTAGTCATGTTGTGATTATGGAGGAGAGAAGGGAGGTAACGCCTTCAAAATAGCTTGCCCAGTGTGTGTGTATGTGTGTGTGTGTGTGTGTGTGTGTGTGTGTGTGTGTGTGTGTGTGTGTGTGTGTGTGTGTGTGTGTGTGTGTGTGTGTGTGTGTGTGTGTGTGTGTGTGCGCGCGCGCACGTGTTTACATTATTTTTGGAATGAAATCAGGTTGCATAATATATATATATATATATATATATATATATATATATATATATATATATATATATATATATATATATATATATATACGCATAGTGTTTAATGCTGAATCCTTAATTAATCTTGTGGCGGACTACATTATTTAATATCTAAATTACAATTACACACGTCCATTACCAACATTTTTTACGCCGTCATATATTTCTTACTCCTGGTGTCACTGAAATCCTCAGCAGCTACACGAGAACATAATCACCATAGTAATTTCCTAGTTTTATTATTATCATATATTTACACCTGCTGACGTTGATATAACCATTTCTCTCTCTCTCTCTCTCTCTCTCTCTCTCTCTCTCTCTCTCTCTCTCTCTCTCTCTCTCTCTCTCTCTCTCTCTCTCTCTCTCTCTCTCTCTCTCTCTGACAATAAATATATATTAATAACCTCACGTCTAAAAGAAAAAGGAAAACACAAAAGAAAACCGAGTGTGCAAGCGACATGATGCAATGAATCCACCAGAGGAAAGGCAGGACGGATGGAGGGATGGAGGGATGGAGGAAGGGAAAGAGAGAGAGAGGGTGAGCACTGAGCTGGATGAGAGAAGCAAGAATGACTCAGACATACTATCACATAAATGGCTGACTCACCAAATTTATCCTCAGCAGTCTTATGTAAGGCAGTAATCATTGCGTTGTCCACACACCACCACCACTACCACCACTTCCACCTCCTCCTCCTCCACCTCCACCTCATCTCCTACTCGCCGCCTGCCATATGTCTCGCAACTAAACAAAGACACATTGCTCTTACCTATCTCCTCTAGTTCAATCTTACTTACTAACACACACACACACACACACACACACACATACACACACACACACACACACACACACACACACACACACACAGACACACACACACACACACTACGAATTTGTCCTTTTGCACGTAGCTCCCAATACCTGAGAACGGTTCAGGTGAGACGCGTGGAATAATAATATGCCCAGTGCGGGGTGACGCGGGAGGAGGCACGCCGCCAAGGAAATATGGATGCCGTCGTGAAGCCTCGAGGTTGTGAGTTCCTGGGTGAGTGAACGGAAGTGTTGTATGAGGTCGTGCGCAGGTGCGAGGGTGTTGTGTAAGGCGAGGCGAGGCGTAGGCGGCCGAGCTTGCAAATTGCTTGCGTATTTTGTAAATCATGATGAGGATTACCTAACGTGGGGGTCCCTCCTCGGCGCAGCAGTGACGGCCAGTGTCTGAGTAATATGTGCAATGAATGGTGGGGAAATGACGCAGTCAGAAGGCGGCAGTGTGTTATAAATAAAGAAGTAAACAATGTCTCAGTGCAGGGTCACCTATTTTCAGTGTGAGGGCATTATCCTTCCTCTCTCCCGCTCTATTAAGACACTTTTGAACCTTCTGAGAGAAGTGGAGGCGTGAAGGTCATAGTTTCTAGTTACTTGAATTAATAAAAAAAAAAAAAAGTTAAGAAACACTCCTGAGAATACACACGTAAGTAATTTCTTCGCCCTCACCTGTGCAAGTTTTTACTTCTGAATGGAAAGTAGTTGAACATTTTATAAATTATAGATAACCAAGTATAATTAATTTCCTTGAGAGATAAATGAGATTGTTGTCTTCCGAGTAAGAAAAGTTCGTACCCATTGCTATCTCAGCACCATCAGGTCACTCACCGCTGCCCTTCACGAGGAATAAATCAAATTATTGCTTTTCTAACCTATCTACACCTGATGATACTAAACCAGTCTATCCACCTTTCTTATTGCACTTCATTTCCTGCTGCGCCGGCAAGATGAGCAGTGGATGGCAGATGACGGGATGACTCCCTCACATTGGTAATACCTGGCAGCGATGGTGTACTAGAACTGGAGGGTATTACTGCTGCTTGGTCAGCTGGCTGTATACCCGGGATGAGCTACACCAGCCAAGCGGAACTGCAAGACGAGCCTAAGGATGATGTCAGCATATCTGCTTGAAGTCGAAACATTTTTCTTTTGTGTGATTTTACTCATGGCTCCTTTAATTAACAGGTCTCCAAATTATTTGGCCGAGAGAAATTTGAGTTTTATACTACTTCAACGTGAGAGGATTGAATTATTTTGGGCCGGATGGCATTAGAGTCGATATTTCCAAGCATTCTGCTGGTAACGAAGGCCGCAGCAGCCACGGGGTCAAGGAGCTAATGATACAACAGTGAGCCAGTAATGTGTGGAAGGTGACGTTTGGCGTGACTGGTACATGAGGGCGGCAAGGGAGGAACAAGGCAGGGAAGGAGGGGAAGGAAGAGGGAGAGGAAGAGAGGGGGAGGGAAGGCAGACAGGTTTGTGCGTCGGCCAGGAAGCACAATCGGATGTCGTCCATCGTTCGTCTCTTGTTATTATCAGGTGTACCCTCGCTCCCTCCCTGCTGACTCCCACCCTCAAGTTGACGCCCTCCCGCAACGCCCCCAGCAGCGTGAGGGAGGAAAGAATGGAGGAACCATGAGAAAGAGGGAACGAGGGAAGGGGTAGAAAGAGCAATGGCCACAGTCGCCATCACCACCACCACCACCACCACCACCACCATCATTACATTCCAGTCCATAGTCAACACCGTGCTTGGAATGTTGTCAACCCTCCGTCAACACCACCTGACCAAAAGCAGTCCAGCAGCAGCATCATCTTGGGAGTGAGGCTGGCAATATCACTGCCCTTACTTGGCAACACCTGCACTTAAGGTCGTTGTGGTGTGTGTGTGTGTGTGTGTGTGTCTGTGTGTGTGTGTGTGTGTGTGTGTGTGTGTGTGTGTGTGTGTGTGTGTGTGTGTGTAAGAGAAAGAGAAAGAGAGAGAGAGAGAGAGAGAGAGAGAGAGAGAGAGAGAGAGAGAGAGAGAGAGAGAGAGAGAGAGAGAGAGAGAGAGAGAGAGAGAGAGAGAGAGAGAGAGAGAGAGAGAGAGAGAGAGAGAGAGAGAGAGAGAGAGAGAGAGAGAGAGAGGAGAGAGAGAGAGAGAGAGAGAGAGAGAGAGAGAGAGAGAGAGAGAGAGAGAGAGAGAGAGAGAGAGAGAGAGAGAGAGAGAGAGAGAGAGAGGTCTTCCATTAAGATTTGTAAGGTATGAACAAGAATATGCAGTTTAGAATCCATGATGTAAAGACGGTATTAACATCGTAACACTCCTCAGGTGCTACACAATAATGATTATATGACAAAGGTATTGGCCAAACTTTACAAGAAGTGAATTACAACACATATCCTGACTTGAACACGTTCTTAGAAAGCTCCTATTTAAAACTTAAGGGAGAAACATGAA
>JAPQNM010000048.1:1876748-1896748 GCA_029783475.1 Metacarcinus magister
GTGTGTGTGTGTGTCAATGCAACAAAATATCATTCTTGGAACAGATCAAATTCATTGTTATCTGATGTCATTAGTAATATTAGTTAACAAGCTAGTATGAATAATTTCACAGGAATTATATATCTGGAAGAACATAAAATAGTGTTCATTATTAACACTAAAATCATACTGGAAAGACAGTTTCGCTGATGTACGCCAACAGAAAAATCCTTGCCTTTTGGTTTTATGAATAAGCTTCACTATTTTTATGTTTGTGGTGGACTGGTGCTGTCACAGTGAGTGTTCTCTACATATATATGTTCTTTTAACATTCTTCCAAAAAGAGACAACGTCCACTCTAAATCTCCAAGGCTGGATGCCCACTCGTAAGTCTTCCCCTCCAGGCAGGGATTCTCGAGTGTGACGATGATTTGCCACTTGGGGAAAAAAATAGGATTATTAGCTTAATTAAGGACGATCAGCACTAAGGAGAGGCTTCACAATGAATAAATCCATTGTTGAGGGGAAAGCAGTACAGGAAACAGTGCTGGAACTCAGATAAGAGTTCTGAGAAATGTGGCCTTTTTAGCACTAATATTCAGGGTTGATATTCTTCCCTGGCCTATTATTTACGATGATTCCTTGTGAATTATCTGTTTAAACGTTTGTCTGTACTGAAGAAAGCCTTAGTCAGGAGCGTTGGGTCGTGCAGGTAACTACCGACACAACATTTGTCACTGAGTTGTCACAATGTGTATCTAAGTAACTCGACAGTGGTGAAGTTGAGTTACCTTAACATAAATCTTAATTTTTTACTTTGCTGTGGTCACAGGTATTCTGTTATGTTTCCATCTGTTTCTGGAGTGAAAACTATATAATATAGTAACATAAGGACTCCTAACACAACCTTTCTTGTCTGAAAATAAAAGTGTTCATAGATTCTGAGTCTGATTATTCATATTCAGATTTGATTACAGCTGTAATAATGATGATGGAAACTACGGGCTTCTATATTTGTGGATTATTACAAAAGTCTCTCACGAATGAAATTATTTATAAATATCAGAGAAAATTGTTTTAATTTATAGCCAGCATGATTAACAAAGGTAAAGATAAATATGGTTTTAGGGTAGCTAGATCACTTTGAGGTTTTCATTAATAATCATCATGCTCTGATTAAACATGAACCATAACTTAGAGTCAATGAGTGAGCTGCGTCTTCTTCGTCCCGTGTTGCTTCCTTCTATTTCCTTTACAAATCCAGCTTCTGTCCAGAAATGGATTTATTGCTACTTCAACGACATTTTGGATGAGTGTAGGACCAGAAGCACTTACCATCTCTCACTCTCTCACTCTAATATATATATATATATATATATATATATATATATATATATATATATATATACATATTATATATATATATATATATATATATATATATATATATATATATATACATATTATATATATATATATATATATATATATATATATATATATACACATATATATATATATATATATATATATATATAAAATATATATATATATATATATATATATATATATATATACACATATATATATATATATATATATATATATATATATAAAATATATATATATATATATATATATATATATATATATATATATATATATATATATATACATACACACATTGACATCGCTGCAACGGGCATAAAACAAGAGAGAATAAAGCGACAAACCAACGGACCAACCGACAGAAAGATAGGTTCAGCTTCTCGCTGTGGTATTACACAGCACTCACTTCGTTTGGTTTTAAAAATTGAAGTAAAAGACAAAGTGAAACAACGAACCATACAGACAGATCGGCACTCATACGCAGACACACGTTTAGTCCTCTTGTGGAGCACACTAGCCACTTAGGGCGCCGTGTTCGGATGTCCTGCGAGGCTTTTGTCAGTTCATCAAACATGTGTGATGTGCCACACATTGTCCACCAGAACACCAATGACTTTGAATGAGATCAACACTTGTACATGTGTTCTCTGTTCTGCAGAGGAAAGACAAAGTGATACCCAATCTCAGGCACTACCTGCATCAAGTTACGATCAAACAGACTTTCATTAGTGATTGTTTTCATATAAAAAATACGAAACAAGGTAGGGATATGGTTACATTTGAAGCTAATGAGGAAATAAAGAAATCGGACATGAAAATGGAGGTGAAGTGGAGTGTCTCGTTCTTACACTTCGCTTCAGGATAAAACTTCACTTTGAGGAATTTGTTTCAAGCGACTGCAAAACAATAGCAGGGAAAATCTGGCCACCAGGCACAAGCACTTTGAACGCTGACAACAGTGTTATTAAGATAAACGTTCAGTTTCGCGAGTGAAGCATTGCTCAGCTTCACTCTCCTCATCGCCAAAGTGCATCTCAGACGCAAAGCTGTAAAACTATCCATCGGCAGGTGACCTGCATCTCCTCGCGGGTCAGCGCCTCTACTTGTGTTCACTTTTTTCACATTCCACCGTTCCTGCTTCACTGAAGAGAAGGATGGATGGATTAATGTAAAATAATGATCAACAGGATTTTTTTGCAAAATATTCAACTATTCAATTCATAAAAAAAGCTGCACGAAGTCTTGCTTGTTCTTCTAGGCCAAACGATTTCTTTACATGCCAACACTCCACATGAAAGTTTAGCCGCTGCCAAGAGCGTCGATCAAGGCGCACACAATGCTAGACGTAGAACTTGTATCGTTTAGAAGCTTGCTTTCGCAAGGAAGAGGGACGCGAAACAGACATGCAACGCTTGGAGTTGTAGAGCATCACCACAGACACCTCGACGCACCCGCCCAACCCATTTTTGGTGTTTATCTTCAGCGACATCTGCATACAGATTCGTATTAATTTGCAATTGATCGTTTGTTGACTATCAATTTTTGACGTCTATGTATTAGGGAACTGACATTAATCTGTAAAAAAATAAGTAAATATACATATATATATATATATATATATATATATATATATATATATATATATATATATATATTATTTATGTATTATTTATTTTTCTATTTATTTATTTATTATTTATTTTTATATCTATTTATTTATTATTATTGCTTTTATTTAATTTATTTATTTATCTATTTATTTATTTATTTATTTTTACTTATTTATTAATTTCTTTATTCATTTATTTCTATTTTATTTTATTTTATTTTGATTTTGGTGTGTGTGTGTGTGTGTGTGTGTGTGTGTGTGTGTGTGTGTGTGTGTGTGTGTGTGTGTGTGTGTGTGTGTGTGTGTGTGTGTGTGTGTGTGTGGGTGTGTGTGTGATTCTGAGTATCTATTTAGTAGAGTGGAGACTCACGAGTTTAAAGCAGAGACAATGCTTTTCTCGGCTACTTTAGATGTTATTGAGGCCGTTTAGCCTTTTTAAGTTTGCTATTCTTAAGGTAACAAAACTACCAACGTGACCACGAATACATTACGTTGATTACAGAAGCTGTCTGTGAACGACAATGATGTTTATTCAACACAACAAAAGTAATGGTACGATTATCTTTGAAATGGCTGTTCACAAAATTACAATATTTTTCTAAAAGAAAAAATATGTTGTCATACACATAGAAACACCATTCTGCGCATCATACAAAACGAGGGATATTCTATTAAGGAGAAGGTTGGCAACTCTGTTAAAGATGACAAGTTGAAAAACAAGTTGAAAGGCAACTAACAAAAGAATTACGTCAATGGTCATCAGATAATGTCGTGTAATTTCTTTAATTCAGTGTTATTGTTATCCTCTTCGTCTGAACAGCATTACATTTCAATGTTATAGTGACGTTTTACATAGAAAATATTTAAATTGATTTAATTTACCACTTACATGGGCATGCACCACCCATAGAGCGGGTGGTGCAAAACAATGAAACAAGTGACTGTTAAGTGATGGGAACAACATATGATGACTTGTTTCACAAGATAAAACAATTAACAAAGCTACTCTTGTTCCTCGGATTGATGTTACAATCATAAGAAAATTTCGGCATAATAAGGTTCACTGTAACTGTATAAGACAGTTAAATTCAGCACATTTTCCATAAGCGTCCGCAAGGAAAATATACTGAAAAACACTATTAGTTGGTGGTCTAAGTTTTGAAAAGTAGCCAGAACTGTTCCGCAGTAACAGACAACGAAGGTGTGTGCGAATCATTTCCCTTCGAAAACCAATCTGATGGACGTCCAGTAAACGTGAGACTGACAACGACCAATGTTCACAGGCTTTCAGGACATTTTCAAGTATCTTTATAACTCGAGTACCACAGTCTGACACAACTCACAACACTCCTTCTTTCCTTGCAAGCTTTGTGCCAAAATTACTACACTTAACCAGGGGGATGGACACGTCTTAATGGAGTGGTCGATACACAAGGCTTTCCCGTGTGCATTCACCGTTTCCTGTTATTACAATCAACTCTCACTCATGCTAACATATGTAGTTTTTAATACATAAAGGAAATTCCATAACTCCAACATCTTCAGGTCTTATTTAAGTAGCGGATACAGTGCCTCAAGTGCTTTTTAGGTCCCACTACAGTTTCTTAAGGACATACACACTACTAGATCTAATGTATGAATGTACCTGTGACATGGTCTTCCAAATAAAGCCACTGAGTGATCAACATACAACTAAAAGTCATAGCAAGTTATTTACTTACCCTTCTTAGAATCATGAAAATCCTTAATTGTGGGATAACAACAACGACAATAACCATCACCACCACTGCCAACCAGAAGGTGGTCTAACAGGGGGAGCAGTGCTAACAAGTCACCCGTTCCGCTACCAAAGTCCCCGCTCGCTGTCACCTCCAAAACTTACCTGAAAACAAACACAAATTCAACTTTACACAACAGTTATAGTTAGTACTACTATATATACTTTCCTAATACTTTTTCTATCAATACATTACGAAAAATTTGTTTCTTGTTTCAACATCATTCTTATGAATTATAAACTGATTTTCGTCTCGCATTAACGCCAAAAATCTAATCAGAGGTTTAATGGAATTAGTTGTGGAATGGAAACCACTCTGACTCACACCAGAAATGACAAAGAAATTACAGAAGCAATAGCGGACGTGGTAAAGCAAGGGTTGCTGCGTCATGGGCTTGCCTGTCGTGGCGGAGGGGAGGGAAGGGGAGAAGGGGATTGTCGTGACAAGAGAGTGAGTATTACTATTGAAGGGGAGGGTGAGAACCAAGGCAGGGCGACTAGGGTGAAGGGAGTGGATGGCTGGGGGAGCAGTGTTCATCCACGCCCCCATCTGCCAGGTTGTGTCTGGCTTAGGTGCTGCTAGAATTATTTACACATCCACATTCGTCTCGTTTATATCCACCATAAAGAAAAGCGCAGGTAGCACGGGCTTAAGATGTCTGGGGGAGAGATTATGCTAATTATACATGATCTACCTGTGTCTCATATGTTTGCAGTAGTTGTAAAGGGGGAAAATCACGTCCGCTGTGAGGCTGGTGAGGTACATCCGCCTCAGGAAATCCTACTTAAACTAATAACGACGCATTACTGTATATTTGCTTTTTTTTCATTTTGAAAAAAAGATAAAACACTTAAAAAGAGAAAAAGTCTAGTTTTTACCCGCAAATATTTTTTTTTAATAACATTTCAGGATGAATTTGATGGTCGTCATTGTGATGAGTGTGTGTGTGTGTGTGTGTGTGTGTGTGTGTGTGTGTGTGTGTGTGTGTGTGAGAGAGAGAGAGAGAGAGAGAGAGAGAGAGAGAGAGAGAGAGAGAGAGAGAGAGAGAGAGAGAGAGAGAGAGAGAGAGAGAGAGAGAGAGAGAGAGAGATTGAATGTGGGGTAGGGAGTGAGTGATGTGTAGTAGGAGAATAATAGCACATTCATTGTCCCGTGTTTATCTCTTTCTCAACTCTCCTCCTTCATTGTACTTTTGAATTCTATATCTTCCTTTGCCTCTACGTGATGGAGGAAGTACTGATGATGATGATGACGACGATACTGATGATGATGATGATGATGAAGCTGGTAATGACTAGTGATTATAATAGAAATGACTCATGGACACAACCGGAATGACTTGTTACAATTCACCCAGATATCACTAAAAGCCTTCCTCTATGTTTCCTTTTACACACTCAAGAGATGAAGTCATGTAGGTAAGGCACGAGCACAAAGCTTAGTCCAGGGCATCATGACAAAGCTGGAAGGACTAACTCGACCAACCACTGATCGATTTGCATGGATGTATGTCATTCATTTTGTTGGTAAAGGTTTCAAATTTCATGTTTTACCAAGCCATCACTGACCTTTAGCTGTGTGTGTTCGCCTCATCCACAGCACCATTTCTCGCCATATATACTCGCGGCAAGGGAGGTTGATGTAAGGTGGGTGTGTAAGGGTGAAGGGATGGCATGGTTTCATAAAGCGATAGCTGAGGGAAGGTCCAGAGGGTGATAGGGGATGGTTGGGTGGGTGGGTCTACACTAAAAAAAAAAATAATAATAACAGAATAAATAAATAAAATAAAAATAAAAAAAAAGTTGAAGGCTACTAAACGAACGAACAAAGTTAACTATTTTATATTTCGAAAAGCTGCGACTGTTTGCTTGTTCACGACACAGCTCAGGTCAGAACGGGGCCACGAGCAGGCGACGTGCACGACCTCAAAACACTATACGTATATAGCTGCTTCATCCTCTATTATCCTCCATTATATTTGAGGCAAGGCACTGGCCATCTCTTTCTTTATTTTTCTGTCCCGTCGAGTGTTCGGTGCCTGAAGTAAAGCCTTCGATGGACATTTCGTGTGGGCGCAACGGGACTATATAGTTTTCACTGAGTTCGTCAATCAGGAATATTTTCATAACTCATTATTAGTTTGTGAATTTTTGCCTGCCCGTGAATTTGCATTTGTTTGTTTATCTGCGTCGTGCATGAGAGAGAGAGAGAGAGAGAGAGAGAGAGAGAGAGAGAGAGAGAGAGAGAGAGAGAGAGAGAGAGAGAGAGAGAGAGAGAGAGAGAGAGAGAGAGAGAGAGAGAGAGAGAGAGAGAGAGAGAGAGTGTGTGTGTCTGTGTGTGTGTGTGTGTGTGTGTGTGTGTGTGTGTGTGTGTGTCTGTGTGTGTGTCTGTGTGTGTGTGTGTATGTGTGTGTGTGTGTGTATGTGTGTGTGTGTGTGTGTGTGTGTGTGTGTCTGTGTGTGTGTGTGTGTGTGTGTGTGTGTGTGTTTGGCAGGTTTATCATTGTTTTCCCTTACCATCCAGCAAGTTTCGACCGACAATTCATCTATCACAGCCTCAAGTGTTGACAGGCTGTGGTGGTAACTCGGTGTAGGTATAAACGGCCTCGTAAATCTAGCCAACCAAACACTAACAATAGTTATCTATCTGTGGCTTTTGGAAGTGTACTCATACTACTTGAGAGGAGCAAAATGTCATTAAAATCTCTCTCTCTCTCTCTCTCTCTCTCTCTCTCTCCACTCTCTCTCTCTCTCTCTCTCTCTCTCTCTCTCTCTCTCTCTCTCTCTCTCTCTCTCTCTCTCTCTCTCTCTCCTCTCTCTCTCTCTCTCTCTCTCCTCTCTCTCTCCTCTCTCCTCTCTCTCTCTCTCTCTCTCTCCTCTCTCTCTCTCTCTCTCTCTCTCTCTCTCTCTCTCTCTCTCTCTCTCTCTCTCTCCACTCAGCCTTGCCTCCCTTATTATTCTGTGTCAGGAAACTGTAACTCACGCGTTTAATGCAGTGGTATCTCATGCACAGACGGAAACGCAGGAAGCAATCAGGAACCTTATGACGACGAGTGCATGAAGTTAAGTATCGTGACTGCCTGCCATAGATGCATGGTGACTTGCATTACGTCTGCCAATTCTCGATGCATCAATGTTAATAACAGCGGTGCGTCCGTCAGCGTGAGGGTGCGGGAGAACAAGCCTGAGTTGGCGGAATGATAGAACACAATAATGTCCGTGAGCACGATGGTTGTAATGCACGATAATGACGGTGGCTCACGGCGAAGAGGATGGTGGTGCACGATAATGAGCCAAATTGGTCTTCCGGATAATCACGGCAGGTTTGATAACTGGAATAAAACCTTGGATTCCTCCTCCCTCTAACTAGCACGTCCTCCACCACACCACACTTATTATCTTCATGTATTCCTTCGTCACTCCCACATTGTCGTTCACCGTAATGAGTAGGTAAGTTTGGTAGATGGCTGTCAATGTTTGTTGTTATACACATTCTTTTTTTAGTAAGTTTGCCCGTTCCGTTACAAAATGTAAGATGCTTTCGTGGATGTAGTCAGTTGCAGTTTCTTGGAGTCCCTTCTCGCGAGACTCCTGCTGTCCTTCACACTTCTCGAGGTAAACGAGAACAAAAAGTTACAATGAGTGACAATGTGACCATATTGCACGGCTCACCACGTGACCACGACACACACTCATGCTCTCGAGGTCATGAGGAAGGGCAAGGAAAGACGTGATGAGCCCTGCCACTCAGGCCGACTTACTCTTACACATCACGGGGGTTTACATGCCCCGAAGGACGTCTCCCAATCCGCCTGACCGATGAATCTTACTCCAGGTGGTGTTCCTTGGTCTGTTGTCTCAGGTGTGCTGCCGGACAGGTGTTTCTTCCGATCACTTATTCATAACTTCATAACTTAATTCTTACAATATTTATTCCAAAACAATTTTACTAATTTAATTTGTTTAATGTCAGCTATCAATATTTAACTAACTACTGAATTATTAATTAATTTATTGATTTATTTATCAATTTATCTATTTTTCTTATTGCAATTTCATTTTTTAAAAATTCTTTACTTACTTATCTACTTATACATTGTTGTTAGCGCACGATAATTGATGCCTTAAGTGCTTGTCTTGCAGGACGCCCTGTATAGAAATAAGCTGCTGCCATCACTACTCACCGCAGTAACACAGTAATGACTCACCGCAGTAACACAGTAATGACTCACCACAGTGACACAGTAATGACTCACCACAGCAACACAGTAATGACTGGTATCAATCTGGGCACTGCCAGCATCCTGCCTCCCGTCATCACATTGGAATGCACACCTTCCAGGTAGTCAAGGTCGCCAAACTTCTCGGCGTCACCACACGCAACGCCCTGACCTGGAAGAGCCGCACCGACGCTACAACTCCTCCTCTGATCGCCTCTTATCTCTGACGATGGCTGATCCACAAGCCTCCCTGGAGAATGCGTACACCCACTTCTACATAAACTCCCATATTCCTCTTCATTGACTAGAAAGATACTAATTAGAAAGATAACCAAGATGTGCAGCATCACAGTAGTGCTTTCATATAATTGTCTACCGTTAGCGAGGAGGTCCTGTACACACTAGTACCCCGGCGTGTCCCGGCCTACACCTCTACCAACACCTACATCATTAATTCGAAGTGGCATCCAGTGGCTTGTTGGTGCTGCATGCTCATCGCCCTCGGGTTGCAGTGGAATGTCACATCTCTCTCGTACCAACAAAAGTTCGTAAAAATTGGCACAAGTAATGTCATAAAACGTTTACAAATCACTTTTTATCTATCACCAAACTGCAAGTCTTATGACAGAATAGTGGATTTTTTTTTTCTTTGATTTTTGCACTGAGCTTCCCTTTGCTGATTCTGGTTTTCTGTTCACTGATAAAGCTATTTATAAATTTTCCAGCCTGTTTTTATTAAGAAACCATTTGTTGTTGTTGTATTTTTAAAACAATGATAATAATGATGATAATAATGATAATAATAATAACAATAATAATAATAATAATAATAATAATAATAATAATAATAATAATAATAATAATAGTAATAGTAATAACAATTATAATAATAATAATAATAATAATAATAATAATAATAATAATAATAATAATAATAATAATAATAATAATAACAATAATAATGATAGCCTAGAACAATGCTGCTGATGATAAAAAAACAATAATCCTGATTATTATTTTTATTGTAATTAATATCAATATTATCACTTTATTATTATTATTATTAATACTATTATTATTATTATTATTATTATATTAAAGCCATTACTAATATCAGCGTGAATAAGAATTCTTTCTTCCATTTACCTTAAGAGCAAATACCTATGTTTATAGATATTTTACAATTGTAGCACATAATAGTCCACCTGATAATACATGGTCAGGCTACAGCCGGGTGAGCCGTCAGAGCAGGCAGTAGCATGAGTGGTGAAGACATGGCCAGCCCACACGCCACTAATGCCTCATAATGTTACACAAGGCTTGACACGTAAGTCACGTTTGAGCGGAAGCTGACAATTTTGACGCAAGGTTACCTGTTAACGGCACGCATCATTATTAGACACCAGCAGCATACGTGTTGCATGCTGCTATTTCAAACATCAACGAGGCAATAACCAAGAAATAATCTAGTGAAGGAGACCAGTACTTTAGTGACTGTGAGGAAGGGGGAGGGGGGTGCAGTAGTGCCACGGGAGGATGTGCTGAGGGTGCCAGTGTCATATGGTGAGAAGCTGCAAAGTGTTGTCATGGCTTCAAGCTGTGTGATCTGACGTCCTTCAAGGTTGTATGTATCTATGCTCGTTCCGTTTATTCCCTCCTGTCTAAGACCTTTGTTAAGTCAGTATTCGATGTGAAGATACAACTCATGACTATATCAACACTCACTACCAACTCTTGAAGCATGTGGGTCTCATACATCTCATATTCAATCACGACTGAAAACATATAATAAATTTCTTGAGTTATAATGTTGTGGCTGTTGATGGCCTTCACCTCAGCTGAATGGTGATTGATTGCTGCTAGCTGTGGAGAGGCTCGTCCTTCACCCACTAACCAGCGGTGGACAAGCTGCGGGGCCGGAATGAAAGTAGAATTTTCATGTGGCTGAAAAGGGAGCAGCCATATGGATGAATGGATGAATGAAGTCGTTACAGGCGTATACACATACACACACATACACACACACACAAACTTCTTCGACAACTGGAAAAGTCAATTCTGCGCACTTGAAGGAAGTGTCATCAGAGAGGCTAAAGAGCGGGAAAGCTGGCGGGTCGGTGTGAGTTTTGCAGAAGGTAAATTGTAGAAGCAAAGTGCTGACATCCTCTTGTTGTGGAGAAGAAAGAGGAACGAGAAGATGGGAGATGGTGGCGTCAAGGGTAAGGATTATAGGCTATAACGAAGGTGAGTAACCGTTCACCCTCTCCTGGTTAGTGTTCCATAACTTACCACTGTTCATGACGGAGGAGGAGGAGGAGGAGGAGGAGAAGGAAATTTATACATGAGCAGCTACACAGACACAATCTTGTTCAGCTAACAACAGCCTCTGATGTTCACAACATAAACACTAGGAACAGACGCAATCTCAGACCGCCTTTCCCTGACCTAGAAGCACAGAAGAGATTTGTACTCTACTACGGATGTAGGGAGTATAATGAACTTCCTGACTACATCAAAAATATTACTAATAAAGATACATTTAAGATCAATACAAGAAAACATCTAATCAATTTATATTGAATGCAATAAACATGTATAAGTATACATGACCGTGTAAACTATGGTACGCAAACGTTGAGAATAACCGTAACAAGTATTGACGGTGTCTGCGTATATGAAACTGACTCACTCGCATGTGGATGTTTGTGAACCTGTTTTAGTCTTAACAGGCAATTAAATTTCAAGTATTTTGTGTCCATACATATCTATTATGTAAACAATATATATATGTTGAATAGTTAGCTATATTTGTGTTTGGTTATATATGGTGACTGGTCTTGTAAGATGATTGAAATCAAGTAAGATGATTGAAATCAAGTATGGTGACTGAATTTGTGACACGTTATATGTTATGGTGGTTAGGTGCGGTGATTAACTTTGTATGGCCCTTGGCTAATGCCTAAGGAGGTTGACTAGGTAGTGTTTTATTAATTACAAAGTGTCTGGTAATATATTTGGTGTTGGTGTTTTGTTACGTTAATTGTTAACTTCTGTTTGACATTAACTATATGTGCTGTTGGGTCTGTGTGCTATTTGTGTGTGTGTGGTTAAGTGTGGTGTGGTTAAGGTGTGGTTCAGTGTGCTAAGGTGAGTGATTGGGTGTGATGTGATGACACTTATATTGTAATGTTCATATAAGATGTTTGATGTAAGGTGTTTGACTATTTGTTATATAATATAATGTTAGTTATGTGCGACGTTTAGATAATTAGAGTGCTTGGCTATGTTAGGCACCTGGTGCGTGGTGTGTTTATTTCATTATATAATATAAGATTTTCATTATACAGTTATTCCTATATCTTTCTTGCATTATATATTATATTTACTTGTAGGCAACCAACTGAATATTTACTTAAGGGGCCTGTCAAAAATGCTTGCATTTCACGGGTCCAGCCAAGATAATTCATTCTATATCTATAAATTTATATGTAAACTACTTGGGCAATAAACCTTTTGAGTTTGAATTTGAATTTGAATTTGAAGGAGGAGGAGGAGGAGGAGGAGGAGGAGGAGGAGGAGGAGGAGGAGGAGGAGGTCGAGCAGTAGTAGTCATTATAAGTCTAAAACATAACCACAGATAACATGAGGAGGAAGAAGAAGGGATGAGGAAGAGGATAAGGTACATTCAGAGGTAAAAAGTATATAATAATAAAATAATACGAATGAACAGAACCATGAATAAGATAAACATAAAGAGGACAAGGCTATACACAGACATTAATAGAGAAACAAAGTGAAAGAATATGTGAATAAAACCAAGAAAAAAAACTTTCTTGGTTTTTTTTTACAATAGAAGCTCTACTTACATTTTCTAATTTGACTCACATGAATACTCGGAAACTTCAGATTAAGAATAAGAATAGGAGGAGGAAGAGAAAGAAAAGAAGAAGAAGAAGAAGAAGAAGAAGAAGAAGGACGGAGGACAAATAAAAAAAAACAGGGAAAAAAAGGGAAAAGCAGTTCAATATAATAAATAAATAAAAAAAACTTGGGGAATAATTTTGTAGTTCAGCCAATCAATTAAAACTGAAGCCTTTACGTAGCATCCTTCTTACTCTCTCTTCCACTGGAAAGAGAGCGAGCGAGCGAGAGAGAGAGAGAGAGAGAGAGAGAGAGAGAGAGAGAGAGAGAGAGAGAGAGAGAGAGAGAGAGAGAGAGAGAGAGAGAGAGAGAGAGAGAGAGTGGAGGGGGGGTCTTAAAAATCGTTTGAGGAAGAAGAATCGAACGTTTGAGAGTGTTCCTTCAAGTGTCTCTGTCATTGCGTTCAAGAAATTCCAAAAACGAAGTCAGCAGCGCGACAGAAAGCTAAGTCCACAAAGTAAAATGTGTGTGGCATTACGCATTTTAGTATACTGCGTGTATATACAGTTTGTTTACTTTTCTCTCTTTCTCTCCACAGCTTAAAAGTCTCCATGAAAGACATCCAAACATCTGACTTTCTGAGCTCAACTTACACCAACAAAAAGATAAAGAAAACATGTAAATGAATGAGTAAATAAACACAAAACGAACCAGTTGAAAATAAAGGGAATTATGAAGCTGGCCGCAAATGGAAAATAATTCCGGGGACGGGGGAGAGGAAGAATCCAGACCAACAAACCGAATATTTTAGACTAGGGCAATCTAATCACTGTTTGGGCGGCTGGCTACGTGGGCCACTCCGGGGACGGCCGGCCCGAGCCTCGCCGAGATAACCACCAGTTTTATGGCATAATTTCATCAATTACCGCAGCCGCTAATATGAAGATAACATCTGCCTGCCAGGCCACATATTACCTGCCGCCCGGGCCGCTGCCTTCCGGGAAACATTTGACTGTGAAAGCACACGCAGTCAACGGGAAGCCGCCAGTCTGTTGCCGTGATGCCTGGTGATGGCGGACGGGCGGATGAAGACAAACAGCGCTGAATGTGTACTTGTGTGTAGGTGGTATTAGTGGTAGTGATAATGGTGGTGCATAGTTGTGGTGCCCGAGGCGGTGGTGGCAGTGGTGGTGTGTAATGAAAGGTATAATGGTTAATGGGTGTTGTATTTGTGGTGTTGGGTGTACAGTGGTATGAATGGTGATGTTAAATGATGTAGATGCTAGTGATTGGTGTGACTGATGGGTGTGTGTGTTAATAGTAGTTGTGGATGGTATAACAGTAGATGTGCGTAGTGTGAACGGTAGCGGGGCTGGAGGATGGTTGTAATTAACTAATGGATGGCAGGTAAAGGGACGATGGTGGGTGTAGGTAGGATAGCAGCACCTGGCAAGCAAGACCAGCAATTTGATGGTCAGTAGCGACAGATAAGGTGTCGGGGCGGTGTGTGTGTGTGTGTGTGTGTGTGTGTGTGTGTGTGTGTGTGTGTGTGTGTGTGTGTGTGTGTGTGTGTGTGTGTGTGTGTTAACACGGGTGGATTCGGGAACGAAGCGCGTTGGGAAGGCTTAATGGAAAAAATAATTTGTGGTTAATTGTGAATAATTTACTAAAATATCTAACTTTATCTGATTTTTTCTTTTTATTACTCTCTCTCTCTCTCTCTCTCTCTCTCTCTCTCTCTCTCTCTCTCTCTCTCTCTCTCTCTCTCTCTCTCTCTCTCTCTCCGCGGTGTTCATCAGGCATGCTTACTCGTGTGTGTCAATGCTTGCTTATATATGCACCTCATATTAAGTATTCATGAAATATATATACACGCTCATATGAATGGGTCTTTGAAGTCTCACAAACGAAGATCAGAGGAATTGCTAATGAACGTTTCTTAATTTCGGATTCCATGTGGCACCAGATCCACAAATATCTTTTAAAATAAAAATCTGCCCATTTGCTCAAAAAAGACTAATATTTATCGCATCGCAAAAAACCCCGACCGGGTGCCCTTTACTCAAGCAATTTTTAAAAGTTCGCTCACATATTTATGCACTCACGAGCAAACATGCATATTTTTTACATATACTCAGACACTCAAGCGCGCGTGCGCGCACACGCACACACACACACACACACACACACACACACACACACACACACACACACACACACACACAAATACATACACACACACAAAAAAAAATACATTCATGAATAAAGAAGTACAGATACGCAGCCATCAAGACCGCTGTATCAATGTACCAAACCTGCAATGGAAGGCCCACGTAACATCACTAAGTAGAGTAATTGTTACGTGAAGATAACCTGCAGCTATAAGTTACATGACTTAAGACAGAGTGATCATACGTCCTCCCACAGCCAAGACAAGGCAGGAAAAAAACAGAAAGTCGATGTAAACGGGAAGGCGAATCTCTTCGCTACTTCAGGGTAACAGGAAAATTGCACGTTGGTCCACCTAATGCGACATCAAAAACATCACCCGTCCTGCAAACTACAGACAGACACGTCGAGCCGCGAGCACCAGCCGAAGCGAAAGACAGAGGAGACACCCACTTGGCCGACAGCTGATCCGCAAAAGTATATACTGAGCGAAACGTTCACATGCAATCAATCAGCAACACAGCAGTGGCGGGCTCCAGGCACGCCACAAGCCTTGCCTAAACATTCAGGATACAAGGCAACAGCGTCCAGCCTCGGCCAAAGCTGCCTGGGAACTGAAGACGGGGGTGACGTCATCCCCTCTAGTGTATGGACTAGTGTATGGTGTGAGGCTCCTCAGCCGCCCCGTTTCCAACTAGCGCTACATCTTATTTCCTAACTACAAAGAGTCACACATCATCCACTCGTAAGATATTGTAACATGTATATTCCAGCAACAGTGAGAAGCAATTTTTTGCTTCAAGAACCATCACCTTCATCATGATGTGAAGAAGAACGTTTGTCGATATTGAATAAAACTATTGGAAACTTAGCGCAGCAGGGGTGTAGCTGTAGGCCGCATAGAGGCCCCTGCCTCGGCCTACTGTCCCCAGTGTATGGGAGACAGTGGCTGAGCTAGGAGGCCTACACTACTTCCAAGAGAATGTTTTTTTGGGCCTCTCTGGATGCACAGGCCTCTATAGTGTTCGTACTTCATCTTTGAAAGGCTTTGTGTTACATTAAGACTGTTTTCAGGATTATGACTCTCCTGAAGGGAGCACTCCGTGACAGTGATTGTGTTAAGTGTTGAGTAAACACTATTGGTGGTTGTCATGGTGGCTGGCGATGGAATCCGTACTGGACTTGTAATGCAGTGATGTGGGCAGGGTAGTAGCGTGGCGTTGTAAGGGAGTTGCTGCAGGCGGGGAAACGTGTGTGTGTTTGACGGTGGTAATAATTACTTAACAGCATGATGATAGTGATCACGTCAAACACGTTGAATATTACTGCAAAAAACGACAACCTTGAGACACAAAAAACGGAGTAAAAAACCATTGTGTTAGCGATGGTGGAAATAATAACGAACATAAAATCATGGAAATGTAAGTGGTGAAGCAGTAACTTCAACAAAAAACTTAAATAATGTAAGTTACGTGCTTTTTATAGACAATTGTGGAGATGATGATGATAATAATGTAAAGAATAATATTTCGACAGCAGCCACAAGGAAAGAGGAATGTTTGCAGCGAAGCGTCAGTGGTGGGCGTGAGGGAGTACGGCCAGTGCAGGTGGGCGGGAGGAGGTGGGCGGGCTGGGACAGGTTTAACAAGCTCGGAGTGCCAACGGCGGCTCTATCGGGTGTCGGATTAGCGGGCGAGCATAACACAGGTAACACCAACACTTGGCCCCTCCACCTTACAGAGAGAGAGAGATAGAGAGAGAGAGAGAGAGAGAGAGAGAGAGAGAGAGAGAGAGAGAGAGAGAGAGAGAGAGAGAGAGAGAGAGAGAGAGAGAGAGAGAGAGAGATTAAGGCAAAAAGTAACATATACAAATAAACAAAATGTAAAAAGGCACACTAACAAGCCGAGAAAGAAGGAAAGCAAGTGCAAACACACAGATCAAATACATCAAGAAATATAATACATAGAATGATGAAAAAGGTACAACATTTAGAAGACAATGAGGACACACGGGGTTGGATTGCATTGTTGGAATCAGCACAGAGAAGAATGACGAAAATGATTCATGAAATATACTTTGCGAGAGAGGATTGAAGCTTCTAAATGTACACTCAGAGATACGTAGAATAAAAGAGGATCCGATCGAAGTATTTAAGTGGCACAGAGGGTTCAATACGTGTGAATCAGACAAGATCCTCAGGGTTAGTACTTTAGATAGAACGCTCAATAATGGTTTCAAGATGCATAAAATTAGATTTGAAATGGAGATAGAAAGAAATTGGTTTTCGAATACAGTGGTGAAGGAATGGAGTAGACTTAGTTAAGTAGGTAGTTAAGGTGGATTCAGTAAGGAACTTTAAGGGAAGATTATACAAGTTTATGGATAAGGATGATAGGTGGACATAGGTTGAGTTAATATATGATATGGGAACTGCCTCGTGTGGGTTTGCTGGTATTTTGCAGCTCCCTTAAATTCATCCAACACCTCCAGGTAAGGCGCCTCTTCGTCGTTCACGCGGATGAGACACTAACGACTCACCCTTCCAGATTTTCACATGCCTACACTTTACTAAAATTGTTTGTAATTACGGGCACGATTACGGAAAGCATCTCATAACGAACCAGCCGAGAGCTTCAGACACTGGCGTACTTTTCCTGATGACTACCTTCAGTACACTTAATGTATGGTTATGACTTCCATCCACTAAATTCCCTTCCACGTCTCCTAATTCCCTGAATCCTTTTACCAGCACCTTGCCCAACAATTAAAGATTTTCGATACCCACGGCCTTACAGACATTTCTTTTTTCTTTTTTCAGCACGCAGGAAAAAGGTTCAGTGATATGATTTTGTGAACGACAGGGGAAGGGATAAATCTGCGGTGCATGACTACAGAAAGTGTGCGTTTCTGTAGCATATGCGACTGAATGCCTCTGTGGTCGAGAAAAGTGTCAGACACATTGTGTGTATAGCAGCGCTGCCTCCGTGAATTTGAAAGTGTTCACTTGAGTTAACATCATAAAATTCAAAGAGCAGCTTCTTCCTGTATGTTACAATGTTGAACAAAATCTCCGCGGAGCGACACACGGAGCTGAAACGCGAATGAGAGACAAGTGTTGTGTGATTCTACGTAGAAAGTTGTAGGTTGTGTGCATGGTACTGATATGTTGCATAACACGTGTGAGGTACAAGAATGTTAAAGGATTTGTGAGATACTGGAGTGTTGGAATGCTACTTTAAGATATTGGTGTACTACGTGTGTGTGTGTGTGTGTGTGTGTGTGTGTGTGTGTGTGTGTGTGTGTGTGTGTGTGTGTGTGTGTGTGTGTGTGTGTGTACGTGTACGTGTACGTGTGTGTGTGTGTGTGTGTGTGTGTGTGTGTGTGTGTGTGTGTGTGTGTGTGTGTGTGTGTGTGTGTGTGTGTGTGTGTGTGTGTGTGTGTGTGAAGTTCATTCAAGTCGTAGATGTGATCTGTTTATGCCAAACAACCTAGTTCCTAATTGTTAAAGTTTCAAAACGAGGCACAGCGCACTTACATAAAGTGCACACTAATGATCAATAAAGTGATTCACAATATTATCTATTTCACCTTCTAAATTATTTACCACACAACCATTATGTCCTACATTGCAGTACCGACAAGGCGACACCTTTACCGTGTTGTTGGTCTACATCGTGTTGGTTAGGAAGTGAAAGCAGCCACAACCCAGTTCTAGGTGACCCCACACATGATAATATTGCGATGACCGAGAGGCTCAAAGCTCCCTCCGTCCAGCCACGAGGTGCCTTACGAAGCTATTTTCTGAGGACAGCCATAAATTACAATAGCAAATAAATTTATGGAAACTGAGTTCGCGATTGAAAGTCCCGGTGGAGTGCACGATTTTCCAACTGGCGGAGGGGAGACTAAAATCCGAAATACTGGGCCCCGTTCGGTATAGGGAGACCTTGCCTGCCGGGGCTTACACGTCCATCGTCTGTAACGACAGCGGCTACAACTGCCATTCTGCATAAACGCTGCAATAAAGTGGATCAAGGAATTGTTTGAACATGAATCTGGTGCTTCCTTAACCCCCCAACACAAAGGGAATGAGAATAACACTCCTAAGGTTGAATTCCCAAGTGTTAGTGGCCTGCCGAGGGTTACACACCGTCAAGGAACACTACCACACCCAGATCCTAGTGTGATCCTATGTGTCAGACGCCTCACACGAATATGACCATCTAGCACGGAATGAAGTTACTGCAGGGTCCACCATCTGCAACAGCCGTACATGACAAGGTCTCATCTATAGAGAGCTTGGTAGTACTAGCACTAGTACTAGCACTAGCGGGTCGTGCGTAGGAAGTAGGGCCAGTGAAGGCATGGAAATGAAAGCTGATAAGATAAGGACGCGGCGGCCAACAGGATACTGATCACACTAACTGAATAGGCTGGAAACACGTGTGACGTGATTTTTTATTGTACAAAAACAACAACTACTACTACTACTATTACTACTACTAATAATAATACAATTAATATTACTGCTAATATTCAATTAGTACTACTACTACTACTACTACTACTACTACTACTACTACTACTACTACTATTACTACTACTACCACTACTACTACTACTACTACTACTACTACTTCTTCTTCTACTACTACTTCTAACATAAACAACAACAACAATAATAATAATAATAATAATAATAATGTTTTTGCTCGGAAGGCATAAGCAGTAGAAAGGCAATGTGCACTATACTCGAGGAGAAAACATAAAGCAGGTTGTGAGCAGCATCGTAATTAATCATTCGCTACGAACACAAGGTTCAACCACACCCGCTATAACGGTCCACAGGGGAACACACAACTATGTCTAATGGAAGGGATCTTGGAATTATCTTTACCAAGTGGTGTAAGATACGGGGAAAATGTTTGTATCGATATTGTTATTCAACTTAATTTTATATTAATGAAAAATAAAATAATAGTAATAATGATAATAG
>JAPQNM010000048.1:1901748-1924248 GCA_029783475.1 Metacarcinus magister
ATTCTAAAAATCTCTCAATCGACCGCGGCACATACAAAAAAAAAAAGTGGGAAGGGAATATTTTACAATCATTTCTATTAACATGGTATAAATTATGGAAGAGGAGGAGGAGGAGGAGGAGGAGGAGGAGGAGGAGGAGGAGGAGGAGGAGGAGGAGGAGGAAAGGGGTAAAGAGGAGGAGGCGGAGGAGGAGGAGGAGGAGGAGGAAGAGAGTGTGGACGGATAAAAAAAGAAAGGTGAAGCTGAAGGTAAGTAAAGAAAGAAGTAAAGGAAGAGGACGAGGAACAGAAGGAGAAGGAGGAGGAGGGGTAAGAGGAGGAGGAGAAGGAGGATAACGACTACGACAACGGCGGTGAAGAAGAGGAGAATGACGTTGCCAAGAAAAAGAGAAGATCAAGGAAAAGAAAGAAATAGAGGAAGAGGAGGAGGAGGAGGAGGAGGAGGAGGAGGAGGAGGAGGAGGAGGAGGAGGAGGAGGAGGAGGAGGAGGAGGAGGGTAAGGAAAGTTGCTGTAAGAGTTATTCGGGAGACTTTTCCTTGAGAGGGAAGAGGAGTAATGAGTTACTTCAAGAGAGAGAGAGAGAGAGAGAGAGAGAGAGAGAGAGAGAGAGAGAGAGAGAGAGAGAGAGAGAGAGAGAGAGAGAGAGAGAGAGAGAGAGAGAGAGAGAGAGAGAGGAAAAGAGTGGGAGAAGAGGCAACCTGGGAACCTTGCCTTTATTTTATTTACTCTTACATTTTTTTTAACTCTCTCTCTCTCTCTCTCTCTCTCTCTCTCTCTCTCTCTCTCTCTCTCTCTCTCTCTCTCTCTCTCTCTCTCTCTCTCTCTCTCTCTCTCTCTCTCTGATTTATCTATAACAAAATTAACCAAATATGTAGAAGGTCAAGATTCTCGAAACACATATAGTAATGATCTCATAACGAATTTCAATCCCTGTTTATCGCCAGACATTCCTGCGCTGCATTTAACGATAACACTTAATTCACTGATACGTTTCCTTGCTTATCCTTATCTCAACCTTCCTAACCCACAACCAGTCACACCACGCACACACATGCAAAGCACACGCACACTTCCTTTACATGTCTGAAGTTTTCTCTATTTTTACTCCTTCACTGCATTCAACGTTCTTCAACATCATTGTAGTGACCAACCCATACATATGAAGACGACACACAAGTCCTTCAGATGCTATTCCACTCCCCATTACCTATTAGCACACACCCCTTGGTTGGTCCACCCACAGCCCTTCTAATCGCCCACTCAGCCACCCATGCAGCCCCTTACTCCTGCAGTCCAACCGCCTATTTATTCAGTCATGTAGTCGTCTATTCATCCCTCCCTCGCTAACGACCTGGAACAAGGCAGGAGGAATTCCTAACCGTAATTGGCAGCTTGTAGTCATTAGTCATAGGACGGCTTTCATTCACGATCTGCGGAAGGCGAGGCAGACAGGTCTATGGGTACAGGTGGCGAGGCGGCTTCTCGCCCATAAGGGAAGCTGAGGATGATAGTGTTATGCAGCAGACATGTCGGAGGATGGAATTGATGATAACAGCTGATGAGAGAAAAAAACAGATTGGAATAATTATTAGGTGTAGACAACGATTCTTTTTCTAACTATAAATAACGAAGTCTGTTTTATATACAATAATGAGAAAACAGAAAACACAACAGGTGAATGAACAATTACTAAGTGAAAAGAAACAAGACACAAAAAAAAAGTTCCAGTATAAAGACTATTTTAGTCAAAAATTCTGTTTGAAAAAAAAATATATATTAATACTCGTAAAGAGCAGATTTATTGGAAAAATGCGAATTGTTGCCAAAAAATGTCAGCAGAAATGTCGAACCGAGTTAACTTTTCCGCGGGAAAGAAAACACGCATAAACGTACAAAATGGATAAAGAAAATAGACCACACACACACAAACAAAGGGAGAAAAAAAAACCTGACAACGGCAAGTCTATCGAAAACAACGTTCTACAAAATAAAAGGATGTAGTGTATGATGTTAAAATAATGAATAATGAATAAACAAACACAAACAGATAAAATCATAAACATTAAGGGTGCATTTCACATATCAGCAGGAGACAAAATATATGATAAAAATGCGGAAGGATAAACATAAAAAAGGGAGACACTGCTTATTAAGGCATCAATAACTAGCCATTATTATTGAGTGGAACGAAAGTAAAAGAAAAAGGAAGAACAACACGAGAGAGAGAGAGAGAGAGAGAGAGAGAGAGAGAGAGAGAGAGAGAGAGAGAGAGAGAGAGAGAGAGAGAGAGAGAGTGAGAGAGTGAGAGTATGAGATTCTAAAACACACTTCCGAGAACCCTGAAGGAAAAAACAGCAAACTCAGTATAAAAAAAAAATAAGAAAAAAATAAGTGGGTGGTGAGAGAAGATGGAAGAAAGAATACTAGAGTTAAATATTTTCGAAAAACTATGTAGAATGCAAGAAATGAATAATAATAATAATAATAATAATAATAATAATAATAATAACAATAATAATAATAACAACAACATAAACTTCAAAGACTAAAAAAAACACAGAAAATCACAGCAAAAATAGAGTAAAATAAAGAACAAAGGTCAAAACGAACTAGAGAAAAGAGGAACAGGGAGAGACAAGATAACTGGACGGGGCGGAAGTAATATGGAAGGGTGAAAGTTGAAACGGCGATAAGCTCAACTTTGAATAGTCATCCTCCTCCTCCTCTTCTTCTTCCTCCTCCTCCTCCAGCAGAAGCAACACGTCCACCACCTGTACGTACATCCAGCCACACCACAACGATCACCACAGGAAAGCAGTAAAGGAAAGAGTATTACACGATAAAAAGGCCAGGTGGAGGGAAGTTAAGTTACCTGAAGGAAAGAGAGAGAATTGAAGATCCATTAAAACGCCGCCGCCACCACTAATATTACCACCTGACAAACTTAACAAGGAGTTCCCAGGTGGAAGGAACGCCTGGTACGTACTTGGGAGGTGATTAGTAGCCAGGCCAGGTGGCAGTGTGTGGCAGGACCAGGATGATAGAACGGAAGTCAATGGATATATATATATATACTTTCTCTAAGCATGGTGTCAATATGTATGTGTATGTGTGTGTGTGTGTGTGTGTGTGTGTGTGTGTGTGTGTGTGTGTGTGTGTGTGTGTGTGTGTGTGTGTGTGTGTGTGTGTGTGACTTTCAACACGAGGGTTATGAGACGCTCCGGAAAGCCGATCGATGACTACGTACTAGTATTATTTGATCCCTTTTGGTTGCGTCTCCTAACCACACACACACACACACACACACACACACACACACACACACACACACACACACGCTTAAAATATATACAATAAAAGTGACCTCAAAGTATGACAACTTGTGTCTGATTATTGCTCTCTCTCTCTCTCTCTCTCTCTCTCTCTCTCTCTCTCTCTCTCTCTCTCTCTCTCTCTCTCTCTCTCTCTCTCTCTCTCTCTCTCTCTCTCTCTCTCTTTCTCTTAGTAGTATTTATGAGCAATGCAAACTTTTAATCTCGTTCGAGTGGACAAAAAACTATATGATCTATGTTTTCCGTCTCTTTCTTTTGCGTTTTCGTTGTGGGAAGAAAGGAAGGCGGGAAGGAGGACAGGTGTGGCAAGGGAAGGAAGGAAGGAGGGAAGAGGTGTGTGGGGGGAGGGGGAGACAGGAGCTGACTTTCCCAGAGTTTGAGTTTCGATGTTTTGAATTTCTTACCACAATGTTTTCAGTCTCCAGGTTCGAGTATCATCCCATGCCAGCTCCTCCCCCTTCATCCTCCTCCCCAACCCCCCCCAACACACCTTTGCTCACTTGCTGCCAGGTGAGATTCACTAATAGCTTCATCAGGTGGTTTCTTCAGCTTTGTATGCATATAGCTTACGAATTCTTACGGGAAAACCTACCTCTCTCTCTCTCTCACTCTCTCTCTCTCTCTCTCTCTCTCTCTCTCTCTCTCTCTCTCTCTCTCTCTCTCTCTCTCTCTCTCTCTCTCTCTCTCTCTCTCTCTCTCTCTCTCTCTCTAATCATCTTGCTTGTATGTGATTTTTCATTTGTTTACGTTTGTGTCCATGAGAGAGAGAGAGAGAGAGAGAGAGAGAGAGAGAGAGAGAGAGAGAGAGAGAGAGAGAGAGAGAGAGAGAGAGAGAGAGAGAGAGAGAGAGAGAGAGAGAGAGAGAGAGAGAGAGAGATAGGATGATAGTTATATATATATTTACTAAACACCGCTATGCCCCGTATCAAGGCGCGCTAAACATAATATTAGGGTAAAGTGTTTTGTAAGCCCGTTCCTTCAATGAGCGTGCCTGTGCGGGTGCCCACGACAATGGTGTGTATGTATGACATGGACAACATTAATGCACATGGCCATCTGTTGTGATTTGGCGATTACAGTGGAAATGAGGCTTCCTGTTAATATGCACCTGGCCTCTCCACCAAGCGTATCTACACATAGATAAGGATAACCTAACCTTCGCCAGCATAGTGTGGCATCCGGACGCCGAGCAAACAATGTGTATTCTGTTTTGATAAGAAAAAACATTATGCATAGGCAAGACAAGACAAGCAACTCATTCCATCTCTAGTGATCCTTGAGGCTTATATGCTTACAGGTCCAGTCACCTACCTCTCCGCCCTCACCCCTCACCCCCCCCCCTTTCCCCCATCTCGAGGCCCCTTCACCCACTCCATCCTCGGCCCTTCACTTCTTCCCCTCACCCCTACCCACCCCCCGACCTGCACTCACCCCAGAAAGGAGAGCTTTCACATGAACCTGAAGGAGACTGTCACCTTACCTTGTCCACGTCGACTGTCCCTTCCTTCCCAACGCGCTGAAATAAAACAAAGAATTCTACATTTAGTTAAAGTAAAGGATATATCAACGTAATTCTTTCATGATTACGTGCACAGGTAAGGCTTCATTAGATAGTTTCCGTACTACATTATTTAAGCAGAAAGAAGGGGTCAGTGGTGGTGGTGGTGGTGGTGGAAGTAGTAGTAGTAGTAGTAGTAGTAGTAGTAGTAGTAGTAGTAGTAGTAGTAGTAGTAGTAGTAGTAGTAGTAGTAGTAGTAGTAGTAGTAGCAATATGATAATAATAATAATGCAACATAATACCCAAGGCGGAAAGAAGGGGACGAGGAGGAACACAATGCCAATGCACACACACACACACACACACACACACAAAAAAAAAAATCAGGAACAGGTGTTTAAGGTGCTTAGCATTACGAACACACGAACAGGAGGGGGAGGAGGAGGAGGAGGAGGAAGAGGAGGAGGAGGAGGAGGAGGAGGAGGAGGAGGAGGAGGAGGAGGAGGAGGAGGAAGAGCGACAAGACACGTGGGTCAGTCATAGTGAACAGCCGTAGCAGCAGCAACAGCACTCGACCACTCACAGGACGTGCTTGCAAACTGGTTTCTTTTTGCAAGATAGCAGAAAATGTATATATGCGAGAGTAAAAAAAAAGAGCAGAAATCGCACCAACTGTAACCACGAAGGAAGGGGGAGGGGGAGGGGGACGGGGAAGACAAGCGGGGGGAGAAAACATTGCAATTATAGCACGTAATAGTCTGCATGTGAGGAGCTGTAGTGGCCTGGGGTCTGCGAGTGCTTGCTACCCCCTTCACGACACCCGCCAGTACGGAAGACAACCCGCCACCGACTCTCCTTAAGGTGTTGCATTAGAAAGCACTACCAAGGCTGATCGCTATCGTCGCTACGGGAGGAGTTTGGCGGGGAGAGGAGGGAAGGGAAAGGTAGGGAAGGGGGGGAAAAGGAGAGATGGCTGGGGCGGGTGGATGGGAATGTTTGGAAGAGGAGGAGGAGGTGGAGGAGGAGAAGGGGGTAGGAGGAGTAGCAGTAGGAGAAGGGAGGCGAGGAAAGATTAGAGGGAGGTTTAGAGAGAAAGGGGGGCATAAAGAGAGAGAGAGAGAGAGAGAGAGAGAGAGAGAGAGAGAGAGAGAGAGAGAGAGAGAGAGAGAGAGAGAGAGAGAGGGGTAGTGGAAGAGGTAGTAGTGGGTGAGGGGTAAGATAGGGACGTAGGAGGAAGGAGTTAAGGACATAGTCGTCACGCAGGCAAGCTCTCAACCCGTTTACTTCAATTCCATAAAAAAACGTGTGTGTCCTGGGATCAGCGGCTCACGATGTGCTTGGTGGAGGCGTTCAGATGCTGGGAAACGTTCTTCTAGACGCGGCAGGAGGACAGGGAAGGAGGAAAGGATGTCTCTTGATGGGTGTTCGGGGGCATGATGGCCGTGTGTGGAGGAGGAGGAGGAGGAGGAGGAGGAGGGAGTGTAAAGGAAGGGGGGTGAGAGAGAGAGAGAGAGAGAGAGAGAGAGAGAGAGAGAGAGAGAGAGAGAGAGAGAGAGCGAGAGAGAGAGAGAGAGAGAGAGAGAGAGGAGAGAGAGAGAGAGAGAGATGGTAGGAGGGGGGGGAGGTAGAGTTAGTATAAGGTAAATTTCCCCAACCGACATTGCCTCTGCAGTTGCGTTAGCCTTGAGAGAGCAGTAGAGTTGCCAGCTAGTCTGCAAGCACTATTTATCTCTCCTACAGGGTTTAGTACTAATATTCTTTTTTTCGCCTGGCGTGTGGGCGTGGCAGGGCGGCAACTCGGCAAGTGTGGCGTCTTCCTGCCGCCCACCTACACTCTACATATTCCCTCATTTTTCCCTGTAAGTCGATCTTGGCACTAATTTTTATTATCCCTAGCGCGAACGATTGCCAACTTGCACGAAATTTCTTGCGTAACAACGTATTAATGGGGGAGTGCCTGCATTTCCCGGCGCAGGGAGGAGTGTCTACCTATATGCATTTTTCAGAGGTTGCATGTCTGCTTGATAATGCATGGGGCTCAGTATGGCGTGCTGGCCGGGGGTGGGTGGGCGTGCTTGTGTGAGGGTACGGGCGTGGCGGCGGGCCTCCCGTGACCCCGCTCTCCCTCAGTCCTCTCTCCTCCTTCCCTCACAACCTCTCCCCCCTCCTACAATCCCCTCCTCTCCTCTTCTCTTCTCTTCTCTCCTCTCCTCTCCTTTCCTCTCCTCCTCCGCCTCCTACCCTCTCGACTGCCACCACTCACCCATACCACGTTGAGTTACGCAAACATGGCTCATGTTATTCTTTTATTCTGCCTGTACATTATTCCTGGGATTCCTTCGCCTATCTTGCTATAAGTGCCTTTCGAGGTGAGCCTCCATAGCACGGTGTCCCCAACGAGCACGGTGCCTTAGACTCTCCATACTTCCCTTCGCTGCACGAATTGATTTACTTGAGCTCCCTGCCTTTGCTTTCTCTTTAACGAGGTTGAGAGACGCGCCAGGGTCAGGGTTGCAAGAGACCGCAGAGTTATTTATTTCCAATTTTATTGATCAAGCTTCTTCATGGAACAAATATCTGCCGCCCTACAGGCAAGTTTTCCTTTGTCTTGATGTGTCATGCGTATCGGTTGCTGGCGGAGCAGAAAACACTGGATGACACTTTCGCACTTGACGAAAGGAATAGATTTTCTATTTTAGCAACAGTGTTATTGCAATATAGAGTGGAGGGTGAATTTCGACTCATAAAATAACCTCACCTGAAGAGGTAAAGAAGGGATGCCTGGTGTGTACAGATGTATGTTGTCTCCACGACGCTAATGCAGGGCCACCTGCGTCGCGCGTCGTGGACGCCCAGCAGGTCGCAGGGAAACTTTACGAGTCACGCCAGATTGGCCGGAAAGGTTACTTTGTGTTGCAGGCAAGTACCTTTATCATTCATAATTCGGCAAGACTCAGCAACACAAAGGAGTTCTGAGTAAACAACCGGCAGGGCCCTTAGGCCGGCAAAGGTGACCCTAGTGCAGCCATGCTAGAGGTCTCCCCCTGACCCCCCGTGGCTGGAAGCGGCAGGGGTCTCTATAATGATGTGGTACAACGACATATTCCTCCAAAAATAGTGAGGCATACTTCGTTTATAAGCCTTCAATTCAATGACGCTCGTTAGTGTAAAATGTCCCAATACATAATTTCTGGTGGGAAGCGTGCAGTGCGTCTTGATGCACTGCTAAAAAAAGTGAGCGCGAAAGAAAAAGAGAGAGAGAGAGAGAGAGAGAGAGAGAGAGAGAGAGAGAGAGAGAGAGAGAGAGAGAGAGAGAGAGAGAGAGAGAGGAGAGAGAGAGAGAGAGAGAGAGAGAGAGAGAGAGAGAGAGAGAGAGAGCGAGCGAGCGAGCGAGCGAGCGAGAGAGAGAGAGAGAGAGAGAGAGAGAGAGAGAGAGAGAGAGAGAGAGAGAGAGAGAGAGAGAGAGAGAGAGAGAGAGAGAGAGAGAGTGTTACAGGCAGGGCTTACATATGGTCTCAAGTTGGACACAACACTATATTCACTGATAAGCCCATGACACACTTATCTCCAGCACGCAACCTTTATATCAGTGATAAGACGTATCTCGCCTATAAACCCATAAGTGAGGCCAAGTACTTTAGGGACCGGTTGACTTACCCTCTGCAAGCAAAAAAGAAAAAAATCAAGAGGGTTAGAAGGATCCCCCATTAACCGGTCTACGTACCCCCCCCCCTCCCTGGGACCCTCTTCCTTGCTTGGCTCTGCTCGCCCCTACCTGACGCTGGCTATGTGCTCAACCTGTCTTTTTTTTTTTTCTTCCTCTCTTTTCTTCCTCCCGCTCCCCGCCTCTCTCTCTCTCTCTCTCTCTCTCTCTCTCTCTCTCTCTCTCTCTCTCTCTCTCTCTCTCTCTCTCTCTCTCTCTCTCTCTCTCTCTCTCTCTCTCTCTCTCTCACACACACACATACACATACACACACACACACACACACACACACACACACACACACACACACACACACACACACACACACATTTCAGCATTCGAGGGAAGTAACGTCCAGCAGTCAGGTCGTGGGAGCCAGACGTGGAAGAAGACACTCATTGGGCCCCAGCTGCCAGGGACCAGTGGACGGGAGGCAAAAAGAACAAAAAAAAAAACAGGTAGCTTCGTGAAAACCCTTGGAATGCAGTCAAGAGATCAATAGATGATGATGATGATGATGATGATGATGATGATGATGATGATGATGATGATGATGATGATGAAGATGATGAAAGTAATAGTAATAATAATAATAATAATAATAAGATAATAATAACAATAATGTAATACTAATAAATAATCATAATAAAACAACAATTCCAGAACGTGACACACAACACAACTTCCTCTCAAAACAAACACGCAACACAAACACAAAATAGCACAGGCTGAGCCATCGAGTGCCGAGAGAGGGAAGAAAAACATATGGGAAGCAATATAAAATCGCAGTAAAGTTTGGTGAATCGCAGAGGCGCCCAGCAGCTTCGCAGGGACAACACGCGCCCCTGCAGGTTGAGGCGGCAACACCCATCGCCCACCGCAACACTCCACGGGCGGCGAGACCATAAAATTCAAGACGAAAACAAAACGCAGACCTCGAGGAGCCTGCCGTCTCGAACACCACGAAAGCACGCTGAAAAGGTCACACTTCCCCGAGGACGACGACCCGTGAGTATACGTTCACCTCACCTTGACCTGACCTGTACACTTTCCTTTACACAGGCTATTACGAGAACAAACATTACCACACCATAGCTTAAAAAATAATATATACATACCTTATGTTGACCTAAGCAACGCAACATTAAGTAGCTGAAAAAATCTAACCTAAAATCTAACCTAAGAACCTAAGACTGACCTTGACCTTACACTATTAGAATATACATACATACATACATACATACATACATACATACATATCAAAATTGCGCAGCCCAAACATAAGATCGACAGGTTAATAAAATGTTCAGCCAATCCAAGCTTCAATAGGGACCCTGAGCTGCCACAACTCTCTCCAATCATTACGAGAGATTAGTTCCAATCAAGCATGAAGGAAAAAAAAAAAAGCCTCAACTCTACATAATTAGGTGACAGAATTTAATGATGGAGCGAAAGTATATATCAAGGTAATGGAGAAAAGAGAATGGGAGACGCAGGAAACACTAACAGGAATTAATCATCATAGTTATAAAAAAAAAAAAAAAAAGAACCAGATAAATCAGAGATAAAATGTTTCATAATATATCAACTACAATTAAAAATAAAGCTAGAAAGGAAATGGGAAAAAGATAAGAAGACGAGGAAAAAAAAAACTACAAAAGAACACATTGAAACCTGTAATAAAAACGTAATGACACAGGAAACACTAAATTCATGCCGGGAAGAACATATGTAACACAAAAACCGGCGTCTCGCTGTAGAAAGTAAGAAAAAGGCAAACTAACAACACAGAAATAAAAGCACACTAGTTGGTTGGTGGTGGTGGTGGTGGTGGTGGTGGTGGTGGTGGTGGTGGTGGTGCAGCGACGGCGGCGGCGGGCAAGACATTGTTAGTGAAGATACTGTTTGTTCAGGAGACGCCGTGGCCTTCTGCTTGCCCTTGCCTTCCCCTCCTACCTTTCCTTCCTCTCCAGCTACCTTCCTTCCCAGACCCCCCGCCAGACCCACCCTCACCTGTCTTCCTCCATCTCATTCTCCCTCCCTTCTCCTTCAATACGATAACACATACTCTCCTTCCTACCTCTCTCCCTCTTCCCTGTCCGTCAACAGTTTCCTAGAATTACTCGGTGAAGTTCTGTGCACCGACGAGGAACGAAGGTTTCATAAGTTTCAAAACATGTCATTTTCTGTGTTTCTTTAGCATATACATTTTTTTTTAAGAGTTCAAAATGTCTTATAGCTATTTTTAGATATCAAAATAGCAAATATTACAGTCACTGATGTAAATAATGAGTGATATCTCATGTGTGTGTGTGTGTGTGTGTGTGTGTGTGTGTGTGTGTGTGTGTGTGTGTGTGTGTGTGTGTGTGTGTGTGTGTGTGTGTGTGTGTGTGTGTGTGTGTGTGCGATTTTTTCAAAGTTTTTCTGCAACTGAAACGTGCAATGACAAAGCGTCTTTCATTCTACGTATGGGCAGACACTGGTGTGCGTGATGGTGATTCCGTAGCGAGCCTTAGTGGGAGACACGACCCAAGCTTCCCGGCATACTCAGCAACAAGACTCTGCAATCCCCGCCTATATTTGCAGCCCAGAGACGGTGAATGATAAATGGCAAACACGCCCACCTACTTTCCCCTGCCAACCAAGCTTCCCCCGTACCCTGCCCTCAAGCAGCTACCCTCCTACCCACCCACCCAGTCAGCCAACCTTCCTCTAGCCCTCTACCTCCCTCGCCCACAGACAGCCTCATAGACACCATAAAAACCCAAGCATCCCTCCTACTCCCGATGTGGATAATGGAGAGTCTGGCCTTGAGTTGCCTCCCTATACACTGACACCCGCCTCAAGGACTGCTGGCGAGGCGCGATGCAGGACTAAAGTAGTAGAAGCTGTTTGCAGTAAGGGGAGAGGAAGAGCAGGAGGAGCAGGAGAATAAGAAAAAGAAGAAGGAGGAGGAGGAGGAGGAGGAGGAGGAGGAGGAGGAGGAAGAGGAGGAAGGAGAGGAGGAGGAGGAGGAAGAGGAGGAGGAGGAGAAGGGATTGAAAATTATAGGAAGAAGAGAACAGGTGGGACTAAACAGTGGAGGCTCTACAACCATGTACAAGACAAGCACTCAAGAAGATCTCTAGATTTTGGGTACGAAATGGCTGCTTTAAGACGATGAGAGAGAGAGAGAGAGAGAGAGAGAGAGAGAGAGAGAGAGAGAGAGAGAGAGAGAGAGAGAGAGAGAGAGAGAGAGAGAGAGAGAGAGAGAGAGAGAGAGAGAGAGAGAGAGAGAGAATAGGACAAAGCTAGAGGCAACGATGTCTTACCAACCAAGCACCACCCTCCCTAATACACACACACACACACACACACACACACACACACACACACACACACACACACACACACACACACACACACACACACACACACACACACACCCACACACACACACACACACACACACACAAAAGACCATGTATTAACGCCAATGAAACACAACACACTCTTCAATACTCAACCACCTCACCTCAACCAACTCGCGCAAGACTTGATAAATAAATTGCGACCCAGGACAAGACCAACACTTACCTGGCGACAGAAAGAAATCAAAGATGGAGGAACCTCTTAGCTTAGGGTGGCGACAGGGGAGGAGGAGGAGGAGGAGGAGGAGGAGGAGGAGGAGGAGGAGGAGGAGGAGGAGGAGGAGAGGGAGGAGGGAAGGAGGAGGAGATGGTAAGGTAAGACAAGGGGGTAAACAAAGAACTAAGCTGGAGTCGTGGGCGAGCAACACGTGATGGGGGTTGTAAGTGACATTTCGCTCCTCCACCTCCTTATCCCCTCCTGATGGTGGCGACAATGGAGGGGTAAGGAGAATACCGAGGGAAGGAAGAAGGGGGAGCTACGGAGACAGTGGTAGAGGCAAGGTGGGGAAGGGGAAGGATGGGGGATGTTAATGGATGCGACGAATGAGAGAGAGAGAGAGAGAGAGAGAGAGAGAGAGAGAGAGAGAGAGAGAGAGAGAGAGAGAGAGAGAGAGAGAGAGAGAGAGAGAGAGAGAGAGAGAGAGAGAGAGAGAGAGAGAGAGAGAGAGAGAGAGAGAGAGAGAACAAGGGGGTGGTTACAGACCATGACCATCTTTGCCTAAGGAGAACGAAAACCATCAATTTATCAGTAAGCATGATATCTGAAGAATAATGAGAGGTGTCCATGGAGACGACACAACTGGCATTGACGGGGGTGGTAGCGATGGGGAGGAGAAGGAGAAGGAGAAGGAGAAGGAGGAGGAGGAGGAGGAGGAGGAGGAGGAGGAGGAGGAGGAGGTAGTGAAGGTAGTAGAGCGAGAAGCAGTGAAGCGAAAACGTAATGTGGGGTTCACCTTCACTGAGCTCCAAATGAAATGCGACGGAAAACTGGCAATGCACCGCGGACTCGTCTAAACGAAGGTGACGGACGGCGCAGACGACACTGAGCCGCCCTTGGCACGTAGCGTCACACCACACACCCACACCGCCGGAATAGTGCGCCCCGTGTACCAATCGGTGTGACAATAATGATGATGGAGGGAGTGCGAGCGTCACACTTACTACCTAATTATACATCCTTAACTCCTCTACACCACTGCATCTCCCCAACTCCAACCCCAACCCCGCCCCGCCCTGCTCCGGCTCCCCCCGCCTCGTCCCGCCCCGCCCCGGCCCGGCCCGTCCCGCCCCGCCCCGCTCACTCCTGCGAAACTCAAGAGGATTGATTGATGATGTGATGAGAGGATTATGACGCAGGTGATATAACAAGAGGATAACGAACCTGATAATAATAATAATTGCATGGACACAAGAGAAAGAAAAACAATAGATAATGTGCAATAAAACTACATGCAATAACATAATAACAGCAAGATGACGAATTAATGGAAATATTAATACTAATAATAATAATAATCATTGCATTAATAATAATAATAATAATAATAATAACTAGGCAGGAAGAGATAACAAATCAATATACATAAAATCAGACAGGATAATAACAAGGCGTAATAATAAGCTTCAAACACAATTAGTGGAAAAAATCAAGCTACCATTCCACGCTAAGGCCCCGCACCCGCCCCGCCCCGCCCCGCCCCGCCACTACAAGAACCACACAACCATTTTTATATTCCTAACAGTCAGACGCTGGGACATAAGGTACAGGAGGAGGAGGAGGAGGAGGAGGAGGAGGAGGAGGAGGAGGAGGAGGAGGGAGGAGGAGGAGGAGGAGGAGGAGGAGGATGACGAGTCTAATATAAGGAGAAGGAAGACATGAGCAAGACTGAGAACACTATAGGAGGAAGAAGAAAAAATAAAGAGGAGGAGGAGGCAAGGGGTGAGGAGGAGTAATGGAGAGGAGGAGGCATCTGGTTAGTATTGCTATCTGAGAAGTGCGTGCCTCTCGGGAAGGGGACCAGTTGAGGCTTCATCAACGAGCTTATTTTGAAACCTCGAGATGAAGGATTTATTAAGACATACAAAAATTTCGTTTAGATATGCGTACATATTTTTTTTTCTCTCTCTCTCTCTCTCTCTCTCTCTCTCTCTCTCTCTCTCTCTCTCTCTCTCTCTCTCTCTCTCTCTCTCTCTCTCTCTCTCTCTCTCTTAATGATATATAATACGCACGCTTTCTCAACTTCATTACGAGTACAAGTTCAGTGGCATTGCAAACACTCCGATTCATTACGGGATTCATTTGCTGCTCACTTTCGCTCATTTAAGGTCTCGCTTTAAGCCTCAGTGGTTCAACTCAGGTGGTCGTTTCGCTGTGTTTTGTCAGTGCCGGGCGAGGACTCTCTGCCCTCCCTTCCCCGGCCCTCCCTGCCTCCTACCGTCCCTTCCTGCATCTCTCTCCACTCCCCCTCCGAGCACTTCTCTCCTACCGGCTCCATCCTTACTCCCTCCTCCCCTCCACTCCCCCTCCCATCCAGTCCTGCATCGCGGTTCACCGTGTGGCTTTTTCACTGGCCAGTTTCCTTGTTATTTTTACTTATTTTTCTTGTTTCTTTACAGTTATTTTATTCGGTGGAGAGAGTCACGGAAGCATGAATGTATATCAAGCCTTTTGGGTACAACTCACCTTGGATAAACACTGTCCATGGGAATTAATCTTTCTACGTCTTTATGTGCCGTGTGAGTATTATCTGCTATAATGTGCCTTACCGCCCACCACCTGAGGAAGGCAGGCGTGAACACATACACATGGTGAGTGATGAGGCTGGCAGAGGCAGTATCCAAGGGTTCTACAGTTGGGAAATTTTTGCTGTGTACATAAGGACAACAGTTATGCAACAACATGCTTCATTAGTCTTAATTAATTCAATTATCGTGGATGTTAAAACCTTGCCCTTTGCGGCGTCAGTGTGGCGTCACGTGGCCAGCCGCGGCTCACATTCAACACGCTCTAATTAACCAACTCCCGACTTTTCTAAAACAGCATTAGAAGGGCACGGCTTTGTCAATCACTGCAAAAATTAATGACATTAAGTGAAATTAGTCATTCAAAACAGAGGACCTCATCGATGTACGAAAAAAAAATATTAAATTGCCCATTTAATTATTCCTCGTTGCCGGGAGAGTATGTAATAACCTGTGAATTCTGCCAGCGGCGGGAGATGATCCATGTCTGCCTTCAGGGTCCAGGACCATGTGTTCCCTTGACATAAGCAGCCACACCTACCCCAGGCGGAGAGCAGTGTTATGTTGGAAAAATATCGAATGTTGCGTGCTGAGCTGAGCTGAGCTGAGAACAGAGGTTTGTGGAGTGAAGGGATGGAAGGTAATGAAGGGCTACATCAGCCACCTTGACCTCTGACACTCCAGTGAGGTCAAGGGTCATCCTCATCCTCGCATACAGGGTGTCAACCAGCGAAGGACATACTGTGACATTCAGAAACGAGAGGATGCACCGCGTCGCTTCCATCTGTCCGGCGGCGGCCAACTGAGCTGCCACAATGTTGTACGTACACTTAGATTCCTGAACAATGGAAAATCCCCACGTAGCGGGTAATGCTTACATAATGGTAAAAGATTCGAGCAAGTACTGGATGGTGGTGTTGCTGTCGCTGAGGGACGCGGACCTAACTAGTAATTGAAATTATGCAAAATCCTTACTAAATATTAATTGGCGGGGGCGGCAGTGGTGGTGGTGGTGGTGGTGGTGGTGGTGGTGGTGGTGGTGGTGGTGGTGTGTACTTGTAGTGGACGTATCTGTAGGGTGGGTGCCTGAGCCATGGTTGTCGGGGTGTCCAAGCGAGGCACTGACGTCTTCAAGAGCCCCCACTTGTGAGGTGGTGCCTAACAGGGCTGCAAGACCTAACCTCCCTAACCTCCGTACACACCTGCTCTCGCTCTCTCTCTCTCTCTCTCTCTCTCTCTCTCTCTCTCTCTCTCTCTCTCTCTCTCTCTCTCTCTCTCTCTCTCTCTCTCTCTCTCTCTCTCTCTCTCTCTCTCTCTCTCTCTCTCTCCAAAAAATATAAATTCCCCTGAACGAAGGTGATCTCGCCCACCAGCTCCGTCATCTTGCACCTTTAATGACTTATTCATTAGTTCTAAATGCGTCGCTTAACAATTGTACTGCATCTTACTTGGACTAATATAATTGCAGGCTTCCATTTAGGCGTGGCTAAGTGACAATGATTACCCAGCAGGCCATTAAATGTTCATAACAGAGTCGCAGCCCGTAATATAGGCACAACCTACCGTAATGCCTTCGTGGAGGAGCGGCAGCAACATTATTCCTGTGATCTCCGGTATAATCAAGTGCAGGAGATGATATATTCCCAGCAGTGAATAACGGGACTCAATGTTCATCAGGAGCGCACTGCAGGCTACCATGGACTGATCACAGGGTTAATTAGCTTATGTACGTACGCTTGCAAAATTAAATCCCTGAAACTGAATAACATTAGAGGAAATAAATGTCGAGGAAGAGCACGGCGGCGGCGACGGATGGCGGATTCCAGCGGTGAAAATAATCCCCGAGCACAAAAGAGGTTCATGACAGACCCCTTTTTCCTTTTCCCTCTTTTTCTCAACCACACCGGAGCTTTTTTTTATATATTTTTTGTGGTCGAGTCCAGGACCATCGTGTTATGAAAAACAGCAACCGAGTCTTTTGTGCGCTGGCTTCCGTCACGGGTCTTGTTTTCCCTGGGGACGGAAAGGCAGTGCGTCGGGGGGGAAGGGAAGGGAAGGGAGGGTCACTCAGCGTCACTTGACCGTCACACTCACCTCAAAAATAGGTGCCGAGTGTCTTCATAACAACGCCAGAACACGAGAACACAAAGGAGGGCAATCAGAATGAGTTTGTTTTTCTTCTTGGGTCATTTTTTCTAAAGGAATTCCAGCATCTTGAAGGACAACCTGATGAGAAGATAACTTGGGAATAAACCTGAAGAAAAGGGAAAAAAGGGAGGAGGAGTGATTTGAATGAAAACATACAAAGGAAACAGACGCCTTGAGGACGAAACACACACACACACACACACACACACACACACACACACACACACACACACACACACACACACACACACACACACACACGTTTTTAAATTACTGTAAAGCGAATTATAAATATCTGGTCAATAAGTAATCCGAGTCACGCAGAGAACACCCCAACCGACACCTTCCTCACCACTGCCATCATCAAGCACCACCACCACCACCACCACCACCACCACCACCACCACCACCACCACCACCACCACCACCACCATCATTACTAGCATTATAACCACAACCAACACCACCAAGAGATCCTCAACCCTAACGTTAGCCTGTGATACCCAAAAGAAGCACAAGTTAATGTGTAGCACCACGTATACAACAGACGGTCGATGTCATATTCGTGTATATAAAGTTAAGATGCTCAAGAAAATCACAGAGGGCAGGAGGCAGAGACGTGTAGGTTCCTGGACATGGGAGGTCAGCGCGGCGGCCGTCAGGTTAACGGAGTCCTAAATTGCAGAGAGCATGTTGCGTCTGCGAATCTTGGTTTTAGTGGTCGTAGAGAAGAAAGGGCGTCTCATTGTTCTGTCGTGGTTATTGCTCTACTGATTGGTATTAATGCTTGTGAAGGGCAGCGCGAGGAGGCTGTCTCACGCGACCTGGACCTCACCTTGTAGCCTGTGTCGGAGCGGCGAGCCAGGGCGACCTTACGGCTGAAAGGTTAAGTTGTATGAATTTAATGGCGGGACAAAAGGTTGAAAAATGAAGCCGACATTAGGACGCCAGAATAAACAAGATAAGGTCCAGGATTAATTGGAGGTGGAGGGGGAAAATGGTCTCCCCTGCATGATAACGTTGAAGAACTAATTGCTCCCGCAGTGTTTGTTCCCTGGCATTAGAGGCCTCGACAACGAGAGGCCAAACATTCATCACTACCATTGTAACGTCGTCAGCAAAGTCTCGAGTAGCCAAGGTTTCTTCCAGGCCGTCGTGCCTGACCCCATTTGCGGCCGTGCAGTTGGTAATGTATGCGGAGGCCTGCTGTTGTTGTGGGCAAGTGCTTATGCTGTGCTGCGTGCTTGACCGGCTGATGACTAATGACACCAAGGATTCGGCAGTCATCACCAGGTAGGACCTAATGCAGGCGGAGACGTACGTGCCATGACGATGGGAGGTGATGACTGGCGGAAAGGTCGTGAGTCATCCTGAACTTTACTTGGGAAAGTGTTCGTTGTTAGCTTCCTTCACGATTCACTGGCGCAATACTACACCTACAATACAAGATTCCATGAACACACAGGTTTTATATTGAACAACTTCCTGCAGCTCAGAACACTGAACCCAATACAAGCTACAACAGACAATATAAAACAAACACATTTTTTCTAAAAAGACTATCTGTAATGAGAGCACATATGGAGTGAGGTGGTTTAATTACGTTACCTTTAACATGAACACAAAGAAAGAAAAAGAAAAAGAGGAAAACCTTTCCGCTGTCACCTTTGAGAACAGTTATCCTGCGGGGAGTAAAGAGGGATGTTTTATATTTCATTACAATCGCTTCGTCTATAACGGGACGCAGGCGATCAGGACGACACCGTCAATACTAGGAAACAATATCATGTCGATTTCTGATATTTGCACGAGCCTCACTCTGTTTCCATCTTCCAGACTTAGCTGTAACACCATTACCGTAATCGGAGAAAGGAGTACGAGCCGTAAGAAACGAAATGCTGAAAATCCTGAAGGCAAGTAAACCGATAAAAAGGTGAAACTTGAGACACCTTTCACACACCGATGAATTTATAGGCCAAGAAGCATCGACCGAGGTATCCGGGAGGAGTCAGTGGTGCGTCTCGTGTAATAATCACGTTCATGAGACATCCACCTTCAGACCAGGTAAATCCAAGACCAAAGCTTACCTGTACGAAGAGAATAATTGTTACTACTGTGTGTGTGTGTGTGTGTGTGTGTGTGTGTGTGTGTGTGTGTGTGTGTGTGTGTGTGTGTGTGTGTGTGTGTGTGTGTGTGTGTCTGTGTGTGTTCTTGCTTCTATCTTTCCTCATTGTAATTTTCGTGTGACTGAGACTATCTAAGCGTCTTTCTTCTCACGGTGTATATTCATTCAATGTCTTTGTTCTTTTCTCCCCTCCAATTTTTTCCCATAAAACACGCAGAGCTCTCTCTCTCTCTCTCTCTCTCTCTCTCTCTCTCTCTCTCTCTCTCTCTCTCTCTCTCTCTCTCTCTCTCTCTCTCTCTCTCTCTCTCTCTCTCTCTCTCTCTCTATCTATCTATCTATCTCTCTCTGTACTGCCAGCTAATCCAATCAGTACAAAATGACGTCAACGTAAAATACTACATACAACAATTATCAAATACATACTTGGAGAAAAACTAATCCACGACTCAATTATACAGACAATAATAATGATAGTAATAATAATAATAATAATAATAATAATAATAATAATAATAATAATAATAATAATAATAACAACAAGAACAATAACAAAATAATAATAGAGTACAATAAGTATAATAACAATAACAATAATAACAATAATAATAATGCAATGACCACTGTAATAAATAATCGAGCAAACTACATCACAACCACCACCACCACCACCACCACCACCACCACCACCACCACCACCACACCCACCACCACCACCACCACTGTTTCCTCGCTCCTCAGCCTTCTCCTGCACCTCCCCCAGTCTCCGGTGCAGTGGCTCGCCCTCGTGGATGGCGTTCAACACTTTGCTGTATTAATTTCGCTCCCGCACTTACGCCTCCTCATTCCTGCTCTGCTGTTCCCTTGCTTCCCGCAGGCGCCACGTCCCTCCCTCGTCCCCGGCACCAACCCAGCTTGTCTGCTCTTGCGATTTACGATTTGAGAAAGCAACATGAAATACACTATACTGTTCTGCGAGTTATTTTGATCAGCATTAATACTATTGACAGATACTCGCCGTCCGTAATTCTCTTGTAATTCATGTGGTAATGCTGTATTGCTCTTAATGTAATAACGGGTGTTGTATTTCTTACGTGTAATATTTTTGTGTCTGTATTGCCTGATCTGATTATTATGTAATGCTTAAGTCTGGTTGCATAAGTATAATGAACATTAACACTCCACTGAAGAAGAAGTGCATTATTACGAGCCTGAATTACGACCTGATTCTTACGCTGATCAAATAATGCATCTCCTTTGCCTATTGAACTGCTTATTCACTTTTACACCTGACAAACGCTGCCCCCGCCCCGCCCCGCCCCGCCCCCGCCCCCGCCCCCGCCATCTCACATGCTCCCTGCTTAATGTTCCGTGCTGCCTTTCCCCCTTCGCTTACCCCCCTCATAAAGCTCCTCAGTGCTTACCCAACTCTCCCTCCGCACAAGTCCACTCCGTCATTAAAATATTTCAGCCCCGTTTCCTCACTGCTCTTTACTTTACAACATCATGACCCTAGCTAGACCCAGTCCCCCATACACCCCTAACCTTCTTCAACACAGGCCTTTTATTCCTCATTCCTCCATTTCACCTCAGGGCACCTCTCCTTTCTATGTAGCCCCATTCACCTTCAACCCCCCATCCCCCCCCCCACCTCACATCCAATCCCTTTAAACTCATGGGCTTCCCTATTTTTCCGTGGCCTCCCTATCCATCTCCTTAGCGACCCCTTCCCCTACTCTTCCCAGTACCATGAACCGGTTACATCCATTGTCACGCACCCTCCACGATGTACGAGGCTGCTAAAGAGGCTTACTTAGAGGGGCTTACAGGACTTGACGGGCGGATTACTCGGAAAGACGCCCGTAGGAGGATGGGAGAGGTTTACTTAAGAGGAATGCCCCTTGGGGTGATTACTTGGGAGGGGCGAGTTGGGGCTTGAAAAGGGGAGTTGGAAAGTGGAGGTTGATATGGGTGGGGTGTGTCTATGGTTTCAAAGGAAAGGGATGTCCTCTGGGAGGTTTCCTTAAACGGAATGACAAGGTGAGGATAGACGAAATTACCTGCTGATAGACACTACGGAGAACGTGTGTGTGTGTGTGTGTGTGTGTGTGTGTGTGTGTGTGTGTGTGTGTGTGTGTGTGTGTGTGTGTGTGTGTGTGTGTGTGTGTGTATGTGTGTGTGTGTGTGTGTGTGTGTGTGTGTGTGTGTGTGTGAGAAGTGATGGTAATGAGGACCTTTAGGGCCGATGATGGAGGGTATGGAGGTGCCTGACGTTACAACGCCTCTTAAACTCCACGACGCCCCATGACACAACCCACTTACCTGCCGCGTCGACCTTAACACCTTGATCTCATCTATTATTCTACTTCCCTCTGACCTTCCGCGCACCTCCTCCCCACCACACTACGTCTTTTCACTCCCTCTCACCTCCCAGTCATTAAAATAAAGCTGGTGGGAGAACAAAGAAAACATGCAAATCACCGATATAAAGCTTGCCATCTGCTAAATAAATATCGATCTACACTGAGGTGAGGCTTGGGACACGACAAGGCTTCATTCTCACTAAATTGCGGTTCCATTTACTTTACTCGCGACTCTCTTCAATTTTACATCTATCTTGCAATCAATCAATTCGTTGCCACCTTCTTACCCCAAAGGGATAACCATCACCCAAGGACCTTCATTCATCCCTGTCTCTCCTAAACGCGTCCGGTGCTAACACACACTACTTTTTTAATGTTTTACTTCGATACGTTTTCAATTTATAAATGGATACATCTTTACCGAACTGAAGCAATATCAATCTAGAATGCAAATGCCAAGTATCAAGTAACGTTTATAAGTGTCAGTGCTTAACAGCGACGAGGTGGTGGTGTGGCTGAGTGCTGTTGAGTGAGTTGGTGAGTGGTGTTAAGGCCAATATATATAACGAGTGGGTGGTGATATGAGCAGACTGAGAGCTACGTGAGATGAAAGCAGTCGGTAGAGGGGATGGAAGGAAGAAAGGATTAAGAGAGAAAGGAAGGAAGATATGAAGGAAAGGGAGGGATGGAAAAGCAGAAAATGTCACGGGGAAGGAGAGACGGGCGTGGGAAGGTGGATGACACCCCGGCGGGAAGGAGATCAAGCAGGAACAATGCATGAGGAACTGGGAGTGACAAGAAGCAAGGTGAGGAGAAATTGTGAGACGAATGGCAGCACGCAAGCAAGCAAGCAAGCAAGCAAGCAACTGAAGAAGGAAGAATAAAAAAAAAAAACGTTGAAGGGAAGACCAAGGAAGACGAGGAAGACGAGGAGGACGCGGAGAAATCTAATCAGTAATAGCAGTAAGAGGAAAGGAACGAGATATAAAAAGTGCGTGAGGAGGCAATTACTTAGAGGAAAGTAATAATAGGAGGCCAAGATGAGGGGGATAAGGGAAGCGGGTCAGGGCCTTTGCTTGGGGTCAGGGTGGAGGGAAGAAGGAGGGAGAATGAGGGCCTGTTAGAGGAATTAGGAGGAAGGAGGAAGGGTAGTGGGGGGAGGGGGTTCTCCTGCCTGATGGA
>JAPQNM010000048.1:1929248-1941748 GCA_029783475.1 Metacarcinus magister
AGAGAGAGAGAGAGACGAGAGAGAGAGAGAGAGAGAGAGAGAGAGAGAGAGAGAGAGAGAGAGAGAGAGAGAGAGAGAGAGAAGAGAGAGAGAGAGAGAGAGAGAGAGAGAGAGAGAGAGAGAAGGGGAAGGAGAGAAATTCATCACAATTACTGACATACTAAAACGAAGCAAACATTTCATGATCACATTAACCTCACTCTTTAGGAGAGAAAGAAAAAAAACAACCAAGGGATCGACATTAGAAAATCAAAAAAAGACAGCCAGGAAAGTAAAAAAAAAGACACCACCATTACTTCAGGGTTGAAAAAGAACGACTAAAAAAAGGAGAGTGATCATATCCTTGCAAGACAACATAATAGAGAATGACTCTTGCACACTAAACACCAGATTGACTCCACACCTGTAACACCTCAACTAATGGAACCAGACAACTCAAAACACACACATCAAAAAATACTTTGCACCTAGTGATGAACGATAAAATAATGCCATTGGAAGTGTGGAAAGGGGGTGGGGGGAGGAGTAGTGAGGTGGAAGAGGAGGAGGGAAGGGGAGTGGGGCACCGTTGGGGGTCTCTGGGAAGTAGTCAACCCACTAACCTGCCTCTCCCTTCCTTCACCCCCCCCACCACTCTCTCTACCACACCTGAGTGCCCCTCCCTTCCGGTGGGCGTGGGAGTGCTAGGTGGTCCCGTGAAGGTGAAGCCGCGCCAAAGTTCACTCCAAACTTGTACTCTTCCTCCTCCTCCTCCTTTTCGTCCTCTTTTTCCTCCTCCTCTTTATTTTTTTTCTCCTCCCTCCTCATTCTCCTACATCCTCCCACTTCCTGTTTCATATTTTCTTAATACGCACCATCAACTTCGCATAAGTTAGTGTGTGTGTGTGTGTGTGTGTGTGTGTGTGTGTGTGTGTGTGTGTGTGTGTGTGTGTGTGTGTGTGTGTGTGTGTGTGTGTGTGTGTGTGTGTGTGTGTGTGTGTGTGTGTGTTCACGGCCGAGGGAGAGGAGGAGAGGGACGGTCAGAGGTAAGAGGTGTGTACGTATACTTAATCAAGTCTGAATGTAATTATGCAAGTTTTTTTTCTTTCTTTCAAAGCGATGCCTACACATGCGAGAAGCTTAGTATGTGAGTCTAAAAGTCAGCGCATAAGCAAGTGAGCGACTATAAGTAAGATAAGCATACAACTTTGTGTGTGTGTACGTGTGTGTGTGTGTGTGTGTGTGTGTGTGTGTGTGTGTGTGTGTGTGTGTGTGTGTGTGTGTGTGTGTGTGTGTGTGTGTGTGTCTGAGTGTGTATGTGTGTTGCAACAATATAACCCAGCAGACATGAGCGGCAGCCTTTCATTGTGGTGTAGTCATCAGCATCTCGTCAATAATATGAAGACAGCGGGGGCACTGCAAATTGTTTAAGTCATCACACACGTATCTCTCATCCACCTATTACGCTCTTAGAATCCCAAGTGCATGGAGACCTTTGTGGCGGTAAATTAAGTTAGTTCTGAGGCATTGACCGAAACCTGCGAACTCTACTTACGGACTAAAGTGATAATGATTATTTGAAGACAGAGGGGACTTGAAGGAGCGTGAGAACCCGAGTGTTGGTAGGAGGGAAAGGTAAAGGGTTTAAAGCTAGCAAAGAGGGAGAATAGTATGTAGAGGGTAAGGAGTGAAGGAAAGGGTGTGGGAGAGAAATGTAGGTATGTAAGGCAGAAATCTTAGGGTGAATACTAAGTTGACATTGGAAAGGAAGCGCGGAGGTGCGGCCCACACACATCTCAAAGTCAGACTGGATGCTGGTCTCGATGCCTCCTGATAAATGCATGTTCTCTCACTGAAGGGACGTCTGCTGGTTTACTTACAAAGAAAAATGGGCATCTGACCTTAGAATACGCTTCCACAAACACAGACAGACAACCACACCCCCAGAGATGAAAGAAGTGACAAGAATAAGGAAGCAGTGTGACTCCATCTGGGCGCCTAAGTACCAGCACAAGTAAGGAGCAATGTTCGTCTACTTAGTAAGACGACCATCGCCAACAAAACAAGGTAGCTCCAGGAAAACCATGACTCATGTTCCTGAATGCATGATTGCGACCTTCAGGTAAAAAAGTAAATGTGTGCAGAACGATTCTACATTGACCCCCTAATCCCCTCCTCACCCCGGCCCCTCCTCACACACACGCACATCAAACACCTGGTAAGTAGTAACGAAAAAATATCAATCAATTTATATTATATGCATTATGTCAAAACATGCCAGGTACATTTTGTGCAAGTTGCTCACTGATCACAGGTGTCAAGGGTATCAACAAGTCAGACTTTGTGGGAGTGATCTCTCAGTGTGTGTGTGTGTGTGGGTGGGTGGGTGGGTGGGTGGGGGTGGGTGGGTGGGTCGGTGGGTGGGTGGGTGGGTGGGTGGGTGTATGTGTGTATGTGTGTGTGTGTGTGTGTGTGTGTGTGTGTGTGTGTGTGTGTGTGTGTGTGTGTGTGTGTGTGTGTGTGTATGTGTGTGTGTTCAAATGAGTGAATGAAAAATTGCACGCATGAGTGAGTTTAAAGATCTGCAATTTCTGGCTTCGTTTTACTGATTCAAAACAACTTTTTATCCTCAAATCTCGTCTTCCTCTCTTCTGTGATAATGGTCAAAAAATTCACTCATACTTTCACAAAATTGTGTTTGAGTTGAATACCAGTCAAGAAAGCACGTCCATTCACATACAAGTTAAAATAAAAACACGAATCATCCATGACTTGTACAAGAATGGGTAAAAACTTACCCAATACGACGGAGGGGAGGGGAAGAAAGAAAGAGAGAAAGAGAAAGAGAGAGAGAGAGCGAGAGAGAGAGAGAGAGAGAGAGAGAGAGAGAGAGAGAGAGAGAGAGAGAGAGAGAGAGAGAGAGAGAGAGAGAGAGAGAGAGAGAGAGAGAGAGAGAGAGAGAGAGAGAGAGAGAGTTAATAAACGAAATAATTAGCTAATCGGCGGACATGACACATTCAGATGAACACAAATAAAAAACGATGAAGAAATTCATTAACGTGATCTACATTTCCAGGTGATGACACGATTATCAAGCAATAAACTAATTTGATTTAATAAATACACGAGAAAATTACTACAACCCTTAATGACAATGACAATAATAATAATAATAATGATAATACCAAAAACAATAGTAATAATAATAATAATAATAACAATAATAATAATAATAATAATAAGAATAATAACAATAACAATAATAATAATAATAATAATAATAATAATAATAATAATAATAATAATGAATGACTCCTTATTCTTATTCTTATCATCATTATTACCAACATTTATATCAATCACTTAAGCTCTGCCACCTCAATCCTAGCACTGTACTACCAAGACCCTGGTGGTAAGGTTACAAGCACTCTCACAAGTACACCAATGGAACCAGCACCGCGTCCTACAGTCATGCAAGCAGGACGCACCTCCCGCACCAGGCAGCACCACACCACCACCACCACCACCACCACCACCACCACCACCACCACCACCACCACCACCACCACCATCAGCCACTTCCATCACTTCACCCCAAGACAACAAACACCACATTACCGTCCTTCACCGCCATACTGGAACTCTTTGCCTGCACTGCCTTCCGTGCACGCCCCAAGTGTGACTAATTTGGTCCCATTATATTTCATGATATATTATTTTAAGCAGATAGCAATATTATAGAACATATTATACATTGGATATGATCGTGTTCTTTTTGCTCTTCTTTTATGCGGAAAGATTGAATGAATAGCATATGATTAATTAACAATTTTCTGGTTTGTCTGATGAAAGGCAAAATCGGACACAACATGGAAAGCCGCACCTTAGCAACTTTAGCGTGTGTTGTGGAAAGGAAACTGCTTAAGAGTACACTAATCTGAGTCAGTCTATACCCACTAACTTAAGGACAAGGACAGATGACATAAACTACACTCAGCTTACCCACCCTCTACACTAGAAAGCCTAAGATTGCCTGTATTTTATCACTTAGGAGCCACAAGACGAAAATTGCCAGTTTCTCCACTAAATACATCAGGTAGCTTTTTTTTCTTTTTTTTTTTCTTCCCTAACCTAATGATGTTTTATGTTCGGCTGTTTCATGCACATTACAGCCACTATAATACTTGGTTGATATATTTATTCATAGCAGAAAACTAGAATGTTCCCGACGCCCGATTCGGTACATGAGAAACTCAACAACTAATTACTGATGAATTTGTCCAATTAATTTCGTCAAAAAGAGTTGATAACAAAGGAACGAAAATATACCAAATGGCCTCCACTCTGAAATACACGTGTTGTCTCGGCATATCTGTTAATGACTCATTTTCCTAACAATACCTTGACAGAAATTAACGTAAAAGGCTGAATTTCGTAATAATAAAATTCTAATGAACAAGAGAGAGAGAGCGAGAGCGAGAGAGCGAGAGCGAGAGCGAGAGAGAGCGCGAGAGAGAGCAACACGGCCATGATAAATGACTCAACGACTTAGCATGATTTCTTACCTCATAAATCAGCGTAACCATAATAATATTACAGGTAAGTACATGGGCACAGAGGCCGAAGCCAAACACTCCCGCGCGGCAGTCACGTACTTCTACTATTACTGAAACTTGATATTAGAAGAACGTTATTAATGGACATGAAGACAGACGGGGCCAAATCAGTGTCAAGAAGGTGTGAAAGAAAGGCGAGTGAGCGAGTGAGTGAGTGAGTGAGTGAGTGAGTGAGTGCTGGCTGGCCAATCCATGATACTTTTCTTTCTTCCTCACGCATTCATAATACACTTTAAAGGGAAAAAATAGTGTAAAATGCACTTTAAAGGGGAAAAACTGCGATTTGTTGGGAAATGAAGGGGAAAATCTGATTCAAAAAGAGAGAGAGAGAGAGAGAGAGAGAGAGAGAGAGGAGAGAGAGAGAGAGAGAGAGAGAGAGAGAGAGAGAGAGAGAGATACTGACTGACTGTCTGACGGAAATAAATGTAGAGAGACAGGCAGAGAAGCAAACACAGGCACATACAGAAAACACACACACACACACACACACACACACACACACACACACACACCAAGACAGAAGAAAGGAGGACACAGCCGAGAGACAAAGCGTGTAGTATAGACGCATAACAGTCTTGTTAATCCAATATTACATCCAACACGAGAAGAAGAATGAGAAGAAGGTTAGTCGACGATAGGAAAACAAACACTCGCTGCGAGGGACCAAAAGTAACGATGTTTGAACACAATTATTTCTGCGTTGCGATCTTGTGGTGGTGGTGGTGGTGGTGGTGGTGGTGGTGGTGGTGGTGGTGGTGGTGGTGGTGGTGGTGGTGGTGGTGGTGGTGTAGGCGGCGGTGACAGAACCCCCATGATTCTAAGGGTAAGCCAACAGGTAGGTGGACTCCATTAAAGAATGAGAGAAAATAAGTAACTAAAGAAAGATGGAAATTGTCAGGCACTTGGAGTAAAAGAAAGGTGGAGGAGTTGGGGAGAGAAAGAAAATAAGAAACGGGGAGGGAAGGAGGCTGCTGCTCAGGGTGGAGGAAAGGGGGGGGAAGAAAAAATAATGATGGGGAGTGGCTGCGGTAGAGAAGAAAAACAAACAAAAGGAAAATGAAGAAGCAAGAAATGAAATAAAAAAATTAAAAGAAGATAAGAAAAAGGAGAAAGTAGAAAAGTCTCTGGTACCTAACGCCACTTTCTCTTATGCTTACACACGTGCGCTCCCTCACGCACACACACACACACACACACACACACACACACACACACACACACACACACACACACACACACACACACACACACACACACACACACACACACACACACCACACACACACACACACCTTAAAGTCAAAACACTTTTATTTTATTCTATTTTTTTGGCAGTCATCTTTTTTTCATCTTTCTTGCACTCTTTTTGCGTAGTTCTTTTTTTCACTTTGGCTCAATAAGTTGAATGGCAAGAAGCCTTCTCTCACCACACAACACTTGCCATTCTCTGACGCTTTCCCCCACAAAAATCTGCAAGGAAATAGCCCACACTTACCCAAATATCCTGACGGCTAAGTGTATGTGTGTGTGTGTGTGTGTGTGTGTGTGTGTGTGTGTGTGTGTGTGTGTGTGTGTGTGTGTGTGTGTGTGTGGGTGTGGGTGTGGGTGTGTCTGTGTGTGAGTGGGTGCTAATCAAGCAATTAAAAACATTCTTTCATTTACTCTATATTTACGTAATGTTTAACTTAATTATGCCTGCATCTCTCTCTCTCTCTCTCTCTCTCTCTCTCTCTCTCTCTCTCTCTCTCTCTCTCTCTCTCTCTCTCTCTCTCTCTCTCTCTCTCTCTCTCTCTCTCTCTCTCTCGCATACACACAAAGGGAGTAAGTGAGGGGGGAGATAAAAAGAATCTTTATCAAAGTTGCATTACCCTTCCTTCCCTCAAACCAATGATGCAATGTAGACATTTCAGGTACAGGCACATGTCTTAATTACCTCTACTTTAACCTTCCTTCTACACCTGCCCTTTCCTCTCTCTCTCTCTCTCTCTCTCTCTCTCTCTCTCTCTCTCTCTCTCTCTCTCTCTCTCTCTCTCTCTCTCTCTCTCTCTCTCTCTCTCTCTCTCTCTCTGTCTCTCTCTCTGTAGAATATTTATTAGTCTTGAAATATTAATGGGAACAGTACTCTCTCTCTCTCTCTCTCTCTCTCTCTCTCTCTCTCTCTCTCTCTCTCTCTCTCTCTCTCTCTCTCTCTCTCTCTCTCTCTCTCTCTCTCTCTCTCTCTCTCTTTCTACCTTCCTTCTTCCCTCCCTTATCACCTAATGTACCTTATCCCCTCCCCTCCCTTCTCTTCCCTTCCCTTCCCTTCCCATCACTCCCTCTATCTCCCCTCCCATCCGTGTCCGTGTGGTGATGGAACACTGCCGCGTCGCAGCTTAATATCCTCTGCAGAAGAATCCGTTCAGCTTTGTAATTAAATATGACCTAACGCAGCTCCTGGACCGGCAGTATACGCTGGACTACATGATCATGATTGGTGGGAACAAAAAGTATATATGTGCTGGTTTTAATTATTATTAGGTAACTTTTTTTTGCCAGTACCTTCTTTTTATTGAGAGAGAGAGAGAGAGAGAGAGAGAGAGAGAGAGAGAGAGAGAGAGAGAGAGAGAGAGAGAGAGAGAGAGAGAGAGAGAGAGAGAGAGAGAGAGAGAGAGAGAGAGAGAGAGACAATATCAGTGAGTGCTGCCGTTCTTTACATATCCTTGGTTATCACACAAAGAAAAAGGATGTAAGTTAATGGCATCGAGACAATTACAAACCCATCTTGGCTAGAGGACGAGGACGAGGACGAGGACAGGGATAAGGACGAGGCCCTTCCTCCCCGTACCAGCCCAGAAGCCTCGCACCTGTCGCCCCACTAATGACTTCCTTCAGATTACAGTACTTGGCAAACACTCACTACGGAGGAGCTGGTGTGATTAGAGGCAAGAGGTAATTACAGCTCTGGTAATGATAAGTCTGCTTTGTCCAGAGTCACTGTGAGTAGCTCGACTGTGCTTTCGTGGCAATTAACCTCTTACATCACTATAATTAAGCGTTCAGTGAGGGGTTCTGGCAGCCGCTTCAATCTAATATATTAAATAATGGAATAGTGACCTTTTTTGCAGAGTCTGGTAACAATCGGTTAAAAGTAATGAGGACAGGGTTCCACGTCCATGCCAACCAATCAGCAGGGCAGGAAATATAAGTTAAAAATGGACAGGAGACCACCATTGACCCAAGACGGTAGGCCGCTAGGCAAGGCGGGGCGAGGCTGCCTTAAAAGGTCCGCTTACCAACCATGATTTACTACACTATTATTTGCTTCATATTATTGCTAAGTTATTACTCTTGTTACTAGTTTTTTATGTGATGAGGTACGTGTTACTTACTCTTAACTAAATTACATGTTATTCATTGTTGATAATTTAATATGTCACTCATTTCACATTCAATTTTGCATTTTCCTCAGAACTTGAAATATCATGCCTATGAAAAACAAGGCAACATCGAAGCCTTTGAAACAATGGCTTTCAACCTGACCTCACTGTTTGAGTTCCTAAAGACAACCTAACCCGTTGTAGGATACGGGGAGGATCCTGCAGAATGCCTTCACAGAGTCCTAAAGAGTAACGCTTGGAGCAATAATAACGCTAAGTAACTCATCTCCTAACACTCTACACTCAGTAAGCTCCTCCGCAAGCCTCGAGGGCGACGCACTGACGACTGGCTGGCGTCAGCTTGTCCATGGGGTGAGGGGGGAGGGGGGAGAGTTGAGTAATTAATTAATTCGTGGCTCATGAAGCAACACTGCTCTCACGAACTGAAGTTTGTATGTACTAACCCATTTGACATTTAGCCTTATTCTAGATTACTCCCCCTCTATTTTTTATGTATCAGAGAGAGAGAGAGAGAGAGAGAGAGAGAGAGAGAGAGAGAGAGAGAGAGAGAGAGAGAGAGAGAGAGAGAGAGAGAGAGAGAGAGAGAGAGAGAGAGAGAGAGAGAGAGAGAGAGAGAGAGAGAGAGAGAGAGAGAGAGAGAGAGAGAGATAATGTAGTACTGTTTGGTTACAACTATTGATATTTCAAAGTACGAAAAATAGTTTCAGCTGAAATTACCCTGAACAACAACGAAACAGCAAAACACACACATTAAAGAAAAAATAATAATCTAACCAGGAACAAAAACAACACACACACACACACACACACACACACACACACACACACCCACACACACACACACACACACACACACACACACACACACACACACACACACACACACACACACAGACACACACACACACACACACACACACACACACACACACACACACACACACACAGAGTAAAAGTATAACAAAAAGATATAAAAAAAAAGTTAACAGTGCATAAAAGAACATGACGAATAAATCAAGAACCAGTAAAAGTGTGATGAACCGCTAATAACATCAAACACGAAAAATTCCATTAAAAACGAGAATGGAAACAACGAGAAAGAACCGGTGAACACACGAAAAAAGAAAAGGCACAAAAAAAGGGACACAGGTAAACATGAGTGTAAAAGAACAGCAGACCCCAATAATTACCTCCATTAACCTTTCCCATGGTGAAGCCACTTTCCTCTTGGGTTTAGAGTCCACTGAGGAGATGAGGAGTAAGAGAAATTTCCCGTGAGTGTACAATAATCAACGTAGTGTAGAGAGCTTTGTATAGTGTGTGTGTGTGTGTGTGTGTGTGTGTGTGTGTGTGTGTGTGTGTGTGTGTGTGTGTGTCTGTGTGTGTGTGTGTGTGTGTGTGTGTGATGTGCAACAGGGAAGGTTAAGAAGAAACTAAAAAAAACCTGTTAGTGTTGCAGTTCATCAATGTTGCAACAGAGGAAGGAAGCCAAATGTCATAGTCGGGTTGACCCATGATGGCGACGCAAGCTGCTCCTACAGTATTTATGGTGCCCTCTCTGATTGCCTGGGAACACACACACACATACACACACACACACACACACACACACACACACACACACACACACACACACACACACACACACACCACACTCACACTCACACCACACTCACACTCACACTCACACACACACACTCACACTCACACTCACACTCACACTCACACACACACTCACACACACACACACACACACCCCATCTGCGTCGTTGATAAGAATGCAGTAAATATTAATAATGAACTCTCGTCCAGTCCAGCCTGAGTATGGAAAGCTCACCTGGGTTACTACTCGTCCAGGTGGATGTGTGTGTTCTGATTACCTGGTCATTTTTTTTTAAAATTTTTGTATTATTTCTTCATCTTTGTACTCTTTTATTTATTTATTTCCATTCGTTCGTTCTTTTGTTTTTTGACTCATTTCCTGTTTCTGTGTCTTTCTGTTTTTGGTCTGGTAATTTTTCCGCTCATTACGTTATTTTCTTTTTTAATATTCATCTATGTGTTTATCATTTTCCTCCTGCTCGCCTCCTTGTCGACGCAATAATATAGCTTCCTTTAAAGATGAAGCCAGTGATCTGGTTTGCATATCATGCCCATCAACAACATTAATCATATTCAACATTATTCATTACATGTCTTTAAGGAACACCAAACCAAAGTACAAAAAGATAAAATGCTCACTTATCAACCTGTTTCAAGAACCACATTCAAAGTTCACTTGCTGAGTAACTTGGACGAGTGTTTTGCTGAAGGAAGCGAGAACAAGTTCCAAAATAGAATATTTTCTTCTTCAGTGAACCAGTATATTCACATGTAGGTACAAATGATGCCTCACTTAAGTACATTAGAAAAAAAAATAAATCACAATTTAATTCAAGGGTATTACCGAGCAGTAACTGAAGTCAAATTGTAAGTTTTTATGCACCTCATCTTAGTGAAGTCTGCCTCGTCTTCATGAATCACACACCACTGGCAGCTGAAACACTGATACGCTGGATTTTCTCTTTAACAGAAAACAGAAATCACTTGCAAATTTGGTTTGGGTAATTTAAGTCTGGGGTGAATACGATACATGCTAACGTGAGTGAGATACAGTCGGGCAGTGTATGTTCTCCCTTTCTCTCTCTTTTCCTCTCAACCATGCTCCGGCTCGCATTAGTATACCTGACACTTGGTTTTACTTTTCTACATTTTGCATCACGACTCCTACTCGGCACTCCGTTGTGACTAGTGCTGGAGGTGAGGTTTGCGGCACGGTGCAATGATGATATGCTTCCAGTAGTGCCTTGTGGCTCTGTGCTGTCCCCAAACAACTCTCCACTGGCGGCGCTTACGAATAATGGCAGAGGTACTGACTATTTTCAGTTATGTATACCTGGTGAAAAACGGCGGGAAAAAATCGGTAACATGGAAGAGCCTTTCGGGTTTTCACCTCGCCACCACCACGCCACCACCAGTATATCCACTAGGCCACCACATCCCCACACAAAAGTACCAGAGATTTAGTTGCACACCTGAAAATACGACTAAAAATTCTGCCGGAGGTGTCACCTTTACCCAACACAGAGAATATTAAGCAATGTGCCTTCAACAGTCTTGCATGCATTACCCGGCCTTTTAACCATCTATCATACTTCTCTTCCAAACAAGGAGAGGAGCCTCTGATCGCAACACCAGTTCCCTCGCCACCATCACTCCTCTCCAGGCACCTACCCCTCAGGCATTCAAAGGGGAGGGGGAGGGCCTGACGGTGCCACGAGTCCGGGGAGCCCCAGGATACACTGACGCCACACCCAACAATATTCACCCGCCAAAAGCCGCAGGAAAAAAAAAAAAGTTAAAATGCTATACATATTTAAACCCCCTCAACTCTCTCCCTTTCTCTCTCCATTTTTCTCTTCCATTGGCCTTTCCTCGCTCCCTCCATGTATCTCTACCCATATGTATATCGTGCAGATGCCTATGTACATAGATATGTGTGTGTGTGTGTGTGTGTGTGTGTGTGTGTGTGTGTGTGTGTGTGTGTGTGTGTGTGTGTGTGTGTGTGTGGTGTGTGTGTATGTGTGTGTGTGTGTGTGTGGTGTGTGTGTGGTGGTGTGTGTGTGGTGTGTGTGTGTGTGTGTGTGTGGTGTGTGTGTGGTGTGTGTGTGTGTGATGTGTGTGTGTGTGTGTGTATGTGTATGTGATGTGATGTGTGTGTGTGTGTGTGTGTGTGTGTGTGTGTGTGTGGTGTGTGTGTGTGTGTGTGTGTGTGTGTGTGTGTGTGTGTGTGTGTGTGTGTGTGTGTGTGATGTGTATGTGTGTGGATGTGTGTGTGTGTGTGTGTGTGTGTGTGTGTGTGTGTGTGTGTGTGTGTGTGTGTGTGTGTGTGTGTGTGTGTCAGACAACACAAGGTGAAGGAGCAAGTATCACCTGCGTTGAGTTTGCAGAAGTGGAATCCTATCCTTCCCCAACCCTCTTCCTCCTCCTGCTTCTCCTCCAAGCCCGCAGCAGCTGTAAACGTTACCAGCTGCTGACCTGCCTGTGTGATTAGTACTCACAGACGGCGGTAAGCAAAACCTAGAAAAAAGAAGAGCTAAAAAAAAAAAGAAGGAAAATAAATAGGAGTCCTTTGATCACCGGAGAGACGGCGTGTGCTGGATAATGAGACAAAGGCCGAACTCATGCCTGGGTCGAGGCGCTCAATTCCCTCAACTAATTTCCAAAATGGATATCACCTCTCCCCCAGATCCCTCAACAATTTCCAACACCCAGACATAATGATTAAGTAATAGCCTTCTCGATTTCGCTCACCTATTATGAAACAGAGGCAACATGGAGGGTAAAAATGGAGAGAGCGAGAGAGAGAGAGAGAGAGAGAGAGAGAGAGAGAGAGAGAGAGAGAGAGAGAGAGAGAGAGAGAGAGAGAGAGAGAGAGAGAGAGAGAGAGAGAGAGAGAGAGAACAGGTGGGAGATGTAAGGACAAGAG
>JAPQNM010000048.1:1944248-1954248 GCA_029783475.1 Metacarcinus magister
AGAAAAAGAGAGATAAAGTGAGGCAGGAGAGAGCAACGAGAAGAGGAGAGGAGTGGAGTGGAGTGGAGTGGAGAGGGATCTACCCGTGAGTCTCTTCTATCAGTCTTCATCGCTGGTTCCCGGAGAGTTATGGGAAGGATTCTTCAGATTTCAACACCGCAACAGACAAGATCGTGTCCTGAGTCGGTTAGTTTTGTATGCAATTGAGAGATAAGTCTGCCTAGATCACGACCAGTTGAGGGGCGAAAGGAGCCTCAATAGCAAGGAATGGCCCCTATCAAGCCTGCTCAAGTGATCCGGTTGTGTGTGTGTGTGTGTGTGTGTGTGTGTGTGTGTGTGTGTGTGTGTGTGTGTGTGTGTGTGTGTGTGTGTGTGTGTGTGTGTGTCTGAGTTTCTTCCTTTTTGCCTTTCCCTTACATGGTCCTCCTCCTTCACCCTTGTCTACAGTAATAAAAGATTAATGAATTCCCTCCATTCGCCAATCCTGCTGTCTCATCCTCTCCCCCTTGTGTCATTCCCCTAATAATTGAAGGGACGCTATCTGGGCCGATAATCAGATAAAGGTTTACTTACAAAATTATTCCTCGTGCTACTTCCTGCATCAAGAGATATCATATTATACCATCATTTCCTGTCTCTCTCTCTCTCTCTTTTTTTTTTCTTTTTTCTCTCTCTCTCTCTCTCTCTCTCTCTCTCTCTCTCTCTCTCTCTCTCTCTCACTCTCTCTTCTCATAACACCAGCTAACCTAATTTCATCCTAAGTAACAGCCCTGCAAGGTACCCGCATCGGCCTGAAAAATATAGTTCTACAAAGCGATAAGAAAGGAAAGGAAAGAAGAGCGACCGAGATGAATTGTCACCCCACACTGGGCGAGCGGTTTCCTTCTCCCAGGTTAAGGGGAACTGAAGGAGGTGTTCGGGGGGTGGTGGGGTTATTGGGGAGGGTAAGTTGAGGGGGATTAGCAGAAGGAAATATCCAAGCCAAGTTTTCCTTTGATACTTGAATTAAAAACCTTCACTGTTATGGCCAGACTCACCTAGTGTTCAACTGTGACATTAAGGAAAGTTGTGTCTAAAATAAGGCTCTCTCTCGCTCTCTCGCTCTCTCACTCTCTCTCTCTCTCTCTCTCTCTCTCTCTCTCTCTCTCTCTCTCTCTCTCTCTCTCTCTCGTCTCCCTGTGTCTCTCTCCACGCCAGTATGTAACCGGGATTCCTATTGGCCCACGTCTGTCATCATCGGAAAACGCTACAATATCCAAGATTGGCCGTTCTGCCGACACACAACAACCTGCTCTCTTGGGAGGAACACACGCGCTGTACAGAACAAAGGAAGCCCTGCCGCAGCGGAACACACCAGGACAACGCGATATCTGTGTGCTGCTGGAGGAGGAGGAGGAGGAGGAGGAGGAGGAGGTGGGGGAAGAGGAGGAGGACGAGGAGTGGAGGGATTGATGGAGGGGAGGATGGTGGTGATGAAGGGAGAAGTAAGTGAGGGTTGAGAGGAGGAGAGGAGAGGAGAGGAGAGGAGAGAGGGCTTGTGGAGTACTGCGAAAGAGGAAGGAGAACTGCCTGTAATGGAGGAGAAATGTAAAGAAAAAAGTGTGCTGGAGGAAAGTGGAGATGGAGGAGGAGGAGGAGGAGGAGGAGGAGGAGGAGGAGGAGGAGGAGGAGGAGGAGAAGGAGGAGGAGGAGGAGGAGGAGGAGGAGGGCCATCATCTAGAAGCAGCTGAGGACGTGGACAAGAACAAGAACGAGGAGGAGGAGGAGGAGGAGGAAGAAGGGGGGGGGGTCGGGGAGGGGAAGAAGGTGAGAGGAAAGAGTTCTTCTTGAGTAGTGAGGTGAAGGAAGAAGGAATGGTTGCACTGAAAGAGATGAATGGTTGCCAGAGAATACTTGCAGGAAGTAAAATGGGACAGGAATGGATGGAAAAGGAAGCAGTGTATTCATGTACATACTAAAAATGAGGTGATGAGGGAAAGCATAACTGACGTTCTTCTTTTCATTGTGTTTATAAGAAGGTCAATGCTGCCAGAAACCATTACTGTTATTATTGTCTTACTATTAGTATTGTTATTGTATTATTATTATTATTAGTAGTAGTAGTAGTAGTAGCAGTAGTAGTAGTAGTAGTAGTAGTAGTAGTAGTAGTAGCAGTAGCAGTAGTAGTAGTAGTAGTAGTATAAACAGTACCAGCAGTAACAGTAGAATAATCATTTGAATCTATCTTTCCTTATCCACACATAACGTTGGCATTATCATTACATTATATGAAGCCGCAAAGGAAAAAATAATTACAATATACACCAACAGAAAAATGAATTAAAGTAACGTTTCTGTCTGGTGCAAATATCAATTACCATGGAGAGGGGATTCACACTCTCCTTCCTTTGTCCCTTTTACACACTCGTCCCTTTACCACACGCAAGGAATACTGATTCGTGTTCTCTAAATCCTAATGTCCTATCAACAACAATAATAATAATAATAATAATAATAATAACAACAACAACAATAATAATAATAGACAAAAGGACAAAAACAACAGCAGCAGCATCGACAACAAGTATACTGTCATAACTTTTCACGAACTGTTTTCTTGTATGCAGACTTTCATAACAGCGGTACACATTCTCTCTCTCTCTCTCTCTCTCTCTCTCTCTCTCTCTCTCTCTCTCTCTCTCTCTCTCTCTCTCTCTCTCTCTCTCTCTCTCTCTCTCTCTCTCTCTCTCTCTCTCTCTCTCTCTCTCTCTCTCTCTGTATTTATTTATTTGCAGTGATATCTTTTCCATCCCTTTATTAGCTGTGTTCCGTTTTGAGTTATTTCACGGCGTTTATGATTTTCAATACCTTTCGCTCAAGTTATTAGCGTCCGGTGCAAGTTTCATTACTGACCTCTTCCCACCCCCATCCCCCATCCCCCCAACACACACACACACACACACACACACACACACACACACACACACACACACACACACACACACACACACACACACACACACACACCTGGCACTATCTACCCCACCCACCCCTCCTCTCACACTTATTTCCCAGTCACCTATCTCCTTCATACTTATTTTCCACTGTCCTTTCAAACTGACCCATACCCTTATACTTATTTCCCGCTGATTCTCTTACACATATTCACACTTAACACCTCATAATGACTTTTCCTATGACTTCCTAGCACATATTTTACTCATAAGTCCCATCATTTTTGAGATACACACACACACACACACACACACACACACACACACACACACACACACACACACACACACACACACACACACACACACACAGCTCCCCTCCCAGGTTCCATTGCCTCCAACTAAGACACACGTGGCATCACATGGTCAACTCTTTCATTCTTGTTTTTAAAATGTTTATGAAGCAAGTACAACTCTCTCTCTCTCTCTCTCTCTCTCTAAGAATATAAAGAATTTTCCTCGTCCAGATTCACAAACATTGGATAGCGGTCTTGCTGAACGGTCAAGGGAGATATAATGATGCCACCGATATAATCTCACAATGTAATGGTTGATACATTAAAAAAAAAAAAACTATTATAACTCTTACCTGCTCGTCACAGGTACTCGCTAACTCTAGAATCGATGCTACCTACCTGGTTAAGTTTGGGTACACTGACAAAAATGGACCAAAGAGTTTGTGTGGTCTATAATTCTATGTAAATCGAAACGGCTCTCTCTCTCTCTCTCTCTCTCTCTCTCTCTCTCTCTCTCTCTCTCTCTCTCTCTCTCTCTCTCTCTCTCTCTCTCTCTCTCTCTTTCTTTCTTTCTCTCTCGCCTCCCTAGGGCGGGGTAGGCCAGGGGATGCCCGGGGCGTGGCGCATCACCCTCCCGCCGACACAGGATGCAGGAAACTTAGACTTGTTTTTGTGCAGCTCCTGAATGCAGATTTATTCTACACAGGTATAACAGGTTGGCGAGCAGCAAGCGGCTCAGGAGGGAGTAGTAGAGGGCGGGTGAGGGCGATGGCGTTTGAAGAGTAAGAAGGATGAGGAAAATTAAGAAAACTGTATGGCTGAGGAGGTGAAGGAAGAGGATGTGGTCAAAGTAGTGGTGAATAAACGAATAATTAAGGAGAAGGGACTGGTGGAAGAGGAAGTCTGTGTGTGTGTGTGTGTGTGTGTGTGTGTGTGTGTGTGTGTGTGTGTGTGTGTGTGTGTGTGTGTGTGTGTGTGTGTGTGTGTTTGTAAATGTAAAGTAATATATACCTTCCTTACAACAATACATAAAAACACACACATGCTCTCACGGTGCAGCACGAGGAGCAGTCTTAGCAAAACCAAGCGCCGATAACCCTCCTCCAGAAGTAGGAAAGTAAACATCAAATGGTTTCAAGACTTGGTTCACCGTAAAACTTTCAATATACTACAATTAGCAATCAAAAATAAAGATAAGAATAAAGAGTATCAAAAAATAAAAGCTTGCTACAATAAAGTATAATATAAACATGCCTTCCTGACAGCTTTACAAACACCACATTTATTAGATCAAGGCACCAATTGCAAGTTTAACAGTAATTTCGCGATGAACTTGCAAGGAAGCTAATAAAAGAATACCAACTATGCACATTAAACTAAATTTAAAGCGAAGAAGGTACAATTTTCAAGAAAACAAAATAGCTTTACATATATAAAATTCGAGTTCTCTCTCTCTCTCTCTCTCTCTCTCTCTCTCTCTCTCTCTCTCTCTCTCTCTCTCTCTCTCTCTCTCTCTCTCTCTCTCTTTCTCTCTCTCTCTCTCTCTCACGCCCACGTGCCAAATCATGCTCCCTACAATATCAACATGACCTCAGCCAGACTCATGGTTGTAGTGTTGTAGGAGCGAGGTTAAAGTCACAAAGTTAGGATAAAGAGAAGATTTTCCTCTTTATGGACGCGTCTTATGGCACCCAACTCGTCTTAGCAAAGAAGGTCACACTGCACACGACTTCATTTCTGTCTCAATTTAAAAGGAATCGTTGAGACGCGCTGGGAAGGAGGGAAGAGAGCGGAAGAGGGAGGGAAGGCAAGAGCAAGGGAGGGAGGGGCGGGGCGCAGAACAAAAGTGAGAAAGAGAAGAGGCAAAAGGGGGACAAGACTGAGGAAGAGGAAGGGGAGGGGAGCCTGGAGCAGGTGAAGAGAGATGGGGGGAAGAGGAGCAGGAGAAAGAAGGGGAGGTGAGGAGGGCAGGTGAGGTAGACTTCTTCAAACCTGTTCACCTAAACGTCCTCAGAGGGTGACGCTGTCTGCTGTACCTGGACGAGCGCACACCTGCCGGCACACACACACACACACACACACACCACACACACACACACACACCACACACACCACACACACACACACCACACATTGTCGACTTGTAGCTCGTCCATACGTTTGCTCCCTTTAATCCGGTACACATCGCAACAACCGTACTACCTTGCGAAAACCTACGTTCTATTAATTTTATCCGGCACACACTTCGGGTAAAACCTCTAAAATATACGTAGACCCCAATAACTCAGCGTCCACGATGTGTAAAATCAAAAATATATATATGGACTACAAATGCAGCAACCGGCAACCATCAAAATTACAGGATTTTTTTTTTCTTTTCTCCTGTTTATGATATTGCGGGAGAGACGGCGAGCGGCGTGCAAGGGAGGAAGGGAGGGAGTGATGGAGGCATAGAGGAAAGGGGAGAGGGAGGGAGGGCAGGTGGGAACACATGTCTCTCTATTACTTGCTGCGACACTCGTGAATACTTGACGAGAGTTGATTGGCACCAACAGCGGGGCGTGGAGACCGGCTGCCGACCTACGGAGGAAATTTTGCTCTGCCGGATGGAAAAAAATGGTGAGTGAAGTAGAGGTGTCGAGAACGCAGTGTGTGTATATGTGTGTGTGTGTGTGTGTGTGTGTGTGTGTGTGTGTGTGTGTGTGTGTGTGTGTGTGTGTGTGTGTGTGTGTGTGTGTGTGTGTGTGTGTTTTGGCCGTGAAAATATTGATATATTATAGAAAAAGAAAATTATGTTCTGTGAAGTTAACACCAAGCTTTTTAGTATCATAATCTATTTAATTTTTCTTTCTCACTCAAGGTGCGGCGCCTCACACGTCACCTGCAAACTAGTTATTTTCAACAACTCTCTTGTAATAACGACAAATCCAAATGTACTAACAAAACAGAAACATTGTCTTAAGTTTTAACCACATATGAGAGAGAGAGAGAGAGAGAGAGAGAGAGAGAGAGAGAGAGAGAGAGAGAGAGAGAGAGAGAGAGAGAGAGAGAGAGAGAGAGAGAGAGAGAGAGAGAGAGAGAGAGAGAGAGAGAGAGAGAGAGAGAGAATAAGAAACATAGCCAACTGAAAAGTGTTTGAACTATCAGTGAGGTTTGTTAGTAGTTGTGTCACAATGTTTAGTAATCACGATACACCCACTTTAACACTATGATGAGGATTCCCACTCATTCCTTAAACTCGTAAAACCCAAGGGCGAGGATTACATGATGATACAGTTTAATGTACTCCAACATCACAAAGACAATTTCTGCTTATACACCAAGAGTGGATGCTACGCTGCCTGCTTAGCCTCCCCTTTTCCTCCTCCTATGTTCTGGTGTGCTGTGGTGCCGCTGAACCACGACCTTCACCGCCACAACGTCTGGTCCTGCACGATGTGGCGCGCACTGCAACACCGCCCCATCAGGCGGGTTCCCTTCACCCTCCACTGGTTATTCTCGCCGCCGTTCCTCCTTCTCGTCTCCTTTTTTTCTCCTGGCCACAACTTCAGCTTCTTTTTTTTTCAATTCTCCCTTTTTTCCTTACTATTATTATTATTTCTTTATTACCTCCATAATTCTCTTTCGTATAGTACTACTACTGGAGCTAGTCCTTTATCTTTGTTGCTTGCCACTCCTGAAGAAACCTGCGACACGTGCCTTTACTTCATCCAGCTTTTATCGCAGATGTCACAGGAGTAAAATATATCGGAAGAGCAAGCGAGAAGAAACGAAAGAAGGGCAAGATTCCTCAAGCACGACGCTACCATGCTTGTGCGGACGACCACCGTGACGGGGACACGACGTGTTGTGTTGCGTCGCAGAAAAAAACAAAGACGCCTCCTGCTTCCATACTTCCCAAGAATAATAAAGTCAAATGGATTTTATGATTGAATTCTAAAATTTTCATTTTCCTTTCTTTGTCACGTTTGAGAATTAAAATTAAAAACGAAAATGATTTTTACTTTTGTTGCAACAGTTTCCACAATACTACTTCAGTATTTGCTATTTTCAGCAGTTTCCATTACCCTCGTAACCTCCCACACAAGTGTGAATCAGTCTCTCCACCATCCTATTGTCTATTGCTTCCCCTCATCGTTCTACAAAGATCAGTTCAGTGCTGGCCTCAGGGAGCAGCAAGAGAGGGACCCGCCAGCTCTCTGCGACGCCCCTCCCAGCCCTCTTTCTTCTGAAGCTCGACTCAACAATATCAACGCAATACATTAATTGTTATTGTATCAGCGCGGAGGTAAAATTATGCAACCATTTAGTGGACGTGTTGGCTCATCGGGCATAGATAACAAGAGTGCCGGAATGCTAGTAGTTGGAGGACGAACCTGCTGGCGACGAATCCCATTAGAATTATTAGTCCTCAGCAGATTCCAGGGGTTACAAGCCAGGCTTCAGGGGTGCACGCAGCTGTAATTACCAATATTGCCTCTGCATGCCCGCGTTCCTTGCATCAAAACAATATGCAGCGAGCAATTACTATTTATCAATTCCGTCCTGTGTTGGTGGCCGCGGGGTGAGGACGGGTAGGAAGAGCTCGGCCGGCAGGAGTGCGTCCACTGACCATTGCTGGCTGTATGTTCTCTAAATGATGTATCACTATTTGCGATCTTTGCTGCCAAACATTATTCTTTTGTGACTCCTCGTACAACACAGGTAGAGTATGTGTCTGCCTTTTTTCCGCTCATCAACGTGCAGTTCTCGAAGTGGCGAAGTGTGTGTGTGTGTATATATATATATATATATATATATATATATATATATATATATATATATATATATATATATATATATATATATATATATATGGTGAATAGTTGAGTGCAAGGCATTTCTAAAGATGTTTCTCTTTGGAAACATAAGCACGCGAAATGTTGCCACTTAAACAATCATTAAAGTGGTCAATTTTAATTATTAGTTATTCATAAATGTGGAACATTCATGAAACACGTAACATTTACCCGTAGCACAAGTTCAACAAAAACATTTTATATGCAATGAAATTAGTTTGTAAATTTGTATAAGTTTCATCAATATTTTCTTTAAAAATTATCTATTCATAAATTCTATGTGAAGGTGTATCGTGTACTGGAGGCAGTGCAGGGTTACCAGTGCGGGAATAGGCAAGTGTTACTGGTGACGATATGAATCGATCTGTGGTGACCACCTATCAATAGTATCCTTTTTGGCACAAAACATGCAAAAACTTTCAATTAATGGACGAGATTGTCGTTCCCTCAAACCATTAGAATGTGTTAAAAAAAAAATCATCAGCAACAACTGCATCTAACAAAACTATAAATAAACGTATATGTTAATTTTCTTCAGTAGGGTGAGTGAGGCAGAGAGATTGCGTGAAATATTCCACTGAAGCAGGAATGATACTACTGTTAAGACCCTGAGAAAGAAGAACTTAAACAGATATAGTGCTGTAATTAAAGTGAACCTTGAAGCAAGGCACGAAGGGGTTATTCCTCGAGAATGAGTGTGATGGAATTACTGCCGCAAGGTTAAGGAGGAAAATCAAAAAGACTCTTGAAAAATGAAGGGCGCCTCCCCTCTTGCAAGCAGAATGTCCACACGCGCCCAGTGATGAGTGATGAAATGAAGTGGACAGCAAACCATTGATCAATTTGTTTAATGTAGTAAGGAAGATGACATTATATGTTAACAATTTGCTGATTGCAAGGGTAACATTATATATACATGGATTTGCTTGGCACTTCAAAGTAATGGTTAGGCTAACGCAATGCATGATGCAGTCTCACATAAGTCAGTTTTTTCAGTTCTGGAAGACTGTACTTTGTTAAGCTGCTTGCCTGAGAGCGTCAATAATACTGTAAATTTGCTTAACGCTGTTATGTAGACGGCACAGCATCTATTAATGTCTGTGTTGGTAAAAAACAAATAGTGCAAGGGATAAGTAGACCCGTATTCTAAGTACTTAACAAGCATATTACGTTCACTCAAGCACATACAAGATATACATGTGAATATATATGCTGTACATGCACGTAGCTTAAGAACACACTCACAAACACACACACACACACACACACACACACACACACACACACACACACACACACACACACACACACACACACACACCAATAATCCCTCTCATGCAGAACATAACACAAAAAAAAGATCTCAACAATATAGTAATAAAGCGAATAACAAAAATAATATAATGTTGCAAATGTTAAAAATACGTCTTGGGTTCGAAAGGCAGAAAGAAGGAAGAATGTGGTGAGAGCGAGGGGGGAGGGGGAGAGCGAAAAATTAAACCCCATTTTCTGTTTGGAAGAAAAGTAAGACGGGCCATTGTTCTTTGTTAAACAATGAAGATAATGCACCGACCCCTCTAAGGCTGCCTGGGGGAGAGAGGTGGAGGGGAGGGGGAAGGGGAGAGTCCAAACCACAACAAAATTACTTGATGAAGTTAATTACCGCGTTCCTGGGGTGCTGCCGAGCCTCTGTTTGTGTTTCTGACTCTTTCTCCATCACTCTCCGTGTGTGTGTGTGTGTGTGCGCGTGTGTGCGCGTCTGTGTGTGTGTGTGTGTGTGTGTGTGTGTGTGTGTGTGTGTGTGTGTGCGCGCGTGTGTGTGGTGTGTGTGTGCGGTGTGTGTCTGTGTGTGTGTGTGTGTGTGTGTGTGTGTGTGTGTGTGTGTGTGTGTGTGTGTGTGTGTGTTGGACTTAACTTACATCTGCGTGCGTCT
>JAPQNM010000048.1:1964248-1971748 GCA_029783475.1 Metacarcinus magister
TCCACATTCAAAGACAATAGCCAGTACCGATGTTACATTCTACAGTCTTGCACTAGCTTCCAAGTTCGAATTCCTGTCCTTCATAAACTCATCCTAGGCTTACTAACTCTTCTTCCCTGCTTCGGTATTTTCTGTCTTTATTGTGACTGCCAATCATTCATTTTAAAACTCCTCTCAACCAGCTCATGCGTTGCACAATTCATCTGCACACAACACTACTAATCTTTTTCGCTATCGACAGCCATAACTTTACCTTTGCTGCTGTGACATGGGAAAAATTGACATCACTGTAGTGTACAAAGTCAAAGCGAAAACAGTGGAAATGAATATTTCTGGGATACGGATAATACATGAGGAAATGGAAGACATAAAACATCAAGGGAAACGGAAAGGCACATGTTGGAAAACAGAAACCAACGCTCCATTACACACTGGCATCAGAAACTTCCTCTCACCTGGATTTAAAGGCGGCGAAGTGCAGAGTGGAGGCGCAACGTGTGACAAATGCATCAGCAACAAACTTCAATAAGCCTTACAAGCTTCCGATCTTCTGGGAACGAGCCATTGCAAATCTGAGGGATAACAATAATAATAATAATAATAATTATAATAATAATAATAATAATAATAATAATAATGATAATAAAAGTAATAATAATAATAATAATAATAATAATAATAATAATAATAATAATAATAATAATAAAAATAGTTAAATCAATAGCAGTGATAACAATGATAATGATAATGATAATAGTAGTAATAATAATAATAATAATAACAACAATAGTAATCTATCATCAGTTATCAGTACTATCAATGACAAACTTAAAACATCCATAGTACACTTTATGAATTACTGTGATGGGAGGGGCGACCATCTCTCCTCTTCATTGTACTCTCTCTTCCTCCTTTTCCTTCCCCCCCCCTTTGTCTTTGTCCTCTCTAACCTGTGCTGCTAATAATAAAAGTGAGATAAGCCGTTCAATTTCCACAGGCAATGATCCAATTTCACCTTAACACCGAGATAGAGCAGGTTTATCGCGCTTAATTCATAGCGAGGAGGAGTGTTTTCCCAGGTGTCTTTATGCGTGGGACCTGTTCAACACTGGGAGGGGCTCTTGGCGGATGGACCGTAAGAAAAAGATCCCTCCTTTAGATGTTTTACGCTCAAGATAGTTATTATTGAAGTTGTTCAGGACATCATCATATCTAAAATATACTTCGAAGTGTATTTGAAAGTGTATCACAACTGTTACGAAGTGCATTATATAATTAGGTGCACTATGAACAAGCGTAAAATGAAGTTGGGTTTACTTATGCCCTAAAGGTGAAAACTTTTTGTTGTTGCTGATTGTAGGTACGTCATTGAAGTCGCTTTTGTTATTATTTTATGATAATTAATAAAGAATTAAGTGAAAATGGCACTTTTCAGCCTCAAGTACTCAGCACCGGAGCACAGCAAATTAAAAACAGCAATGATGTTGAAAAAAAATAGACGCTTATTTACTTCTGTTCGATATGTAATTCGAGAGGTAAAAAGAAGCCTCGAGCAGCGGACATAAAAGCACAGTGATACTGAGACTGAAACAAAGAGACACGGAACAGCGGCGTCACTTTTACAGCCTCCCACTCCCTCCCTGAGGCTAGGCGGCAACGCAGCGTCCAGGGAAAACACAACTGACCACCAAACACCGTAATACCGCAAGTACCCAGAATAAACCTTTACAAATAATAACTAATGCGGGAATTTTCTACACAAAAATACATAAACAAATAAAATCAGTATTGTTTAAAAGACACGAAGAAAAAGTGAAGAGCGGATTATACGAAAACATGACAAAAACTTAATGGCAAAGGAAGGCAGGAAGCTTATCTCGGACAGAAAACATGATATTAAATTGATATAATACAAAATTCACTAAACGACGAGGAAGTATGCAAACTACTCTTGTAACTTGTGCCCATCACGCATCAGGTGGAGCTTATCACCTTGAGGACCAGACACTCTCCTTCACCTTCCAGCTGATCTGTGACGCCTGCAATCATGCCACCTTCAACACCGAGGGGACTCAGAGGGTTGTGAGGGAAGGTGGTGAGATGCCACGCACTCGACAACGTGAGATGTGTAAAAACAAACGTATTTAAGGAAAAAAATGACAATATAAGCAAGAAAACATAATTCTGCCGTAGGTGGAATGCAGGAAATTGATGAGAGAAAGTGAGGAGAGTGAGAGGGAGAGAGACGATCTTTACTATAAAATAGATGAGCAATCACATCTGCAGCGGCATCGAATAATCCATCAGATTACTGACACGTGAGGCTAAAGCTTCCTAACTTTCCGACTGGGATCTCCTCTCGTCATGATTTGACTTACAGATGTGAAAGGGATGCGGGGAAAACGCGAGTGAAGACCCTTAAACTGCTGCCTCCACACTGACGCAGCCGCTGCCCCGCCCCGCCCCGCTTCGCTCCGCCCAGTCCCTGCCCCCCCGAGGGACCCCTCTGAGGGAGGAGGGAAGGTCGTGCCACTGCAGCACAGGGAGCAGTAAAAACCAAGCCCGGCACCATGGCAATCTATCCTCAAGATCCCGCAGCCCAATCACCGACACCTCACGCTCGCTAACGTCGAGGGAGCCGCTATTTTACGAGCACCCTGTAGCCCCGACTGTCAGTGGTTGGAAAAACCGATGGCCGAGGACCTCACACTCAACAATAGAAATGCATTTTAAATCCTGTTGGAGGGTGGACAGCTTCAAGGAGCACACACATCGGGTAACAAAACCTGCTGACAGCTGACGGGGAGAAGACTAGAAGGGTCACAGGGGGACAGACGGAAAGTGATATTCTGCCGGGTCGCCACAGCCACTCATCTCTGCCAAGGCAACCAGACCTCTCGTCAGCCATGCTGATGCCTCAACTGTTACCTCATCCTCACACCGTGTCCGTACTGACACACAACTTAATCGTATCACAAATACGGTTTATCTTCAAGAAAACAATGCTGACTGATGGGTCGTAAATATTCTGCATTCACACCGAAACACACACACACACACACACACACACACACACACACACACACACACACACACACACACACACACACACACACACGGTATAACATTTAGCGGCAGCATAAAAACTGAGTGCGAAGTAAAGCATGTACCCAGCACTGCATTACATTGTTTGGAGGCAGCGTTGGGCCTGGATTGCCCGTACCGTACTGTGACAAGGTCTTTATGGGATTGCCTTACTAATGCCGCCGTCCCATTAGGAGTGCTGGCCGTGACTGATGAGGCTTTGGCTGTGATGGACGCTTAAAGGGACACTCCTGTGGTGTGGAGGGCGGCCCTCCATGGTACCCCGGCCGCCCATGCCAAGCCTCCACTGGGTGTGACTCCCACAACGTTGGACCTTCTCACAGTCTTCCTTTGACTTTCATTCCCTCCCTTCACCTCCAATTTCTTTTCCTCTACCTTTCTTTTTCATTACTTTCCTTTATTTTCCTCTTCTTTCCCCTCTCCCTATTTTCTACTATTCTGACTTACCATTATTTGCCTCTTTCTTCCATTTATTTCCCATTACCCTTTCATCAACACCCTTTATCCTCTTTCCTTACCATCTCCTTTCCTTTTCTTCCATTCATATTTTTTTTCTCTTCACTTTTCTCCCTATCACACATATTTTCTCCTTTTCTTTCCTTCGTCCCTTCTTCCGTTCAATCCCCTTTCTCCCTTGCCCAAGAGTTGCCTGGCAGAGACGGGGAGTTGCTGCTGATGGTAATAAAAAATCAAGGATTGCAAGATATAAAAATAGCCCTTTTTACAATACTTCCGGAAAGAGAGAAAAAGAGAGAGAGAAAAAAAAAACAACAAAGCGAGAAGAGAACATAAGAATGAGAGAGAAAAAAAAAGTGGGGAGAGTTAAAAGCATCTGCTCAACATTACAAAACAAAAATAATATCATAATTAAAAACCTCAGCGGATTTTAAAAGTCGGAAGAAAATGAGGGAAAGCGGCAAACAATACGCAATTAAGGAGGAGGAAAAAAGGAGAAAAAAGGCATTCGCATACGGAATAATTGGCTGTCCTGAAGTGCATATGAGGACGGCAGCACTGAAAGGTTCTCGTGTGTGTGTGTGTGTGTGTGTGTGTGTGTGTGTGTGTGTGTGTGTGTGTGTGTGTGTGTGTGTGTGTGTGTGTGTGTGTGTGTGTGACAAAGAAATGACGTATAGAGGGAACCAGTTAATGTCCTTTCTCCTTGTACCTACCACGACGTCTTGACAGGGTACGTACAGTCTTCTCCCTCCCTTCCAACCCCCCTTTCCCCTTCACCCGTTCCACCCCCTCCCTTCCTTCTTGAGTAATGGCCGCGTCCACGAGGGTCAACAAGCCATTAATGGAGTGGAGGGAACCATTCGTTATTGCTCGCTACACTGACATATTATCCCAGCGACTTATGGTCCTAATATTCGTGGTCAATATTAGCCAACAACGGACTTGGTATTAACCCGAGCCCCTCCACTGCTCCGCGTCAGTCCACCCTGTTGGGAAAAGTGACGGCTGCCGCTGCTAACCCAACACCTGAGCAGGGACCATTAAGGGTATAGGTGTGCAGCGGTATGCAGGTACGTTGGAACGGTGGGGGAGTGTTAGGGAGGGCGGGTTGGCATGGAGCGTGAAGTGAGGGGGTTATTCGGGGGAGTGGCAGGGAGGAAGGGGAAGGAATGAAGGGTGCTAGCAGGGAATAAGAGAACGGGGTGTTTGATGGAGGTGACGGGGAGGGAGGTGAGCGGGACATGAGAGGTCAGTTGGCAGGCACAGAGGGGAAACAGGGTTACTGAGGGGGCGGCAAGGGGAGAGGGTCACCATGGGGACTGACGGGAAAGAGGGGAAAGGAGAGCGAGTGAGTGGTCCGTCATGGGAGTGAAAAGTGGATAGAACAATAAGGAGTACGTGATTCCTTTAGTTTTGTCATCGCATTCGTAGTCAATGTTGTTCCCTATCCATCATCATCATCATCAGTATCACCTGATAGTTATGTCTGCCCTATTACATAAGTTGAGGAACAAACCCCAGCAGGCGAAACCTTCAGTAGAGGGGAAAAACACCACCCTCTGTAACAGGTGCCGCAGCCACTCACACATCATCACTCAAGCCCCGGATGTACACCAGTAAACACCGCCACCCTACTCTACAACCTACTGCGTCCCCTCATGAACGTCCCACATTTAGGACTCTTACAGTGAGTAGAAAGGTAAAACTGGATGCTGCCTCATGTCGCTTATTCAAATGTACCGCCACTTTTTTTTCCCTCTCAGAGCCTGGCGGTCAGCATTTTTTGTTTTCCTTTTTTATCTCTCTTTCTTGCTTCCCCCACTTTCACTGCTTTTTTTGGTCTCATGATTTAATACTTGTTGCTCCTCTCTACTTTCCTAACATACAAGTTATATGCTGTATCATGTCTCCCTCCCAACCTCAATCCATATCTTATCTTTCGTATCTTATCACACGCCATACCTGTACACTACACACTATATAACACTATTCCCTCACCAAAGTTATATGATGCACTTAGTTAACGTATTGCACGCCCAGCAGTTCCCTTGGTGGTACATCAACTATTTCCTCCCACCCTTGCAGGATCACTCGCCATTCAGACTTGATTCCAAATGCGTATACTCCACAAACACTTCAATGCACTTTAATCCATACTTAATTATTTCTGCATGTACCCCATCTGAGCCAGCTGCCTCTCCCTCCTTTAACCTTTTCACAGCTTTTTGCACTCTAATCATAGATATATCCCCAGGCATTCCACCTGTCCATCTGTGCAGGTCTGCAAACCTCATTATGTTGATGCCTGATCTATTCATGCCACTTCCATTCATTAAATCCTAAATGAAAAAATATTCCCTCAAACTACATTTTATGCCTTATTTAGCTTGTCATCGATTCACTATTTGCATTTATAAAACTTTTCTTATAGTCCTGAATTTCCTTTCTATATTGTATAACTTCCCTAATCCTTTCATGACTGTATTCTATTCTCAGAAACTTTCGCATTCATTTACTCTCTTATTTTGTTGTTTATTTTCATTCGTCGCTGAACCACCAGCTTCTTTACACAATAAAATTTCCTATAGTATTCACATTTTCTTCATACTCTACAAGGCTATATATTTCTAACCACTATTCCTCTTTCTTTCAGTGTTATTTCATAGTTTTCTAGCTGGTGTTGTATAATACATTGTTGCTGTTGTTATTATCATTATCATTATTATTATTATCATCACTATTATTATTATTATTATTATTATTATTATTATTATTATTATTAATGTTGCAATTATTATCATTATCATTATTATTATTATTATTATTATTATTACCATTATTATTATTACCATTATTATTATCATTATCAGTATTATTACAGTCATTATCATTATTATAATATAGTTGTTATCATTATTGTTATTGTTATTATCATTATTATTAGTATTACTATTATCACCATCATCACCGTTATCATTTTTCCAATGTGACAGGTGTAACTACGTGGAGAAGGGAACACAGGTCAAAAAACGAGTATTAATTCCGGAGTAGTTTCGCCCTAGGTAGTTCTTCAGAGGAGTCTTCCCCTGCGGCGGAACTAGTTTGAAATAGAGACTCGTTTCTTGGCAGTGCTCTCGTGTCCACGTACCATTATTATCATAAATAGAATTAGTAGTAGTATTGGTGGTCGTGTAGGTTAGTATCATCATTAATCATCTGTAATAATATTAGTGATAATTGCAATTATTATTATTATTATTAGAATCATCATTACTAATATCATTACTAAAAACTTTAATAAGTTGATTTCCCAAATAAGAGTAATAGGGTGATAACAATGAAATAACAATATCAAAACATTTCTTATTAGTCCCGTTTTGAAGGAGAGAAAAAACAACAAAAAGAAAGCAGTATAACAGGCTTCAAAAATAGATTATAAAGGAATGTGGAAATTGTAAAAACAAATCACCTTTAATAATAAATTCAAACTGGAAGGAGAATAAAAAAAACATCATACCTTGTAAGTGTTAAGGAGTGATTACCTGACTAGTTATCTGCTTCAATGTGGTGTGTGTGTGTGTGTGTGTGTGTGTGTGTGTGTGTGTGTGTGTGTGTGTGTGTGTGTGTGTGTGTGTGTGTGTGTGTGTGTGTTTTGTCTACAACAGGAAAGGCAAACACTTGATAAGTATAAAGCTGAAAGAAAATAATGCATAACTACTGTTGATAATGCAAGACAAACCACATCCATGATAACAATATGTAGAAAAAAAAATAAGGCATGCATAAGATATTTGAATTCTAGTAAAAAAAAAAAAATAATATATATTCTACGCTACGCTACAGTCTCAGGGGGAAACAATGTTATAGCAAACGCGAGGAGAGAGAAAAATTTATACAATACACCAAGGATTACGTCCATGATAATAATAAACAAAGGGA
>JAPQNM010000048.1:1981748-1991748 GCA_029783475.1 Metacarcinus magister
AAAAATAAAAAAATAAACTCTATCCACGTGCTTGAAGGCAAGATGCTGCTCAGTAGGTTACGAAGATGATTATACATTCCCGGTGAACACAAAAACCCGCCGAATGAACCCACACACTACAACGGGAGGCGGCGGCGGCGGTGGCGTCGAGGTGGCGGGAGAAACTCGTAGTCACCGCAGCTCAGAGGGCCGCGGCACGCCAAGTCCTCCTTGTAGAGCATAAAAAAATACCTTTTTCTTTTTTGTTGTTGTCAGCGAGAGAAAGTAGCAGAAGCATCCTTTTCTTTTTCTTTGTCCGTCGTTCTTTCCAACAACATTTGCTTAAGCTGGGTAAAGCAGCAGCAACGTTCTTCCTTTCTGGTGTCAGTCTTGCGAGCAGCATTTATGTTAGGCGGGTAACCCTAATTTTCTTATACCTTCCTTGTATCAATCTTGTGAGCACCATTTATCTAACTTTTCCTTCCTTCCAGACAATATTTATTGAAGGTTAGCTAGTACCACCCTCTTTTTACTCTCTTCTTTGTCTCAATTTTCTGAACAACATTAATATACTTTTCATGACATTTTCCCTTGATGGCTATTCATGGTGCAGCATTATGATACACATTACCCCGTTTTACCGTCGCTACTAATTTGAAATCCTGTACGGCAAAAATAGGGACTGACTTTCTTATTCTTTGTCTGTGCATGACAAACGGCTCCTGAGCAACACAATGGGTGCTAAAATTCGTCAGGGCTTGCGAACCCTTCCCTTGCACCTTCTACTTGTCGTTTGCTCAAGTACCCTGACGGACCTTATGAGGAACACCTATTCACAGCATCACCACCATCGTCACCACTCGTAGTACACAGCAATGTCCTTTAAACAGCTACATAGCGGTGACAGACGAGTTACAGCTCACTATTACAAATAAAAAAAACCTTCAACCGTCGCTCATTCCGACGCGGATGATAAAGATAAAAGGTAGAGAGGAATTAATGCCATGGGTTTTTTTCCCACATCCCCAAGGATACCGAGACAGTATTTTGGATTTGTGACGATTTCATAATTGTTCATTCTAAAGGCGTCATTAAAGTTAATTTTCCTGAAGAAACGTTCAAATCTCTTGTTGCACATGGGAGTTTTTCGAAGAGTCATCCAATTTAATTCCCGGTGACAAAAACGACGGGAGGGGATGTTTCAGCTCCCAGAGTTTCGCAGTACTTTCCTGGGCGGATCAGGACGAGAATGGAGAAGTAAGAGGAAGAAGAGAACTAGGAAAAAGAAGAGCAGAATGAGGAAGAAGAGAGGGGGAGAAAAAGCAGGATGAGGCCAGGTGGTGTTGATGAAGAAGAAAAGGAGAAAAAGGAGATGAAACCAAAAAAGTGAAGAACACCAAAACAAGAAGTGGGCGAAAGATGATGGTGAAAAGCAGGAGAAACAGGAAGGATATAAGGTAACCCAAGAAACATTAAACACTACAAGGACAACCACTTGTGACCTTGACATCAGCGGCAAAACACTGGATGTAGCGGGGGACTTGCATTACGGAGGAGAAAAGTTAAAAGATCATCGTAGAGACAGAGGGAGAGAGTGAGAAAGAAAGAAAATCATTGTTAGCGGTCCACCGGCGACAGATTCGTTTCCTGGTTTCGAGAAAATCAGGCCAAGTGTCAAAATATCACGTCACCACAATTAACACGACTCTGGAACACTTTTTTTTATCTTTTCTCTCATTTTCGGGTTGGAGCTGCCGATCCGTGAATCAGAGACGTAAAGCAGAGAGTCACGTCAAATACTCCAGTTTGACCTGACCACCAGAATTCACCACACTTTTTTCTCCTCTGCGACACTATCACCACCACTACCACTACTATCGCAGTCACAAGAGAAAAGAGTGTGTGAGATAGAGAGAAAAAAAATAGAGAAAGAAACTCAGAGCGTGTTATTTTATCACTCTTTCCTTTTTCTTTTCTTTTCCCTTCTTTCCTTCTTCCCTCCTTTCTTTACCTCCTCCAAACTCTCTCCCTCCTGCCCTCCTTCCACAGTCGGCGTCCAACTCTAAAAGAAAGCGAATTAAAACCTCTAATTGATAATTCCGGTTCGGTCGAGTGTTACTGATTTACAACTAAACCAAGAAATTAAAAGTTGATTCTTAATGTCCTCTTTCCCAGTAGCTTCTCTTACATCCTATGTGTGGCTCAGTCCTACGTCCATTACTTTTACTTTTTTTTTTTACTCTCTCTCTCTCTCTCTCTCTCTCTCTCTCTCTCTCTCTCTCTCTCTCTCTCTCTCTCTCTCTCTCTCTCTCTCTCTCTCTCTCTCTCTCTCTCTCTCTCTCTCTCTCTCTCTCGTGTTCTTCCATTATTTCTTGGTCACTATCTTCCCCACGAATGTTTTCTTCTCCCCTACTATTTCCCCTTCCATTCTCTTTCTTCGTATTTGTTTTCCTGTGTGTGTGTGTGTGTGTGTGTGTGTGTGTGTGTGTGTGTGTGTGTGTGTGTGTGTGTGTGTGTGTGTGTGTGTGTGTGTGTGTGTGTGTGTGTACCTGCGCAATTTTTTATTTCCCTCTTCCCTTTCTTGTTTTTGACACCACGTTTTTCCCCTTTATTTTACTCTTTACCTTTATTTATGTTTTACCTTTGTGAATGTGTGTGAATGTGTGTGTGTGTGTGTGTGTGTGTGTGTGTGTGTGTGTGTGTGTGTGTGTGTGTGTGTGTGTGTGTGTGTGTGTATGTGTGTGTGTATGTGTGTGTGTGTGTGTGTGTGTGTGTGTGTATGTGTGTGTGTATGTGGGTGAATGTGGGTGGATGTGTGTGTGTGTGTGTGTGTGTGTGTGTGTGTGTGTGTGTGTGTGTGCGCGTGTGCGCCCGCGTGTGTGCGCGTGCGTGCATGTGTGCGTGTGCGTGTGTGTGTGTGTGTGTGTGTGTGTGTGTGTGTGTGTGTGTGTGTGTGTGTGTGTGTGTGTGTGTGTGCGCGTGTGTGTGTGTGTACTTACAGAAGTGCGTGTACCTGTTAATCAATTCAGAGCCTGCCCTCTCGTGACACCAGCGACCCTTCCTTCCCTCAGACTGGGGACGTTTAATGCTTGAAGGTGGTGGCGGTAACACAGCCAGGCGTCCAGTCCTTCCTACTCACTCGGGGTTGAACATACGAAAAAGAAGGAAAAATAGGAGGACGAGGATTTATTTACCTCGCCTCTCATACACCCTCCACAATCCACTACGCCTCGTTCGACTGCGCGTGGATCTCACAGGTCTACGCATGCGCAACGTGAGACCGACAGCAGGTGTGGTGGAAAAAAAATAATAAAATGCATTTACGTACAGTGGTGGGAAAAAAAAAAATGTATTAATCTCAGCGATTTTCCCCGTACGGTTTAATGATGAAATTATCGCCCTACAAGCAGGAGCAACGCATCATATTCTTTTTTTTCTTTTTTTATCTGGAGTTATTATCTTCCTCAGCGTAATTTGTGCGTGCGGCGGGTAGTTCCGGAAGGGGTAAACGGGGGAGAGAGGGGAGCGAGGGGGGGAGGAAAGGTAGGTGACGCCGGAGGAGGAGAAAGAGGGAGGGGAGAGATGGGTGAACCTCCCTCCCTCCCTCCCCCGAATCACCCCTTCCACACACACCTTACAAGGCCACCCTTTCCTCCCTCCTTCAGTACCTTGTTCATGTCTCTGTCCCCTTCTTCCCTTCTCCTCCTCCCCTCACCTCATCATCTCCCCCCTCCCCCTCTGCCCCCCTGGACCCCCCCTCAAGGTCATACATATCCAGGAAGGAATCATTAATATTCTTCCTGTCTTCGTGCTCACTGTCGCGATGCATGTCATTGTTTATTCCAAGCTCGTGTTTATAGCGAGTGATTTTTTTTTTCCCCCTTTTTATATATTCCTTCCTTCCTTTTCATTTGGGTTTATATCTTCTTTTTTTTTCTCTAACCTTCTTTTTTTCTTATTCAGGTATTTTGTGTATACACGGTTTGTTTTTGCTCTCTCTCTCTCTCTCTCTCTCTCTCTCTCTCTCTCTCTCTCTCTCTCTCTCTCTCTCTCTCTCTCTCTCTCTCTCTCTCTCTCTTTGTTTCCCTCGTTTTACACACCAATGACCTTAAAGATCCTTTGCTCCCACTCTTCTCTTATTAATGTTCTTCCTTCTCCCTTCCCTTCCCTTCCCCCTCTCTCTATCTCTGTTATTCAACCTTCCTCTTGTATCGCTTCATCGCTCTTCTTCTCCTTTTCTCTTTCCTTTCTTTCTCTCTCATCCTGCCTGATAACTTTTTTCACCTTCCTCCTTCTCTTCCTTACCTGACGACTCCCTTACCTGTGTCCTCCCCTCCCTACCACCCTCATGTCCCCCTCCTTTTCCCTTCCCTTACCCCTCCCTCTCACTTCCTCCCTCTGTCCTCTCCTTACCACCTTCATTTCCCCTTTATCTCCACTCCACTTCCTCTTTCACGCTCTCACTTCCCTCCAAAACACACACACACACACACACACACACACACACACACACACACACACACACACACACACACACACACACACACACACCATCGCCAACAAAAACAGTGGCAATTACAACGAAATTACAAACCAACGCAAAACGTCTCTCTCTCTCTCTCTCTCTCTCTCTCTCTCTCTCTCTCTCTCTCTCTCTCTCTCTCTCTCTCTCTCTCTCTCTCTCTCTCTCTCTCTCTCTCTCTCTCTCACGTATAGGAATCACGGTCCGAGAGTGTTCTTGCCGCTCCACGCATGCGCAAAAATGAGGCAACTCGAGAGGTTTCATTTGGTTTCATCGGAGCTCTATTTTCGCTCTGCTGAAGCTTCGTTTGGGTACACTTTCGGGCTTGGTTAAGGTCGAACGGAGAGATCAGGCTTCCCGGTCACTGCGTGCGTGACTAAGGTCTTCCTGAGCAACAGTAATGAAAAAAGTAATAGCCTCAGAAATGTCTTTAGTCCGCCATTAAGGATCCCATCCCTCTCCTTACCTCACCCACCTAGCCTCCCACCTCACCCTTTGCCCTTCACCTTCCTCCCTTTCCTCCTCTCCTTTCCCTCATTCTGCTCCTTCCTTTTTACTCCTTCCTTTTGCTCCTTTTTTATCACTTTCGTGTCACGTGTATTGATCGTGTTTTGTTAACTGTTTGTTAGTTTTTTTGTATTGTTTGTATACTAATTACGCAAAAGCATCTAGAAGGTGATATGAGTATGGTTGATTTGACGGGTGCAAGACGACGACCCCAAGGGATACGGCAGGATAGTGTTAGAGAACGAGATAAATGAGAATGATAGAATCAGAGCATAATTAGAGTGTAAAGAGGGAAGAGGCGTCACACAGAGATAGACAGATAAATATAATAAAAAAACTATTTTAGTGATTTTAAAGTGTCGTCACACTGAATAAACTGAAAATAGAACACTATCCATTCCAATTAATAATATACAATTAGTGGGAAAATAAGTAAACCAACTGATAAACTTCCATGAATTATTAAAATCGATACATCGTTAAAGGGTTTGTCAGCAAGAGCTAAGTGAGTAAAAATCCGCAACTCTTAATAAAATACAATTAGCGTAAATGAGGCTGATAAACGCTATAGAAAAAAGAATGCAAAAAAGAGCAGATAGCCTCAGATACATATAGTTAGTGTGATGGTGTGTGCATGAAGCTGTAGGGCTGTAAGGGAGGAAGAAGTTCATTGTGGCGGCGGCGGCGGCGGCGGCGGCTGGGAGAGGCGAGGGCGACGACGGCGGCGGCGGAGCAGCTATTCTTGAGGCAGCGCGAGCCAGGCAGGTACTCCAGGATGGCGAGGCAGGTGCTGGAGGCAGGTTTCTCGCCCACTCGAGCCAACTTGGGCGCTCGTGCTCCCGAGACAGTTATAATGACGCTTGTTGCCCTACCCACCACCCACCCCCGCCATCCAAAGCCGCAGGCCCTTCCCCCTCCTCACTGCCCTGCCCCCCGATAAAACCCACATCCTCCAGAGACAAATGAAACAGCCTCCGTCACCAGTCACACCACAACGTTATACCAAATCAAATAAAAAAAATTGTATTTCCGGGACGCTTTTACTCCCGTGGATGATTTTTGAATGCGTTGACCTGACATTTCAAAGGCGCACGAGCCCCAACAGAAGCCAGTCGACCTCAGCAATTTATATAAAGTTCAAGGCTCAGTCTCTTCCTTCAGCCGGGGGCAGGGCACGCCGTATACCAGATGTCAGGGAGTTTGCGAAAAAGCCTGTTAGTGTTACTTCAACCCGGCCTACTTATTACTAGTCTGCAATCCGGTCAAACCAGGAGGAATTAAACGACTGGTTGAAAACAGATTAATGGTCTAGTCCTAACCCACCGCAGGGAAGGCAAGTCGAGGGCGAGGGCGGAGGCGGAGGCGGATGTAGCAGTATTGAGCAACACTGAGGGGTCAGCTGTGTGACACCGCAAGTCGGAAGCTTCTCTGAGACACATTTCAGCAGTGATGGAAGTGCAGTTGAGCCGGGGTGGGGCCGGGTGTGCCTGTGACTGTCTCAAGTGACTGATGACAGGGTGGATTTTCCACATCAGTGCCTACTGACTCATGGTTTATAGATTTGTGCGGCATCTTTTTTCTTGATTATTTTCAGTGATTCTCGATTGCCGTTATTATCTACTATTTTTAAAGTTACCAAATCATTGATGCGAAAGTTTTCCTGTTTGTTTATCCTTCACTTGAAGTGAAGTGATAATCGCCACCATTACTGTACACAAGAAGGAGGAGGAGAAAAAAATAAACAGGATGAAAAATAGGTGATGGTGGATGCAGAGACAGCACAGAAGAAAATACAATAGGAGGAAGAGGAGCAAAGAAAGAGGCAAAGGAGGAGGAGGAGAAAGGACAAGACAATGAAGGACTACTAAGGAGGAATAATGAGATCTAAACAGTCCATGTTTCGCTCGTCTGTAGCCTGGTTCATGTCATGGGGGGGGAAGGGGGTGTGGAAGGACCAGGTCTAGTCTACTCCTTAAGCGTGTTCTGCCAGCCTGCAGCAGCCAAGGCGGAGCGTGCCAGGTGGTCACCGATGCCTTGCCTCACCTGCCCTACCTGAATACCCCCACGTGCTGCCCTAACACACACACACACACACACACACACACACACACACACACACACACACACACACACACACACACACACACACACACACACACACACACACACATACATTTACTCACTCAATCAATCACCTCTCTCTCTCTCTCCCTCTCTCTCCCTCTCTCTCCCTCTCTCTCCTCTCTCTCTCTCTCTCTCTTTCCAGACCACCGAATTTGAAACGAAAATTGTGTGTGGTCTGTTTTTATAAGTATTTCTATCTATGTGTAATTTTCTCTCATTAGCTTCAGTAACGGGAAGACTAGAAGAGCCAACGGGGAGGAACGCGGTCATGTGGGGTTTCTTGTTTGAGGGGGAGAAGCAGGAGCAGGAAGAACAGAGAGGCTCACAACAACTATCTACTATTTTCCAATGACTATACTGGAACATTTTTTTTTTAATCAACTTTAATATAATGCGGAACTTATTTGCCCTTTATGCCGATACCAGGCGCTATCTTTTCTATTAAGAGGCGTCCTAATCGGTTAGCTACTCATTCACTTCACCCTGATACCTTATGTCACGGTGTCTGTAGGGAATTACAGGCACTGTTGAAGACATGTTCTAAAGGATCATGTGGAATCACAGGTAAAGCCGCGGGAATAAAAGAATGACGGTCTTTCATTCCTGATGCTGAAATGTAAAGGATTATCTCTTGAAGCAGTACTAGGATGGTGGTGGTGAGTAGTAGTAGTAGTAGTAGTAGTAGTAGTAATAGTAATAGTAGTAGTAGTAGTAGTGAGTAGTACTAGAATTAGTAGTAGTGGTGAGTAGTACTAAAAGTAATAGTAGTAGTAGTAGTGAGTAATACTAGAAGTAGTACTAGTAGTAGTAGTAATATTAGTAGTAATAGTTGTAGCCGCAGTACCAGCAGCAGCAGCAGCAGTAGTAATCGTATTCCTACTATCATTGTTTTGGTATTAATGTTATTATTATTCACGCCATAAACCTGTGTTCCTGCTTAACAGGAAACAAATATATATTTTTAATTGAATTATCGCACACGTAAATAACAAAAGTATGGCGGCCGCGCGTTGCATCATGGTCATGTATGGAAGTGGTGAGTAATGCCACACACCTGGTGAGGGCGGAGGCGTGAGGTGGCCCCTCCCTCATTAACTCGTTCAGCAGACCAAAGCCAAACTGGTGTGTCTCAGCACCCGCTCCTCCCTCAAGCGTTGCCTCCAGCACAGAGTTTCACCAAAATTTGTTTATCATGCGTTTGGTCTCAAAAGTGATTACTTTTTCAAGTGCCATGGTCATGTTGGTGAATAATAAAAGCGAGAGCCAAATCTTTAGAGAGTCACTGGAATGCTTTTTCTCTCTCGGTCGAACAAAAAATCAGACGATCATGGCGGGTCAGGCGACCGAGTTCGTGTCGCCTTCAATATGCAAGACTCAAAACTAGAAAGAAAAATAGCAAGAGTAAATGCCCAAACAGAAAACCTTTAACGATAGACACAAAGAAAATCCTTTTATGAAAGATCAAAATTAATCCTTTCGGGCCCGATTTATGGCGGCGTGCAGGGCACTACCACGTCCGGACAGCAGAAGGCGCGGCCGGCGACACCCCCTGCAGCTCACTCCCTCCCACGCGAGGCGAGGCTCACTGTTAAGGAAGTGAACACTGCACGAGTCACCAAGTTGTTACTTTGTCTCACAGGCATCACTTCAGGTATCCGTGGACTCTCCCCTCTCCCTTCCTTTCTCTCCCTCCTTTCTCCCTCCCTCCCTCCCTCTCCAGTGCAGCCGTCGTCCTATTTTTAACTAACATCCCCAACCCCCGTTTCATGTCTGCTCGGTTTGTCTGCTGATTTTTTTCACTTTTTTATCCCTCCATACAGCCACTTCCCCACCATCCCCTTCCCACCCCTATTCCTCCCTTCACTCTACTAAATTCGGCGGGTACTCCAAAACCCTCAAAGTGTAATTATTATATAGTTCAGGGGCAATCTCGCTTTCCATGAACTGAATATATAAACCGTATGTATCCCGACACGACCCGTGGTGGCAAAAAAAATAAATAAACAAACAAATAGATAAAAAAAACCCGACTCTTCCTGGTCGACTGTTTAGGTTTTATTACTTTTTCATGTGGACCCACACCGGCCTCTGCATCCTCTGTTTGGGGGCCTCGGGTCAGTGGTTTCCTGGTCACCCTCACACGCAACGGCGATGCAGATGCCGACTAATTGCGTCATTGTCAAAGGTTACGGCCTAAGACCACCACCATTACGGGAGAGTTAGCGCAACTAGGAAACACTAACCGTACACTCCTCGGCGCCCACACCTCATTTACATTTAATCTTCATACGAGTTTGGGCCATGTATTGAAGGAGCGTTAAAATATCCAAACACTCGCACGTGATCAAATATTATTTGGTGGTTCGCACGGGTCAGTCCAGGCTGCCATTGGATGATAAATTTTTACGGTTAAATGCACATAAGATATTCGAAAAGTTAGCATATAAAAAGTGATTTCGAGTGTCACTGCGTTCAAAAATGTAAAGTCCTGCCAACAGGGCGGCAGGTTTTAGTGTACTCTCAGTGAAAACAAATCTGACTGCAAAAGTCACGTTTCCTACACCAAAGAAATACATTTCCCATCCCCCCTTCCCCCAAAAACGCCATGTTTGCTGTGTTCTCCCGAGAGGTGAAAAAGGCAAAAACATGGCCAGAACCCGTGTTGTGGACCACTCTTGTGAGGAGTCTGAACGTCCACACATTTCTGGCACCTCAACCACCGCCACCCAATACAGATGTGAAAATATGTGGCGGTAGTTGCAAAATTTAATTTGTATATTTTACATATAATGTCAATATTACACCAGATTATATTAAGGTGAAGATAATTTTGTTTATGTAAAGAAAAACCGGTGTTTGTCCAAAGAA
>JAPQNM010000048.1:1996748-2016748 GCA_029783475.1 Metacarcinus magister
GACTTTGCATTTACGTCCGCCTGTGTCCAAGAGTGTGTCAGTTGTCAGTCATGAGGCCAAATCATTACTAACAATGAATACTGCAAAATTAAACACACACACACACACACACACACACACACACACACACACACACACACACACACACACACACACACACACACACACACACACACACACACACATGACGTACTGTTGTAAGTTTGATTGCAATGGCGTTATATATAATAATAATAATCTCTTTTAGAATAAGCAGAGAAGGAGGGAAATGGAGGAGAGAGGAATAAGAGAGAGGTGGTGTGGTGGAAAGGAATGGAGTGTTAGAGGGATGGGGTTCGCCTTGGTCAAAATGCAATCTAGAATATGTTTACCACCTGTCACTCCGTCATCCCGAGTGCTTGCATTGCTTTTTCAATCACGAGAAATACACCACACGAACTACACAAGCCAAACATTTATATTATACAGAAAAATTCATGACCCTGTTTCCTACGTGTCTGAACAATTCTCAAATCGGAGTAAAAATATCAAACCCATTTTTTATACCATTAAAGCTGCTCATGTAGTACAGTTTTTACTTATTGTATATTTAATGACTTTTAGTATTTCCGTATAAAATGAAGTGAACCTCCTCAAGGTGAGAGAAAGCGCGAACGCATTCATTCTAAACCATAAACAAGAGGAATCAACCATCACACAAACACAGAGGAGCCTCAATGATTTGAAATTGTCCCAAATACATAACATTACTTCAAATAACGAAGCAAATAGAGTATATTTAGCCTCGCTCTTCCGACCACGCAATTCGGTTCCGAAAGAAAATGGGTTAGCAGACAACAGGTGGTCCTCAACCCCAAATCTGCCACGCCCGTCTTCCAACATGGCATCATTACAACGCAAATTTGTGGCCACACTCAGGACCAGGAAGGAACGAATACAATGACCAACACATGAAAGTTTACCGAGGGGAGGGTAACACACCACCATCATACACCCATACACAGTTCTGCAACCATATGCTATACCTGGGAGTACAGGCTTCACACACACACACACACACACACACACACACACACACACACACACACACACACACACACACACGCACACACACACACGCACACACACACACGCACATACACACACGCACACACACACACACACACACACACGCACGCACACACACACGCACGCACACACACACGCACACACAGACGCACACACACACGCACACACACACACACACACACACACACACACACACACACACACACACACACACACACACACACACACACACACACACACACAGTTTATTTAAAGGCTGCAGCGATTATTGGAAGATAGTGAATTTATTATGAAAACTTTCAATTACAAATTTTTACCCGAATATATAATAGTCTATATCCATACCTTCACAAAATTAATGCTACACATTGTATTATGCACCAGTTACCGAATCATCATTATCAATTAAACCTGTTCCTCATCAAGCTTAGACACACTACCAAAAAGAAGTGCCAGTGACTGAATTTACACTTGCAAAAAACCTCCTAAATTCCTATGATTATCTCCCTTAACTCAGGGATTCAAAGTGTCAGCTGGCAGGTAGGTGTCAGATATCTATTATTTGGGATGAATCTCGGTATCACAGGTTGTTCTCGTTTTGTCAAATGCCGCCGATATTAGGGACACACACGTGAAAATTAATAATTCAACAAAATATGTGGAGAGCAAACCACCATATCAAATTTTTAGTATAAAGTGAATGTTGGCAATATGCGTATGTACGACTTAAATCTGTGTTGTTAAAGTCATGATACAATGAACACTTACTCGAGCCTGGAAATGTTGTTACCTGCATTCAAATGTACAATCAAATCACACAGGATATGTCGGTAATATAATATAAAAACATAGTCATCTCTCATTGCACTAACATGAGTAACATTATTCCACACCAGAACTAAGGTAATGTTAGGTCAGACACTACTGGTCACATTGGTAATGACAATGACGTAAGGAAAAAGTTATCCAATTAGGTTTTTTTTTTTTTTAATGTTCGATTGATTATTTCAGCACAATAACTTATAGTTGCACCTATAATCTATCTATTAATATATATATATATATATATATATATATATATCGCATATGTTATGAACACACACACACACACACACACACACACACACACACACACACACACACACACACACACACACACACACACACACACACACACAGTACGCCGCAGATATTCGATAAAGTGTTATATTTTGAATATTGAACACTAGAAAAAAAATATGCCACCTGTTTGACAAATCTGAGCCTGAGACAGACGGTGAAATATTACCATATAAGAGCAGTAACCTGATGAACAAGTTCATATTATAAACTATGAAAAAGAAAAATACATATACATCTGCCACATTTTCTTTATCTATATTTCAATTCATTAATGTATTCATCTATTCATTTATCGATCTTACTCTATCTTCATCATTATTTAATCTTATCAATTATTTAATGAATACATTTTTTACTACTTATTGTTTTCCCAAACTGGCTGGGAAAGCAATCGGCATCAACAACCAAAGAAAGTTATTTGTTAAAGTACTTCAAATATTCAGTAAACTATTCTTACCATTAATATTATTATTACTATTACTATTACTATCATTATAATTATTAGTCATCATTATTATTAGTATTATTATCAGTAGTAGTAGTAGTAGTAGTATTTTTTCGTTATATATAATAAATGGAATGTTTCGTAATAAATATGGTCGCCTCCAATGAATTTAAACAAACTATTGCCTTCCATGTGTCAAGCTAGTTTTCCCAAACAATATAATTGAATAATAACTGTCGTAAAAGTGAGAATATAACTGTAGTTATTCATATACGTTTAACTCTGAATATATGAAGAACGTCCACTTAAACACCAGAAGTAAATATAACAATGTCTCTCTCGACAAGGGAGTTTAACTAAGACCGAGAAAAACTTGGTCATTTTTTGTCTGCACACGCAATATTTACTCTTCTAAATTAATTGAGATATTATGAAGTGTCGTGAAATGTAAAGCATTCCTCAGTACACAACAATACTGGATTTCTTATATTTCATTGGAAATCCTAAAGACTCAACCATTCCCTCAGCAGTGAGCAGTGGCCAGTAGGCAGAGATGTGTTGTCATCAGCCGTGCCGTAACCAGAGCCTGGCCGCCCAGCCTAAGTGTTCAAGTGGCTAATATGAACAACCCTTTACAGTGCTCCGAGGCGGCCGGTGATGTGAGGTGCCGCTCTACCAATATAATCTGAGTAGACCAACAAATAGATGGATAGACTCAAACAGTAAAGTATTAGTGTTGAAGGAATGCATCCAAGTCAATAATCATAAAACTAATAAATAATAAAGATATGTATATATGCCTACACTCAAAGATGTTATTGAAAGCTTAAGGAACTATAGTTTGAGCAATCTGTCAACATCACGCCCTGACGCCCGCATCACAAGGACTAACTTCGTGGAGCATTTTTCTCTACCCAGTGGGCGGAGCCGAACGAATTGCGAGGTGTCCGCTGCACACCAGCCACTACTGTAACTGTACCCTACTGGTGGTCCGGCAGACCGACAGGTGTGCAACTGGTGCCTAGTGAGCCATCGCGGCCAAGGCACCGACACCACATCAAGTTATACCAATCATGATACTGTGCTTTGCTGCGTGAAGGGGGGGGGGGAAGAAAGAGAGCAAGAGAGAGAAAGAGAGAAAGAGAGAGAGAAAAAAAAAATATTGACAGACATATACATACACAACCATACTCATATAAACAGACAATCAATGTCGAAACAGTGAGACAAAGTATATAAGTGAGGCATAAATAATTCAATTAATCAATATAAACAAATAAAGAGAAATATGAAATAAAATATCCCTTGAAATATATGAATGCTCGTGCGTGTGTGTGTATGTGTATGTGCAAGTGTGCGAGAGAGAGAGAGAGAGAGAGAGAGAGAGAGAGAGAGAGAGAGAGAGAGAGAGAGAGAGAGAGAGAGAGAGAGAGAGAGAGAGAGAGAGAGAGAGAGAAAAATGTATATATGAACATTATTTCCTTTTCTATGAAGGTTACCTCTTAGGAAGGTGGATCCAGCAGATCATTTATACAAGGCACTCAATACCTTCTGTCACCCTTGGCGCCCCTCGACACAATGTGGGCCACGTGATGCAGTCTTTAACAGCCACATTAACAATACCCACGCACCTGTCAGGACGTCTTGCCCGATCATTGCAACACGTACATTCCACATGACGTAAAACGGTCACCTGAAGCACACGTCGCTTTACACGCCCTACACGCACTCCCTCCATAATACATCCACTTCCTCGCGGTGAGTTCGATACGCACCGGGGAGGCCAGCAGGCACTCCCCACCCAGCACCGTCCCCGCCCACAGTGACAAACAAGGTAAATTTCAAAGTCGCGTCTGACAGCTGACCTTCCGAATAACACTGAGCCACCGCCGGGCTAAAAATAAACACCTCAATAAACCGCCAAACCGTACGTTCAGGACACTCGATGCGAGATACTGGCTGGGTGACCCTCGAGGAATGGCACCGCTTAGTACAACATTAAAACTCATTCCCGGAAGACGGCGCCGGAATGCAGGCGGTCAAATCAATGCGGGAGCACCTTTGTGGCTATGGAAGTCCCTAGTCTCCTGAAGCCCCGACATGACGGCGCCGGGGATGCATGATATAAACCAGCACGGAGGAAATCGAGACACTCCTATACCATCGCTTACTAAAAGCCCTTAATAAAAAGAAACAAGTAATGGCAAATCAATGAATACATAACCTATATAGAGAGCAAGACAAATAAATATGCTGCTGGCAATGAATAACGACCTTATCACCTATTCAAGTCCCTCACAAAACACTGTGGCAGAGGACAACGCACGCACGAACTACTGCATCTGTCCAAACATTACCACACACGCCCACAACAACGATAGGGTGAATTCCCGTGTGGCCGGCATGCTTTGAGTGGCCAGGGGTGTTTTGGTAGTGGTGGCATGGGTGAGAGACGGCCTATCGTGCATTTAATGAGAGTTCCTTGCAAGTGTTGGGGGTCACGTGTGATTGCTTCGTGCAGGTAAGGAAACTGGAGGCTTATTATTATTCTCTATTAATTCTTTCTTTCGTGGCTCCACCGGAGTAAAATTGCTGTTTTATATATTTTCTTATGGTGCATATGCTCTCTTTCTTTTCTCTTTTTTTCTTTATTTTTTTTCTTCTCTCTCTCTCTCTCTCTCTCTCTCTCTCTCTCTCTCTCTCTCTCTCTCTCTCTCTCTCTCTCTCTCTCTCTCTCTCTCTCTCTCTCTCTCTCTCTCTCTCTCTCTCTCTCTCTCTCTCTCTCTCTCTCTCTCTCTCTCTAGGCAAACGCCAAGTCACACACAGGAATAAGCCCATCAACAAACGATCACGACACATACACACACACACACACACACACACACACATGTCAAAGAGCCATAATGTTGTTGGCTCACGAATCAACGTCACGAATTCGAGGATTTTACACCAGCCCCACAAGGTATTGCCCCTCGTTTATTCATTATTATTTTTTAGGGGAGCAGGTTATTTGGGAGGGTGACACGGCAGGAACAGCAAAAGAAGGAAGGAAGAAAGGAAGGAAGGAAGAAAGGAAGGAGGGGGTGGGTGGGAGTTGGACGGCGCTGGAGGAAGGTGCACAAGGTCAGGTAACCACTTGAGTGACGCAAACCACCGCCTCAATACAATAACCTTGCCAGGTAAACCATTCTCTAAATATTTATAAAAAGTTCTCACAGTCTCACAATACACAAGTCACGTTTTATGGCAAATAGAGTTACTGATACACCCGGAGTTAAATGATAATGAGAATAATGATGACGATGATGATACCGTCGGCTGTCAGGATGTCAGGTAAGATGAGTTGCAAAATAAGTTGCTCATGATTTGTCTGCCAGTTTTGTAAAGCATGATCATTTGTGCAACGAAAGTTAAATCCCAACTTTAAGTTAAAAGACGTGTTGTGAGCAGCTAAGTTTCTGAGCTTGAAGCAGTACGTATGTATACTCACGTTACCTGCAGACCACAACCACAACTGTCCAATCAGCTACTTATGGACGCAAGCACACCGTCAATACGATCCGTAATTTAACAAGTTGGGGTCTATTGATCTTCCTTGCTGAACTTTACCCCGTGCGACAAAGGTCTGGTCATCAATTATTCAGCGTGTAGACGGCCCCCTACCCTGCTGCGCCCAACACTACCTCGCCTTATCAAGCATTCCGTTTCCAAGTGTCTCATGCACGCAAGCCATCACCTCTGTATCTACCATTATCACCTTGGTTCTCACCCCAAACTCCCATCATCATCATCACCACCACCACCACCACCACCACCACTAACACCACCACCACTATCACCACTACCATCACCCTCCCGCGGCTCCTTCCACCCCAGTACATCCACGTTATGCAGACGCACTCATACGCGCAAACCTATGCATTTACCAGCCTGCACATCCACACATACTCTCACCCTGGCCCATGAATATATAAAATTTCCCCCTTACTCCATCACGCTCTCCTCTCACACACTACATACTATCTCCCCCGCACCCCTCCCACGAACACATACATACATCATACGCACATCACACATCACAAAGATACACACATGCATATACATTAGCAAACATATATACCACAGATGCACATCCATACCACTCGGGCATATACACGACACCCAAACACAATAAACCAGCCACACACACACATACACAAACACAAACACACACACACATACACACACATACACACACACACACACACTTCCATCCAAGCAGCAGCAGCAACAGCATGAGCAGGGCATATAAACATTGATTTTCTAGCCACCTTCATTCCTTCCCAAACACACAAACAAAAAGCACCCGCCAGAATTTACTTCCATGCAAGCGCCACCAGCATATAATCCTGACCCACCTATAAATACACACACAAGTGCACATACTACTCATATTCACCCTAGCTAAGAGCACGAACTCTAGTCTAACTCATGCTACACCTGAGTCAGTCGTCGTGCCTCGCCCTCACTAGAGCCACCACCATCACGCTACAACACAGTCTTAGTGAGAAACTTGCCCCCTTTTTTTTTTTCCTTCTCTTTCCACAAGTTTTATCACTCCTCCATTACTCCAGCTTACGTGTCTGAATCCCTGCTAAAACTAGACTTTTTTGGAAGGTGGTCTGTCATGTACGTGTTATGTACAGGAGGTTCCCTTGTAAGGAACAATATAACTTTGACCTTCCTGTATTACTTTCAAAGATTTTTTTTTTTCCTCATTTTTTGGTAATTGTGGAAAATGTGCGAGACCGTGACCTCAAAAAAAATTGAAATGACTATGCATTACATTGGACACACACACACACACACACATACACACACACACACACACACACACACACACACACACACACACACACACACACACACACACACACACAGACACACAGACACAGACACACAGACACACAGACACAGACACACAGACACAGACACACAGACACAGACACAGACACAGACACACAGACACATAGATAAAGTTTCCTACAAAACAACAATAGATACTCATCAATGGACCAAATAATCGACACATGACGTGGCAACTCTCGCTAGGAAGACAAAATAGTCAGGAAAGGCGAGATAAAAATAAGAAAGAAAATACAGAAAACATTGATTACAACTCCCTGACAATATGATCCAATGGGTTCCCGCATTACAAATTGATCACTCAGCATTATTGAAAAATTAAATTACAGCACATAATATGCATGATTACATTATGTATGAAGGCTTGCATATACAATGACAATGTATGAGGAAAAAAAAAGTTGTATCACCTGTGAGGCGCAATATGTTTGGTTACTCACCTATTGAGACAGACAGACACGACGGGGAGACAGACAGGAGACGGCGGACGAGCGGGTTTAAAGGTGGTGAAGGTTAAGGGAAGGATTAGATGGTTGTTAGTGGGTGGAAGAGGGAGTTAAGGAGAGGCTGGTGGGAGTAGACGGAAGGGAAGAGGGCTTACGAGGTCTTAGGGAGAAGAGAGAAGGAGGAGAGGAAGGAGAGAGAGAGAGAGAGAGAGAGAGAGAGAGAGAGAGAGAGAGAGAGAGAGAGAGAGAGAGAGAGAGAGAAAAAGGAGTGAAAGGTATATAGGGCGCTCATTATTAGGATAGGAGTGGAATGGGCAGAAGATAGAAAGGAAATAGAAGAGGGAAAAAATGGAGGAGCTTGGCGGTGTGGCGAGTGGGTGGTGGAGGGGGAAGGCGAAGGGGGGAGCGGGGGAGGAAGCCAGGAAGTGGTTATGATGGGTTAGTATGAGGGAAAGAAAATGGGAGGAAGGAAGGAGATGGGGGGGGGGAGGGAGGAGTAGTATTCTAGAAGTGCAGAGTGGGGGGTGGAGGAAAGAAGGAAGAGTACAGTAAAAGGGAAGGTGCGTGGGAGAGCGAAGGAGGTGATGAGTTTCTAAATGTAGGAAACGAGGAGGAAGGAGGAAAAAAAATAGAGAAAAGAGGAGGAAGAAAGAAAAAAAAATAAATAGGTGTGAGGGTGGTGTGAGGTGTGAGTACAGTGGACGTGTTTTGGATGAGAGGAAAAGGAAGAGACCAATGGATAGGGCGGCAGGTGAAGGGTGGGAAACGAGGCAGGAAGGAAGGAGATTAAGGGAACAAGTGCATGTGGTGGGCAGCCTTCACCTTCACCTCCACCACACTGGTTACCGCGGGGCGTCACTTGGCCCGCGGCGGACACACACTAGAGCAAGGGATACTAAGCGTCGCGGTAGAAGCACGAGACCATACGAGGGTACTGTGCCGGACGGAGATGTTAGAAGTATGGGCAGGAACTGTGCGGGGAAGCAAAAATCGACTCCTCTCTCTCCCTCCCTACCCCCACTGACGAACTACCGGGAGAGTGGGCTGGTGTTACAAAGATGAAGATAATTACAATGAAGTATATATAATGACTAGGTGCGCTGAGTCACAAGGCTGCTAATTATAACCAGATTGCTCACTGAAACAACACACTTCAGTAATATAGGTAATTACTGCAGTACTGGATGTATGATGCAGGAAGTATATGATAATAGTTTAAAAGGAAGGCAGCACTCCAATCGGCGCGATTGCTCTAAGGTTAGATTTTGTTGATTATTATTTTCACTCCGTCAACTTTACGTCTCCCAGATGAAACCATAAACCTCTCCAAAAACGCCCTGAGAACATGACTGACTGACATTTTTCCAACTCTAACAGTATAAGTTTCCTTTATCTAATAGGTCCAGGCTTATTAGTACGTAAGTATACATTATACTCCTCCAAGGGCAGGGCACCGGAGAAGCCCCCCCACCAGCTAGCCACTGTCAAGACTAACCAACCTTACGGAAAAGACAAATCACTTCGGTGTCTGCCAGCCCATCTCGCCTACCCTCTGCTAAGCCAAGTGACCTGCGTGCGTTAGCTTCAGTCGACTCAAAGTTACCATACCTTCAAATACATGGAAAAATAAACAATTACTATTCATAACTATATTTTTTAGCGGTACTTCAACAGGTGTAAGTGAAATGTAAGCACACATCTACATGAACATCAACAGCCGTTTCAGTTCTACTAAAGTACCCTTGTAGCCACGAACTTTGCATGGACTTGGCCACTTCCTCGCACCCGATGGGTGATGTAAGAGCACAAGATAATGATTTACACACATCAATTCCAATGCATGCGTAAATAAGGGATGTATAAGATAGTGCTGCGCAGAGGTTGATAACCATCACGAAATACATTAAGGCAACCATTCCAGAGATGGAAGAGGCGCTGCTTTTAGATTGTTTAAATTTTACCCCTTACACATACCAAACAGTTCTCTTAGCGTACACAAGTAAATCATTATAGTATACTTTCATAACCAATGTGTTTCCCCACCAAGCGCCCTGCAGGCTGTTGGCACGCCTGCACTCCTTACCAAATGCCTCCACATGGCTGCCGTGCGAGGGTTTGTTCAATCACCGACGATTCTTTGTTTATATGCTAGACATGATGAATGCCAAGGGGGCGATATACACATGAATATATATCTGTTGGGATACATATCACGTTAAAGCAAAAGCCAGCCAAGTCCAGGGAAAAGAAGGAGCCCAGAATGCACATCTACGTTCACAAGTACCGTCCGTACTAGGAATTGGACAATTAACTACGGCGGGTAGGGAGTGTGGGAGTCTACAAAAAAAAAGAAAAATAGGAAGAGTTTTCCATGGTTAAGCAAGGTTAATGATCTTGGGGACTACTGACCAATCAGAGATAATGACGAAGAGTATTACTCGTGTTGTGGTTCCTATCAGTACAGCTGCCAAGCCACGTGTTTATAATCGCTCCGCTGTTCGTCGTAAATGCGAATCCATTCAGGCCAACACGTGAGTGAAATGACTGGCACATGCAACAGTAGACCAGGGAAGCGTGGGGAGGAGCCATCCTTGGCAATGATAATGACAATATCATTAGAATTCTGAACAACTTTTCACACCCACATGCACAGATATCATTACAAATTGATAGATAGACAGACTGGAAGATAGATAAAAATACAAAGGTCTACTGTTACTGATGTGCGTGTGTCCACATAATCAAGAACCAAATCATAGGTGTAAGGTGGAGAAGAAGCTTCATGAGGCTTCATTGTGTCTCATGCTACGGTACACTGTCTCACGCACTAAAAAGGATTGAAGGAGCTACCATTAGCCTTCGAAGACAGCAGACAGCTCCTAGCAGTTACATACAAGATGCACGCAGTGCAATTGTTACATATATCACTGAATTTCTTTACAATCTAAAATCGCATCCCACATAATCGTCCGGCATATTTTAATCTGAAGAGTTACCAGTTCGTGTATAATGCGTGTTTTGCAATTTCACCAAGCATATATTGTCCGCGTTTGCTGTCGTGATATTACTGATTGCTGCAGCTACGGACCAATTAAATCATTTCTGGACTTGAATTTCTGTAACCAGTGGCTTCAGAATTGAAATTATTACGAACACGAGTATGTCCACATTTCCTTAGTCAAAAATCACACACAGACGCATATATCTAGTATCATCGGCGATCAGATCATAGTTTAATTAAAATCTCGTGAGCCATATCAGCTTCAGTATTGGCGACTAATATGCGGCGTCACAAGCCTTGCTGATGAATCCAATCCTGCTGCTGCTGCTGCTGCTGCTGCTGCTGCTGCTGCTGCTGCTGCTGCTGCTGCTGTTCTTGTTCGCACGTCAACGCAGCAAGCCTCAACCTCGGCGATAGGTGAGGTAGGGTGGGTTAGAATGTTTATTATTTCATTCTCTCTCTCTCTCTCTCTCTCTCTCTCTCTCTCTCTCTCTCTCTCTCTCTCTCTCTCTCTCTCTCTCTCTCTCTCTCTCTCTCTCTCTCTCTCTCTCTCTCTCTCTCTCTCTCTCTCTCTAACATACTTGCTTATATGACACGTATATGTAGAGAACAAATGCGACATCAACATTTGTTCCACTTTACTCTCGACCTCAAACTGTTTTCATGCTGAGTAAGCGTGTAAACGGAACATGTACCAACATTGTATTAAGAATTAGGTAGAGAAGAGTGACAACAGACTGGTCAGTGTGAAGACGGCATTGACACTTCCACCTTGAACGTGTACAGCTCACGGAACACAGCGCGAGGCACCGAAATAACAAGTCTTATGCTGTTACATGACTGTAACAGCATAACACATGAATGTCGCTGTCCTTTTGTACTGTTATTTTTTTACATTTGGCAAGCCAACCAGAAGGTATGACGAAGGGTGGTCCACTGAAGTTAGGTTCTCTACTAGAGGGATTTAACAAGTTGAAACCACGCAACGACAAAGGAATTATTAGTAATTACAGCGATAGAGAGCAGTGCAATGGAACTGCAATGTATTAAGTAGCGGGAGTAGGAGAGATAATGGCAGATTAGCAGCACTAGACTTTACAACACTTAAAAAAATCGACAAATATAATCAGTAATTTTCAAGCAAGTCTAACGGAGACAGTCAAGAAAGGAGATAAAAAAACAATATGTCTGTCTATCAGACATTCCCGTCCTTAACCATCTTCCCCCCCCAGTCAACCTTCCTCTCACGCCGCCCCACATGCAGCAGCGGTCAATGTCTTGGCGTATAATACGTTTCTCCGCCCACCCCCACCAGAGATCCTGAAAAGTTTCCTCATATCTTAGATAATATTCTGAAGCGACTGAATACTACTACGAACAATTTGACCACTTTTTATCTCTCTTTCTCCTCAATGACAGTGCGAATAGTGGTTCAGAGCAGATAGAAGTAGGTAGCTTCTTACGATTACTGGTTGGCACTACATGATTGGTATATACGCGCCAATTTGAAGCCCACTAGTTTTGATACGAGGGCCTGGTAATTCATATTGAAACTTTCAGAGGGAGTGAAGGTGGTTGCTGCAAGTATCGAGTGGAGGAGGAGGAGGAGGAGGAGGAGGAGGAGGAGGAGGAGGAGGAGGCGGTTGAGGAAATTACACAGAAGTTCACAAAAAAAAAAACTTTAGAGTTTGGAGTGATTTTCTCCCGTACTTGTATTACGAGCAATTTCATTTGATACGTTTTGAACAACAGTAGAGAGGAGGAAGAGAAGAAGAAACCTGAGTGAAGAAAGGAAATATGTAAGTAGGAAGAGTAGGGAGAGAAGCGGCGTAAAGGAGGGAAAGCAGGATCCAGGAAAAGAGTGAATATAATAAGGGGAGAAGGAGAAGGAGTATGAGTTTAGATTGCCGAGGGAAGAGTAGGAATTATATGAATCAAGCGAAGGAAGTAAGTATTAAGGTGGAAGAGTGAGGGGAAGGTTTATCCTGTCACAATGAGGCACGTGTACAGGGGAGGGGAAGAGGAAGGAGAGACGCGGCTAGACGCGGCTGAGTGGCAGAATCGTATGTGCGACAACAAGGGAAAAGTGACGACTCAGTTATGGCGGGACCGTGTTGTTTCAGCCTCTTTCTGCTCCTGCTGCCTCGGCCTCGTGTACTGCCTGCAGTGTGAGGGGCGAGCATGGGAGGCATAATGTTGTCTCGGGTAACTGCTAATAATGCTAATGAAGTCAACCACACTGCACCTCGTGCTCCCCCTTTCCCTCCAGTTGCCTAATTCAACGCGCGGTGTGTGTCTGCGTCATTAAGTCAGCTGTGGTTCCTGTTTGACGACCACCTGTGGGGGAGGAGGCAAGGAGGCCAGGTGCAGCCCCACGCACGATTCTCACCTGTACACGCTCACCATCTCATCACCCAAGGAGGGGATAACTTATTTCACACGCTGCTTCCTTTTGCTGTATTGTTGGTATTTTTCTGACTTTCGGTTCCGACCCCGCAAGGTTGTGTGACATTGTAACGTGGAGTGTTTGACGAAGGTGGCGTCGAGTGGGAGTCGATACGTGGTGGTGTTGGATTATCTGGCAAGAGTGTTGTGCTGGAGCTGTGGGCCATGTGGCAGGGCGGCCAGCAAGAGCCCAGCACGTCCCTGTCCCATTCTGCTACAGGGGATGTTGGGGACGCGCGCCCACCAACCCACGAACCAGTTTTTTTCCATGTATCTTTGACCAGATGACCGATAAGGAAGCCTCCTTAGTATGGTGGCCGTGTGACAGGCTAAGAAAACAGCTTCATGCACGCCTCCTCTGCCCTCGCCTGGCCTCGACCCCACCCAGCGACACAGCGGCGCGTCACAAGTGTGTGTGTGTGTGTGTGTGTGTGTGTGTGTGTGTGTGTGTGTGTGTGTGTGTGTGTGTGTGTGTGTGTTGGGTGGGGGGGGTGGGGGGGGGTGTATATACATATTTTCTGGCTGCAATGGCATCTTTCATAGTATTCCTTTATTTGATTTTTTCCTCAAAACATTATAACAGATAATTCCAAGAGCTTTTTCACATAAACATTTTTAACAAAAATACAAATGCAAGCCATACGAAAATATAACGAATAGTTAAATGCGAACAATTCTCTTCTTCTTTTCTTTGGCATTAATTTGAAAGTAAAGCCGAGTAAGATAATTGGCCATTTTTATTTATGAGTCCAGAAAACTGGCAACTGCTATAAAGAATTCGTGCTCCTGAAAATGCTTTGTATGCTGAAGAAAAAAACTTAATAATAGAATATAGTTAGATCTTTGTTTTCTTAATCCGGTCAGCACAGCCTCATTCACGGCGAGCGAAATATTCCGGAGCTCGTACTGGCCCTGCCTCCACCCTGCCCAGCGAGGGGTGGGAGGTGGGGGAGGACCCAACAAACGGCAGTAAAACACGGAAGGAGTGTAGATAGAAAATATAAAACCGCAGAAAAGAGTAATAAGTAAAAACTCAATGAATTTTTGACTGACTGAATGAATGAAAAATGTATCACTGGTAAGTTCAATAAGTCAGGTAAATAAAACTGTCAACGAAAGAATGAATTAATCTATGAATGAACAAATAAGCGAATAATGGATGGATGAATGAATGAATGAATGTATGACTGTATGAATGAATACATGAAATGAATGAATGAATGAATGAATGAATGAATGAAAGAATGAATCTGGTTTCCAACGTTCACCACCACCTTTGGCTGTCATCCTTCTTTACTGAACAATCTGGTGAACCTTGCACCTTCGTTATCTTCTCATCCTCAAGCAACTCCCAACCATACTCACATTATACACTCTTCTAGATACACGTCCCACACTGAAGACCTTTTAACAACCTCAACCCTCAAGCTTATTCAGTCTACCTTCCCCTATTATGCTTATTTTTTGTGAAAGGTATACAACATAAAGAAAAAAATATAGTGAAACAACTGAAATAAAGACTGTTCCATAAATTTACTGTGAATTTAAGATATCACAATGCCAGAAAAATGTCCCTCCTTCCCTCCTTTTCCTTCCCTCTTTTTTTCCCACACTATGAACCATGCAACTTGACGCAAGAACAATCCTTACAGAACCATCTCCGTCACGGTTACGGATACGGAGGAACAACTTTGATGAGGGCAGCTGGCACACGTGACTTTAAGATCATGACTTCATTATAACGTGAACATTTTAACCTTCCAATGAAAATAAGTAGTAACATCCATATCATATAGTTAGGTGAAGACGTGCCCGTAAGTGGAGGAGGAGGAGGAGGAGAAAAAAATATGGTTGGCACAAGGCAGGGATTTCAAAGCAGTACAGCACACGAGGAGCTGGGTGGTAGAGGTAACAGCAGGGAGAAGGTAAAGGTGAAGAAGCAAAAGCTAAGATATCAAATTACTGAGATGACTTACTATAGTCATCATGGTGCATCAGGGAGGGCTGGGAGGATTGGGTGGGGGAGAGGTAAAGCAAAAAATAAGAGACAAAAAAAGGGGGAGGAGGTGGAAAAATAGCACCCTGTGATTATAACCTGGGTGGAGGCAAAAACCCGTTGGAAGCGTGTTAAGCGCGGCGCGAGGCTCACAAAAACACACCACCGGGATGCTCTCCAACTCATCCCGAATTAGTTTTTGCGTCTGGGGAACCAAACGATCGACTCGGCTAATTGTTAAACGAGCGGTTGTGTATGTTTTACGACGGAGGGTGGTATGGGGGTGGTGTGGGGGTGGTGCGGGGGTGGTGCGGGGGTGGTGCCGGGGTGGGGTGGGGGTGGGTTGGGTTTTTTAGCTTCCTTTTACTTTTAGATTAACAGGGATAAATTGCCATCTTCTGAATAGGTCCACAGGTTGGATATTGCTGAACGGTCCATATGAGAATTCCTCGGTTGGGAATCACCTTCGTGGACTGTATCTACAGCTATCAAGACTCAATCGTAACTTAATAGTGGCACGTCAGATTATGGTTATAAATGAAAGAAGCTGCAACGCCTCAAACCAGGCAATGAGCGGAAAATATGTTTGATTTTCTGCCTAGAATTACTTCCGGAAGCATCGTTCTGTATTTGCTGCAAGGTGTTGAGAGAAAGATATATGTGAGCTGTCGACCAAAACACAAGGCCCATTAAAGCTCTTTTGGAAATCACTGAACTGTGATTAACGCCACACCACTACCGTTTGGAGCAATACTCAGTTGTATTACACTGATGATGATGATGATGATGATGATGAAGAAGAAAAAAAAGAAAAAGAAAAAAAAAGAGATAGGAAGAACGAAAATAAAGAAAGAAAGATGAAAGAAAGAATACAAACTTACAAAGCATACATACAGATAGACAGACAAACATACAGAAGAAAAAAAATACAAAAAAGAAAAAGGAGAATTTTATACATTAAAAGGGTACCGGTCAAGGGCAAACAAAAAAAGGTTTTAAAAAAAATCCCGCTTGTCACCAGACCCTGTACAGAGAACAGTCGGAGAAATAGAGAAATACTTGAAAATGGAACCTCGCGATCTTGGCAAAAGAATCTGCCCAGAGTATTGGCGACAGCTGCGAAGCTTTCTTTTTTTCATTTTCTATAACTTCGGAATGCAAGTGGAGCAGTCATCCTTATCTAATGGGTCGATGGATGAAAAAGCAAGGACGGCAGTGAGGATGGGAAAATGTATTGAAGCTTCCGAGGACGAGAGGAGGAAATGAGAACGAAACGGGCGAGGAATGAGTAGAGGGAATGAGGGAGAGGCAAGTCGTGCTAATGTAAAGGGGTTTGGAAAATCATCCTTCCAAATTGCAAAAGGTGATTTCTGGAACACCCTATACTTGGACACTATAACTTCCGATATACGAACGTGCGCCCTGTTGTTATAAGAGTGATTTATGTGTGTCTTTAAGGGTACCGTCAGCTGCAGCACTGGTAGGGTCACCTTCCCTGAGGGCGACACAGGCCAGTGCCAGCGGGGAAGCATACAGTACGTAGGGTAGCAGGAGGTTTACCTTGTCGAAAAAGAGGTAATTTCATCCATCGTCGCCGCCTGGAGGGCACGGAAGGGAGAATCCACTCACTCTCATATCATCAACATGTCCCTAGAAGCACTTTTCCTTTGTTATATCCACTCACTCATTATCGCTCTCATTTTCCCTCGTTTTAATTCAATTACTCACCTTAACATAACCGCGTGGTTACGCCCCCCCATTGTTCCCTCACTGTCTCCCGCCCCTAATTATCTTGTCCATGCAGGTGAAGGGAGGTAATTATCACTCGGGTTATTGTGCTAATTAAGGAACACTGTGTACCTGTTCTCTAGGTAGCCCCTAATTGCTTCATCTAAGAAGGCTAATTACACCAAGTGACCTGCACTATTCACGGCTCGTTTTTGTTCCTCAGCTGCTCAACCTTCGTTTTTTTGTGCCAGTGCGACCCTTAAATTGAGTATGAGAAGCAAACTTTTAAAGGATTTCTGAACACTCCAGCAGCCCTCAAACCCCCCCCCGCCCCCCCCAACAACCCGAGGCCACCCGCATACCTTTATCTGCACTCCTGCCTCCACACACACACACACACACACACACACACACAAGAAGAAAAAAAGAATACAACAAAAAGATAAGCTTGAACTCTAAACTCCACAAAAGGATTTATACATATACTCGTTTAATCGACCCAATTAATCAACCGAATTATCAGCGTTTCAATTATGCCTCCCAAAACTTTAAATGCTACCTCACATCCAAAGTTTTGTATTATCACTCGACGCAAGGAAAACCAGAAGCACGTATTGTGGGTCTTCACTACCGGCTATTCAGTGAGTGTTCAATTATACAGGGAAATTATTGTGTTTGTTTTGGTCAAGGTGGTAAGAAAGTAATGAGCTCCAAGATCTTGTGATGTGAGAGAGAGAGAGAGAGAGAGAGAGAGAGAGAGAGAGAGAGAGAGAGAGAGAGAGAGAGAGAGAGAGAGAGAGAGAGAGAGAGAGAGAGAGAGAGAGAGAGAGAGAGAGAGAGAGAGAGAGAGAGAGAGAGAGAGAGAGAGAGAGAGAGAGAGAGAGAGAGAGAGAGAGAATGGGAAAATTAGATTTAGGAAGGTACCAGAACAGAGCAACAGAGAAGACAAGAGAAGAGCAGAAATAAGTGAATGATGAAGCGATAGAAGGCTGACTTCGAAGGGCTAACAAGACAGATAAATCTAAAAATAAAAGAAACTAACGAGACCATCCTAATTTATGCAAGGTGTAATGAAAAAAAAATTATATATATATATATATATATATATATATATATATATATATATATATATATATATATATATATATGTGTGTGTGTGTGTGTGTGTGGGTATATATATATATATATATATATATATATATATATATATATATATATATATATATATATTGTTATTTGATATTATTGACTTTTTAAGCGTTGTTCTTGAGTGTCAATAGACTATATACAAGTACGAATAGCTTCAGTAATTACGGTAATAGAGCCACACGGACAAAAGACAATCACTAAGACACACAACAAGCACAACACAGCACCCCGCCCCTACACCACACAGCCGAGCACCCCTGCACCGGCATCACCACCACACGCCCGTCCACCTATACGTATATATGGACAACCAGTGCTGCCATCCACCAGTATGCTAAGCTCCTTTCCCCTTGTATACCCATCGGCGTCCCCACCCACGTCACCTGCCTGGCCGCGCTGGGTACGTACTTCCGGGCCGGCGGCTCATGAGTATAGGTGTGCAGAAAAATTACGAGGGCGATGACCTAAGATGCTCTTCCCTCCCTTACGAGGAGGACAAGAGATATTGTTCATTACGCGACGATAACGATGGTGAAGATGATGATGATGATACCAGGAGGCGGTGGTGATGGATGGAGCATCAATAAGTTACCCTAATGAGCCTGGCGAGTAAGGTGTTATCAGCCCCACGATAAAGGTGATAAGAATAAAGTGAATGGTGCAATTACCTCCATTATACAAAAGGGTATTGACTGGGTGAGTGACTGTAATGGTGATGATGATGATGATAAGAGGCAAATGATGAAATAAAAAACGCGCTGTTGAGAGTTAGCGGGTGTGTGGATGAGAGAGAGAGAGAGAGAGAGAGAGAGAGAGAGAGAGAGAGAGAGAGAGAGAGAGAGAGAGAGAGAGAGAGAGAGAGAGAGAGAGAGAGAGAGAGAGAGAGAGAGAGAGAGAGAGAACAGGAAGTGGTACGTGATGGTGAAATTGAGTGTCGGTATTTAAGGAAAATAAGATGAGGAGGCGGGTGTAAGAGAACAATGTTTAACAAGATGAAGGAGGAGGAAGAGGAGAAAGAGGAGGAAGAGGAAGAGGAGATGCAGAATAAGAAGAGGGAGGATGTTTGAGTGGAAGATTGGGAGAAAGTTGTGGGTGGAGGAGGACAAGGGGAGTAAGGTCAAGGGTGGAGTCAGGGTGGAGGAGCAAGATTAACTAAGAGGTGAGGAGTTGGTGGAAGCAGCGGGTCGAGAGGTGGGAAGAGGTTAGGGTGGAGCGACGAAGGGTTAAGGGTGGAGAGACGGAGGTATAATGTAAGCGGAGGAACGGAGAGAAAGGAGGAAAGGGAGGAAAGGAAGGAGGCAAGCAGAGAGAGAGAGAGAGAGAGAGAGAGAGAGAGAGAGAGAGAGAGAGAGAGAGAGAGAGAGAGAGAGAGAGAGAGAGAGAGAGAGTGATACAGGAGGTCGCGCCTGGAGACAAGAGACGCTAGAACCATAACTGCTTCTCTCTACTTGCTTTATGTAAGGCAATAAATAGCAGTAATAATGATGGTACGGATGGTAATGACAGTCGCCGAGATGAGGGACGAGGATAATGAGGTGTCTGCGCCAGAAAGAAGGAACACGGAGAGAGAGAGAGAGAGAGAGAGAGAGAGAGAGAGAGAGAGAGAGAGAGAGAGAGAGAGAGAGAGAGAGAGAGAGAGAGAGAGAGAGATGGGAGGAGGAAGGCTGGGGGTTACGAGAGAGGATTTACACTGCG
>JAPQNM010000048.1:2024248-2029248 GCA_029783475.1 Metacarcinus magister
CGTGGGCGACTTCAGAAAACACGTTATCCCATTTTTTTCTATCTTTTTCCTTCGAGGTTTTGGAGGTACACCATTAAAAAGAAGCTGCCTACACACACACACACACACACACACACACACACACACACACACACACACACACACACACACACACACACACACACACACACACCCCACGAAGCAGTCCTCATCACGGCAGCTTTTACATAACTGCAACAATACTGCACGTCACCTTTTTTCCAAGTTAAGGTGACATTTTTAGGACATTCAGGGAGAAATCATAGAGAAGAGGCACAACCGAAGCCTTCATCCTCTGTCACACAACACAACACACACACACACACACACACACACACACACACACACACACACACACACACACACACACACACACACACACACACACACACACCATTGCCTACAACAAGAGCAGTAAGGAAGGGAGATAAACAAGGAAAACAGTTTTGCAATACATAACAAACTCCTTGTCTGCTCTGATCCTTGGAGACAAAGTCAAAGTAACTCTCCAAGGCTTGTGTTGCTGATTAGTTTTCCGTGAGCCTCTCTTCCTTTGAGCGTGTGGAGGGCCCTGCCGAGTGCCGGCTAGAGAATGGCCGCCATGTTTGTTGCCTGTGCCTGTGCTATTAATGGTTGCTCCGGGACCACCTTTGTGTTGCGACGTGGTGTTGAATAATGCAAAACAAAGAAGATAAAAGGGATTATTTCAGGTAAGTGTCGAGGTGATTACTCTCTCTCTCTCTCTCTCTCTCTCTCTCTCTCTCTCTCTCTCTCTCTCTCTCTCTCTCTCTCTCTCTCTCTCTCTCTCTCTCTCTCTCTCTCTCGTACAAACGCCGTACACAAGCACACGTACACGAACACGCGCGCAAGCACGCACACGGGCGTAGACTCACGGACGGACGCACACACACACACACACACACACACACACACACACACACACACACACACACACACACACACACACACACACACACACACACACACACACACACACACACACACACAAGCATCCTTCTTTTGGTATTTTTTTTAAAACCTGGAATATTTCAATTTCGAGTACACATCGTAAAAAAATATGCTGAAAAAGTATGACTTACAAAATACAGTAATTATGTGTGTATAAGCGGCTGTGAGTGTGATCACTTGTTCTGATTTTCAGTAAAACGCAGATAGTAAATACGTAAAGTATATACATAAACTCATCATATAAAGTGAGGCCAGAAAATACCCCAGAAAAGTGTTTCACACATCCTGTAAAAGTGTTCTTTCCATCATGAATAACATTTTCGTAAGAATTACCTTTTCTTTATGATTTATTTCAATATTTTTCACGAACAAAATGTTTACGTCCTTTGTTACTTGTGTAATAATAAAACAAACACTTTCATCACGATATCTATGACATATCTGATGATACTGAAAAAATGTCTCCATCAGACGGAGCTTTCCTATATTAATTTCAAAATACACGGATTCCACCTCCCGTACACGTGGAAATTTTGTTTTTTCAAGCGCAAATCTGTAATTTTTTTGCAAAATCCAAGCGAGAAAATCGACACCACTTTCAGCATTAGCATACATTTCCGCCCATCTGTAATGCGGAACGATATAAAAAAAAAAATAGCGCCAGGTATATTACTGATAACATACGTATTGAACTAAGAACTCGATACATAGATAAGGACTTTTCTTTCCGTTCTAATGTATACAAAGCTTCCACATGGAAGAGATTATAAAGTACTGCAATATATGAATGCTATCTGAGGACAGAGAGGTGGCGGGGATGGTGCACAAACCTACGCCTCCGCCTGACACACAGGAGACGAACAGACCCAATCAGGTAACAAATACTGATCGATACTCACTTTTCAGGTGCGGTGTTTAATGTCCAGATGTCCGCGAGGTGGTGGTGGTGGTGGTGGTGGTGGTGGTGGTGGTGGTGGTGGTGGTGGTGGTGGTGGTGGTGGTGGTGGTGGTGTCACGTTCCATCCCTTCCTGTAAATAATTATTGATATACTTAGGTAATACATGTATTTGACAAGCCTGTCAGAATTAATCACCTCGAGGACATGCAATGGATTACGTAACTATAAAAAGAAATTACGTGTTTATACATCCATCAAATTAAAAAAAAGCTAAATAGAGTAGAATATAAAAAATGGTCAGCAGCACTCAAACTGAAACTAGACTAATTCATATAAAATATTTCTATTTGGATATAGATATTGACGTCAATTTACGTGATGTACTAATTTCAGATCTCAAGAGTAACACGTTGAAAAGGTTTCTTAAAGGTTCTCTCGCTACAAAAAAATTAAAAAAAAAGTTATGAAGGTCCTCATATACCTGGTGAAAGTAGGTCAGGACGCTGAGCTCTCTCTCTCTCTCTCTCTCTCTCTCTCTCTCTCTCTCTCTCTCTCTCTCTCTCTCTCTCTCTCTCTCTCTCTCTCTCTCTCTCTCTCTCTCTCTCTCTCTCTCTCTCTCTCTCTCTCTCTCTCTCTCTCTCTCTCTCTCATTCTCCTTTTCTTTACACATGCACTATCCTTTCTTCCCTCATCCTTATTTTCTACTTCGTCTATGTATCCTCACATGCAACATTTCCCCCATTCTCTTCTCCTTCCCTTCCGTCCTTCCTATGCTTGCCAAACTCTATACTTCCTTCGCTTAGAACCCTCCCTTCCTCCCTTCCTCCTTCTTTTTCCCTTCTAAGCACCCCACCGATCTCTCCTCCCCTCCCCTTCTGCGTCCCTTCATTCTCCCCCTACCTAGACCCCCCATCCAGACATGAACATAAGGAAACGAGGCTGGATCAGGCAAGGCAGTGTGACCCGGCCGTATTATGCGAGTCCGTCCAGCATTTTACGAGCGAAGCCACTGTAATCTGCCCCAACTCTTGTCTGGCATATCTTTTGTTTACACGGAAACGGATGAGAAGAAGGTGTTGCATTACAGCCAGTTAATATTCGTGCGGCGCCGCTAGCCGATCACAGGATTCCCTCTGACCTACGCCTGCCTCACACGGCCCAAAATGACTTAGGTTTTATTTCTGCTATCCCTTACCTCCCCCCCTACCCTGCCCCCCTTCTCTCTCTCATCACTTTCGTCCCAGGCATTCGCTTCCATTCTTGGACGTAGAGGAAAGGGACTGCGTAAAAGAAGAAAGGCTGCAGTAGGAATATGATTTTACAGGAATTCACTACCGCTGGGACAGAAGTCATCATGAATGCTGAGGATCCTGCACGCAAGGCTCCCTCCGTGGCCTTCGCAGTACCGTTCCTTCTGCTCTTCCCTGCGCATATTTAAAGTTTCTGATGTGTAACCGTGCTCAAGCTGACGATGTCATCTTGTGTGTAGTTTTGACAAAGTGCTATGTACTTAGTGTTTGACACCTTATTACACAAACAACTGCTTCCCTCCCACACCCACTGCAGCTCATGTGTTATCACCGTGCCATTTAACACCCAACAAAAGTATCTGCAGTGGACGTGACATATTAAATTTACTTAATGATATTTCTTCGCTAAAATTCAAGCAATTCCACCAACTTTAAAAGAAGGCATTGATAATATCATCACACGACACTATTCCAGGTATTAAGACTTTTAACTGAATACATATGAAACTTACATAAATTCCCCGGTAATACACTGCTAAATGTCAGGAATGATACTTTGCTTGAAACATTTCTGAATAATCTTCCGATAAAACAAAAACGTTCGTTCAGCACAACAACTCTGGATGTCATTAATGGATGTCAGGATAGTTCTTCTTCGGACGATAAAATGCTGCTTAGAACAAGTCCGGCGTAACCTCTTTTTCCTTCATTTTTTTCTCTCCCTTGATATTTAGTACGATTTTTGAAGAGCAGGACGAGTTATCATTTCTATTTTGTAATCAGCCGTAGGCTACTGCTTCTTAGTCTCCATCAGTTTTTCTATTTTTATTTTTCCTCCACCAGAGCGGAAAAAAGTATCATAGGTGCTACAAGTGAGTTTTTCATTACACGTTGAAATTTGAAGCACAGATCCAAGGGTGCAACGTAAATTACTAATCTCAAGACCCATGCACTTGATTCGTCGATAATGAAACTGCCCTCACCCCACCCCTCACCCCTCCCCTTTCCCCACCCCCTTCTGCCATCCCTTGCCAGCTACGGAGGAGGCGGCGGCGGCACGGGGAATATTAATGAAGGTACACCTGAACGCCATCGACAGCGGGATATTGAAAGATTGCAGAGTCCACTAAAATATTGTCTCCCCGCCGTCCATTTCCACGAATATGTTTTGAGCTGTGATCCCTGCGTCATTTTTTTCTTTTTTTTGAGTCAGCATTTTGATTCCGGAGTGAAATAAAAACAACATATAAAAGAGACAACTTATGGCCTTGAGTAATAAATTGCCATGTTTTAACCTAGGTTTTTATTTTTATTCGACGTGGGGGAAAAAGTGCAATGTAATATGTAACATTTTAAAGTTATGAGGAGGTCTTTCCTGGCGCTCAGCGGAATATTTCTGGACGACGCGGAAACGTGAATGAAAAAATAACGATTCATTCTTTTCTTCCTCATTAAAAGTTCAATCTTTCTACACCTACGATCCCCCACCCCCCGCGACTGACTTACCCTCCCCCCAACAACCTAAGCCCCCTCTATCGATTGTTCTTGCCTTGTAAACTGGCTATTTTTCTTGTCTTACAGAGAAAACTGTCGACAAAACACGTCATAACTCTGGCGTGTAAAACTGATATTTTCTAAACCCCTTCCTCGCCCGCGGCCACACCTCCAGCCTCGCCTCCAACTTAATACATACAGAGTGCTAACCTCGTAAAGCTCAGGGGATTTATTGCAGCGCCCAGGATATTCACTCTTTCTCTCTGGCGTACTCACACATATCACATAATTCCTGGCGTTTCCTCTGCGTCCGTAACGCTCATATTTTTCATCATAAAGAATTGATAAAAACCGGCTATAAAGTTATGAA
>JAPQNM010000048.1:2039248-2044248 GCA_029783475.1 Metacarcinus magister
TCCTGTTTCTCGTCGAGAGTTAATAAGAAGTACTTCGGAATCAAGGGGCGGAACGCAGTTGGGAAGGCTTCTCGTGGCGCCACGCAGAGAGAGGCGGTGATGGGCGTGGCCAGCGCAGCGGACTCACTCCACACACCTTGACGTAGAAGCACCTGACCTCTTGCCGCGCGTGTGTGTGTGTGTGTGTGTGTGTGTGTGTGTGTGTGTGTGTGTGTGTGTGTGTGTGTGTGTGTGTGTGTGTGTGTGTGTGTGAGAGAGAGTCGTTATGAAAGCATACTATCAGTAAAGATAGGTGTCATATTAACTATCATCCTTTTAAGTTAATTTACAAATTTTTATTCCCATTAATTGAAGCTGGAAAACATGACTTCTTATTTCTCAAATCTCTGTGAGAAGTAGGAATCGTCATAAAGTACCTTGTACCTTTACTTAATCAAATGGTTTTCGATGTAATACATACACGCCATGCTATACGTATGGCATGCTTTGCCTGCCCTATATCCACATTATCATCCATGGTGTGGCCGTGATTTATACTGGTGCACAGATCATGTGGGAGCCAGATGAGATGCATTTGTTTTGATGATGTGGAAGGATCACAGTCAGTGCTCCCTGCTAGCGAGGACACTGACTTAGCGTTGGAGAAGTACACGTCGGCTGTTGGGTGGTGGCTTAGGGGGAGACGGAGACAACTCTCTTCGGTTGAGTTGGTCTGGAGGTTGTCTTGGAGCAGATTCGAGTTTCCACCTGACTTCCCCCTGAGTGATCCTTCAGTAGTGCAGTGAAACAGCATAATGGCGCCAGGGATGGAGTTCCCACGGCCCTGCAGAGTTCGCCTCCGCCCGCTCTTCCGTGTCCGAGGGAATCCACCCCATTCACCTTCTGCGCCCCCACCCCAACCAAAACCAGGCGGAGACAAGGGGTGACAGCGAGTTCCTGTGTCGTAGGTGGAGGCGGCTTGAAGAGAGAAGGGGTGGGGAGGCTGGTATTCTCACGGTGCTGCAGGTAAGAATCGCTGCAATATGTCTCCACTTAATCTAGCGCATAGTAAATGAGCACGTGGGATATATCAAAACATTGCAAACCTTTCATGCCAGATATTCAAAGGGGGAAAAAAAGTACCACACAACCACATCCAAGGCGAGGATAAAGGCAAAAACAGTACGGTGCGTTAACACCCCACTATACTGGTGCAGCATTCAAAGGATTGTGTGTGTGTGTGTGTGTGTGTGTGTGTGTGTGTGTGTGTGTGTGTGTGTGTGTGTGTGTGTGTGTGTGTGTGTGTGTGTGTGTGTGTGTGTGTATGGAATGATTACATATATTGAACGAAACAAGAAAGACCAATCACGTTTGATGATGCACAGACAAGGAAATAAAATATATTACCACAAAAAGGAATGAAAACAAAATTATGTAAACGCGGTCCCCATAATAAGATAATGCAAAAACAGGAGACAAGGAAATGAGATAGTTAAGAAACGCCACATATTCATAACGGTAAATGAAACGTGCGAGAGAGAGAGAGAGAGAGAGAGAGAGAGAGAGAGAGAGAGAGAGAGAGAGAGAGAGAGAGAGAGAGAGAGAGAGAGAGAGAGAGAGAGAGAGAGAGAGAAAATTTCAGACAGATGGAAAGAAAGAGGAAAACGGAAAGAGACAGACAGACATACAGGTAAACCAAGGGAAACAGAAAAGCGGACAAGGTGTAAGAGAGAAAATCAGAACTCTTGCTATCGACTGGTTCCTCCCTCACGATGGTCCATAAAACCCACACGTGCGAATCGCCTTCTTCGCCTTTCACTTACACCTTTTTAAGAAGACACAAAGAAATCTTCCCTCAGAAAAAAAATTGGGTAAAAAACAATAAAAGAGACACAATGGAAAACAGTGATGTGCATTTAGCCTATCTTAAAAAGCTTTGAAGGATTAAGAGAAACAAGAAAGATCAAGAAAGAAAGGAGCCACATCTTATTCAAAAACTTTTTAATAATGCTCTAAGTCAAAAGATAAAGGTAAGTGTGCAGGTGTTAAGGCGATGCAACATTTTCCTTTTGTTGAACCTTTTCATTAATAGTCCAGTGACGTTCCAGTGTCGCGGGCCACGCCTTACGCTAATGCATTTATTACAGTGCCAGTGTGTCGGTACTAAACATACACACTGCACCATGATAAAAACAACATGACCTCAGCATGAACTCAAGGAAAGTCAACCCTCAGCCTTGTGTCTCGGTGTTTACGGATGTTTACCCAATTAACACACCCTCCAAGTACACCACCAACTCCATTCATTATATATTTTTACTCGCATTTACTACACATTAATATTACGTTCTTATGTAAGGTACGTATGTTTACTTTATTTTCTTTTATCGAATAATACACATTAATGAAATAAAATGCAAAGACTGGTACAGTCTGAACTGTTTTAATACCGAATACGACAATTTATATATAAAATGAATGAAGAATTATAGCAGCTGATAAAGTTTATTGTTGAAAAATACAATATAAATGTGTGTGTGTGTGTGTGTGTGTGTGTGTGTGTGTGTGTGTGTGTGTGTGTGTGTGTGTGTGTGTGTGTGTGTGTGTGTGTGTGTGTGTGTGTGTGTGTGTGTGTGTTTAAAGACTATGTATGCTACGCACTCAATCCATCACTCAGTCATCATTCTAGTTATCTTTCAACACTCTCTATAACGGGTCTTGATACTTGTCAACCTCTCTTCCCTTCCCTTCCTTCCTTCCTTCCTTCCTTCCCTTTGTTTTGCTTGCTTGTCATGCCGCCAGAAAAAAAAATCTATTATCAGTCTCGCAATAACGAGTCTGCGTTTTAGGTAATATTCGGAAAGTGATATATCAGATGCCTGGTCTCTCCTGACCATGACAACGTAGTATATAACATACTGTTATCATCATATATGTGTGAAATATTGTATGTGTGTCGAGTCGTGTGCCCGGCAATATACATTTATATTATTGTCTACAATCTATCTATATAAATCTATCGCAATACCCTGGGGCCGAGGCTGAGTGGCGTGTAGAAACACTTTATCTTCCAAAGTGTCAATACGTCTCCTCGGCCTGACATCTCTATGATTGTCTCTAATTATCGTTTTATCACCTTCTCCTTTCCGTTCCTGCATGCTGCCCTCCCCCTCCTCCCTTCGTTTTCTCATATTCTTCTCTTGACGTATTCCTTATTTTCACTTGACTACACTCTGTAATTAACATCAACTTCATCTACGGTCAATATTTACTTCTACAAAGACAGTCATCAATTACACCCAGTAAATGCAAAGTAAAATATCAAAAAGTACTATTTTTACTTTGTTTTTCCGAGGTAAATTCAAGAAGTCTACGTCCTTTTCGCTTCTTCATTCTCGTTTCACTGTTCGTCTCGTCCATTCTCGTTTTCCTATTCCTGCCTGGAGCTGTATATTCTCGTTCCCTTCTTGGTCTGCTTAACAACACGGCCGCTTTGTCATTCTGAGTGGCAGTCTAACCATCCATGTAACCACACCTGTTTATACATCGGTCCACCGGCACCACCACCTGACAGCAAAAAATAATACCTAACTGGCAGCTCCTCTGTTTACATCGGGCGATACGCGAGAGAGCCGACCAACAGATGGCGTTGGCGGCGTAGCAACCAACCTCATCACCCTCCTCACAGGACTCACAACCCCACATACTCCCTCCGTTACCGCTTCTCCACCTTTCTATCCTCCTCCTATCCCTCCTCATTCCTCTTCCTCCTCCTCCTCCTCCACCTCCTCTTGCTCCTCACCCGCCCACTTTTTTCATTCGTTCCTTTTCTGTTGACTCAGCGCTAATCTCAGGGGTTTACATTGGCCCCTGCAGGCGAGGGCTGGAAGAGCATTTTGCAGTGTGTGTGTTATCGGGAAACTGTAATAATGTTTATCTTGACAACGATGCAACGAAAAGAAGATAGATATAGATGGAGGAAAATGGGAGAAGGTGGGGTGGGAGGGAAGTGATAAAAAATGGAATGGTAAGAGGAAGAAAGAATTAATGAAAGAAAGAAGGAAGGAAGGAAGGAAGGAAGGAAGGGAGGGAGGAGGGTAAGTAAAGAGAATGGCAAGGGTACGGCCAATGGAGATAAATATGACGGGAAAGGCAAATATCGAGGAGGGAAATAATGTAGTAGGAAAAGACGGGAAAAAAGTGAAGAGTAACGGTGGATGATTAACGGAAAAATGGTTACGGATGAAAAGTAATACAAGAGAGAGAGAGAGAGAGAGAGAGAGAGAGAGAGAGAGAGAGAGAGAGAGAGAGAGAGAGAGAGAGAGAGAGAGAGAGAGAGAGAGAGAGAGAGAGAGAGAGAGAGAGACACACACACAATGATTACTTACCGATGACTTGTACATATCATTGCCACTCACAACACGTTATCGACTGAAGCAACGGTTGGTTATGTTAAATGTGTTCGTGCTTTCTCTCGGAATATCGAATTGAGCATTAAGTATTCCAGACAATGTAATGGTCGTGGAAGTTATGCAGTGATTTAGGATGAGAATAAACTCGTTGACCTTATAACTGTTAACCTAAATGTTGTGCATATAGTTAAGTTGCATTACATTTCTCCATTGCTATGACCTTTATAAGTAGGTAAACAATCGTGTTGATAAAAAGTTAACCTAGAATGGCAGACACACCCAGGAGTTTGAAGCACAAGGTGATGCATAAATAATAGTATAAGTACTTACACTAATCACGAGTTTTGGTCTCTCTCTCTCTCTCTCTCTCTCTCTCTCTCTCTCTCTCTCTCTCTCTCTCTCTCTCTCTCTCTCTCTCTCTCTCTCTCTCTCTCTCTCCATCCTTTAGTCTGTCTGCCTGTCCACATTTTTTGTTATCATGCTGAACGCTATTCCATCTCATCTCCACCCACTCCTCGTCTTCCTCACATCATCATTGGCCTCTTCTTCAACTTCACGTCATTCCTCCTTAATAACTTTCTTGTTCTTCCTTCCTCCTCCTCTTTCTCC
>JAPQNM010000048.1:2051748-2054248 GCA_029783475.1 Metacarcinus magister
CACTGAGTTAAAGGCAGGTCATAGGAGAAAGAAAGAATAAAAAATAATAATAGAGAAAAGAAAAATTGAAGTAAAAAGAAATTAAAAATACACTTTATTTGCTTCACTTGGAAATTATAAGTTAGGATGACCAAGGATCAATAATAATAATAATAATAATAATAATAATAATAATAATAATAATAATAATAGATATACTACTAATAATGATAATAATAATAATGATAATAATAATAATAATAATAATAATAATAATAATAATAATAATGATAATGATAATAATAATAATAATAATAAAGTCAACATCATAACCAGCAACAACACGAGAACTATTATTGGAATCGAAATAAAAAGCTGATCACTATTTAAAGCTCACAATAACTAATCTGGGCGGAAATCAGGTTTCCCCTCCCCACCCAACCTTTTTTTTCCCTCTCTTTTTTTCTTTTTGCACCATTGATCAGAAGAGTCGAGCGTCTCAGTGGCAAGAGAACTAGAGAAAGGAGTGAGGAATAGAGAGAGAGAGAGAGAGAGAGAGAGAGAGAGAGAGAGAGAGAGAGAGAGAGAGAGAGAGAGAGAGAGAGAGAGAGAGTGAGAAGAAGAAAAAAACAGGAGGATGGCAAAGACGCCGCCCACACCTGCCCGCCACACTACTCCACAACTCAGGTGGATGGGTGGGTGGCCTTCACTTCCTGTCGGATCGTACCTCAGTGACTCGCAACTTCCTGCCACCTGACAATTACCTGGGCGTTAATTCTGTACAGCCTTTCTTTCCCTTATCCTCCCGGACCACGATAAGCACACACCCACGCACGTACACATGACGGGCTGGCTGGCACACACGCACACACACACACACACACACACACACACACACACACACACACACACACACACACACACACACACACACACCTATATTACTTGATGTCCTTGCTTCATAATTTTGCTGTTTTACGGTAATACTTATAGTAGTAATATATTCTTTTTCATGTTAGTAATTGATGCAAATAATATATATATGTTAACATTAATAAATAAACAACGCTATCAGTAACCATAGTGTGATGATGATAATAGTGATAATAATAATAACAATAATAATAATAATAATAATAATAATAATAGTAAAAATAATAGTAAAAATAATAATAATAATAATAATAATAATAATAATAATAATAGTAAAAATAATAGTAAAAATAATAATAATAATAATAATAAAAATAATAATAATAATAATAATAATAATAATAATAATAATAATAATAATAATAATAATAATAATAATAATAATAATAATAATAATAATAATAATATTTTTAAACACGGATTTTCCTTATTCCCTCAGCCTTCTCATTTCCTTCCTGTTTTTCCTCCTCTCCTACCCTTATCGCCTCTTCAATCTGGGTAATTCATTCTGTCTTTTCCTCCCCCATCCTCCTCCTCCTCCTCCTCTAGCACAGCGGGCCCTCGTCACTCACATGCCACTTATCACCAGCTAACCACCACTTACCATCGCCACCCACCACGCCCTCATGCCGCCCACCTGCCGCTCGTCGCCCACCACACCCCTTCCTCGATGATTAAGACAAAACAATCTACAACATTAATTCCAGTTCACACTCTCGACCGCTGAAACAACAGTCGAGAATAAGAACTAAAAGAGGTTTCCGAGGTTACCTGATGAAGTCATTTGCTTTCACAAGGGTATAAAGAGCTATTGTACCAGATGGTGATTGTATACGAGGGAGGAATTGATGATGATGATGATGAGGTTGAGGTTGATGATGATGATGATGGTTTTGTTTTTAATCTATACTTCCTCAACATTTTAATTCTTTATGGGTTTTTTTTCAACAAGTTCATTTAAAACCCAACAGGAGAGGCACAGAATCCCAAACTTTGACACGTCCCTCACTCATCCTCAAGCATCCGTCCCTCTCAAGTTTTCCAGGTGACTTTCCTTAAGCTCCTCGTTCAGTATTATCAAACGAATTGGTGGCGCGAAGGAAATACTCTCTTCCCTTCAGTGTGATGTTATGTTATGTACAGGACGGTTTACAATTCATTACAATAACTCGACCCAATAATAAAATAACACATATCAACACTTATATCTGTCTCTTCACTTGTATTCATTCTAGTTATTATATTCTTATACTTATTTTACATTCAAATACTACGTTATTTTATACTTCATGTAGCACACACCAAAAGCGATGATACAAAAATATATGGATATAAAAATAATATTAAAAGATTTACTCGATAACGTAAACACATGCATATATTTCAGACATTTGCGCAAAGAATCAGCGAAGCGGCCTTCATTCTGATAACAAACACACACATACATACAGACAATTACAGGCAGATAAAAAAAACAGGGAGAGAGGTAGATACAAGGAGTTGAGTCAGTCAGTCCAGGAATCGTGCCACACTACAGAAAGGGGCAACACTTAACATAGGCCGCGACTTTCCCTTCGCTGTGCACTCT
>JAPQNM010000048.1:2066748-2104248 GCA_029783475.1 Metacarcinus magister
AGACGGAGGGTGAGAGAGAGAGGGAGAAAAGACCTTGACTGTAGGAGTGGTGACAGTGAATGGTGACGAAGGAAGGAGAGGGAGAGACGGTGTTGAGTTTGTAAATATTTGGAAGGCAAAGAGGAAAAGAGAAATAAATAAAATGCCTTATGAACGAGCGAGAGGAAAGCAAGGGAATGAGACAATGACGTCTTTCAAATGTTACGAAGGATGAGGTGAAGAGAGAGAGAGAGAGAGAGAGAGAGAGAGAGAGAGAGAGAGAGAGAGAGAGAGAGAGAGAGAGAGAGAGAGAGAGAGAGAGAGAGAGAGAAGATGGAATTGGAGAAAAAAATAATACAAGGGAAGAGAAAGAAGCAATGAAAGAGAAAATAGCTAGTCGGGTGTGATTAGTTTGATGGAAGAGAGCAGAAGGAGGAAGAGGAGGAGGAAGAGGAGGAGATGGGAGAGAGGCAGAGATGAAGGTCCCATGCGAACAGAAGCCAGTCAGTCAAGTTATCAGGCTAATTATTCAGCTGCTCTCTTTTTTTTTTCTTTCTTTCCTTTTTTCTTTCGTCTTGCTTTTATATTTGCGAAACCATTCTTCTGTCTACTATATCTATTTCAGATGACCTAAATTTTCATAAGATGGGCGTTCGTAGCAAGAACTTTATACGTGTGTGCATAAGTGTGTGTGTGTGTGTGTGTGTGTGTGTGTGTGTGTGTGTGTGTGTGTGTGTGTGTGTGTGTGTGTGCGAGAGAGACCTCACAATGAAGTAATAGATCAGTAATAAATAATACGTAACAAGGTCATAATATAATCTTACACCACAAGGTAAGGAATGAAGATGCACGAACGACCATCAGCTCCTCATGCGTGTTAGCTTGATAAACACACACACTACTTCAAGGTGAGTGAATATGATTTAGTAAAAAATATATTCACTACACCTGTTCTTACACTGTAACTTTAGCATTCATCTCTCTCTCTCTCTCTCTCTCTCTCTCTCTCTCTCTCTCTCTCTCTCTCTCTCTCTCTCTCTCTCTCTCTCTCTCTCTCTCTCTCTCTCTCTCTCTCTCGTATAGAAGACAGGAAATAACGTGGTCCCCCCGAAGCGTGTCGGTGGTTCCCTCGCAGCGGCCTCCAGACACTTGGCTCACCATTATGATAAAGATCTGTGTAACTGCCAAGAAATCACTGTTCAACGAGGGGACTCTAAAAAATTGCGAAGACTTTTCTTTTAAGACCGTCTGGGAGGAAGGGGGGAAAGCTGAGCTATCTGCTATATGCCTTTATTACGATGTATTTAGGACAAAAGGGAAGCAGGCTGAAAAGCCCCGGTGTAATGGCCTTTCAAGGTTGGCAGGGGAACAGGGGGGGTGTAAAAAAAAATTAGGCAACATTGAAGTTGGTTCAAAAGGAGGTAACAGCGGCCCGTAAGAGCAGCCTGAGGCGGGGTAATGAAATGCCATTCACGGTGTCACTTTGGCTCATCGCCGCCGAGATTATTGCACGGGTTTCAACCCTACCGCCGTCCGGAACAGGCGCTGGGCACACCTCGCGTATAAAATATGCTTCATATCAACAAACTTTATGCACATACTTCCTGCGCTTTTTACAATGCCTTCCAATTTTACATCGTCGTTGGTTACGGCCTTCACCTCATGGCCCTCAGGAATCCTCACAGCCATACATGGTTATTAGGCGTCAGTGCCGAAGCAAATAAACATCTGCTCTAATTATATGCACACATGAAAAATTCTTCATAATACCCGTGACGAAAAGCCTCAAGTCGTGTCCCCAAGCAACGTTTTCTCGCTGACGTCTGTTTACAAACACACACCAACTGGTTTGTGTGGGTATGTGTGCGTGTGTGTGCGTGAGTGCTCGTGCGTATGTATGTGTGATGTATGTGTGTATGTGTGCGTGTGTGTTTATTCAAATAATTCAGATTCAAGTTTTATTCATGTTATTATTGCTGGCATTCACTATTTTTATTTTTACTTGGTGTTATTCACGTTTCATCGTGATATGAACTGCACGTTGAGGCGCCATATGGACCCAGCAGTGCAATGAATATAAAGATGAATGCATGTGCCAGTTAGGCCTATTTTGTATTCCGCGCTGAATCAGTGTTTTGTGGCGCGTGGTAACATACACATTGATGAGAAGGACATGTATACGTTTACGACTGGCTGTCCTGTGTGTGTGTGTGTGTGTGTGTGTGTGTGTGTGTGTGTGTGTGTGTGTGTGTGTGTGTGTGTGTGTGTGTGTGTGTGTGTGTGTGTGTGTATGTGTGTGCGCGCGTGTGCGTGTACGTGTGTGTGTTTGTGTGTGTGTGTGTGTGTGCTGATTTCATACATTACATAAGTGCAAACGTGCGTGGGATAATGTGCGTGTGTGCGTGAATAAGTATATGCGTGTGAGTGCGTGAGTAGGTGGGCTTTAGTGTAAAAAGAAGGAAAAGGAGGAGGAGGAGGAAGAAGAAAATGAAGTAGAGGAGGAGGAGGAGGAGGAGGAGAAGGACATGTTACCGCCACACCACCAGCAACACCACCATAGATGCAGAGTCAGCACAGGTTGCGGCCTCTCCCCTCCCAGGAAACATAAACCCTTGGCCGGAGGAGGAACTTGTGGCCGCCGATTAAACACGCTCCACCAAGCAAGCAGACTAGCCGCCATTTTTGTGGTTCTCCCACCCACCTGACGACGCTGTGAAGGGGGCCAGCGTGGAGTCCTCTACCACAAACTGACTTTCCTCCCCTTTCCTTCCTATCGGCTCCCCTACCTGTATATAATCCGACTTCTCCTCCTCTGGCTCGTGTTCTTTTCCTTCCTACTTCTACGCCTAACTCGCTCTAGTCTGGCATGCACCAAAACAAAAAACCTGAAGGCAATGTAGTCAGGTCGGTTTGTCGGTCAGTTCCACTACAGGACGCTTTCTCTAACTAGTTCAATGTTTATGTTGCTCCCCTTTCCTCTACCCCCTCCTTTTTTTTCCTACAGCTTTTCCTCTTTTTTCTCTTCTTCTTCTTCCTTCTCTTCCTTCTCCTCTCTTCTCCTCCTGCTCTCCTCTACCCCTCACTCCCCTTGCGGTCTATCTTAATTGCTAACAGGATAGGAACCTTCGTTATCATGTTTTATTTTTACTCTTCTTAAATTGCCTTCTAGAGATGATGTTTTTGCTTAATGGATACACTTTTTCCCTCCCTTGCATGCGGGTTTACGTTTATTCACGTTTCATTTCGGTTTTCGTGTGTTTTTATCATTACCTCGAACATGTCTCTTCCCTCCTGCAACATATCTTTTATATATAATTTATACGTATATTCGTTAAACTCGTGGATGCATTGCCCCTCTCCCCTCCCTTTTCTCATTTCCTATTCCATCAAGTTAGAACCTTAATTCAAGCTTTATCATCATCCATGAATATCTTGCTACTCAGTTTTTCCCTTTATTACTTTCGCTTACAACCCTCATTACGGTCTACTCCTTTTATCTTCTCGCAATATTCATCTATTCGCTTTGCTTTCACCAATAACCTTTTGACTAAATAATATTACCTCGCACTATATTTATGTTCTCTCTCTCTCTCTCTCTCTCTCTCTCTCTCTCTCTCTCTCTCTCTCTCTCTCTCTCTCTCTCTCTCTCTCTCTCTCTCTCTCTCTCTCTCTCTCTCCCTGATCATCCTCATCTTCTCCCTCTCTTCATTCCTCTATTTATGGCGTTCATTAGGGAACAACACACCAGGTCACAGGCCTGGAGTGTACCCGAAGCACCGTCAGAAGGAAGAGAGAGAAAGAGAGGGAGGGAGGGAGAGAGGGTCGTGGGCAGGGCAGGTCGCGTGAGGAGGAGGAGGAGGAGGAGAACCTGAAGGAGTAGAGGAAGGGGTGGGGAAGAAAGGGGGACGTCGTAAAGAGAATGGGGTTAGGGCGGCCCGGAGATGGGGAACGAACAACTTTTTGCCGACTGCCAAATTCATTACCGATTCAAAACAAACCCGACGCCGAGCTCCCTGTCTTGAGGCGCATCCGCGGACATTCCTGAGGCCGCGGCAGGAGCAGATAACTGTGTCCGTAGGTAAGTCCGCCGTGGTGGTGGTGATGATGGTGGTGGTGGTGGTGGTGGTGGTGGTGGTGGTGGTGGTGGTGGTGGTGGTGGTGGTGGCAATAGTACTGTTCTTGTTGTCTATTTAGGGGGAATTATAACTGTCGTGAAACGTAATTGTAAAAAAAAAAAAAAGACAATGACGTATGTAGTGAAAAATGGAAAATTGTAGAGGCGACGATGGTGATGATGATGGATAGAGGTAAAAGTGGTGGGGGTGGTGGTGGTGGTGGTGGTGGTGGTGGTAGTGGCACAAATGTAGTACGTGTGTGCCACTCACCACCACCACCACCACCACCACCACCACCACCACCACCACCACCACCATCACCACCACCCCTAGCAACTTGCGTATAACCCTGGCTGGCTGAGCTGCTAGAGTGCGATGAAAGTGCGAACAAGCTAGAAAATGGGGTCCCGGCGAGTTTTTGTGCACACGACGGGTTGTTTTCTATCGCCGCCGAATATTCCGCAGGGTTTTAATTTATCTTTCGCTGGCATCATTGTCAAGACATTCACCGCCACCACCACCATCACCATCACCATCACCACCACAAGCAGGTTCTACATAGTGACTTCTTGAGTACATATATTTCCATTACTTTTCCTGCTTAGATTTAGTTTTTCTTTCTCTATCTCCCTAAGGGTAAAAAATTATGTGTACCTTATTTCCGGTGTTTCCCTTGAAGCTATTTGGTGTCAATGTTTCCCCGCTGGTTGGTTAAGTACACTATTTCATGGATTGTTAAAGCTTTTGAATGCACGGATTTGCATATGTAAATACAGTTGTGTTGTAGTATTTTGTTCATGAATGCTTACGTTTTCATTATTTTCTTTTTACAGCGACAGTGTGAAGGTTTCCATAGGTCAAGATTATTTTGGTCTTTTACAGAACGCGAGAGTAGTTTCATCTCCGCTAGCAACATGTGTAGGAAAGACAATGCATAATCACCTTGATATTTACTTTTGTCAACGTCACTATCAATAGCATCTTCCCATATTGCTCTTCATTTTCTTTTTCGGAAACGCTTCTTTGTTCTTCTTGAGACACCCCTTTGTTCCCCCGCGACCCTCCGTTCCTTGGGCTGTTGTTGCTCGTAGCCCCGATTTTATGGTCCCTTCCAGCACTGCGTCACTCCCGCTCCCTCATCAACCTCAATAACCCGCTCGTACCCTGCCTGCAACACCTGCCGCGCCGTCAGCCTGCCGCCTCATGTTCCTCCGCGCACTCCCACGCCCACGGTCCAAAGTATGATACTTGCCGAGGGTCTCTATCGACCATAGTAACTCCTTGACTAGAAAGTTAAACTAAAGTAAGTGTCGGAGAATTATAATTTTATCTAAAAGTTTCTCCCTGTAGCCCTATGGATCCTGCTGTCTCAGAGGCTCTCGTCACCCAAGCATTAGGGACACGGCCCAGCACACACCCTAAGCAACCTCCAACACCCGGCCACCCACAAAAAAAAGGACCTACGTAATTCTAACCCCAAAAATTATACTGCCGTCTGTATCATCATCATAATCAGTTTCAACGAATGTTCCTCCCCCTACACCTCACCACCTGTCTGTTCTCTCCCCCTTCCCGCTCCCCAAACCACACCATAAAATACACACCAAACACACTGCTCCTCCTTTCCGGCCCTAACCACACCACTACCCTTAAAACACCACGCCTCACTGCGCCTCTCTCTCTCTCCCTCTCCCTCACCATCCAGACCACCCTGACACGCTCTCACCATACATCATCCCCGACCAAGGTACAATCACGCTGGTCCAGTTTTTGTCTTCGCCCTTCGAATACGTACCATCCATCATGCACTCTCCACTCCCTGTCATCCAATAATATGCACCGTACAGACCCAAGTTCTCTGTTTTAAAACCATAACACCAAAATTACTTACTTTAAACATCTGGCTTGCCTCTCCACTGGAATGCAATGTGTGATCTTGTTTGCGGCGATCTATAAGAATCTGTCAACGTTTGTCTGTTCATCCTTCCTTTAAAGCTTCTTCTGAGTCTGTGGTAACAAGGAACACAAGTTATTAGAATGGTAACTATGCAGTGTACGAAATAACACCATTTATTACTGTGTCAATGTTATTTGCTCCTTACAAAGATATAAATCTAATTACTACATTACACCTGGCTGACAATGGCCTCGTCTAGCCTCAAGGAAACACGACCAGCAGCAAGATCTCGGCCAACGACCTCACCGACCAGCATAACCTAACTGAAGATGATCCTATACTATACAACAGAGGACAATATAATACAATGGGGCTGGAAGAGAAGGATGCATTTTGCTATTTCTTAAAGGACGATGCAAAAAAATGAGATGGCGCATCAGACAACTCTCGTTTCCAAACCTCATGCGCCATTCCGCCCCCGCCACACCTACACCACACCTCTTTATGTGCATAGGTGAGCGAGCTTCGTGGGTGGATGAAATGGCTCGCCCTGGAAAGTGGGATCCAGATACACACACACACACACACACACACACACACACACACACACACACACACACACACACACACACACACACACATACTTGTGCCTATAGCAGAGGTGAAAATAAAGATGATAGCATTAGTATTTCATAAAAAAATTAATACATAAACAAGATGAATAATACAATAAGTGAAGTATGACTAAACAAAGCAAGTGCAAACATTCAGCAAAACGAGGAAGGTTGTGAGTGTTAAATACAGCATCCGGTGAGGTGGGCAGAACATCCTTGGCTGTGAGCATCCCCAGCAGCACCAGCAGCATCAGGAGTCCCTTTCTCCCACCCACACACAACACTACTCATCCCTGCATTAGTGTCAAGGCGGTGAGCCAGAGTCCTGCATCAGTAACTTCTCCAAATAGTGAATTAAGGGAGTAATTCCCACCACCATCCAAGAGCATCCCTAACCACTAAAAGAACGAATTGGATGCAGGAGTTAAGAATGCGTCGCCATGACCCTTTCTGGGTATTCCCCTGTATTAATGCATGAATGCCTCATTTGAACCAATCATGGGAGAGTTCAGTGGCCCTCCACGCCCGCTTCCCAGTCGTCAGGATGGGAGGTGGTGTGAGGATGCCTGCAGGGGGCTGTAGGGCGGATGGAGGACTAGGAAAGATAATAAAAACTCCGCTTTCGAGACGGAATTTATCTTCTACTAATCCCTTAATCATTCTGCTTTAACTTAGCTGTCGAAGGTGTAATAAGACAGACAATATATTAATGGATTACAGGCGTAACTGTCATCTAAAGTTCGCTTATTCATTCGGGTCTAGCCTTGATCGGCACCTGCGGATTTCTGGTTTTCCTAAAATAGTTTAATTAAACATGCATGTGCATTGTCTGATCTAATTTTGAAATGGTTCTTCTGAAATTCAAAAGGCCAAGGTATGAAACATCAGGGAGTTTTGTGTACTAACGATTGAATTGCAAGGTCTAGTAAATTTCAGATATAAAAGTTCTCATTACAAACTATAGATAAGCCTTTTAGTAAAGAAAATATGGCATATATTGCACAGGAGTTGGTGGATTTACAATGGTATTGTAAACATAGAAAGGCGACTGATGGCAACATTGTATTGTGTCCAAACGTGTTCCCCTTTAAATAAAAGGAAAAAAAAATCAGGACGGGAACACACACACACACACACACACACACATATACACACATATACACTGCTTCAGTGGTTCAGTGGCTAACGACTCTGTCACCCAAAAAAGCGTGGGTTCGAACCCTGCTCAGGTCGCTAACGACGCTAAGGATTTTTCACCGCCAAGGAGTGGTTGAACAAGGGGATGGGGGTATGTGATGTGAGTATGTGATGTGAGAGGATCTCAGCCTAACCCTGTGCTCTTTCGGGGAGGGTAATGGCTGACGATCACGAGTCCAGCGCGTGATCCTCCAGACCATGGTTAATTACATACACAGCAATTCCAGTTATGTTGAACAAGCAATAAAGTCTATACATTATATGATCGTTCTCTATAAACACAAAATCATAGAAAAAAGAAAATGGAGACCTCCAACGTACACTATTATATAAACTCACCATTTTCACAAGTACTTTTTTTTCAGTGAGAAAACAAAAAATAAGGACAATCTAACAGTAATAAGATGTATAATTTCATGTTCGGAAACTATTGTGAAGGAGAAGAAAAGTACGATGAGAGGAAGCTACCACCACAATAAGTAAGAATAAGATGAGAAAGGTGACGCAGCCTAGTGCCGCGTGCATGACAGAACACTGCTGGGAAACTGTGTTGTCCACCACCTTGGAAGGGTTTTGCGTTATATATATATATATATATATATATATATATATATATATATATATATATATATATATATATATACACACACACACACACACACACACACACACACACACACACACACACACGTGTGTGTGTGTACCTATACATACAGGCAAATAGCAACCTCGTACTAGCACGTCTCCAGAATACTACTGTTACCCAGCCTGGGTTTGAAGTTTTGAAATATCCCCAGCATGTACTACCATTTCTGTATTCAGCTGGTTTCAGATATATATTTAGGTATTCTTACATTTTTTTTTCACGCGTTTTTTTTTTGTGTGTGTGTGTTTTAAACAAGAACAAAACATAATACAAAATTCACTTTGAGTAGCTATAATAATATAAATTCCTCCCTCAGGTCACTTCCACTGAATCAGCATGAGGAAGGGACTGTCTTCCAGAACACGATGGAAGCTATCTTGGGTAATATTTTCCTACATCAGAATGCACCTGGATATAAATAACACACTTTTCATATATAGATTTTGAGCCATTTCGAATGATTTTGACATTCATATCCGTCACAAATCGTCACCACCCTCAACAAGCTTGGACCTGTGAGAATGCAGGCGGCAACAAGTTAGTCTAACAACACTTGTTAGCCATTATTACTGCTTCCCTCGCTTCTATCAATGGTTTGTCTATTGTAATATATATAGTTTGACATGGTAATTATACAGTAAAGTTCAATATTTACCTGTCCATTGCCACCTGAGCCCACTTCGTCCTTCAAGCCACAGTGCCACGCGGAGCCATGACACATACACTGCTCCTCCAAAGTTTGAATACTAATGGCGCCAATTCAACCGGTTGTAGGACCAAAGTGCGTATGGAAATAGTTCGTATGCATACAGTTGGTACGCAATTGTTCGTAAGCAGATGTTCGTAAGGGATAAAGTTCGTTTGAAAAAAGTACGTACGAAAAAGTTCGTACGTTAAAGTTCGTATGCAGATGTTCGTATGGTACGTATCTACGTATGTAAAATATTCGTAACGACCTAACCTAACCTAACCTAACCTAACGCGTACGAACATTTTTCTAACGAACATTGGCACGACGAACATTTAACATTACGATTTTTTTTCCATTACGATTTTTTTCCATTACGAACTTTTGACATGACGAACTTTATACCCTACGTACTTTATCCTGACGTACTTTAGGCAAACGAACTTTATCCTACGAATTATTGCCATACGAAGTTTTTCTATACGAACTTTTGTCCGGAACCCAATTCAACCACCGATGCTCTACCATTTATTATATTATTATTTTTAATTAAACAACTTCCGTAGTGTTTTATAAAATTGTAGTTTCCTTGTAGTAGAAATCAAAAATATTAGAAAAGAAATATATAAAAAAAATTATAATAATGAATAGCCTAAATGTTTTTTCACACAAGGGTTTCTACTAATGCACATAACACCAATGCATATAAGTTCAATCCTTGGTTTACTATTGTTTTATTATAAAGAAAAAAGTTTAGTGATGGTTTGCCACTTTATATATTATAGCCTAGCTCCTACATAGAGTAATAATGAATGATTCAGAATGTTACTACTTTTGTATCGCGTACATTAAAAAAGAAAAAAAACATGAGAATTGCATGATACAAAAAGGGCAGTGCATACATTATTTTCCTATTTAGAGCAAGGATATTATGCAAGTGTTTGAATAATGCCCCTGAGCTAGTTACCTTTAGATCAAATACTAAGCTTTAACCTAATCATTCGAGGCTTTCGTTAGTTTTTTTTATTATGATTCTCACGTCATTTGACACATTTCTATGGCAAAGTATAACCTATTTACCTTGTTAGTTGCCTTTCATGGATGCGAAGTAAGAAATATATGCTGTAAACAAACTTTTTTCTGTAATTCATAAAGTTGGTTGTGTCACTTTCATGTATATTAACAACATCTTGGAATTCTTAGATGCATTATATATAGTGTATTGTAATTGATAAAATCATAAACATCTTTTGCCACAATACCCTTTTATTATTTTTCCCTATTTTATACAATATTTGATACAAATTTAGTCTATTTTCCCATACATAGTAATTCCATAGATTGTAGTATTCACATGTACACTAAACTCACTTTGCATACAGAAAGATGCCTTCTGTACCACCTGAATGTTCCTCAAGCCAAACACGGAGTACCAATGTTACCCTCAAAGCAGCACTGACAACCATTAATACTGTCATGGATCAGGACTCATTATCACCTTACTGGATGCTTTATCAAGGTCGCCTCAAATTGTACTTCTCTGATAAACACTTTTTTTTTCCTTCATCTTTTCTTTTAGTTATCCAGGGCATGGAATCATAACTAGCATACCCACACTAAGCCAGATTGGATGACCACATACAAAACTAGATGCACATGGGAGTAATAACTGTAACTACCCTCCCTATGATCAGCTTTATCATGCAAATTCTGTTTCTTTGACATATTAGGCAGGGTTGACAAGTGACAGGAAGCCATGGGTGGTAGTTGACAATCTCAACGACAGCCAGGAGACAGGACATTAATGTGACCGCACACTCAAGTTGACTCAACATACTCATGCTTGGCTAGTTGGCATACCACTGATGCTTCATGGCTGCTTACCAGGATGATAAACCATTCTTACCAGTCAAGGACCAATAACCATCACGTCAACACTGAGGCAGGCCACACACAGGATAGTTATGCCACCCACCACTGAAACTGTTACCATGAGGCACATCAGCCACACACCAACACCTTCCAAGGTTGGGAAGAATGAGCAGGATCAAGTCCTCTTCTCACTCTTGAGGAAGGATTCAAAGATAAAACTGAAATCACTATGAAGGTACAACACCAACTTTGAATGCAACTCAATATTTCATGCAACTAGTCATATAAATAAAACAATGGTCAATAGATGTTTTTTTGTACACTTGACCCACAGTCCTTTTCTGACTCCTGGGCACCAAATGGTCTAGAAATTAAAACCTTTATCATATATCACCATAGCTTTCCAAGTGGCTTTACATGCTATGGTATTCCCTGGCTGTAAACACAAGGCTGAAGCAAGGCAGCATACAAGTTTGACATGCATACTTTGATGAACATTCTTTTTCTTAGCAGGAAAAGTATGTACATATGCATAGTATAAAGTATAACATATACAGATATTTCTAAGTATACTGTATCACTTCTTGACAACATTAAGTTTTAAACATTACAATAAAGAGGCTACTGTTTGGCTGATCATTGTGTTTGAATGTGAAGTGTTCATGGTTTTCCACAGGTGATATCACAGATGCAGTGAGGCTTATCATGATTGCATCATTTACTCCTCACTGAAGGTTTCAGCTATTACTACTGTACCCCAGTGTACAGCTAGTGGTAGTAGTAGTTGTAGCAGCAACTATAATAAGAGCCGATGTCTGTGGCAGCTCCAGTTTTTCTCTAAAGGGGGCTTAATAAGGATTCCCTGGGAGTAAAGGATGTACAAGGCAACAAACAATATTGAAAAGGGCCTAAGGGAGGAGGCTGAGAGGAATTTTAAGTGGGCTTAAACCCCATAAGCCCTGCTTTGACATTGCCAGGGGTTGCTGTGGTAGTAGTTACTTGTAGTGGTAGTAGAAGCAGTTGTAGTTTATGTCACAGTAAAATTAAGGATCATGAATTACATAATCTTTAGTGGAAGAATGTTTGGTGTATAAACTCACACCAGTAAGTGTATTTCACCTAGTTGTATTTATGTGTATATGTGTGTGTCATTCACTATGGTCTTGAGGATGACGCGCAGGACTCATGATCACCAGCCATTACCCTCCTGGAGATGGCTTAGAGCTCATTATAGCCCGATCAATGGGTAAGATAGTGACCTTTCACACACCACCCACCCCATCCTCTTGCTCAAGGAGGACAGTAACTGCTTGGTCATCAGTGCAACTTTGCACCTTGAGCGAGGCGCAAACCCGAGCCTGCCGAGTGACAAGCCGAAACGTTACCACTGAGCTACCAAGCAGTGTATTTGTGTATGTGTTTGGCTGTAGTAACTGTCATGTCAGTGTTATCCCAATGGTGAGGATGCCCACAGATACAATAATTCTAACATTACCATATATGCAGTGGCCTTCCTTTCATCATGTTGAAGTAGTCTACCTCACAAGGTAGCATGTGCATATCTATAAAGCAGTTGGCTCATTTTGAATAGATGTAAACTTTTTAATATATATACAATATATATATCATTTCATAACAATATTAAAAAGTAAAATATCAGTATTTCATTATTACATTACTGATTTAGAAGTAATATGAATCCTTGGTTTAAACACACGTGTTTAGCAAATACTCAGAAGTAAAGGATGAAGATGCTATTTCAAATAGAAGCTCTACCATCAACATAACATTTTAAAATCAGTAATGCAAAAGCAATTCCAAAACCAAACTTTCACTTTTGGTTCTATCTTTCACAGGCACACTGTTATGTTAGGAAATTCAGGAAAAAACATTGTATGTGACGTATGCATTTACCACATACTTCTTGCAGAATGTTATGCTAATAAATCATAGGTACACATATGTACATACATTCATTGTACCACAGTTGAAAATATATTGCTATAAATCTCAGCATAGGGATTTTTACAGGTAAAGTGTATTCCTCAAACTACTGTACAATTAAACATTTCTGGTTTAATTATGTGAAGTTGAATATTCAAAATCACGAAGGTGTTTACGACATGCTGCCCTCCAATAAGAAGTCAGTAATTTCCATATTTTCCAAAGTAGAGACAAATACAGAACATTATTGTATACATATTTAATATTTGCCTTTGATGATTTTTTAATTATACACTTTGACCTAAATCTGTCTTATTAATACTATTTCAAAGCATTATAATGAAGGTATTTTGATTAGCAGAAAATATTAGTATTACCATACATATGCAATATAATCTGAATAGCACTATAAAAACATTAACACAGCATATGTAAGAAAGCTGAGTAACTTGAAAGATTTTATTAAAATCATTGTGTCAAGCAGTGAATTTATTTAGAAGTGACTAATACACAAAAAAGTAACAAAATTAACCTCCATTATTGTAATGTAATGTGTGCATAACTATGATACAACTATTCACAAAGGTGTTTGTAAAATGAATAAGTAGGATGGTGATTTTATTTGCATACAGATGTTTGTGCTGTTTTATAACCAAGATTCAATAGTTATGAAATTGATAAAAATACTCATACAAGATATATATATATATATATATATATATATATATATATATATATATATATATATATATATATATATATATACATATATATATATATATATATATATATATATATATATATATATATATATATATATATATATATATACACACACATATACATGTATGTATGTGTGTATATATATATATATATATATATATATATATATATATATATATATATATATATATATATATATATATATATATATATATATATATACACACACATATACATGTATGTATATGTGTATATATATATATATATATATATATATATATATATATATATATATATATATATATATATATATATATATATATATATATATATGGAGGCCCTAGATGAAAAGTACATCATCATGCACATTGAGGACTAAAAATAAAATGCATGAAACCCTGAATGTTAATCACAAGCGGGACTATGATCAAGCTAGGTAACTATAGGTATAAAATCAGATCTGGTAGCTACTGTGGCTAGCAAAACCTTTGTACTTTATACATATCATATATATACGTTAATGCTTTTGGACTAGTTTGGCACTCATGTACAATTCATGAAAAAAGTTGTCAATTTTGTATGATTCTCACTTTTGGAACCAAAGCATTACCTCACAAAACAAATGTCTGTATCGTTACATACAACCTTACGTTGAAACTTCCTTCGCAATTCAGAGATTTTCAAGATTACATCATGAAATTCTATACAGTACAAACACATTATTATCTGCTCATCAGGCACCATCACCAGCACATTCATTTACGGAGCCATTTTGCATCTGAGCTATACACTATTGCATAACAGTAATATTGCATTTCATGCAATGTAACTATTCCTAATAAACCTTCAGATTCTGTCTTTTTCTTATATGTAATTTTGTTATTAGCCTTCAATATATGTAATGTTATTTCACATACACTAAGTATGCACATTGCAATCTCTTCTATGGAAGCAAGGAATAGTATTTGAATATTTCAGTCATTTCTTTCTTGGTTTTCCCTGAAGTGTTTTTCCTGAGGAACATTCTGAACATGCTGTATCATCTTAAGACATTGCTAAGATCTTTCCATATCCGTGTTTTTCAATACCAATTACTTCTGTGATCAAACAAAAGTATTATTTTTTGTTCGCTTCATCATACTGCAACTTCTTAGGCAGATTACAAGTAATAGTACACTGTATAAGTATGTGTGTTCCAACTGGCAATATATATTACCTTGGTTAAATGTGTTTATAAATAAGACCTACAAATGCTAAAATTGTGTTTCTAACCCATTGTGTTGAAATGCATGTCATTAAACAATATATATGTAAATAACGCATGTTACATCCTTTCATTTGTTTTCTTTTATTATGTAGTACTTCAATCTGCAAAGAACACCTGACTGGTCAGCCATATAATGAAACACTAAATTCCTATAAGTTAAAGCTGCATGAAGAACTATTGGATGGATATTCTTTAATATAATGAAAATACAGGATCAAAAATTAAGGCTTTGAATAAATTTTTAATTATCACTTTGATACCTTTAAAGGGATGTCTCACTAGCTGTGGAGATCATCTGTGTTTGCCTCGGGCACGTTTCTCCTTCGTATGCACATATCTTCTGCTTCAACACACGAACCTGAAACACAAACACATTTATAGTTTTGAGCATAACATGTCCGAATAAAAACTGTGGATGAAGAATTGAAGATAAAGTTGTTCAATAATGCCATCAGAAGAATATTTATCTCCATGCATGTTGGGTGCCGGGTGGCACTGTGGTGAAGTGCTCGGCTCATAGCCTACAGGTTGTGAGTTTGATCCTGGCTCATGGCAGCTCCTCTCATTAATCCTAGCAGAGCTATATGGTCTATAGCAGTGGTTCTTAACTTGAGGGGCTACAGCTTGTGCCCTCACTCACCTTTACCTGCCCCTCACCTGACTCAATCACCTGATCAGACCAGATACGTGAGAACCTCCCATCACGGCTTTCAAGGCCAATCCCTATTCATGGATTCACAATTCATCTCTATCATGCACAATCGTTCCTTCTTACTCCATAGATATTTCTTTTACATCTAATGCTCGCTTCACACAATTCATCCATTTCACTCAAGGTCTTCTTCTCAACCTCACCCATCTCACATTATATCTATTCATCTTTTTCACCAATCTTTCAACGCCAGCTCTCCTTTGCACTTCCTCATTCCTCATTCATTCCATACATGTTATTCCACAACACAACTCACACCTCTTCCATATAGTACAGGTGCCACACCTACTCCAACATTCTTGTCACATATTATTATATTTTCATACATCTTCAATAAAGTCCAGACTATTTGCAATTTTCAGCTATATGGGGAGGCAGTGGCCTAGTGGCTAGTGTGGGGGCATACCAGCTCAGAATCCCGAGTTTGAATCACGGGACAGGCTGGCCACTTTTCTTTGGAAAAACTGCCGAGTGGCCAAAGATCACCCACATGCTGCCAACACTATCCTCGATGGGACTGCAGCGTTATATGCAACAAGGAGCTTTCACGGGCAGCATGAGCCTCTCAATAAGAAATGAGGCGTCACTTTAAAAAATCTAACCTGCGCTACTAAAGGGCAGAAGTCGACCATTCAAAAAGCCTCCATTAAGCCTACCAGTGCCATAGTTCTAGGATATATATATATATATATATATATATATTTTATATTAAAAGGGTAATGGCTAAGGGAAAACAGAAATAAGTAAAAAAAAAATCCCGCTTGTCGCCAGACCCTGTAAAGAGGACAGTAGGAGAATAGAAGCAAGGGGTGGAGATCCAGTGAACATTAGGGGTGTCTTGACACTCCTCTCTTGAAAGAGTTCAAGTCATAGGCAGGTGGAAAAACAGACAAAGGAAGAGAGTTCCAGAGTTTACCAGTGTAAGGGATGAAAGAGTGAAGATACTGGTTAACTCTTGCATTAGGAAGATGGACAGAATAAGGATGAGAAGAAGTAGAAAGTCTTGTGCAGCGAGGCCGCGGGAGGGGGGGAGGCATGCAGTTAGCAAGTTCAGAAGAGCAGTCAGCATGAAAATAGCGGTAAAAGATAGATAAAGATGCAACATTGCGGTGGTGACTTAAAGAATCAAGAAAGTCAGTTAGAGGAGGAGAGTTGATGAGACGAAAAGCTTTAGACTCCACCCTGTTTAAAAGAGCTGTGGAGTATGGCCCCACATGTCTGGGGGGACATGTGAGCCATACTCCATACATGGGCGGATAAGGCCCCTGTACAGAGCAAGCAGCTGAGAGGGAGAGAAAAATGGATGCAGACGCCATAGGACACCTAACTTCTTGGAAGCTGATTTAGCAAGAGTAGAGATATGAAATTGCCAGTTTAGATTTTTAGCAAAGGATAGACCGAGTGTGTTTAATGTGGTGGAGAGGGGAAGTTGAGTGTCATTGAAGAAGAGGGGATAGTTATCTGGAAGGTTATGTCGAGTAGATAGTTGTAGAAATTGAGTTTTTGAGGCATTGAACAAAACTAGGTTTGCTCTGCCCCAATCAGAAACAAGTGAAAGATCAGAAGTTAAGCGTCCTATAGCATCTCGCCTTGAGTCATTTAATTCTTGTTGGGTTGGGCGTCTGTTGTACGACGTTGAAAAATGCAAGGTGGTGTCATCAGCATAGGAGTGGATAGGGCATTGAGTCAGATTTAGGAGATCATTGATGAATAATAGAAAGAGAGTGGGTGATAGGACAGAACCCTGAGGAACACCACTGTTGATAGTTTTAGGAGAAGAACAATGACCGTCCACTACAGCAGCAATAGACCGGTCGGAAAGGAAACTAGAGATGAAGGTACAGAGAGAAGGATAGAATCCGTAGGAGGGTAGTTTAGAAATTAAAGATTTATGCCAGACTCTATCGAAGGCTTTCGATATGTCAAGGCCGACAGCAAAGGTTTCACCGAAGTCCCTAAAAGAGGATGACCAAGATTCAGTTAGGAAAGCAAGAAGATCACCAGTAGATCGGCCTTTACAGAAACCATACTGGCAATCAGAGAGAAGGTTGTGAGCTGATAGATGCCTCATTATCTTCTTGTTAAGGACAGATTCAAAGGCTTTAGAAAGGCAGGAAATCAAAGCTATAGGGCGGTAGTTAGAAGGATTGGAGCGGTCACCCTTTTTAGGGACAGGTTGAATGTGAGCAAACTTCCAGCAAGAAGGATAGGTAGAAGTAGAGAGACACAGACGAAAGAGTTTGACCAGGCAGTGAGCGAGTTCGGAAGCACAGTTTTTGAGAACAACAGGAGGGACTCCATCCGGACCGTAAGCCTTCCGAGAATCAAGGCCAGAGAGGGCCTGGAAAACGTCATAATAAAGAATTCTAATTTTAGGGATGAAGTAGAGTAGGAGGAATATGCCCAGTATCATCCAAAGTAGAGTTGGTAGCAAAGGTTTGAGCGAAGAGTTCAGCTTTAGAGAAAGAAGAGACAGCTGTGGGGCCATCTGGTTGAAGTAAAGGAGGGAAAGATGAAGAAGTAAAATTGTTAGAGATATTATTGGCTAGATGCCAGAAATCACGAGAAGAGTTAGAGTTGGAAAGATTTTGACATTTTCTATTGATGAAAGAGTTTTTAGTAAGTTGGAGAATAGATTTGGCATGATTACGGGCAGAAATATATAGGGCATGAGTTTCAGCAGATGGATGGCTACGGTACCGTTTGTGAGCCGCCTCTCTATCATTGACAGCACGAGAACAAGCAGAGTTAAACCAGGGCTTTTTAGCTTTAGTATTAGAGAAAGTATGAGGAATGTATAGCTCCATGCCAGAGATAATCACCTCTGTTATGCGCTCGGCACACAGAGAAGGATCTCTGACATGGTAGCAATAATCATCCCAAGGAAAATCAGAATAGTACTGCCTCAGGTCTTCCCACTTAGCAGAGTTGAAATGCCAGAAGCACCTCTGCTTAGGCGGGTCCTGAGGCTGCACTGGAGTGATAGGACAGGTAACGGAAATAAGATTGTGATCGGAGGAGCCCAACGGAGAGGAAAGTTTAACAGAGTAAGCTGAAGGGTTGGAAGTTAGGAAAAGATCAAGAATGTTGGGCGTGTCTCCAAGGCGGTCAGGGATATGGGTAGGGAACTGCACTAGCTGCTCTAGGTCATGAAGGATAGCAAAGTTGAAGGTTTGTTCACCAGGTTGGTCAGTGAAAGAAGATGAAAGCCAAAGCTGGTGGTGAACATTGAAATCCCCTAAAATGGAGATCTCAGCATAAGGAAAGTGAGATAGGATGTGCTCCACCTTGGAAGTCAAATAGTCAAAGAATTTTACATAGTCAGAGGAATTAGGTGAGAGATATACAGCACAGATGAATTTAGTTAGAGAGTGACATTGAAGTCTTAGCCAGATGGTAGAAAATTCTGAAGATTCAAGATTGTGGGCACGAGAGCAAGTAATGTCGTTACGCACATATGCACAACAGCCAGCTTTGGATTGAAAATGAGGATAGAGAAAGTAGGAGGGAACAGAGAAGGGGCTGCTGTCAGTAGTCACAGACAACTGTGTTTCAGTTAGGAAAAGAAGATGAGGTTTAGTGGAGGAGAGATGGTGTTCTACAGATTGGAAATTAGATCTAAGGCCACGAATGTTGCAGAAATCGAGAGTAAAAGTATTAGAGGAAGTGTCAAGACACCCGAGGTCGTCAGCAGAGGGGCAGTCCGACCTGGGGACACTTGTGGTCCCCTCCCCAGATGGGGACTCCGAGGCTGGGTGTGGTGAAGCCATTTTAAAATTTTGATTTGAAGAGAGTGTAAAAGTGTAAGGTGTAGTAATGTTATGTAGGTAGTAGAAGAAGTTGTCTTTAGAGGGCAGGCTGCAGCTGCTCTCTTGTGTAAATGAGACACTAAGGGAACCGGGAAGAGAGGACACGGAGAATCACTCAGTCTGCAGCACTGCCTACATCCCCGTAAGTACCTCTCCTGGAGTATTCCACCGGGCGGCAGGTGTCTACTGCCTATATATATATATATATATATATATATATATATATATATATATATATATATATATATATATATATATATATACATATATATATATATATATATATATATATATAAATATATATATATATATATATATATACATATATATATATATATATATATATATATATATATATATATATATATATATATATATATATACATATATATATATATATATATATATATATATATATATATATATATATATATATATATATATATATATATATATAGAAAAGATGTGAGGGATCACTTAACGAAATGGTCACAAATGTTGTGGCTCAAGTGTACGTACTACTATGTCTTACTCAGGAGATCTGTGCCTCTCACTATTTAATTAAATTGATACCTACCTGGTGAGCATGTCTATCCACCATTCCCATCATCTGCTGCTCCATCCTCTTCACCTTCAGAGCATACTTCTTCTTGAGGCGATCCACAGCAGTGAGGAGTGCTCTGCGGGGTGGATGTTACAAGTTTTATTAGTCCCAATGAACCTTTTGATTGCTATATTTATAACTCTTTAAAATACATATCTTACTTCTTTTCTGATTTATATACTATTACAGTAATCTTCACCATTCCCAATGGATACATCCCTGAAGCACATCATGAATAGTGGATTCACAAATGAAGACATTAACTTTAAAAATGAAGAACAATAGTTATGCCTGTCTCAAGCCTATAAAACCTAACCTCTCCCCTACACTATTCTTTCCACATGACCAAACCACTTTATCATTTACCTGATCTGCTCTCTCCAACAGTCTTATCTTGACCTATCAGCTGTGAGGAAAACATGCTAACTACAAACTACCAAGTATACTATGAACACCCTGGAATGTAAAAAGAAATTCATAAATAAAAAATTCATAAAAGGTGCCTTACCCATTAGCTTTCTTCAGATCATTAATAAACTCCTGTGACTGCATATGTCTGGCCTCTGAGTTCTTGGTGACCTTCTCCAATGTGGTGACTAGGTCCTGTACACGACTCTTGAGCTGCCGTTCACGCCGCAAGGCTTCCATTATTTCAGGGGAGGAGGAGTCAACACCACTGTCACCATCTTCTTTTTCCTAGGGTTTTAAAAGTATTTAATGTTAGCCTTTGTATGTAACGCAAACTGGAATCACAAATCATCCTCAGTAATATCAATGCAATGAGATGCCATGCCACAGTAGATGCATAGATGAAAACTATTAAACACCTTTTGTGGAAGAAATCATGTGCTGTTAAAATACAATTCCTATTTATTTGCAATAGTGTCATGGTCCATTTGAGTAGAGTGCATGTTTCAGTTACCTGGTTGCCGCTAGGTCTGTGTTGTGCTAACTCAGACTTCAGGTGATCTATGGTGGCACAGTAAGCTGCTGCCTGAGCCTCGTAGGTGCCCACACGCAGCTCCAGTCCTGCCTTCTCTCTCTCCATGAGGTAAACCTGAAAAAAAAAAACATGTGAGTGCATTGTAAATTAATAGTCTGTGATAATGGTTTCTTGCATCCTTTGTTTTTATGCGAATGTCATTGCTGGTTTACATATTTACTTGAATGTACGTAAATCATTCCGGTGGTGATGTTTAACTAGCTCAAGGATATAATGGAAGAAAGTATGGAAGGCTAAGGTGTAGTATATGTAAAATGTTACCACAAGTAATTGCAAGAAAAAATGAGTTCAGGAGCATAGGAGACTAGACATGATGAATAGCAAATACTGTCATAGCATAACATGTACAAAATTAATCTATGTATCTATCTATATATCAGGCTGTTATCCCTCTAATGGAGGATAGACAAGACAAGGCACACCAGGGTTCATGGAGACATTACTCTCCCCTCCCCCTCAGCACCTTGTCTTTTCATAGGAGAGGAAAGGCTTCCCAGACCTCTCGCTCTGTCCCTTTTCTCGCCTTTTACGAGCCGCAGTGATTACGAAAGTAGAATTCTTAAAGCCCCACCACATGGTGAACAAAATAAATAGTAATGTATCTTATGGATAATGGTGGAAAAAAGATGGCAATGTAGTTTTTTCTGATGTGGCATTACATTCACCATTAGATAATTCTCATATAAAAATACAGTTCAGCCACTGTTTTCGCGTTCACCATTTATGCTATTTGCCTTATATGTACATAATGAATCCCAAATGCTATACAAAATTTTCACAAAGTTTCCAAGGCTACCCGTAAGGTTTGTTGGCAGTCATCATGTTCTTTTGAATAACTCAAAAAGTATGACATTTACATAAAATAAACTATAGAGCAGTAAGGATAGAACAAGAAATACCTGTTATTTTCATCTATAGTGAAATGGAATTGGAATGCAAGCTTAGATATAAGAATCGAGAAAATTATGAATTAAAAAATTTTCACAATAATTAGACTTTTACAAAAGTATGGAATTATTGAAAAGTTGACAAGAACATCAGATAGACGTTATTGAGCTCAAAAACTTTGTTTCTATAAATGTTTGTTGCTGTACTAATACTTTTGTAGTAAAATGGCAAAACACTGTTCAACCTCAATTCTGGTGGAAATTTTCTACCCACATAATTGAAAATCAAATTCCGTCACAGATATATGAGAAATTATTAGAATAAAAGTTGTACATCTTTCAATTTGGAATAAAAATTCTTAAGCAGGTTTCTTGTATGAGGAAGGATTTGTGAAAGGGTCGTCAAAACCCATCACAAAAGTTTTTATCTTTACCATCGTAATTCCTGCTCATAAAAAGTGAAAAAAGGAATGGAGCAAGGGGTCTGGGAAGCCTCTCCTCTGTATACTCTCCTATGGAAAGACAAGGTACATGGCACTAAAAAGTAACATTTGCATTTGAGATAGAAGGTCATTGAGAGTAAAGTTGTAGATCTCAAGATTTTAAGCCTAAAAGTGTGTTGCAAGTTTTCCAATCCGAAGAGTGGTTTTGTTGACGGAGGGCAAAAACTATTTTTCTCCTGTGTAAAGTGGGTTTAGGGCAAGACCTCATACACATACATATGCTGCACCAAAGAGTAATATGAATATTTAATAAAGTAACTACCTGAGCTCTTAGTTCTGCACGATCTTCCCGCATTGCAGTGAGCTCTTGCATCAACACTGCATTCTCTAGATCCAGTTTGTGAGCATCTTGAAGGCTTAGCGGGTAATGCTTGGTAAGAGGATCAATGTGGAGGGATTCCAAAGGCAGGAGGGAAGCCGACACATGACCTCGCTCTTCCTTGAGTTTGTTGATGGTGTCTCGTAGCCGCTGCTCCTCCCCTCGACTCAAGTCAGAGTCAACACCACTTGATGTTGAGGAAGTGTTGCTGTTGAAAGTTCAAGGATGAGAACTGATACAAATTCAATAAGACTGTATTGAAAAAAAATGCTGCAGACTTTAGACATCAAAGTTTAGAATGTATTGTTCATCATATAACACTGAAAGCATATACAGTATAGAATAGACAATCATAATTTTACTTGCAAATATTACAATAAAACTATACAAGTATAATAAGGTCAGTTATCTTGGTGTGTGATATTCCATTATCTTTTTTAAACTATAACAATTTAATATATGTACCAATATCTACATATAATAATCACAAATTCTTACTAAAAAAATAAAGAAGAGCCATACCCAGTGCTCACTACAAAGTGTAACAAAGATGGTTTTTTTTTTTTTAACACTGGATATCACCAATAGTAACATTTTTCTAAGCAAACATAAATGAGCTATGACCAATAAGCTTTATGGAAGTCAAATGCAAATCAATTAACATCTTGATAACTTTCTTCAAAGTAGTATTTTGAAGGTAGGGAAAAAGGATATGACAAACCACAAATAAATAAAAGCTTACATGGCTTTCAATAAGGACATATTCAGATAATAGTTTCAAGTACATACTCAAATGTGCATATATACTAATTCTAAGCAAAGGGGTTTCCTATTCATATATATATATATATATATATATATATATATATATATATATATATATATATATATATATATATATATATATATATATATATGTAACACTCATTGATGAAAACTAATTAATGTCATATCTTTGACATGTTAAGTGCTGGACAAAGCAACATTAAAAAAAATATTCTAATCTAACAGCAACCTTCAGCATGAGGACTAAACCAAGAAAATAAAGTTTATGGTCAAGCCTTGGTGCTACCGTGCAACAGGAGTATCAGCTGCAGTTCATGCTACCAGAACACACTCAGTGAGATGGATGTTGATAGTTATTTAAAAAAAAAACTGTAATCTGTAAGGCTAATCTGCATTATGAAACCCTATCAAAGTCACTTCCTCAACAAAACTCTAAGTAAGAACCCCAGTCTTCCCACTTAGTCAAATTAATAATATACATAGCACAGTGTAACCTGAAGTGACTATGATATGATATCCTTACCTTGTGTTATTGCTTATTCCAGTCTCACTCCAAGTCTCAGTGTCCGAGGGTTGGGTCCCATACCTTTCCAAGCGGGACAGCAGATGGCGAGCAACGTTTTCTGTTGATCTCCGCTGTTCCTGGGCTCTTTTCACAATGGCCACGAGGTCTTCTTGTTCACTGATGCTCCAACCAGTGCTTGTGTTACTGCTGCCTCCACCCTTCATCCCAACACCTGCAGCCTTACAGCTAGCCAGCAGCAGACCAATCTCACTCTCGAGAAGGGCCACATACACCTCGTAGGCTTCTATGGTTTGGTCTAAGTTGGTTACTGCTAACTGCAGGGCTACTGAGTTGGATTCATATTTTCCCATCACAATGCTGAGGTGATCACAGTGGGATTTAGATTCACTGAGAGTTACTGCTAAGACATCATTCTGAGCTTTTAAATGATCTATTCTTGCGTGAAGTCTCTCTATTTCCACTTCAAATTCTTTTAGTCTCTCATGTGGAGCAAGTGCCCCTCCAGCAGTAGCAAGAGCATGGTACAGTTCCTGGGCATCACTCTCCTCTTGGACACCTGCCACTAACTGTTCAGCCACAGCAGTGGTCCAAACTCCCACACTACTCAGCTCTGAGCCTGTGATTCTTTGGTCACCACTCTCGGCCTGGAAAAAGAAAACATAAACTAAGCACAACTCCTAATATAAAGAGAAAAAAAAGAAGTTCGAGGTATGTACAAATAACAGAAGCAATATAATGATTTTCACTTACTCTCTTTAGCCTGACACGTTCTGCAAGTCTACATATGATGGGTGTTTCATCCTGAGTAGGAGTGTGGCTTTCTGGAGGCTGTGGGGATGGGGAAGGAGACAATGTGCCGGGCCCAGACCCACTGAGGCCTGATCCTCCTGACACTGTGGTGAAGGCTTGCAGAGGGGCACCTCGCAACCCTCGAACAGTGACTGCATCAGCAACTTGTAATGCTTGGGGTGGCAAGGCTGGTTGCATTCTTTGATACTCACGTAACTGTAGAATTGATGTATTTACATAGTGGTTTGATAGTCATTAAATGAAAAAAATAAGTATAGCATACACTGCCTGAGGAGGAATTGTATCGTTTCTGTAATTATATAATTTCTACCCAAAAGTTGTGCAAAAAGTAAAGGTTATTAGTGTGAATTAAGTGTATGTAATAAAAAATGCATCATAACTTATATGTAAATACAAACAAACCAAATGTAAATAATTACTCCGTCTACCTTTTTGCAGAGAGCATCTCTTTCTTGTGTGACAGCCGCCAGTGTGTTCCGATGAGTAGATGCTGCGTGTTGAGCTAGGGCCAGGGCGTGCTGCAGACTGTTGTTTTCTTCTCTCAAAGCTTTGACTTCTTCTTCCAGAGCACTAAGAGAGCGACTGTTGTCATCTCCCGACGCTCTGCAGCTGCTGGTATCTCCGCTGCCCCGTGGACACTCACTCACGTCCAGGTCAGCGATGCCTTCCCCGGCCTAGATAAAGAATGATGTTCGTGTCGTGATCTTGATAAAAATTACATCCATGCTTATCAGCGGTGACCACATTATATCTTTACAGCCCTTAATCAAAACAATCCCGTAGAATTTGAGATGATATTTGTTTGCACTACTCATACTCGCCTCCACTGCCCTGTCGTCGATGTCACAAGATGTAGAAGCGTCAGTAGCTGTTTGGTCTCGTACTTCTTCCATTTGCTCTTCAGACTCCACAGCCTCACTCGTTGAATCTTTCAATCAAGTTCTCATGAGTAAATATGCATCACACACATGCTTGGAGTTACGCACTACATAAGTAACGCAGCAAATTTAGCAGAAAAAAAAAAAATTGTATTAGCACTGAGATTGCTTACGTTTTGTTCACATTTTTTAATTATTTAATGTTAAAAGTCATTCTTACATCCTTAACTGTTTTACGTCACACACACACACACACACACACACACACACCGGTAGCATCGTGTTGGTCGTGTGACAGCTCCGACTGGGAGTATTCTTCGGCCACAACCTCTTCTTCAGCAATGACATTAATCCGCTGTTGCTCGATCTTTCGGGAGAGTTCAGCGATGACAGAGTGCAGCTCGGTGAGGCGCTCTTCATAATGTTGTGCCTGGGAGTCGAGACGGTCCTCGCTCTCTCGCTCCACCCTCACCTTCTCTAACTGTGAGGTGCATAATAAACAAATGTAACAAACAAAAGTGACTGGAAGAAAAATAATTTAGTACTAATAACAAAAGCATAGTGATTCGACAAAGGAAATACTTCAATTACTTTCAAGACAAATGTGAAAACTATATGCGAGTATACCTACTTAAAAAAAAAGAAAAAAAGTGAGAAACACTACAGCATTGGAGGAAAACGTTAATAATTAACAGGTTACGCAACGCCTCTGTTACAGTTGACGCCTTTGATATCTGGCTGCGTTCTGCTCCACACTCCCAACACTTACCTGCGTCACGGTGAGGGTTTTCTCTAGCAAGTCTCGTTCTTGGCTCAGCACCTTCAGCCTCGACGACAGCTCCAGGATCTCCCCCTTCAACGACCCCAGCGCCGCCAGGTGCAGCTGTGGAAAAGTTAAAAGGCATTCAAGTCAGTATCACTTCAAACAGACTTTTTACTTTGCTCTACTTCTCATCCTTCCTCGACTGAGAAGCTTTGCTTGCATTTAACACTTACCCTTCTTCTCTCTTGCAAGCCATTCTTTCCTTAATAATTTCCTTCCTACGGAGTCTTTCATTTATGTACTTTGGAATTCAAATATAAAAGTCATCCAAGTTTATGACTACATCAAGCCACAACGTAACCAACTATCTAAAAACATGATTGCCAGAATAGTTCACACGTTCCAGTCAAGAACGTAAGAAGAAGCCCAAAGTCGTCAACACGGCCATATAGTGTCTTCACCGCTACAGCTTCGTGAATAACAAACACTCCTCCACAACGACTCAAAAACCTAATCTAGGTCCGCATTGAATTATGCAGGACGGAGTGCGCCGGGTGAGAGAACTGCGTATTGGCCAGAAAATGGAGGGACCCAAGCCTTTAAAATTCCCAACCCAAGGACACTCGGGTCTTTGTGGCGGTGTTTATAATGCATGTGTGAAGGGCTGGAGAGGAAACGATTCGACGCTCGACCTCGGCGACACCCATGGTGGAGGATTAATTAAAATTTGTGAGTTTCCAGTTCTCGTTATTTTCCACTCAGCGCCACCAGCAGAAATTAGACTCATCATCACGCCTTCAGTGTATTATAATAACTTTAATTATTCAAATTTCAGACCACGATGGCTGCATTCCATATACTTCCATACAATGTTTTTTTTTCTGTTTACCGTCTAGTATGTTCATGATATATTTATTAGAACCACGATTTATTGAAACAGAAATATATAGTAAACATTAAATTACATCATATCTGAAAACTAAGGTAACATTTGAAATAAATCTTGCACATAGGATAGAAAAAACATCGATGAGGTAGTAGTGGATCCCGTAGTGAAAGACAAAGTTTAAAGTCCGTAGACTATTTTCCCAGGAATTGCATAGCCATCCGGTGAAAGGAGTCATTTCAGAGGTACTTTAATTACTACAGTGTGTGTGTGTGTGTGTGTGTGTGTGTGTGTGTGTGTGTGTGTGTGTGTGTGTGTGTGTGTGTGTGTGTGTGTGTGTGTGTGTGTGTGTGTGTGTGTAAAGGAATGGATGAAAATTTGTAAAAAATAGTAGTTATTCATTTTATCAACATGAAAGAGAGAGAGAGAGAGAGAGAGAGAGAGAGAGAGAGAGAGAGAGAGAGAGAGAGAGAGAGAGAGAGAGAGAGAGAGAGAGAGAGAATACATGAGAATACATGAGAAGAACAGACACCAGAAGACCTACTGGTCTATAACTAGGGTATCTGCTGCACTATATACTACTATAAGGGCACTAAGAGTTTGAGAACAGGATAGAACAGAACAAGACTCTCTCCCACCCTCCTCTCCCTCCGGCAACATGCCGGCAGGAAAAACAGATAGAAGGGAACACCATGACCTTGTAGAAAACATGGCCATGGTCATTTTATAGTAAAGAATGAGAATGTGAGAGAGAGAGAGAGAGAGAGAGAGAGAGAGAGAGAGAGAGAGAGAGAGAGAGAGAGAGAGAGAGAGAGAGAGAGAGAGAGAGAGAGATTATTGGAAAACTACTAGGTAAAAACTCACAAAACAGGAGATAACCAGACATTATTTACTGTAGCTCATAAATGCTAAAACAGCCGCCGCAGCCGCCACACTGAAACACACCTGACTGTGAGGACCAGACACAACAAACAAAATCCGAAGAACCTTATCGTTCCCTTGAACCACCAATAATATCAAACTTATCAATTGATGACTAAGCTACCTTTATATGACATCAATAAACGTAAAACTATAAACTAGAGAAATAATTGAAAAAAAATCATAAGTAGTATATAATGTGAGTACCATAATCTATTTTAGATTTGCATGGAAATGGAAAACACATTAGCGTCAAGAAAACAGGCATGCATGACTAACGTTCACTTACATGTCTTTGCCTCATTACTTACCTAATGGAATCCACAACATCTCAGCGGCCCCTCGCCCTTGAAAGGCTTTATGTCGATGTCTTTGTCTTTACAAGTCAAGATCACCAAATAACTTTACTTAATGATTCTGCTATTGAAGCCTTCGATCTTGTCTAGATTTAGCTACAGAAACACAAAAAAAATGGTACTTCAAATAGATCAATCAGTCATTTGCTTTTTTTGTTTCTCCAGCTACTACTTACCTCCTTCTGCGTGCAGCCGTGGGCGGGATCAAGGCCGTGGGCGTAATACTGCTGGGTGGAGGCGGCGCCTTGACCCGCCCCGGAGGGCTCTCGATGCACCGCCCCGGAGGACATGTTCCTCACCCCCAGGGTTACTGCCTTGATTTGCTGGGGTTAAACTGACGCCCGTGGTATCCCGGGGCCACGAGAGCCCAACGGGAGCACTACAGCAGAGTTCATGCTCAGTCAAAGGTCAGGCACGATGGGCACCTCCTCTCCTGCCACTCATCTTCCTATTGACAGCACCGGCAGCACCTTGAGATTTTTCTTTTGATTTTACATTGTTTTTTCACTGCTCATAGCGGCCAACTTCAGCGCTGGCCTGGTAAAGTCGTTAACATTTCCACTTCGTCACACTAACTGCACCCCACCATCACACTTGTGGTGGTGGTGGTGGTGGTGTTAGGGTCGGGGTCGTTAAGTTCCACCACACTCAGCACAACTCCGTGACAACATCAGCTCTAGATTTCCAAGGGGACGAAATTTTTTTAACAATCACTCCTAAAAACTAGCTAAAGGTTCCTTCACACGTCAAGCCGACAACGTAGTTATTCACCAGACCATTTACTCCATTGATATTGTGGAACGCTCAAAGATTATTTGCATGGAACCTTTTAGCAATTGTATTTGTCACGTGACTTAATTCACACAACATATATACTGTAAGTGATAAAAAAAAAAAAAACATTCAATGACAGGCTGCATCCATCAATTATACCATAAGGCCTAACACACACACACACACACACACACACACACACACACACACACACACACACACACACACACACACACACACACACACACACACACAGTCCCAGGAGGGAGGCGCGCCCCACCAGACGCCGCCGCTGCTGGTGGCGTCGGGAGATCAAGAGGTTTTCTGTTTACTCGAGATCAACGAGTGATTATTTTGATGTCCCAAGTGCTTACACGAGACACTAGAAAAAAAACACTGGCTGGGAAGGGTAGGCGAGAAAATAGACAAGCAAAGAAGAGCACAAACACGCGTGTGTGTAAGGCTCACACGAAACACACGAACATCTTAAACAATTTCAAACATGCATAACAAAACGTAATAAAAAACAAAAAAAGGGCAAGATGTAATATATATGTATAAAACAAGCACTCATAAATGTAAACACACACACACACACACACACACACACACACACACACACACACACACACCACACACACACACACACACACACACACACACACACACAGGGGAGCGCCAAACATACAGGAATCAATTCTTTAATCCTCGCTGGAAGTTTCGTTTGCTTACGGCTTAAGCGACTAATACCCGACAGCGATCTGATCACACGAGCAGCTCTCAATCTTTTCTGTTTGTTTGTGTCCACCCGAGCCTTTGTCTACATGTCTCCCTTTTACGTTCTCCCTCTCTCTCTCTCTCTCTCTCTCTCTCTCTCTCTCTCTCTCTCTCTCTCTCTCTCTCTCTCTCTCTCTCTCTCTCTCTCTCTCTCTCTCTCTCTGTCGACTTGTAGAAGGGAAGCACAAATAGCTTTAAGTAAACGGCTCCTGTTACCTCCCTCGTCTTCCCGGCATTCCCTTCCCTCTCCCTCTCTCCCTCCCTCCTTGTCTTTCTCAGTAAATTCCTCATTCCTCTTTTCTCTCCCTTTTTTTTCTTTTCTTTTTTGAGTCTTGGCTAATGCTTCTTTGCCTTGCAGCCATATTCACTGTCCATGCATCTCTCTCTCTCTCTCTCTCTCTCTCTCTCTCTCTCTCTCTCTCTCTCTCTCTCTCTCTCTCTCTCTCTCTCTCTCTCTCTCTCTCTCTCTTTCTCCTCCATCATATAAATCAAGAGAGTTTTCCATTCCCTTATTTTCATTTTCCACTTCCTCCTACATTCTTCTGCTTCCTCCTTTGCCTCATTTCTCTACTCTGCTTAACTCACTAGATCTTTCTCCTCCTCCTCCACCTTCTCCTCCTCCCCCTCCTCCTCTTTACGTTCTTCTTCCTCTTTCCCCAACTTCTCTACGTCATCATCCTTGCTGTTCCTACTTGGAGCCAACACTTCTACTTCTGTCTCATTCAGCTACGTTTTCTGTTTTATTCTCTGCTTCTTTTACTTCTTCTACTAGTATCCCGTCTCTTTCTCCTTCCTCGCCTCCTCCTCCTCCTCCTTGCCTGGTCTTCGTCCTCCATCTACTCTGTACATCTTTGTATATTTTTGCAAACTCATAACCTTGGCGTCCATAATCCCTGGAGAAATGTTTTGTTTATACATACGTAACATCCTGCGTTTCTCGTTTTCTTTCTCCTGTACCTAAGTTTGTGCTACTGATATGGTGGCTGCATGAAGGTATATCCAGTTACTACATTGTTTATAATTATCATCATCATCATCTCTCTCTCTCTCTCTCTCTCTCTCTCTCTCTCTCTCTCTCTCTCTCTCTCTCTCTCTCTCTCTCTCTCTCTCTCTCTCTTTCGGTGGGTGGATGTGGGTATTTATTTTCCCAGCCACTGCTCGGCTCTAACTGTGGTGGTCGGGGATCAGGTGGTCATGAACAGAAATAACCAATGGCTGTGTATACGTCTCTTTCTTCCCTCCTGCTCTCCCCTCTCTCCATACCACACACTCTCTCTCTCTCTCTCTCTCTCTCTCTCTCTCTCTCTCTCTCTCTCTCTCTCTCTCTCTCTCTCTCTCTCTCTCTCTCTCTCTCTCTCTCGTTTCTCTCCCTCCCTGCTATTTCCTCTCCTATTTTCCTCCACCCCCCCTGCTTGATGTGGTTTATATACGTATTTTGTTTTTACTTTATTCTCTATCTTGTTTAATGTTTATGATTCACGTATGTATGTATGTATGTATGTATGTATGTATGTATGTGTGTGTGTTTTTTCTCCACAACATATCTATCTATTTCACGTTTCATCTACCACATTCTGAATTAGGTAATTATTGTGAGTCAGGGTGAAGCCAGGTGCCTCCACAGACTCAAAGTGAATAACGCAAGCAGGTCGATCTCTAATGTGAGGAGCGATGAATATGTAATGAGGTCAAAATGAGGGAGAGAGAGGAAGGGTGGTGAGGGAGGAGGGGAGGGAGAGTGGAGGTGAAGGTTGCTAAGTTATGTTGCTAGGCTGTGTGGCTTGAGCGAGCGAGCGAGCGAGAGAGAGAGAGAGAGAGAGAGAGAGAGAGAGAGAGAGAGAGAGAGAGAGAGAGAGAGAGAGAGAGAGAATTATCCACTTATCTCTCTCTCTCTCTCTCTCTCTCTCTCTCTCTCTCTCTCTCTCTCTCTCTCTCTCTCTCTCTCTCTCTCTCTCTCTCACTCCTACTTCAGTCTTTCTTCGTCTATCTGTTTTTCTCCTCTATCTACTATTAATCTCACTCGTGTAGGTCCAAACATCCCCTCAGCTCCCCTCACATGCAGCATACAAACACTCGCTCGCCTTCCCCTTCCCCTCCCTCACTCTTTCTCTCCAATAATCATCTCCCCTCAAATCAATCGTTTCCTCACTCACTCTGCTCTTCACACAGCTGTTTTTTTGTTTTGTTTTGTTTAACTCTCTCTCTCTCTCTCTCTCTCTCTCTCTCTCTCTCTCTCTCTCTCTCTCTCTCTCTCTCTCTCTCTCTCAAGCCAAATTAACATATTTTCTCCCCTTTACACACACTATTTTCCTTAAGCCATTACAGTTTAATTTTTTTCCTTCCTTCCCCCTTCCTTCCTTCCTAACTTCCTTCCTCTCATTTTCTCTCTATCCTCACGAAAATTAAGATTAAAATTTGAAAGTTAAGCAAAATTCATTTATCGCGGCGCTGCATGAGTTTCAGATGTTCATTAATAATTTGTTCAATCTTTCTCACCTTTTTCATATACACATCGCGTCTAAAAGAAATAATAATAAAAGAACTAAACTGAAAAAGAAAATGGAAGCGGCACAAAATTGCTTGTTATAAATATCACCGACAGGAAATAGACATAGGAGTAAAACTTTTCGGTAAGTCTAACTAAACTAATAAGAAGAAAATAAAATATAAATAAAGCGAGCACAACGTATTCATGGAAGGAAGGAAAAAGAAAATGCAGCGAAAGGAGAAGAAAGATAAAACAGTTTTTAAAAATTCTGCACCCCTTCTTTTTCTTTTTTTATTAGGTGGGGGTCATACATTGTGTATTATGCCCCAGACAATGCCTGTCTTAACATGGGAGGGAGGAGAGAAGCTTGGACTGGGAGGAGGGAGAGCAGGGAGGCAGAGAGGGAGGTGTGAGAGGAAATAGTGAAGGGAGACCAGGTATAGAACGCGATGTGGGACGGAGAGGGGAGAGAGAAAGCTTAGGAAAAGGGGAGAGAAGAGGGAGGGAGAAAGCTGACGGAGAAAAGAAAGAGGGACGTATTGAGAGAGGAAGGAGGGAGAGTAGTGTGATTAGGGGAGGGAAAGAAAGCAAGGAGGGGAGTGTGAGGAGAACAAGAGGAGGAAGAAGGAGAAAGGAGAAAGTGTGATGGAAGAGACAGTTTATAATGAACCAGGAAGATGAAGAGACGTGTGAAGGAGAAGAGTAGAAGAATAATGATCAATGTGTAAGATAGATAAATGAATGAGGTGAGAAAGAATGGGAAGGAAGATAAAGCTAAAAAAAACAAATACTAAAAGAGAGAGAGAGAGAGAGAGAGAGAGAGAGAGAGAGAGAGAGAGAGAGAGAGAGAGAGAGAGAGAGAGAGAGAGAGAGAGAGAGAGAGAGAGAGAGAGAGAGAGAGAGAGAATCAATTTAACTTGTAACATCTTTCCTAGAGCAAAACCAACAACTTCCCGCCCCAACTTCCTCTCAAAATCTTCACCGTCCAAAAACAACCCACTGAATCCTCAACAAAAAATGGGTCCTCTTCCCCCCTCTTCCTCCTCCTCCTTCTCCTCCTCCTCCTCCTCCTCCTCCTCTCCCCCCAAAGCTATCTTATCCTAGACAGAAACAGAGGAGCGAGTAGCGGACCATAACTCAAGGGAACGACTCCTGAACGACTTGTCACCTTGTCCACGCCGGAGAGGGAACGAAAATGAGGGAAGGAAGGAGTGAAAGGAGGGAAGAAGGGGACGTGTAAAGGGAAGGAAGATAAGAGATGAGAGATAAGGAATACGTGAATCAAAGAATAGCTGTGGAATTATAAAGGACAAGATGGATTTATTTAATTTATTTTTAAGGATGAGGATGTATTGAGTGAGTAAGTGAGTGAGTGAGTGAATGAGTGAGTTTTTTTTGAGGTAGAGATAGTTAAATTAGAGATGATTCACGTTCATTCAATCAGCATCACGAACTGTCAGGAAAGTTGAGCATCCGTGTCCTCTCTCTCTCTCTCTCTCTCTCTCTCTCTCTCTCTCTCTCTCTCTCTCTCTCTCTCTCTCTCTCTCTCTCTCTCTCTCTCTCTCTCTCTCTCTCTCCCCACACCACCAAACCCACGTACAACACCCTCCACCACACCGCCACAAACATTCCCCAACATGCCTCACATACCACCACACTAACCAGTCTCACCACCACAACATTCCCACCACACTCCCGATGGGTTCATTCCGGCCAGACCCCACCCACCCACACCCCACACAGGCACCCCCAACCCACCTACCCACTCCACCCCCACCCTCCTACCCCTTGCACCCCATAACCTCACACTGTGCCAACTCGTAACTTCCCCTCACAACCTTATCAGCTGTGAGGAAGGTTTAATTTTCTTGGACACTAATCCGTTCATGTCCTTTTAACTACTGTGGGTGTGACCTTCTGAACTTATGGCTGATATCTTAGAATGATTGTACCAGACAGGCAGACTGACTTTATCACACACACACACACACACACACACACACACACACACACACACACACACACACACACACACACACACACACATTAACGATGGTAGCTTATGTAATGAGTGCGTATCTATGCATCCACTTGCTTGTTTATTTTTCAAGATCAGAAAGATTATAGAATGAAAATAAACTATTCATGAAGTTGTGTGTGTGTGTGTGTGTGTGTGTGTGTGTGTGTGTGTGTGTGTGTGTGTGTGTGTGTGTGTGTGTGTGTGTGTGTGGTGCGTTCGGGGCCATGGTGCCACCTGCGAATGCTTAAGTACAGGTGAGGTGCAGCGTCACAAGTGGCACCCGATGCTCGCCAGGTTGGCACACACCTCAGCCAAGTTATTGAACTGAGGCATAAGCACCCTAGCACCCTAGTGCGTCTCACAAACACACACACACTCTCTCTCTCTCTCTCTTTCTCTTTCTCTTTCTCTCTCTCTCTCTCTCTCTCTCTCTCTCTCTCTCTCTCTCTCTCTCTCTCTCTCTCTCTCTCTCTCTCTCTCTCTCGAAAAAGCAAAGTCAAACATAATCATCATCATCATCACGGGTCATTAAATGAGTGATGAATGTTGAATTTTTATCACGCATTTCACCCTCACAATGGAAGCCAGGAATCATTTCCTTCTATTTCTTTTCCTGCCATCATTGTTTCCATCTTCAAATAGTTTTTGTTATTTTATCTTCAACGTAACTTCATTTCACATCGTCACCTTCTCATACCAATCACAGCTCGAATAAAGTTCCGTGCCAGGTTCTCATCCAAGTAAGAAAAAGAGGAGATGAAAAGCAGGGAAGAGAAGGAAGAGGAGAAAATAGGAGAAAGAGGTTGGTAAAAGATTTCATCGTTAATAAAACTCCTTGAAGCTGAGAATGTGAGAGAGAAAAGAATAAAATGAGAGGAAAGAAATTGCAATTTAAAAAGGACTTATGGTTTTAGTAAAAGGCTTTAGTGTTTATAAAGATAAAAACGTATGATGGAGAAAAAAATAATACTTTTGTAAAGCTGATGACTGTTTTCTTCTCTTCCTTTCAGTTAAAAACAAAAAAAATTGCACAATAAAAATTTTGAGCCAAACGAAAGGAACAACTTTGTTTAGACTATCTTACTTCCAACGGCAGAGAAGTTCATACTTTCCATATATTTGAATACAGTATAAAAGTTTTCTCGTTTCTTGCCAAAAGCCTGACAATTTTTATGTATTTGTTTCGTTGAATACAGGTGCCAGAGGAAGTAGGAGAGAACATTTGTATAATACAGTCTCTCTCTCTCTCTCTCTCTCTCTCTCTCTCTCTCTCTCTCTCTCTCTCTCTCTCTCTCTCTCTCTCTCTCTCTCTCTCTCTCTCTCCTCAGCACGAGAGGGAAGAAGCGTGACAGGTTTAATTATTAATAAATGGCCTTTCGACCCCACTCCGTTCCTGCTCCTAATCTTGGGTAATACACTCCCTCTGCACCACGGAGAAGAGGAGGAAGAGAGAGATGAACAAGAAAAAGAACAATAATAGTAATAATAATAATAATAATAATAATAATAATAATAATAATAATAATAATAATAACATCAAGAAAATAAATGATAAAGAACAGGATCAAAAAGAGAAAACAAGAAGCAGTCACCCCGCCAGACCAATGAATTCCCACAAGTCTAGTACCGTCTCATGCTAATCTTTACACAGTGTTGTATTACGCCATCAATTACCACGGTTTTAAGAGTCTGCCTGAGCACCCAACAAAACTTGAATACCTGTTCTCCTCGCTAGATTGCAACATATCAATGACGGGTGAGCGGGAAGTATTGAAAGGCATCGACTTAGACCCGGGAGAAAGAAGCCAGTTTAGTACACATGAAGTGGTTCTGTTCAGCTACATGTGATGAGGATGATGATGATGATGATTATGCGGATAACCTTCCAGCTTCTTTTCCTATTCATGGTGTGTAAAGAACTTAATAATTATCAAGAATATACAATAAATCGCATTGACATTATTATTCCTACCTCATTATTTTGATGTATTACTTCTTCTATATACACACAACTCATATTCACTTTTTTTTCGTGCCTTTACGTGCATTTTACCGAGACAAAATATGAAAGAAGGCCGTGCTTCGTGAGGTTCGTACAAGCTCATCCTTCCCCCTTCAGCGCCTACACGTGTAACTCAAGACGCCATCCCAACCAGGCTTTTTCTTTCCCTCGAGTGTATGTGAGTGAAGGGGAAGGGAGGAGGGAGGGGAGGCATATGATCCTAAAGCTTCATCTCTTCCTTCTAACTGTTTCTCCTTTGTCTTCTTTCCTTCCTATTCCTTCCTACTTCTTCTTCTGCTTTTCCTACCTTCTTTATCTCTCTCCCTCCCTCCTCCCCTTCGTAAATTCTAAAGGTGTTACTATTAAATATTTATAGGACAGAGCATAATCGCGATGCCTGGGATGATTCACTGGCCTACTTAGATATATATGTATGCTCTCTCTCTCTCTCTCTCTCTCTCTCTCTCTCTCTCTCTCTCTCTCTCTCTCTCTCTCTCTCTCTCTCTCTCTCTCTCTCTCTCTCTCTCTCTCTCTCTCTTTTAATGCCTTACTAGCTGCCAAATCCTTCCTCCGTCAGACATGCCTCTCTCTCCTGCATAACCACTTCTTATCTCCTCCCTTCCTCCACTCTCCTCCTCTCTTCCCTCCTCTTCCTTCATTTCCCTCCCTCCTTCCCTCACTTTCTCCCTCCCTCTCTCCCTCTTAAGTGTCTTGACCCTCCTCTACTTGCTCAC
>JAPQNM010000048.1:2109248-2111748 GCA_029783475.1 Metacarcinus magister
CATACTGCACCCTCATTAACCAAAGCAATATTTTATCCACATAACCATTCATTGCTGCCTCACACACACACCTCCATCCATCCCCTTCCTAACACAGCCGTCAATTCTCCTCTTTAACCTCCTCCCGCTACTCCTCTTCTTTATCCCTCTTTCTCTTTCTCCTCTACCTTTCTTTTCCCCTCTTGCATCTCTCTCTCATCCTTTTACTCGCATCGTCTCCCCTCTCCCTCCAGAACCTGACGCCCCTGAGACAGTCCCAGTGGTGGCGGCGTGACATACAGACGCTCCCTCCCCAGGTGCGGTCGGCTTGGCAATAACTCTTAAGGGTCTTTCAGGTGCCAGGAATTCTGTTCTCGTTACTTACCACTTCTAGTCTGTTATTTTTTTTTTATATATTTGTTTTTCCTACATTTTTTTTTTGTACTTTTTTTTTACTGCAGATCTGTTATTTTCTTTATTTTTTTTTCTTCTCTTCCATCGTTTCCTTCCCCTTCCCCCCGTGTTCGCGTGTTTACTTTGTGGATTTACATTTTCTTTTTCTATTTGTTCTGCACGGAATGGTAGTCGTGTTGTCGTACAGCAAATCATCACAAAACACGAGGAGTTGCACGCTAATAATGCACGTACACATGCATCAAGCACACGGCACACGTACATACAAACTAACGACAAGCACACACACACACACACACACACACACACACACACACACACACACACACAACATACACAAAGCGTCACATAAAATCTGGGTCCTACAACACAACATGATTCTGGTGTTTGTTTTGTGGTATGAAGTAGGTGGGGAGAGGAGGGAGGGGGAAGGGGGGAAAGGGGAGAAAGGGAGTGGTGTAGAGGGGGGGTTGTGGTGTATAGGAGTGTTGTGACGCTGTGTTTGGGTGGTGGAGGGGTGGTGAGTGGTAAACAGTTCGCCACAATGTGTATGTGTGTGTGTGTGTACAGTTTTTTTTTTATTCTTGCTTTTTTGTATCTTTCTACCTCTTTCTACGGCCATCTAGTAATCAGCTCACCTGTCTATCTGTCTGTATGTCTGTCTATCTGGTTGTCTCACTCTTCCCTTCTCCTTTAATGACGCATCTACTATAGCTACTTTACTCTATATATCTAACAACTCCATTTAAACATGCGCAGTGTGTGTGTGTGTGTGTTTTATCATCCCTTATCACAAGTTCATCGCTCCACATCTGTATCTCGGTGCACTTTCTATCCACCGGCATCCAGTTGTCTCATCCCCTGTCCTCAAACCGCGCCCTCACCACCCAAGGCGCCACGAGGACCCCATTAGAGCCAGGCATCCACGGCTGTTTCACGCCCACTGACTCTTAAAAGTGAGACATTATGAGATCCAAGTACACTCCAGTGACTTTTCCTTACAGGCTCTGAAATTTAAATGAACTCCTCCCTGAATGACAGTAAACTAGCCGAAAGAGCGAGAGAGAGAGAGAGAGAGAGAGAGAGAGAGAGAGAGAGAGAGAGAGAGAGAGAGAGAGAGAGAGAGAGAGAGAGAGAGAGAGAGAGAGGGGAGATAGTGGCAGTATCTAAATTAACAAATTGGCTCTATGAAATCATATGAGAGTCCATGAAATATCCTCACCAATACAATACAATACAATACAATACAACACAAACCATTTAGAATCACGATCTCCTCTATTAAAGACCAAATATAGACTTTCCTTCCTAGTAGTAAAAATATACAAATAAAAATAACTTAAATAAAAAGGTCAGGAGTTGTATTACCCGGAACCTCTCTGTTGGCTACACAAACTAAGTCCTCGGCGGCCAACGATATAATGAAGTTAGGGCGGCAGGGAGGGAGGGGTCAGAGGGAGGGAGGGAAGGAGAGAAGGGACTGGCAGGGTGAGATACTATAACTGTCCGCCTGACCAGAGCCTTGATAGCATCTCTCAAGTGACTTTCTGCTCGTTGTGTATGTGGTTTGCTAGCTTAAAGAGGAGTGATTTGTCGTGTATTAGGTTAGGTTAGGTTAGTTGTGCTGTGTGTGTGTGTGTGTGTGTGTGTGTGTGTGTGTGTGTGTGTGTGTGTGTGTGTGTGTGTGTGTGTGTATGTGTGTGTGTGTGTGTGTGTGTCCTTGTGTATGGGTGGCTAGGGCGTGTGGTATGATGGAGATGGTGCGTGGTAAGCTGAATGACCGAGGTTGTGTGTTTCCTCGAGTGGTCCGCCCGTTTAATTGGATAAGTAGTACGTTGGGTGACTGTGTACTTCTACGAGTCACTGTCTGGCTGGTTGTGTGGCTGAGTGGCTGTGTTATATTGGTGGAGTGGTTGGCTGAAGGATGTGTTTGTGTGAGGGCGGCTGTGTGGTTGTGTGTGTGTGTGTGTGGATGGTTGCCTGTGTGGTAGGTTCTGTGGTTGGGTGAGGGCGGCAGTGTGGTTGTGGGTGTGTGTGTGGATGGTTGTGTCCCTTTAGTCTCAAGTCATAATTCTTAGTCTCACACACACCCTGTTTGTTCTCTTAC
>JAPQNM010000048.1:2114248-2174248 GCA_029783475.1 Metacarcinus magister
TGTTGCACTTTGAGTTGTATTTAAGTGCCTTGGGTTGGTAAGTGCTACACACACACAATATCTCTCTCTCTCTCTCTCTCTCTCTCTCTCTCTCTCTCTCTCTCTCTCTCTCTCTCTCTCTCTCTCTCTCTCTCTCTCTCTCTCTCTCTCTCTCTCTCCTTTTAGTAGCGTGCTTTTTCTCTCTCTCCCCTTCTACGTATAAACCGCATTTCTTTTCACTCTCTCCTTATATACCTCACTCCTTCTCCCCTCTTCATCTCTCAGTGCACTTGTAGCATTTCTTTTTATCCTTGCATATTCTCTTTTTCTCTTTTCCACGAACACACTCCTTATTTTCCGTTCCCCTCAGGTCTCTCTTTCTCTCTTTCTCTTTCTCTCTCTCTCTCTCTCTCTCTCTCTCTCTCTCTCTCTCTCTCTCTCTCTCTCTCTCTCTCTCTCTCTCTCTCTCTGCATATATACTATATTATTTTCTATTCTATTGATTTCTTAAGCCCCTCAACTTTTTAAAACCCTCAAATACAATCGATTTTAGTTTCAAGTTTTTTTTCAATTTTGTACATTTTCGTCTATTTATTTGTCTATCTGTCTGTTTATCAGTAATGCATGTCTGTCTATCTCTTGCATCTCTTTTCACCATTATCTCTGTTTGCCTATTTGTTCTCTCTCTCTCTCTCTCTCTCTCTCTCTCTCTCTCTCTCTCTCTCTCTCTCTCTCTCTCTCTCTCTCTCTCTCTCTCTCTCTCTCCACATCAAAGGCCTGTGTGGTGTCCTCTTAAGACACACTTGAGACTCAGCTTCGTGATCGCGAGACACATCTTCTTTTATTTTCGTTAAAGTTTTTTATGGTTTTGATCTGCGGCGACGATATTAAAGTAAGGGATGAATGTTTGGTGTCACTTGGGGCGTCTAAGTGAATGTATAAGAAGAGTGGTGATGGAAAAGGGAAAGGAAAACACAGATGGAGAAAGTAATTATCTAAAAAGCTCCTGATTGTTGAGGAAGTTTTAAAGAAGTTGCACAGTCGTTTATTAGAGATGAATGTTTGGTGAAAAAGGTGAATGGATAAAGGGAAGGAGAATAATAAGAAAGGAAAAGTGATTAGTGTAAAAGTGTCATATCATAATAAATCCATCATGAGTTGGATAAACAGGAGTTGTGGGAACAGAAGAGGAAAGTAAAAGTAGAAAATAAAAAGTGATGATTTGTACATTAAGGAATAGTTCAATAAAGGGATAGCGACAGGGAGCGTGATTCTGAGGGGCGTTGAAGAGCTGTTGTTATAGCATGAACAGTGGAAGAGACGGTGGTGCGTGAGGGTGAGGGTATGTCACAATGACGTGCTGAAGAGACTGTTGAAAGGGGAGGGACGGTGATCCAGCTCTTTTGAAGCTTTTATCTCACATAACACTAACTATCTGGATGCCATCAGGATTCGCTCGGCACTTGGCATAAAGCTGAGGATGATGAAGGCTTCAGGCAGCTGTGTAGCCATCACCATGCGTGGCCAGCGGTGCCTATGAGTGATGTACCGCTAATGACTCTGTACTGCTGATGACACACCCTCTCTGGGGAAGCCGCACCTAGGAGGATGTTGTAATTTGATGTATAATAAGTACATCTATTTAAAACCATCATCATTACGAATACAACTGAACGTATATAACTGAAAGGTGGCGAAGGACAACTCAGAAGGAATATACAAAATATAACTGACGAGAAAAAATCGACATTGAAAGGAAGTATAGACTCCATAAACAAGGAGAGTGGATAGAGAAGTGGATGAATACTAATGTACTACTTTTTTCAATAATGGAAAGGAAAGAGGGAGAGGGGAGGAGAGGGGAGGAGAGGGAGTAGGTTGAGGGGTGAGGAGGGTGGGAGGATGCTGCTGAGTGGATGGAATGGGACAGGAAAGGTGAGAGGTGAGGGTGGAATGGGTGGATGGGTGAGTGTGAGGGTGGAGGTGTGGGTGTGTAGGGGAGGGGGGGGGAGGGCGTAAGGATGGGCTGGAACGGTTCTGTGTAATCAATACGTCCATAGTCCCTCTACCACGACCCCTACTCTCTCTCTCTCTCTCTCTCTCTCTCTCTCTCTCTCTCTCTCTCTCTCTCTCTCTCTCTCTCTCTCTCTCTCTCTCTCTCTGCCCTTTCATTCCTCTTCAAAGTGTTATACCACCCATATCTCTCTCTCTCTCTCTCTCTCTCTCTCTCTCTCTCTCTCTCTCTCTCTCTCTCTCTCTCTCTCTCTCTCTCTCTCTCTCTCTCTCTCTCTCTTCTAACCATAGCATCTTGTTCCTCTAACTTGCCCTCCTTCTTCTCCTCCTCCTCCTACTTCATTGGTTCCTCCTCCTCCTCCTCCACCACCCCCACCTCCTTCTCCTTCACTACCCCACCTCCTCCTCTACCACCTCCTCCTCCTCCTCCTCCTCCTCCTCCTCCTCCTCCTCCTCCTCCCCCTCCTTACCCCTTCCATCAGTACCTCCATAAAACACCACCTTTGGCCTGACGACTGTTTACAAACCACGCCTCTTTCTACCTCCCACTTCCTCTTCTCCACCACCTACTTCTCCAGCTACTCTTCCTCTTCCTCTTCCTCCTCTTTGTTGGTTTCGACGTGCTCCTACTCCCACTCTTCCTCCTCCTCCTCCTCCTCCTTCTCCTTCACTTCTTGTTCTCCCAACGCAGCAGTTGGTACCTTCAGACACACACACTCACTCTCTCACACTCTCTCTCTCTCTCTCTCTCTCTCTCTCTCTCTCTCTCTCTCTCTCTCTCTCTCTCTCTCTCTCTCTCTCTCTCTCTCTCTCATTGAACGCCACGCAGCCTCCTCGCCCCGACCTGAACATCACTTGCCTTGCTCTTGATTTGTAGTGAAAAGGAGTGGATGCAAGATTTAGGGAATGTCTACTACCGTTCTTCTTATCTATGCATTGGACGCCGCTCTCTCTCTCTCTCTCTCTCTCTCTCTCTCTCTCTCTCTCTCTCTCTCTCTCTCTCTCTCTCTCTCTCTCTCTCTCTCTCTCTCTCTCTCTCTCTTTCTCTCTCTCTCTCTCTTATAAGAAAAGAAAATAAAAGCGAATCGGAAAGCGATATTTAGGCTTCAAATGCGAGAGTATAGAATGAAAATTCGATACAGATATTCATAATTTCAATATCTGCCACATGAAAAATACACGTGCTCTTACTATTTCACGCCCTCACCTTTAATTTAGGAAACACCATCGCATCGCAAAGTACAAAAAAAAAGAAGATGGATAAGATTATTCACACCAGTTTCTCCTCTATCACTATGACGCTATATTTATACTCTTATAAAATAGGAGTTTCGCTCTATCTACCAAATCTCAATCTGTCTGTGTCTGTTTGTGTACTTCGAGTTGTGTGTTTGTGTACAGGTATTGGTGTACAGAAGGTGCCAATCACAGAGTACATGGTTGATATGCAGGAAGTGTACTGTACTTCTACTGCACCGCCTGTACGTGACAATCTTGGTCTGCTTATGGCTTCAGAAAATAGATTGTCATTGTGCAAGAAACGGCTGCCTTTCATGTATCACCCTCCGTAAGCCATGATGGAGATGTGACTGACCCACACGGAATACCCTTCTTCCTACAAACATAATGCCGGTATTTACACTTATTTGAATACACACTATCATATTTCTTGTTGATATTCAATACAAAATATAAATGTATCACTCTTCTTTTCACCTCACATTGGAATAATCTCAGCTTACAAAGGGATATAACGGTGGCACTTAATTTTGTAGTGTAATAATATTGAACGAATAAAAAAAAGACACCATAGATTTGAGGATGTAAGGCTTTCCCATAAATTCTTCTAACACTTCCCTTCTTAATTTCTACTGATTTTTAGTAAGTTGTTTAAATATTTTCTTACGTGACTACTTCCCTCTTAGTCCTTCATCTGTCCTCTTCCCTTCTCGTTTACCTTCCTCAAACAGCCCAAGTAACAACACAGTGTGGAGGATCCTTCCTTACGTAACTCTGATTATATACTCTCCGCCGTCCTCATTATCATCACTAGGCCGCCTGTGTCTCTATGGCGAAGAGAGAGAGAGAGAGAGAGAGAGAGAGAGAGAGAGAGAGAGAGAGAGAGAGAGAGAGAGAGAGAGAGAGAGAGAGAGAGAGAGAGAGAGAGAGAGAGAGAGCCGTCAAGACCAGTCGATTATCGATAAAGGAAAGGTAATGTGTCGACTGTCAAAGCTAATTGTGAAGCTGGAAAGATATCCTCGTATCGTAACATACATTTCCGATCTTTTTCAAACAACGTACTTTTTTTACGTTTTAATTCCTGTCTCATTACGGACTATAATACTGAAACTACAATGCACGAGTATGATAATGTCGTACAGTACACCAACACTAACACATGGCAGTGCACGTGACACCAGCCCTTCCCTTAGCATGCAGGGCGTGGGCGTGGTCGTGGTCGTCGCCGCGCCTCAACCCAACACTAACCGCCAAGCTGATCCCGAAGCTTACCAAGAATAGTATAAAAAGCCACGCAACTTAATGCCACTCACTCTCCACTCGGTCACACCGCCGCTTACCACCATCACGCCACAACGCCGGCGTGACGTTACCACTAACCGCACCGCGCCACCTTATCCCACCGCCGCCAGCACCACTGCCACCACAAAGCACCATAACCACCAGTCCGCGCCACCACATCTACACCCCACGCCATCACCACCACCTCCTGGCGCTACCCACCAAACGTCCTTGTCACTGCTATTATGGTCCGTCGAGGAAGAGGGACGGACGCCAACTTTCCTAATATTCACTGTGAAGAGCGTCATTCATTCCGGTTGTCCGTGAGATGCGCCGAGTGCCTCCTCTACCTCCTCGTCCACTCCTTAAGGTGGCTGGGAAGAGCCTCAAAGGCGGCCTTCCTCTCCTTGCTCATACTTCAAGGTTCTCCCAGAATTACTTCCAGAAGGCATCTCATTAGTTGAAGAACACGTGGAGTACACCTGATGGCCGCGGCGGGGCCCCTGCATACCATATAAAAAACAAGAGCCCATCAAGGGACACTGAGACCCTGACGAAGGAGACAGAAGATGAGGGGGGATTAAGGAGAAGTGGGTTAAGGGAGGTTAGAAATGAGCTGGAACAGGATATGAGTGAGTGTTGACAAGGGAAGACGTGGAAATGACTTGCCGTGGGGCGGGGGATGTGATGATGTAGTTGAGGTTATGCGCCAGACAGTAGTGGAGTGTTGCGGTTGAGGCTGGAGTCATGTGTCTGGGCGAAGGATAAGTCGGGAAGGGAGGAAGACAGGAAGACAGGAAGAGGACGCGTGGCCGTGATTCAAAGAGTCTTTACAGCTTAATACACTGTCACACTGATCATTGATATCGCTTGGATAGGCAGGTTCTTTTCAACTGGATTGACACCGTCCCACCACCGTGCTGGTTACACTACACATCAAAACAACGGGCCGCTGCCTCGGAGACTCGTGATCACAGTGGAATGTTAGTATGTGCTTAACCTTCTCCAGGAGAGAAATTATTGCCGCTGCAGACCAATTAATATTACCGTCCTGCCTCATTATTCTTAGTAGTGCTTTCACTGCTTTTCAATCATCAGCTCGCCATGTTTGTTTTCTCTCGGCAGCCAAACGAAGGTTATGTAATAATTTAATTAATATTTAATTCATCGTGTAATTTTCTGTTTTTCATTGATAGTATAAATTCAATAATATTTCAATACATATTTGCATTAGCTTGAGGAAAACATTTTTACTAATATTTAAGCAACATACTCTGCATTACCCACAAGTGGACGTCCATAGAATGTTGGTCCGGTGCAAGCCTGCCCAGCCCAGGCGTATCTGTGGACGAGTAGCTAAAATCCCAGTGAGTCCATCGTTACCTACGAGTAGTGTGACTACGGCTTTATTCGTGAGTCTTCATAAATGTATCGTGTGTCTAATAAATTTCTATACGAGACGCGGCTATTCCTTGAGAGCTTCATAAACGTCACGGAAGTTGAGAAAAAACATGAGAGGGAGAGTGAGAGGCAGCAGTGTGGACAGTGGTATAGCGTCGCGTCGGAGGTGATTGGGTGGGGCTGGATAGGACCATAAGCGCTTTACCCATGAAAAAAAAGGAAAATAAAAAATTAGGAATGGATACGTTTGTTGCTGCAACCTGAGGGAGGGTGGTGAAGGGCGTGAATACAATGCCAGACTATATGTTTATAGTATATATATGCTATGAATTTGTGGATAAGGAAGAAGGTGTGAGGGAATGTAAGGGGAGGGTGTAAAGGAGAGGGGAGCGGTGAAGGGGAACGAGAGTAAAGCCGATTACGTATAAACTTTATACATCACTAGAATCCCCTCAGCATAGACACAAGACTATCAAGGAAGGGAGGACTGGAATGGATATGCTGATAATTAAACTTTTATAGGGTAATAGAGGATTGCTGCATAAACGTGTGTGTGTGTGTGTGTGTGTGTGTGTGTGTGTGTGTGGTGTGTGTGTGTGTGTGTGTGTAGGAGCAGAACAAGGCACTAATACTTTGTTTGTTTGTAATACGTGCACTTGAGATAGAGTAATAAAGTAAACAAACACGAGAGATTAAGGCCCACGAGAGCGAGAGAGAGAGAGAGAGAGAGAGAGAGAGAGAGAGAGAGAGAGAGAGAGAGAGAGAGAGAGAGAGAGAAAGAGAGATTCCAATTAGATATACGGACACGGTATATTGATCGCCACAAGACAATGTCAACAATACGGTTTCGTCAGCCTGGCTTTGTTTAAACACTCTGATGCCGCCGCCGCCGCCACCACCACCACCACCACCACTACCACTACCACTACCACCACCGCCACCACTAATACCACCACCACCACCAACGACAATAAACAACAAAGCTGTTTTACATCTCACCGACGTCAATATACTTCCCACGCGTCTCTCTCTCTCTCTCTCTCTCTCTCTCTCTCTCTCTCTCTCTCTCTCTCTCTCTCTCTCTCTCTCTCTCTCTCTCTCTCTCACACACACACACACACACACACAATCACGCCTCTCTCAACGTCACGGCCAAGCACTGCACAGACACACGAGGCAACCATCAAGGTGTTGCAATAAGTGGCTTTATCAACCCAATACTTCCTCTCATTCGTACCCCGCGACACGAGGACCGAGGAGGAGGAAGAGGAAGAGGAAGAGGAAGAGGAAGAGGAGGAGGAGGAGGAGGCATGAAGGAGAGATAAGGGGAAAGGAAGGAGAGGAAAGGGAGTGGGGACAGGCTTGGACCTCCAGCATGCGAGAATAGAGATGTGTAACGCCTGAAACGCGACCTCACGCAAACAGTGCCACGACTTTTATGAAGCTATAAATAAATTTGCAATAGTGCACGACAGGGGGAGACGCGGCCCTGATAAGGAAAAAGGAAACTGAAGGGAGAGGAAAGAAAAGGGAACGAGGGTAAAGAAGGGTTGGTGAAAGGTCTCTCTCTCTCTCTCTCTCTCTCTCTCTCTCTCTCTCTCTCTCTCTCTCTCTCTCTCTCTCTCTCTCTCTCTCTCTCTCTCTCTCTTTTTCGTGTCATAATTTTTTTTCTGCTACGGGGAAAGAAGCAAAAAGGAAAAGACTGTTGAAAGAGGTCACAGTGTCTTTGTCTTTCTTTCATTTATGTCTGGAAGGAAATAATATACAAAGTAAAAATAATTATGAAACTCTCTCTCTCTCTCTCACATGAAGATTGATACCAAAAATTTTAAATTATATAAATCTCAGGTTCCTTCTCCTCTCTCCTCTCCCTCCACTTCCTCTTCCCACGCAGACCTTACCAGTGCCTCTGAACATCCCCTCCCTCCCTCCCTCCCTTGAAACACTGCCTGCTGGTAATGACTCCTGCCGTCCCCTGGCTCTCACTGCCTACGCAGCCGGTGGGATGGGGAGGTGAGTGGCCCCGAGAATGTCATGAGGCAGACAAGCGTGTTATCAGCACCGTGTCATTGCCGCATTTCAGGCAAACGAAATTGAGTATAACTTTAACGTGACCAATGCGAATACTGATTTTTTTACCATCTTTTCCCTGATTCTGAAATTCTAAGTAAAGTTATATAATTTCAAGCAAAATTTGTTGTAATCAAGCAGAACACGTGCTACTAATTTGATAGCAATGAAATAAGAAAGTCGTTTGTCTTTGAAGTCACAGGATGCCATGAACTACATTAAATTGCCGCTTAATGTGAGTGTGGTCCCAGAGGCTGGCTTAGAGCAGCGCCTTGAACTATGCAGCAGCATGACACACGACACTGTAAGGCTATAGGTTTACAGACCACCCAGGACAGCACCGTGGGCAGAGGAAGGAATGAGGGCGGAAGGAATGAGGGCGGTGGTGGGCGGGCGTGGCGTGAAGGAAGTGGGAAGTCAAGGCTTAGTGTTGTGAGTGAAGCTGGAGGGAGGTCGGTGCTGTAGTAATCCCAAAACAGCATGCTTCCACAGCCTCCCTCACGCATTACTGTTACGTCCAGCCACCCTGCCACTTGCCTGCCCGCCCTCCTGTGACAACTTCTTTTGACTTCAAAGTGATTTCATACACAAACGCTTTTCATTTACTTTCTTTACCCAATTAATTTAGGTAAATATTTCCTTCCAGGTTTGGCATATCCTGAATGGTCTTATTTAATGTATTCGCTTGTCTCGTTCTAGCATTCATTCATTCCTGCCTCGTATTTTAAATGGAATGCTTTCTTTCTGCATTTTATCTTTATCTACAATAATTGGACCACATTCAAGTTTTAAATTACTTCCTCCTCGATTTTAATTTTCCTCGTTCTCAGTTCTTTCTTGACATCATTAATTCCACACACTCTCAACGTTCTCTTTAACGCCATATTTCCTCCTCGTTTTTGTCTATAATACTTGAGGCCCATTAAACTTCTACATTAATTTACAACACGTCTCATGTTTCCCGCACTCACTCGCTTCATTTATCTAAGCTTCTTCACTCCCCTTCCCGCACCGTCGCCCGCCCACCCTCGCTTTGCCTTGCCTTGCCCTGCCTCGCCTCCCGCCCATATGGTACTCACATTGTCCAACGAGGATGCAATTCTACAAACATGTGGTACCCTTTTCACATTCTTTGACTCCCTTCTCCACATCACGCTGTTATGAGCTGGTTTTTGCCCTGGGCTGACTCACACTCTCCCGAAGGACACATCTTACTGCCGAGTCACAAACACACACTCACACAAATACACACACACACACACACACACATACGCTGCCTCCCTTACAGCTTAACCGCACTGCTTACATCACAGCGTTTATGCCGTCGTAAACACTGCAGTATAAACACATTGTCATATTCTATCACGCATTTAGTAAGCCAGAACGTACTAGTAAAGTCTGACTGAAGCTTGATAATATAGTTAACCATAAACCCCATTTTCACCTCTATACAGATATTTAAGGAAGTGGTGAAGACTTATTTACTTGCTTTATTTTCACACCTCACCCCTCCCCCCCCCCCAGCTCGCCACGTGGCTGTTCCCCTCGTTCCTTCCCGAGCTCCTTAACTTCATCCATCCTTAGTAATCATCCGCCTTGTTTTTCCTCACTGCCTCCCTCAACCATCCATCTTTTCTTCTTCCTTTCCTTTCCTCCCCGCGTCACTCAGTTCCTCCTCCCATTCCTTCACAACCTCTAAATTATCTCTTCCTCCTTCTCCTTCCTCACCACTCCTTCCCCTCACCCTCCCTAATCCTCTCTCTCCCCTCCCCAGCCTTCCACCTGCCTCCACACAGCTGCCACCTCAAACGAGACTCACCCAACGAACATTAGCTCCTGCCACATCCACATCGCCTTCCCTTCACCCCAACACACACATCACACTCACCCCATACCTCCCCGTCATCCCCTTTTTCACGTCCATTCCATAACATTCCCTTCCCTTCACCCCATTAAGCACCATTCCCCTTTACCGACCAAGCAGTCTTCCCCTTTGCCCTCTCCGTCCCCCTAACGCCGTCAGACCACGAGCTCCCAAACCACATTAATAGTCTCTCCTCCCACACCTTCCCTCTTCCTGACCCGCACCTCCCCTCGCTCCCCGCCGCCACCTGCTCCCAGCCACGAGGATATTAATGATAAGCCCTTGATTGGGACGGCTCGTTGTGACGCCTAGTGGTGTTGGGCTTCCGTTCAGGGACTGTTTCTCTTCTAAATCTTGTCTGTTTCTTTATTCATCACAGAGGGACTTGTACGTATCTGTGTGTGTGTGTGTGTGTGTGTGTGTGTGTGTGTGTGTGTGTGTGTGTGTGTGTGTGTTTGTTTTCGTTGTGTGTTGCTGTGTGTAGCTATCAGTGTCAACGTTCGTCCTTCTGTCTTTGAATTTCTCCCAAACATCCTTCTAGAGTCTTGTCTCTTGTTTAATCTATTCTTTGTTCTTCCTCTCTTTTAGTCACTTCCGTTATTATCCTTCATCCCTTCTCTCCTTTCCACTCTTATAAACATTTTTAACGTGAAATCAATAACTTTCACAAAGGCGCACCACAAGTACACAGGGAGTTGGGTGGAGGTAAATACATACATACATACATACATACATACATATACACAAGCACGACTCTAAACCATCACTCTAACAAGCGCAAAAAACGAAGAAACGTCCAATTACTTCTCGCATAATTTTCAACAAATAAGTTAATTCTGACAGGATAACTTAAGTGACGCAATTACCAACGCAATTGCCTTTTACGACAAATTAAATGAAGAAATTGTTGGGAAGTAAAGGAAAGAGTAGCAGGGACAAGGGGATGATTGGAAGGGGTGTGCAGGTAAGGGGCTGCTGAAGGGGTAACATGGACAAGGTGGTGACAAGGTGGTGCTGAAGGACTGAAGGGCTGATGGGCTTCTGAAGGGAATGTCAGACTAAAGAACTATGAAAGGATATCAAGGCAAGGAAGAGGAAGAAATGTGATGGGAAGAGTGAGGGGAACAGGGAGAGGAGAGAGGAAGGGATGGGAGGGGGAGGAGGTAAGGACTGAAACCGGCACACCTGGCAACTGCCTTAACCATGGTTGAAGTATGTCTGACACTTCTCTCTCTCTCTCTCTCTCTCTCTCTCTCTCTCTCTCTCTCTCTCTCTCTCTCTCTCTCTCTCTCTCCGTTGACCGTAATAAGCAACAAGCGTCGATGCTACTAGAAGAACAATCAGCATGTGCCTTCAAGCTTCACCCCCAAAAAAAAGTGAACATCGTACCCAAAAAGAGAACAAAAAACTGACTTGCTTTAAAACTCGAATTAAAAAAACAAAAAAACATGGACTGTGTATTATTAGCACAGGATATATATAAATCATTAGTATTAGTCCGCATTCTCAGCCGTCACCTACTTCTTCGTTACCTGTTACATCAAGATAACCATGCCCAACCCACCCCCCCCACCCCAAAAAAAAAGACATGCCAAGGTGGATCACACAACTTTAAACACAAAAACTGGCTTTATAAAGATACTCTGCCAAGTGTGCTAGTTCGATATAGTCACTCGAGAGAAAAAAAAGAAAAAAAAAGCAGCGCAAACAGAATCCAGCAAGTGTATTACTACTGACTAATCCTTATCCCGGGGTTAATAATTAGTTTGAGAACAGCTATTACAACTATTTGGCGGGGCAGCTGTTGTGCGTTAATCATCAGTAAATACGTGTGTGCCTCTCTCGTACCCAAGACTGACCAAGGCCCCGCGGCGCCTCCCGTAACAGGTTATGTGCGTACAGGTCTGAGGAGGGCCGCCGAGGACGTACCGGCGACCTCCACGTGGGGATGTACAGCATTAAAACCATTGCCAGGTTAAAGGGAGAAATATATATATGTAACATAGCAACAACGACGATACTCATAGCAACAGAAGCACTACTCTCTCTTTACTCTCTTTCTCTCTCTCTCTCTCTCTCTCTCTCTCTCTCTCTCTCTCTCTCTCTCTCTCTCTCTCTCTTTCTACCACAAAACACACACTTTTGAGAGGCGTCGCTATAATATTTCACCGCGTTTCATACACCCCAGAGTCACTTGTTCTCCGCAGTCCAATATTTTACCTTGACCTTCCCCCCTCACAAAAATATTCGGCACGTACAGTACACAGCCCCTCTAGTCCCCACGCACCACGGCTCACCAGGGCACCGAGACGCCACACAGTAGTGAAAGCGTCCCTCCCTACGCACCCAGGTCCTCGGAGCACGGACGGGGCAAGCATTGAGCCGTCCTTGATGCCGGGTGCGGAGGCGGCCGCTATACCGAGGTCAGCACACTCACTCCCTCTCCCAGGCAGGCACTCCAGTCTCCTAGCGTCTTCCTCGCACGCAGGTCGGCCGCCACACGCCGCTAAGGAAGCAACATGGCCTGGTTTGTTCATCGAGGGCCTGTTCCTGAAGCTGATTGTGCTTCCATTGAGGGCGTGGGTGGGCGGTTGGCGGGGAGGTAGGTGGGTCCTTCCCCTCAGCAGCAGGGCGGCAGGAGCAGCGTAGGATCAACCCGGTTCTCTCTCTCCCCTCACAAACACTTCTCTCACGAGGATGCACACAACCCGGCTTCCCTCGCCTCTTAGAGCCTTGCGTGGCGATCCAAGGTCCTCTGGGCGAGATCAGTCAATCACACAACCCTCTCAGATCCCTGTAAATCCCTCGGGAACAGGGATTGATCAGTACCACGAGGATGGGAAGGGCGATGCGTGTCCCCTCCGAGCGCCGCCGGATGACTGAGGTGGCTGAGGGAGGGGAAACTCCGCCAAACTGACGGACAACCCGGGACCGGGAGGAGCACGTTGCCCGGCTCCTCCCCTCTCTCCCCGACCCCCGAAAGTCTCCTCCCCTCACCCGCCTCCCCTCACACCGACGCATTCCAACCTCATACTTATTTTTCACACCTCGAAATTGAGACAAATAGGGCAATAAACCGACGGGTCCCCTCCATATGTGTGCACAGATCCGAAAATAAATAGGGACACTGAGGCTGAATTTATGGTTTCCGACATGCAGAGTGAAAGGAAACATCCTCCCGCTTCACTTTTAATTAGAAAGGCTTCATAATGACTCCCAAACTCCAGGGGCGAAAATTTCAACGAGAAACGGTTCCTTTGACGTCCGTGAATTTTTGAAGCACTACAAACAAATCTCATAATCGATGCGGTGCTACAGGGAGATGCAAGTGTCGGGCGTGCATATTATATCAACAATATAATTAAACTTCTGCCAGTACTTAATGACACGAATTATTTATGAGGAAGAGGACGAGAGCGTCATTCAGTGGGTAGCGAACGTTCCTACCTGGTGAGTGCGTGACTTCCAAGGCGACCCAACCCACCTGTCCACCCTGGCGAGGACCTTAACCACCAACACACGAGCAATGAGACACTTATGCGGATGTTTCAAGCAGACTCTAACAAGGGTGTGAAAGGTTGGCTCGTGCGGCTGGCAGCGGGAAGGCCCATCAAACCCTCCCTCTCCGTCGGTCGTCCTCCCCTCTCATCCAGGGAGGTGCCAGATGACCGACGATCCCCTCTGATTTTATCGCTGATCAAATCCTGTCTACGATATGATGTTATTGCTTTAGGGGTGTAGATACTGTTACTGGGGGAGGACACACTTGTGCTCCCCTGCGTCCCTTCTCCGCGGGAAAAAAAATACTCCCCCTGAACCCCAGAGCCGCTCATGGGGAGGTTTCACACACGAAAAAGTCCAACATCGCCAGAGGATTTCAGGCGTAGCGAGGACTTAAGGGAAGAATTTGCACGGACCACCAGTTCAAGGGGGAGGAGGAGGGGGAAGGGTACAAGGCGAGGGCGAATATGGCAAATTCTTTCCCTCCCCAGTGTCTTCCTCCCTTACCAGGTCCTCCCCCTAATGGTCGCGGGCCGTATAAGGGCAAGGCGGTACTGTCATACTAGTGAGTGGGTCGGCTCCTGGTGGGGGAAGGGGGAAGAAGTGGGGGTCGTCAGAGTGCCAGCAGCCTTCTCCGGGATGGTTCAGTTCCCTCCACACGCTCTTATTGGTACAGCAAAGGTGAGGTCAAATATTAGCATCTCTGAGACGGGAAAAATTGTGAATCCTAAAAACTAATATCCTTTATGAGTTGCGGCTTTTGCGTATACGAAGGACTCAAAGGAAGGTGAAGGACTGTGAATGGAGTGAGGAATCCTAGGTGGTGTGTTGGACTGATAAATGTAAAAGAATAATGCAGATGAAAAGCTTGATATATTAAGTAAGAGAAGCCCTTGAGAAATGTGAGGGACCTTAAAAAATGTTAGAGACTTTAAAACGATGTAGAGGCTCCTGAAAAACCCTAAGGATTAACCACGTAGGGGAACGGATGGGCGAGGGGTTAGGTGAGGTGGGGCGAGGTGAGGTGAGGTGAGGTGAGGTGAAGTAAGGATAAACAGATTCCCAGCAGGTGATCGAACCCCCATCCGTTCAGTTATTAATTGATGGTTGGACCCTCGACGCCCCGTTATCCCTCGCCCCCTAGGGACCTGAATAACAAATAAACACACACACACACTCGCTCTACTAAACGTCAACAACACCTACAATTGGACGTAGAAAAACAACACCAGACACATGTTCTATTATTCTGTGTTATCATACAAGTAAGTACGTACAAGACCCATGCACGGCGCGGCAACTTTAAGAAGGAGAGTAACGCGAACCAAACTTGGGTGAATTATGGCGCAAAGACCACAAAGTATGGTGGCGCATAAAGATGTTGACTTACAAGGCAGAGAGAGAGAGAGAGAGAGAGAGAGAGAGAGAGAGAGAGAGAGAGAGAGAGAGAGAGAGAGAGAGAGAGAGAGAGAGAGAATTGAAGCAGGTACCAACTATAATGAAAAAAAAAAACAATTGATGAAAAGAAGACAAATAAAAGTCTAAAAATACGTAGCGAAGAGGAAAATAATACCATTGTTAAGGTTTAAAAATGATTCCAAGTTCCATGTATTAAAAAAAAATAAACTCCTCGCGACCTGAGCCTCAAATTCTTCCTTCTTTCCACGAGTAATAATATTTCGGTTGACTCCATATGAATGATGAAAAGAAAAGGTCGTTCCTAGACTCTGGTATATATGAATGGTAGGCTAAAAATTTTCTCATTAAGGGATATTTTTTCTCATAAACTCAAACCTCAAACTTTTATAGAAAAATAATGAAAGAGGCGCCTCACCATATGTATATGTTGATTTGTCTGACCTACACGCTGAGAGAGAGAGAGAGAGAGAGAGAGAGAGAGAGAGAGAGAGAGAGAGAGAGAGAGAGAGAGAGAGAGAGAGAGAGAGAGAGACAGAGAGAGAGAGCCAATCGCTGAATAACAAACACGAAAGCAAAAAAGTGTGTGTGTGTGTGTGTGTGTGTGTGTGTACTGGGGTGCCTCACAATACTAGACAATGCATGGCTTTTCGATAATATTTCCGTCCCCGGCGATGCAGCGTCACGAACCGCCAGCAGGAGGGCGAGGAGGGCGAGGAGGACCAAGAGGCTCTTCCACACACTCACACAGACAGACTTGTATTTCTGAGGCGAGTAATCAAGTAATTATCATTGTTAAGAGAGTCAACTGCTGCCTCGCTAAATCTGAAGGCAAAGCGGAAGGACGAGTGTTACCTGAAGGTTGAAAATTTCTGATGATGATGATGATGATGATGATGATGATGATGATGATGATGATGATGATGATGATGATGATGATGGTGATGATGTTTAATGTGTTTGCAACGTTTGATTTATTACTTTGTTATCGTTACATCATTTTTATTACTACCGTTTCAATATAATTCTCGTTTCGTCTAGTGTAGATCGAAATAAAAGCTACAAGATAAACAGTGAAGTCAATCCGACACAAAACTCGTTGATCCAGGCGGTGCTGCACTTCGTAAACACATCCGCGAGGAACACACACACACACACACACACACACGCACACACACACACGCACACGCGCACACACACACACACACACACACACACACACACACACACACACACCAAACAAGCACACTAAAGCATGAGATGAGTTGTGCAAACTTTCCCGAACTGCAGCTGCGACTCGACTAGCAGCAGGTCTTTCCCCGAACACTCTGCTGGGGCCCATTCAGAAACAGGGATCGATACAGTGACTCTCGAGACACTGGGGCAGCCGGATCATCCCCAGTGCAGGAATGCGGGATCGATGTGTGCATTGTGCTGGCCTAAAGGGAGGGGAGACTCTACCTGCCTCCGAGGGATATTGTTCAATGAGGGAGACACAGGGAGAGAAGGGAAAGGGATGGACGAGAGGGAATGGGAAGGAGATGGACGGGAAGGAAAAGAGGAAGAAAATGGACGGGAAGGGGAAAGGATGGACGAGATTGTGGAGGAGTGAGTGGGCGAGTGAGGAGGGGGAGGGATGGAGAGTAGAAAGGGGAGGGACGAGTGAGAGGAAGCCAGAAAGGGACTGTTGTTGGGCATCAAGGATGGATGAGACTGTGGTTGAAGGGAAGGGAGGCAAGCGAAGGGTAGTAAGGAAGACATGTGACTACAGAAACAAACACAAAACAAAACAAAAGGGATGATACACGTAAAAAACAATTCTTGCAAATAATAAAAAAGAAAAGAAAATAGAGAGTATATAAACACCTGACACGCAGTAGCAAGAAGAATATTAAAACCGATAGAGAACAAAGAGAGATATAAGAAAATATAAGATGAAGAAATCCTGGCTAAGAGTTCTCTCCCTGTCCTGGTCTGTACAATCTCGAGAGGACTGTCTTTACATTCCTTTGGTTTGTCAAGCGGTGGGACGCATCAAGGCCTCCACCAACGCACTCCTGCCGCCCACTCACAGTCCTTGGCGATGCATGAACAAGGGAAGAATAATTACACACACACACACACACACACACACACACACACACACACACACACACACACACACACACACACACACACACTGACAACATGTGTGGGGTTTCGTGGGTGGGCAAAGAAGGACCTAAATAATCGAGCAAGGCAAGGAGAGGAAAAAATATAAATGAGAACGGAACGGAACATAATTAAAGGAAGCAATAAAGAGAAAAGGGAAGGGAAGGTAAGGGAAGGGAATAAAACGTATGTAAACAGAGGAATGGGATAACAGAAGACAAAATGAAAGATATCAACCAAAAAAAATAAGAGTAACCAAAAGAGAAGGTTGCAAGAGAGAGAGAAAAAAAAAAAGTGAAGGGAATGAGATGGAACAGATAAAGAGAGGAGAGATAATAAAATAAAAAAAGGAGCACATTATTATTAAGAAAAATTAATGAAAATATTACTTAAAAAGAAACAAGACACAAGGGAAGAAAAGAGAGAGAAAAAACGAAGACATTAAATAATTACAACCCAACAGCGAGAGAGAGAGAGAGAGAGAGAGAGAGAGAGAGAGAGAGAGAGAGAGAGAGAGAGAGAGAGAGAGAGAGAGAGAGAGAGAGAGAGAGAGAGAGAGAGAGAGAGAGAGAGAAGAGGGAAATGGGTGACACAAGGAGAGGGAAGGAGGTAGAGCGGGCAGGTAGACGGGAGGCAAGAAGGGTGAGGAGGAGAAGGAGAAGGAGGAGGAGGAGGAGGAGGAGGAGGAGGAGGAGGAGGAGGAGGAGGAGGAGGAGGAGGAAGAAGAGGAGAGCCAAGCAAGGCACCACCGCACGGCCCCGTCAAAGGCAGACACCATCGACCAGCCTACGTCTGCCTCACTCCCTAAGCCTCCCACGACCCTCTTATGGGCTCTCGGCGGTAGGGTGGGGTGGAGAAGGCATGGGCGGTGGTGGACGTAAAAGTATTCAAGACATAAACACATACATACACACGTGCACATAAACATACACACCCTCCTCATAAACATGTACATACCTAGACCATTCCCTATCGTTAATAAGCTATAGTTCTGGAGGTCATTATCATATATTTTTGAAGATTCATTAGAGGATGACAAAATATTGATTCGTCTGTCACCTGCCGGCCGTGACTCACCGTCGTTCCTTATAAGGTGTGCGTGTGTCAGCTCGAGTGGGACTGAGAGTTAAGGAGAATGTATGTTTGGAAATCCACGGTAAACACACGCCTCATTTGACACGCAGGTCTACACTGTTGACTGACTGCTTGATTAATTCGTTCCTGGCGCCTCATTGCACAGGTATGCACTCGCTTCAATGGAGTCAGTGAGCGGAAGTGAACTGTGAGGGACCACCACGGGATGAGTCGATACAAAAATATCCCGAAAAGATCCTTCCTTGCTCCATTCTCGTTACAATCATGTCCGTCCTTTGACTGCTCCATCTCTTCCTACTTCACCTGCTCCCCCCTTACCCACCCACCCACCAGACCCTCCATCCACTCCTCGCTGCTCCACTTACGAGAATACCCTCTCCAAACTCTCTTCATCCCGTGAACCAATTATTCCACTGAGAAATCACTCGTAATCAGACCGTCCCATCAGGTGGTGCAGAAAGGACGCGACGACCACTGACGTCGCGGCCACCGAGCATCGTGGGAGGCACAAAATAAATATCTTAAATCAGGGAAAAAATGAAGGAGCCTCATCTCCCTTCTGGTAATGGAGCGTGTGCCCCTGAGCCCGGCTGAGGGAAGTTCAGGGAATCCAGTCCTTTCACGATTATTGCAATGCCAGTCTCCAGAAGACGAAGAAATTATGTCTTTCACCAGAACGAAGAGATGTTGTATACGTCTTTTCATTCGTTTTTATTCTTAACCGATGTTGTCCGTGTGAGTTATGATGGGATGAATGCTCGCGGAGGTTCCTCGTTCATCTCCTCATCCTATTGTTCCCCGCCACGTAGTTGTGAATGGTCGCCGTGTAGACACAGGATCAAGAACTCGTCCACCGACATTGGATGATACACAGAATATCATAATGGCTTCATTTAGTTCGCTTCCAACTTGCGGCTGTGTATACTTACTCAATACTCACTATTGCTCCTTCTTTCTTTCGTTTTATGAATATCAAAACCTACTCGCTTCCGTCCGATGAACATTTTCAAGCTGTAACGCAAAATCTTTGGCTTTTCTTTTTACGATGCTCTAAAAAAAAAAAAATTTCTTTACAGATCGACATAAAAATGTTTTTCTTTCCTTCTTCCGTTTCAGGATCCAAATACCTAAAGTTTATACGCTGTACAAATAGAACCACTTAGGTGAGCCAACATTTCTCGTTTATCTAGACGTATGCTCACCGCTTCCAACATTGAGGGAGACGCAACACAACGCTAATGCCTCACTCAACACAGCGGGGTTCGAGCCATCACAACAAGCTCGGAACAAAGAGATTAAACAATTCACAGGAACCTGAACTGACCTTATTCGTGGCCTCTAGGACTTGTCTGCTGGTGTGCTGGCGGCTGCTCGGCGTGGCCTGGCGCCCTCTGACCTGGCCCAGCTTGGGGGGTAACTCAGGGGGACATCGGGATGGGAAGAGAGGATCAGGGTCAGTCCCCTCAGACCCCCCTGACCACACATCACCAGTCCAACTTCCTCCACCTGTGTGCATGAGTGGGAGGTGAATGAAGGGGGGAGGGAGAGGGGGAAAGATAGATGTGCGAGAGAGGGAGAGTAAGGCGGGAGGTTATGGGGGATGAAATGGCAAGGGTGAAAGGGTGGGGTGAGGAAGGAGGGGAGCGGTGGGGATAGGGGTTTGGGAGGGAGGAGGGTGAGATATAGCAGTGTACCATTAGGGAACACTGAGGAGGGGAACGATGGGGAGAAAATGTGTGTGTGTGGTGGGGGGGGGGGAGAGTGAGAGAGAGAGAGAGAGAGAGAGAGAGAGAGAGAGAGAGAGAGAGAGAGAGAGAGAGAGAGAGAGAGAGAGAGAGAGAGGAGAGAGAGAGAGAGAGAGAGAGAGAGAGAGAGAGAGAGAGAGAGAGAGAGAGAGAGAGAGAGAGAGAGAGAGAGAGAGAGAGAGAGAGAAAAAAAAATGGGGGGGGGGAAAAGAAAGTCAAGAAAAACGAAGGCCGACAAAGAGGAAAGGAATAAGAGAACAACGGCATGAGGTTCAAAGGGAATGGAAGAGAGCCTCAGCATAAAGAAGAAGACAAATTTTTCTTCATAAAAAAATTCGAGGCAAAACATTACAAAGATGGATGAAAAAGGTGGGTTGGCACGTGCATTAAAATACAAAATTTCTAAGGAAGCAGAAGAGACGAAATTTACACACACAGCAATATTATCATGTAACTCTAATGGAAGTCTCTCTCTCTCTCTCTCTCTCTCTCTCTCTCTCTCTCTCTCTCTCTCTCTCTCTCTCTCTCTCTCTCTCTCTCTCTCTCTCTCTCTCTCTCTCTCTCTCTCTCTCTCTCTCAGCAAACAAACAAATGATTCATAACAATAACCATTACGTAAACAAATCAACTACATAACGACCTCATACTTGAACGTGACACATTTAACAAAAATCAGAAGCAAAACAAAAGGAACTAACAGGACGAAGCAAACATTTACCTGTACTTGAAACTCACCTTCACTCCTTATAGCGTTCACCTCCTGCGACAACTGTTTGCGTCGGGAGAGGAAGTTTCTGAGGGAGACTCGCCCCTTGCGGTCAGCCCCAAGTTCCCTGGCCAGCGTCTCCCCGGAGCCTTGCAGACCAAGAGTGTCCATCAACCCAGCCAGGTTCGCACTGCAGACCACGAAGCAAAAAAGAAGATAGATTAGAAAAAAAGGAAAATGAAAGCAATTGTATCACCTCTACCAGGATTTCTTTAACACTATCCTGTAAACGTTTTAAGATAATCACATCATCTTTAATTTGTATTCAATAGGACCTGTATCCATCCATTCCTTGGTCTTCATCACCCTCCCTCCATTTGTTATTTATTAATCCATTACGTTCAGTTTACCATTACAGGCCTCGGGGTAAGGAATGTTAGCTCTGGTCCGTCACGTCCTGGCATTCCATTGTTGCCTTTTCTTTACCTTTCAATTCCCTCGACGCCCCTCGGACCCCTAATTCAGCGTCCCGCCCAAGGTCGGGTTAAAAAGTGTTACAAAGGGTGAAGTTCGGTGATTAAATGGTGATTAGGAGGAAGGGGCGAAGAGGAGGACGACGAGGCGAGAATGAGGGAAAAGTGTGTCGGAAAGGGGAGGACTGGGAAAAAATGTTTGACTAGTGTAACAGAGAGAGAGAGAGAGAGAGAGAGAGAGAGAGAGAGAGAGAGAGAGAGAGAGAGAGAGAGAGAGATGAGAGAGAGAGAGAGAGAGAGAGAGAGAGAGAGAGATGAGAGAGAGAGAGAGAGAGGAGAGAGAGAGAGAGAGAGAGAGAAGAGAGAGAGAAAGAGAGAGAGAGAGAGAGAGAGAGAGAGAGAAAAAAAATAACAGGTCTTTTTTTGTTACGAGTTATCTTATTTTCTTTGCTTATAAGAGCGTGTTTTGAAAAATGGTACTAAGTAACAAACGTAGTAGACTAGTCCATCCACAGCCACTCCTTACGCACGCATACACAAAAAACTGGACATCAAACTCATTAGATCAAACAAATTATTTCCAAAAATATATAGTAACGCATGAATTGAAAGGTTGATTGACTTTGACCGAATAGAAAAGACATGATCTAGACCCTCCTCCTCCTCTTCCTCCTCCTCTAATTTCATCCTCCTCTCCTTCCTCCGGTCCGTGTGTCTTGCTTTCCGGCCGGTCCTCCTTCAAGCACCTCCTCCAGGCTCTTCTGACGGAGGGACGCCCGAGGGAGTCCAAGGCTTCTCATTAACCTTCCGCCAAGTAGTGGAGTCTCGCCCGGAATACAGTCTAGGCGAGGGAACACCGCCCCCTGCAGCGTCTTGTGACTGGGGGAGGAGTGGGAGGCCCCGGATACCTCGCTCGTTGGAAATAATGAACGAGGAGGAAAAAAAGGGAAAAAAATCCTGAAGCCAGGCTAATGTTCACCTCGAAAAGCCTTAACCCCTTTTTTTAAGGCTTCTCGGGGCGCCTCATGTATAACACCTGCAGGGATGTTTATATACCCGACAGGAACAACGACAACGACGACAACGACGAAGAAAAAATATATGAATAAAGAACAAAACTTACACACGACTCTTTAAGATTTACCTTCAGCGAAACTAATATCGATTGAGAGCGAAGAAGAGGGAAGTGAAGGAGAGGGAGAAAGGGATAGAAAAAACGAGATGTTTATTTTCCGAGTTAACAGCAGTGATCGAGCCATACATACACACTGTTAGGGTTGTTAGGGGTTGTCAAGCCGTTACAAAGGTGAGAAAACAATCAGGTAACAATTGGGGCGTCTGAACGTGGTGGTGACGCCCTGCGCGACACAAAGCCCCGAGGGGTGGGTGGGAACATTGAGGAAGGAAAACACGCCGCTCAACAAGACTTCGGGGCAACAATAGAGACCGCCTTTAGAACTTTATGAGCGTGCATTAAGCGTTGTTGAAGTCACCGTTGCTGTTGTTGTTGCCTTGTTGTTTCGTTTGTTTGTTGATAAATGAGTATATGCACCCACTCACAGGCATATTCAACACTCCTATCAACGCACACTTTCATGTTTTCTCTCTCTCTCTCTCTCTCTCTCTCTCTCTCTCTCTCTCTCTCTCTCTCTCTCTCTCTCTCTCTCTCTCTCTCTCTCTCTCTCTCTCTCTCTCTCTCTCTCTCTCTCTCTTTATATATACTTCGTGCACTTTCCTCTACACAGTTTCCGATCCCTTCAGTCTCCCGCCTCTCTTTATTTACACTTTCTGAATAGTACTCTTAAAATGTTCCTTCCTCTCTTGAAATTCCACTTCCATCTTTTTTAACTCCAGGAATACATAACCGTTTAACCTGCACCATTATATCCTTTCCCACACACTCACTCCTTACACCACTTCACTTTTAAGTTCCCCTTCTGTAGGCGCCTCTACGGTTACCTTTCGAATACTTCCTACGGGTCCCCCCCAGCCCCTTGCCATCCCCTGTACACGTCACCCCTTGCTGGCGCCTGTTAAAAAGGACCTACAACAATGTTAGTCCTTCACGCCCCCTTCTCTCATTCTATCGATTATTGGGCTCCCTTTTCCGGGGGCGGGAGTGGCTTGGCTGGAGGTCCTGATGGGTGATCACGAATGGCTTACTGATGGAAGGAGAGGAGGGCAGAAGAAGTCTTAGTTAGGAGGTTTGAAGGAGGCACTCGGTGAATAAGAAAGAGAGTTGGTGCGGCCCGAGAGGTGGATGAAGACGAGAGGAATGAAGAGGAGGAAAAGGAGGAAAAGGGCTTCAAGTAAGATACGATGAAGAAATGAAAGATTTAAGGGGCAAGGAGGATTTCAGCGATGGACTGCCGTGAAAGAACTTGATGTATGTGAAGAGGGAAGTTACAAACATAAACCTGCCCTGCCCGGCAACACACACTTTTGGGGGAGTGGAGGGAGGGGACACACCACACGCCACCACGCGGGAGACACACTTGAGGTGGGGGAGCTTTGAGTGCAGCAAACTCTTTCTAATTAAGACTGAGACCTGGAACACTAATTGTCTCCTCGCCACCCGGCCTTCATAAAAGAGGCTTAATTACAGCGGTGAAGAATATGTGACAATAGCTTGGGAAAACGGAAAAGCGCATTATTCTACTACCGTATAGCGTGTGTTTGTGTTTATTTTTTGGTGTGTGTGTGTGTGTGTGTGTGTGTGTGTGTGTGTGTGTGTGTGTGTGTGTGTGTGTGTGTGTGTGTGTATGTGTGTGTGTGTGTGTGTGTGTGTGTGTGTGCTTGTGATGTACCGAGGTGCAACCATTAGTGACAGTGAGGTGGGCCTAACAAGGTATAGTGTCAAGGGCGGGGCCAGGGTAACACTCACCTGGTGATGTAACCGTCGCCGTCAGAGTCGCAGGCCAGGAACAGCGCCTTCATCTTCTCGGTCTCATCCGAATCTGAACCCGACGATGAACTCCTTTGCTCCTCGCTGCCCGGAGGCTTTTGTCGCTGAGGCTCCCAGAAACCTGACGCGCAGCTCACTGGAGACAATTGCTGATGCTCCCACCAACATCTGTCTGACGGAGATGGATAGACAGGAGGCGTCGTAATCCTTGGACGGACACCACCAGAAGGAGCCTCCTTCGACTCGGCCTTCATGAGGTGGCTCGTGATGGCTGCCAGAACAGGCTTCCGCTTCTCTGGCAGCGGAGGTGGCGTTCCACTCCAGCCAGTTCGCCTCATTCCTCGAGGTCCCGCGATGCACTTGTCACCCCCCGGCGACAAGCTGCCCGAGACGGGGTCAGAAGGCAGATAATCGGAGGACGAAGGACACCCGGAAGTAGACTCTGCCCCGTGACCGAAGGATGTCGGGGAGAGGGAGCGGCCACAATCGTCATCGCAGCTGCAGGCACATGACCCACGGCTCTCCTCACTTGACCCAGACATGTCAAAACATTCATTGGATCCTTAATATCACTTTCGACAAAACAACACCACTTGTTCACTCTTTTTCCCGTGAGTCTCCTCGCACGTTTCAGGCCCAGCGGAGGATGCCTGATGCGTAGGTCTTCCCACATCACAGAGTAGCTGGTGATGGTTCCTTCTACAGTAGCTTTCCTTGTCTGTATCACGACACAATTCACCGCTTCACCCTATAATATTGTCATGCGAGTCTCGCCTCAGAGTCACCCATGGCCACGGGTGTGCACGGACAATACTACCTTACACCAAATGTCCACTAGTGCTTCGCAGAGCACACCATCTAGGGACCATTGGCGTCCGCCGCTCTCAGCCTGCCGCCAGACACTGGTTCTGGGCGCCACCTTGTCTATGCATCATTGCCGTACCTGAAAACAAAAATAATGCGTACCTGTATTACGTTGCATAACTTTTAAGTACATAACCGTTAACATTCATTTAAGAACTTAGTTTTAACCGAAAATACATAATTGGTAACGCTCTGCTTCATTGCTTCGTGTCTGTTCCACGTAACCGAACACCGCACCGGACAGAGGAAGTAAGGGAAGAATGCTTTGGGGCAGGAGGCCATGGCAGCGAAGCCAGGCATGACAATCCTTCGTAAAATGCAACAAAAGCAATGTTGTATTAGTCTATATTTTATGATAATTTATCTTCATATTTCCCAGTTATAGAAAGTGAATAGATTACAAGGTCATCCTTCACTCTAGCATGAGCAGAGCCTCCCAGGACATGGGAAAGGCAGCCCTGCCGCACCCTTGATAGTTAATGTCAGGCGACGCGCGTTGATGGTGAATCCAGGTAAATGTCCAGCTACTAACATCAAGATAACGACCCGCACACTCAGCTTGATCACTGCACTGCCATTCTACCCTCCCACTGACCACAACACGGCGCCCCACAACCAGCCTTGAGGCCCGGGTATCCCACCCACCCCACCCACAGGACCCTGAGCACCGGATGCGCCTCAGTGTTTACTTCTCATCCTCCTCTCCGCCGCTAGATGTCCCCACACTCCCTCCTCTGCCCCGCCACCTTCACTAGACCCAACCGCAGCTTCCTTTCTCACCTCACATTTCCGCTTCTCATCTGTATGCCTTCCACTCCTTGTGTCTCCGTTGTATTGACACAGATGCGTGAATAAAGCACACTCATGCTGGGCTTGGGAATTATCACCACCATACTTTCCACTCCTTTGTTTTGTATCTTCTTTACGCCTCTGTACCTTGTTTCAATAGCTGGTTCACAATGTAACAGAACAATGATGCTTAAAGGTGCAGCATCGCTTTTTGTTGATTAATTAATATTAGATTCTTCCATTCAGTTCATATGATTAATAAAGGTGTTCTGGGAGGAAGGCGGCACTGATACCAGACACTTATCATGCTCCATCCACGAGAGGCAACTCCCTCATCCATCACCCTGACACCTGATGCATCCACCTCTGAGACAACACCCTCATCATGACAGCTACTTCGTCTTCCACTACCTTCCCTCCCTCCCTTACCTTGACTCCTGAAGCTCTCTTAGCTCTCTCACGTTACTCCAATTGATACATAATCCTGACACTTCTCTCATTCCTCACACACACGCCACTCCTTCTCCCTCTCCTCATCTTCTTCCTCCGTTACCCAAAACCCTGACTGTGGAAATTTATAAAGGGCATGAGGGAAAGAAAGGAAAGGGAGTAGGGAACGTGGAGGAAGTAGGACAGACATTCAAGAAGGAGAGGGAAGGAGAAAGAGAGGAAGGTAAGAAGGGAAAGAGTAAAGGAGAGAGGAAGAGAGGCATGTCCGTTGCCAGGTAAGTGGTTAGATAGGAAAATTAGACTGATAGGTAAGTAGCCTAATGAGAATGCCATTAACCAGGTAAATTAAGAGGTAATCATGGTGCACGAGGGGAAGAAAGCAAGGGAAGGGAAGGGAAGGGAAGGAATGGAAGGAAAGGGGAAAGACGGAATAAAAAAGAATATCAACAGGTAACAAGGAAGGAAAACACACAAAAAAAAGCGAAATATATAATAGCAAAAAAAGAAAGAGACTGGAGAGAGAGAGAGAGAGAGAGAGAGAGAGAGAGAGAGAGAGAGAGAGAGAGAGAGAGAGAGAGAGAGAGAGAGAGAGAGAAGACGAAGGGTGGAAAATAAGTTGCATCTGAAGAGGGAGGCGGAAAAGGACCGAGGAAAGGTGGAAAGGAGGGAGGGGAGGCAAGGAGGGACAGAGGGTCCAGGCTGGAGGAAAAACAAGTTTGCAGGGAACACTGAAGAGGAGAAAGGACTGGAGACAGGTGTGTGTGGGGGGTGGGATGAGAGGCAGCGAACAGGCTTTGAGTAAGATTTAAGATGAAACAGAAGAAAATAAAAAGGAAACACAGTAATATAAGTGCGAGAGAAAAAAAATTGTGAGGCAGGAAAAGAGAGAAGGAAAAGAAATGGATGAGTGGAAGAAAGACATCAGATGAAGAAAATGGAAAAGGCAACAACGGAAACATGGCAGAAGGGAAAAAATGAAAGATGAAGGAAGGGAGATAAAAGAGAGGGCTGAAGGAGGGTAGATAAGAGAGAGGGCTGAAGAAGGGGAGATAAAAGAGGGTTGAAGGAGGGGAGATAAAAGAGAGGGGTGAAGGAGGGAGGGGAGGGGTCACAGGTGGAGGGGGAGGGAGAGGGGGTGAGGGCAATTCATTTCCTTGGGAAGGCCTCAGGTGATGATTACTAAACAACATTAGCAGTCGGATATTAAGCAGTCTCTCTTCCTCCCTCTTCCGTCCCCTCGAATCGCTCTACTTTTCCTTCTTCCTTCTTTTCCCCTTCCTCCTCCTCCTCCTCCTCCTCCTCCTCCTCCTCTTCCTCTTCCTCTTCCCTTCCGCTTCATTCCTTGCGCTGTCTTAATATGAACATTCTCGTAATAATTAAAATTTCTTGTGAAAAAACATTCACATGATGTTTGCAGGTTTTATTATATTTGTTTATTAATATTGCACGCCTCGCCCCCACCCCGTGCAACATTGACGAGGAGCCAAGTAGGAGCCAGCAGGATGTGTATGTATGCAATGCCGGATATTTTGTCAGTCATGTTAATTAATCCGCACACATTTATATTTTTCATAATTATTTACCTAACACCAGATTTGATTTCCTGGTATATGACCCCCCTCCCCCATCCTCTCTCTCTCTCTCTCTCTCTCTCTCGCTCTCTCTCTCTCTCTCTCTCTCTCTCTCTCTCTCTCTCCAGCTCAGGCGCATAAAAGCCTCCTCTCTCTCTTTCCCGAAATATTCCCACCACCCAAATATTTTTCCTCGTATTTTTCAAACCTCGCTGCATTACGTGCTTGATTATTCACGAGACAAAGTTTATTTGTTTGCATTTTTCACGATGTGGAAGCATGTGGACAACGTATTCATTCCTATGTGGCCTCGCAATGTCGTGTGCGTGCCCCACACTGAAGCCTCAATGCAGGATGCGACTCTTGCTTTTGTTTCAATATTTTACGAGTGACAGGAAACACGAGGGGCTGCCTGTGGGTGGACGGGATCAGTGGTAAAAGTCATGCGAGCATCTGCTGGGTGGAAAAATAAATAAAAGGCGACTGTCGAGGCCTAATAATCCTTGTCGAGCCTGAGTACTACGAAGGATAATGTACCTTAATGTCCCTTTATGTTGGCAGTCGAAAATGGTCTGAAAACTTTAACATCGGCACTGCACCATAAAAACAAGAAACGCATAGAACAACACAACTGCTTAATGTACGTTGCATTTTCTGCTTTAATGCTTTTCACCGACACCTGAATGCAGTCTTTTTTTCCCTTTAGTTTAAACTGATGCGCAGGTCATGGTTCACCCGCTGCCTGGTGACTGCACCGTCCAAGCGCCAGGCAGACAGAGGGACGCTTAGCAACCTGTCTTGTGCTTGGACTCTCAAGGCTGCTCAGCGGAGATCCCACCCTCTCCACCCCACCTCAGCACCCTTCGCCTCGGGATCGTCAGGTTACACACCACAACCTTAAAATATCGGACCCAGCCTCCCCCGGCCACTGTTTATTATCGATTCCAGAAGCCGTCCCAGAGTCAACAAACTGTGCAGCCCAAACGGGAGCCGAGCCGCGCCAACAGGAGAGTGGAGTGTTAGCCAAGAGTGCATGGAACTGCTTGCAGACTGCGTTGAGGTGTTGTGAGGGCCGGTACTCATTGTGGTGCGGTAAAGGTGGGTTATAAGCACACTTACACGCACACTTAAACACACACACACACACACACACACACACACACACACACACACACACACACACACACACACCCTCGCAGGTAAGGATGGAACGAATCTTCTTGGTGCCAAAGAACATCTCATGAATTAATAAGTAAATAAATAGCGATTCATATTTATATTAACCGGTTTCTTGTTCACCTCTGCAGCGACATCAACAGGAGGGTGCATCTCTCTCTCTCTCTCTCTCTCTCTCTCTCTCTCTCTCTCTCTCTCTCTCTCTCTCTCTCTCTCTCTCTCTCTCTCTCTCTTGCGCTCTACGTCTTTCAAAACTCGTGGTAAAATTTCCATCCGACACCAGTTCTCATCGAAAAAAAATCAAATTTCACAGAGGGGATGACTTACCTGCATCCCTTCCCCTTCCCCCCCACACACAGGTCCCCCAGCCATCCGTCACCTCAGGAACCTCCGCCACACACTCTATTTGCAAGGATTTTTTTCTTCTTTCTTTTCTTTTTTTCCTAATGTTCAAGATTCACTCAACTCCCAACACTTCCAGTTCAACACTTTCAAACTTCAGTGTCAGATGAACACGATCACAGAGCACCGAGTCTCTTTTTTCTTAAGTTTCGCAGAGATACTGTCATGTAAAATCACACTGTTTTTTCTACGTTAGCAAGATGAGGCAAGACGGGAGGAGGAGCGAGAAGGCCACCACCCTCACACGACCACTACAACGACGCGACTGACTGATGCTGTGAAGGTAACCAGACGTGCCGGTCCGACCTCTTGCCCCAAAGTTGCCAGGTAGGATAATGTTCACCTGCATGCATTCCCTCTATTCAACGTGGATATTTTTTTTACCTCTGTTCTGTCCTCGGGGAGTTTGTGGGTAATTTTTCTCCCCCCGAGCGTTGCGAATGCTGAGACTTATGACTTGTGAGCACCTAATTGGTACCCGGCCAGCCTGCACCACGGAACATATGACGGTGTTGCTGCCTGCTGGGTGGCGAGGCAAGGTAAACAAATGCACTGCTCAAGAGGGGACTTAGTTCATGAAGCATTTCGTGGTGTTTGCTGAGGTTGCAAGGACAGCGGTGGTTGCAAGCACCGACTACCGTCACCACGCACTACCAAGGCTCAGACTGCATTGGGACGACTGACGCGCCACCAAGTCATCACGCTATTTCCCAGGAGACCGAAGTTACACATTTATTCCTTCCAAGGCAATGCATTCCCTACGCCACCCCAGCAGTGGGCCTCCTGCCGCATCGCAGTGACTCCCCCTCGTGGCCCCACCGTGAGAAACCTCCGTCAAGTGCAGGAACAACAGAGTAACGACATAATAACAGATTAAATATTGTAAATAATAAAGGACTAGCAACTGCCAGCGGCTCCTCACCTGTCTGGACCACGAGAGGGCGAAGAAGTGACTGGTTAAGGGTGGAATTCTACGTGGCAGGCGAGAGGCGGCAACTTTTGGGGTCAGATGGTGTAGCACTGTCTGCCCTGCTGCCCTCCTGTCCTGCTGCCGGTGGATAACCTCAAGCTGTGGTGTTATCCCTGTGTAAAATAATAATAATAATAATAATAAATTATTTATTTTGTTAAGGCAGCCGTTAGGCTGGAAATTTACAAATTACAATAAGGTATATAAAAAAAATTAAATAAAGGGTATGGATACTGGTGGGTCTGACGAACAACTGGGGGTGATGGGGAGGTGATGGGGAGGTGATGGGGGGGATAATGAGTGTAGTATAGACGAGACGGTAGCGGTGACTTGTAGTGAAGTACACAATGGACAGAGGCGTTGATTAGTCATGAAGTACACAGGGGACGGCGGTGGTGACTTGTAGTGAAGTACGCTTGTGTGTGTGTGTGTGTGTGTGTGTGTGTGTGTGTGTGTGTGTGTGTGTGTGTGTGTGTGTGTGTGTGTTACATACATACCGATTATCCATTTTAAGGAGTTCCAATCATATTACCTATTTCGTTATCGGTATGCTAGGTGCAAGGGGGATGAAGTGCAACTATGATAACACTATTAGACAGCTGACAACCACAAACACTCGTACACTTGCTTGTTCACATAAATCCAAACTCAAGTGAGTCACTGCACTTTGCATAAATCACTGAGGATTGAGGTCGTCAGTCTTATTTGGTCAACGCAAAAACTTTCCTTCTGCAGTAGTGACGCCTCAGTAAACGTGTGACTTAACCCTGAGCAGTGAAATATAAGTAATTATCATTGCTCCTCCGATGTGCGTGGCGCCAGGTGAAGGGTAGGATGCCAGGCTGGGTCACAGGTGTTACGGAATGTTACACCTGCTGCTGAACGGGTGGAGGGTCGTTAGACATAGAAGACTGCAAGACATTTCACCCTCAAGCTTCCCATCACTGTATGAGGAACGAGTTGTGAGAGCCGTCAAAGACTATCCAATCATTTTTTTTTTCTCATTATATTATAATGGAGTAAATGTTAAGGATAAGGTAACCAAATTACTTAATAATTATTCCAGTATTGTTTTAAGAAGGGTCATCTCTATAATTGTTTAACGTATAATGGTATCCTAAGCCTGTAGCAGCAACAAATATACGTCAACAGGAGTTGGTATACATTGCACGCGAAAAGTAGCATTTGACTTAAAATATACGAAGATGGTTGTTTAGACATAAGTTGTAGATCTTCCCATTCTGAAGGTGTGATGTGATGGAATTATTCCAATCCAACCAAAGGTTTTGGCGCTAGAAAGCAAAAACTGTATAAACCTAATATGACCAAAAAGGCGTATATACATAGCACTGAAAAAATGGCATTTGGTTGACAGATACGACGTAATAGTACCTCAGTGGTACAGTGGTTAGCACGTCTGACTACGAATCCGAGGGCCCAAGTTCGATCCCGGACGAAGGCAGGCGGCACACAGTTCACTCAGCTGTTCATCCTCCCAAATGGGTTAGTAGATAAATAGGTACCTAGGGTAACCTGGGGAAGGTAAACTTTGGAAAGTCGGATGTCACAGTGGCCCTGTGTCCCGGCGTAACGGATTAATTTCCACCACAGGCTCAAAGGCCTATGTGACGGGAGATGAGCGCACGCGGCTACGCGCAGCTATATCGTGTGCCCCCACTTTATCTATAATTATACGAAGTAATTATTTGAGAACCAAGCTGTAGATCTCACGTTTGTAAACTTATTGTGTGGAAGAATTTTTATTTTAATCGGACGAATGGTTGTGATGCTAGAGGGCAAACACTATTTTCCCTTGTATGAAGGGTTCTTCAGTGGAGAATTATTATTTACAGTAACTCAATGATGGTGGTAGAAACGTTGGTCTTCAGGAGGGCTGTGGAAAAGTTCTGTCCAAGCATTTTATAAAGATCTTCATTGAATACTTGAATCAGCCAGTTTCAAAGCCGCGGGTCGTTCACTAGTGTTATGACGTAGCAGGCCGCGGTGCGCTGATGTAAAGACAAACTTGGTCTAAATTAATCTCACATTCCAAATATGAATAAATAATAGTGCTATTTAATAAAGTAATTAAAATACACATCCTTCATAGGGGTAATAAGATGTACATTATAGTAAGGTGTAATTGTTATTGTTTTGTTTACATGGATAGTCCCTGACACACTCACACAGTCGCACATGTGCTGCAGAACACACCGGAGTGATGCTGTCCTCACGGGTTACTCCCTCGGTGTTAAGGTGAGTATCAGTGTGTGCTGGTGTGTGTACCTGTTTGAACTAGTGTGCCGTAAGTATTAATGGTTAGGAAGGAAGGCATCATCATAGTGCCGGTGTTATATACAGTGAATGTGTTGGTGCCGCTGGACTGTCACCTTTGGACTGAACGTACACATGTAGGGCATTTAAAAAACACACACACTTGAAATCATGTAAGAATACTTGATATACTATGAATTCCAGTCCGTTTTCCTTATGGATGAGTTCTATAGATATAAACGAGAATATTTTGTTAAATACACCTCTTCCACTAATGCGTCCTTAATATAGTATTCACTGTTTTAAAACTACGCATCACCGAGCTCTAAGAAGCACCAACTATATACCTTGTTCTTGAAAGGCAAACATTGGAGTGATGGGTGAATGATGTGCTCTTGGTTATAACTGGTGTTTGTGGGCGTGCGGGCGTGACTGTTAGGACTTCTCGCCCATCACATAGCGCCACTAGGGTAATATGAAGATAACATTAGCGTCTTCTCCCGAGGTTAATACTTACGTGTCAGATAAAATTAAGGTTGCAGAATATCATGCAATATATATCAACTTCCGGAAACTCGTTAAAGCAAAAAAAAAAAAGGCCTCAAAACTAGTAAGCTAACCTTATCTCCATATTATCTCGCCACTGTTTTAGCTGAATAGCTATGAATGTCCATGGCAGGGCAGGCTGCGGCATGGTGACTTTACAACTTATGCAGTTATGTTATGGAATTACTTGCATTATTACTTTCTTTGTCGTTAGGCCATACGGAGCATTAGGCTCAAGATACAAGAGTTCAAAGTTCTACTGATAGCAGTCCAAAACTCACCTGATGCAGGTGTAGTTACCTCGGCCAGTCCAGTGAGTGAACGCAGTCAGTGTTCGTGTCATCATAGATAACGTCACCTTGATAAAGATAAGAAAATTTCATTAGGCAGTGTCCACAACAAGAAAATTGAAGATGCATAGTCAAACCAGCCTATCTTGAGCTCTCAGGAGTGGCTGGGAGATTCCCACATTATTGTCACGTTCACTGATAACAGGCTGATGATGACCTTTCTCATACTGTTAGCTGTTATGTTAACTATTTTTAAGTTATGGTTTTACAAAAGGCTTGTGATTTGAAGGTAAAACAACTCGGTATACCTTCCATTACACTTGGCAATGTAGCTCATGTGACCATGCTGCCCACCGGCCCCACCCGGTCATTTCAGGTCACTTGCCTGCCATGGAAGGTTCACCTTCATCGCACTCATGTTCTGAACAGCCAAATAAAAGAAGTTATTTACAATGTAAATCAGTATTTTTTGGAAAATCTGACAACACCGCGGACCGCACTAGCCACACCCGAGAGCTCAAGATAGGCTGGTTTGACTTTAGTAGCTAACTCTTATTGCTCTTAGATGTTAGGAGAACATCCAATATATTACCTAATTCATTGATGTAATTCCCATAGCTTGTTGGAGATGCATTATGATATTTGTAGTGTCCCAAGATATAGACGGAAGATTAGAGTTGCCCAGAAGAGCAGCTCTTTACCTGTATTTATTTTTGGTTATAATGAATGACAACACAGTTTTGACCAAAGTGATATAATGGTGGACAGTATACCAACATAACATTTAAGGATGGGAGATGAATCACTACAGTATTAGGGAAGACATGATTAAAGTATTGACATTCTATCATGTTATCACAAGTGGAAGCACTGACACCATGATAGGAATTCATATCTAAAGAAAAGAGTAGCTAATTGCTATTATGAACTACATTATCAGGATTGAGGCCTCAAACTATGACTCGCTTAAAACAAAATATTTTGTACATTTTCATCCAAACCATACCTATTTATATTAGAAATTTCATTATTGAGACAATATGAATTTTTAAGAGCAAAGTTCAAAATGCAAAAATTGGAGTGGAAGTCAGGGGTAAGTTTCTGTGCCATTTGGTACAGCAGCACCAGCAGGCTGGGCAGTGACTGCAAGAAAGGGAGCAGGAATGTAGCCTGTAGCATGACTGAAGTTAACCACACCAAAACTCAGCTTGTCCTCAATTGCTCTGACTTCAATCTGCCCCATAATTTGAGTAATTGGAGTAGAATTACAATTAGGCATAGAGCCACATCTGGCTTTGACTCCTTGTGTTGCTCTGTTCTTTGCCTGTAAGTCAGATCTATGAAAATGTATACGTCCCTAAACTATATATCCATTAGGATGTTAGTTTGACTTAATTAACAGTTACATGGGTACACAATTTAATATTGTTGGACCCCAGCCCGTGAGTCTTGATGTCAATGAAGAAGCTGGCAGGGTGGCTGAGGCTGCTACACTTTCTCCTGCTCCAAACAGTCCTCTCTCTCCCATTGAAACCTGGTTCCCTCCATACAGTCTGCTGCTCAGGTTGTGGCTCAGAGTAAATATGAGGCTGTGGTGCTGTGGCTAGTGACAAAAAGGAGCTAGAATCTAGGGCTATGAGCCCTTGATTGTATACCCATGTATGAGGACACTATTCTGAGATAGGTTAGAAATATCTTTGAATGGACCACGCTCAACTCATTCACAGTTACCTTAAGGCCCGAGGTATTCAGCCATACTGTGATGACATCTTGGTCTCCTTGACCATATGTCACTTACTGGTTCACTGTTCCAGTTTGGGGGACCTGTGTGTGCAGTGCCTCTCCCGATGTTGTGGGGGAGGATGGAAGATTCCATCTCAATCTAGCGCTGTGAGAGATGCGCCTCTCCCTGGCACATGAGGTACTTCACTTTGTGAGCAAAGGTGGCTTTCTTCATGAAATATAAGAGCACTACTTATTTGATTTTACACTTCTATATTTTATCTTTGGTTTTAGTGCTTTGTTATACGTTACTTACTTTTAACTTTTATTATGTTTCAGTTTTGATATTTTTGTTTTCATAAATTTACGGTGATGTGATCATAGTTGTTGCAATGCCACAAATTTGACAACCAATCAATCCAACTGATCCAATCAACTTGTTGGAAATTGTTAGTAAGATGTAAGTGGTGAAATATAACATGCCTTTGCATTTTGGTCTGATAAGAGTTCCTTAATCCACGCTGCTGGTGCTGGGGTTATGTAAACTGTGGAAGTATTCAACCAAAGAATTGAATTTTAGTGATTGTATATGCTATACCAAAGCTATGTGTATTATTGAGAGGATGTTTGTATGGAAAATTGAGTAATTTGTTATTTATAATGTTAGTTTGTGCAAGTATACAGGTATATCTTATACCAATTTAATGGTCAACCTTAATTTTTAGTTCATACATTCAGAATTGGAAACAATATAACAATCCCTTATGTTAACATATTTATCTAGAGAAAAACAAATAAGATTGTATTATCATAGTAATAGATTAAGTATGGTCAGGTATGACTATTACCATGCTATAACAGATCTTTTTTTAATTACAGGAGAGGAATTGTACGCTTTTGTTCAGGAGGAGAGGCTGGGTCTGGTGGCAAGTCAGCCATCACAAAGGTGCCTCTGAGTGAGTCTGTTTCTTGGCTTCCCAAACCCATCTATGCTTCAGCCTCGGATATTGTACATGAAACTAAAGTCACAACCTTGGAAAATGGATTGCGTGTGGCTTCTGAACCCAAATTTGGAAATTTTTGTACAGTTGGAGGTGAGTAGATAAGGTTGTTTATTTTTTCCTTTGTAAAACTCAATGAGAATTCTTGAATAACTGTTTACAATTTTTAAAAATTATTATTTTGCTTTACAGTTGCAATTGACAGCGGGAGCAGGTTTGAAGTGGCTTGTCCAAGTGGAATATCTCACTTCCTTGAAAAATTAGCTTATGGGGTAAGGTTCTCTTAAGATTTAGCTAAATTTTTTACTGTGCATGTATTGTTTTATTGAAATTATATAAATTTGTTTGGTAACAAATTACATTTCATAATTGAATACAAATAATATATTCGTTTTGTTTATGGGGATAGCATGAATCTTTGTGTATTAAGTGTCACTACAGTACTTGTGACTGTAGTGATGAAATGTTCTTACTTTCAGAAAGGATTCACAAACCAGCGTGAGTAATTGCTATTAATGACTTATATTTTTATATTGGGAGTGAACTATCAAAATGTTTCTGAATTTCTTTATTTTAAAACTTGCAGAATACACAAAATATGACGCGAGAAACTATTATGGGAACATTTGAAAAACTTGGTGGCATCTGTGATTGCCAATCATCAAGGTGAGTTGTGATGTATATTTGCAGTCTGTTTTCAAATAATTAATTCATGTCTCTGATGCCTTGCTTTCTGTTGGAAAGATCTTCAATTGAATAAAAAAGTTGCTGCTAACTTTTCTGGGCAGGCATTCCTCAATCCTTCTTTATTTACTCTTCAATGAGGTATATTAACCATTGCATTAATTTAGATTTTATGGTTTTATACAGGGACACGCTTATATATGCTACTTCTGTGGAATCTAGAGGCATGGGAGAAGCAGTTAAAATATTATCAGAGGTAATTTTAAGACCTCAGCTTCAGGCAGAGGAGGTAAGTGTTCATGTTTTTCCACTTTCTGTAGTGTTGCAACATTTTCATTTACAAAATGACTTGGAGTACTAGAGGCATCAATACAATTTGTATGTATTTGCAGATAACAGATGCTAGAATGTCTGTAACGTTTGATTTGGAGGACCTCCAACTGCGACCAGAGAAGGATGTTCTGCTCACGGAAATGATTCACGCAGTAAGATTTTTACATTTATCCTTATGTTCCCCTGAGATGTATGTATATGAATAATGTGATTCATCAATTTCATCACCTCCTATTCACATTAAGTCAAGAGCTATGGAAGGTTTTAAGTGAGAACACAGGAGCCATTCATTTATCCTCATAGTTTTAATACATGGACTGGCAATGTATCACCCAAGTATTAATTTATTTTCTTGGAAGGTTGTGCTTTCTAGTACAGTATTTACTTCTGTACCTAATAACTGCTGCTCTGTGCTCTTTTGACTTTCTTTTCCATTCTAGTCATGACCAAGGACTAGAAAACAAATAGCATGCTGAACTTTACTTTAGAGAAAATAAAAATAAGTTTATAAATTATAAGATCTCCAAAGGGATATCAGCTTAGTTACCAGGTTGCCTTAATACTTGTCTTTTGAATGAGTTATGTTGATGGTAGTTGAACATTGTAAGGTAAGACTGTTGTAAAGTGCAGTTGCTCTCTTTCAAAAGCTCCTCACAACTCAACTGGCTTTTTAGATGATAGGATTGTATCAAACTAAGATTTCGAATATTGGATGTAGTTCTAAATGTGAAAATATTTTTTTCTAGGCTGCATTTAGAGACAACACATTGGGTCTTCCAAAAATCTGCCCACCTGAAAACATCACAAAAATAGACCGATCAACTTTATTTGCTTATCTGAAACACCACCACACCCCAAAGCGCATGGTGGTGGCTGGCGTGGGAGTTGAACATGATGCTCTTGTAGAATATGCACAGAAGTATGTTTACAATGTAACTATTGTGTGAAATATTGAATACTTCTGATTTGATGTGAAAGTTTTAAAAGTACCCTAATACACTTTTTTCAGATATTTTGTAGATATTCCTCCAATCTGGGAGACAGATCCAACCTTAGCCAGTGTTCACAAGCTTTCGGTTGACCGTTCCGTTGGTCAATACACAGGAGGACTTGTTAAGGTGGGTACTGCTGTGCCAAGCGATTGTAACAGGTAGATTTTGAAAGGAGAATGATTGGGGGACAAAAAATTTAAAGGACCTATCTATGTACTTGGTGGCCTGATGGTGTGTTGGTGTAGTGGTTAGTGCACTCGGCTCACAACTGAGAGGTTGTGAGCTTGAATCTCAGGTTGTGTGAAGATAAAAGGAGTTTGTCTTCTTAAATGCTGTAACCTCTGCTCACCTAGCAGAACTTTGGTATCTGAGTAAGATGAGAGTTTCTGAATTTGCAATCCTGGCAGGAGCAGAAGGCTGGGAATTCCATCCTCCTATAAGTGTGTGTGTGTGTAAGTGTGACTGTGTCGGGTGCTTCCTCTAAGAGACCACCAATGGTCTATGCCACACCCTGAGGGGTGAAATAGTGTGGTATATATATAATAATAATAATAATAATAATAATAAGTAAATAGAAATATAAATGTATGTACTCTGCTTATATCCCATCAAAGGTGCGTAGCTGAGACAAGGCACCTTTATTGGATTCAGGGAGAACTTAATTTTGATAAACATTATTGACACTAGTATCTTACAGTGCCTGAATCATGAACAAAAAACTTCAAATTTCACATACTTGATGTTGTTAAAGCATTATTTGTGTTCTGTTTTGCAGGAAGAAGCAGATCTCTCTGATGTCTCTATTGGCCCCAACCCACTACCAGAACTTGCTCACATTGTGATCGGCCTGGAGTCTGTGGGCCACCAGCACAAAGACTTTGTCACCCACTGTGTACTCAACATGATGATGGGAGGTGGTGGCAGCTTCAGTGCTGGAGGACCTGGGAAAGGAATGTACACACGTCTATACACTAATGTACTCAACAGGTAAATTATAGAAGCTGTTGTACAATAGGTACTATATCTGATGTACTATGACATTGTTGATAAGATCTTTGAAGATGATTTGATTTGAATTTGATGTAATTGAATTCAAGAAAACAGCAATCATAGGATGTAAGTGTATTTATATGCTGAGGTATGATACTGTTGTACACTACAGTGACTACACACTACACAGCCACAACAACACTTCACCCATACCAGCTAAACTGTTACACTCTAGAGTCCTTGGACTCCTGTGGGCTAGTTTAAGTGTGGCAAGGACTTCCTTCTTGGGTTTGTGCATGATATTGGTGAGAGCTGCGAGATAGCCACTAGACAACACGGGAAGCAGGCGAGGAAGAAATGAAGCACAGTCACGTCTTTTACAGTTTACTGTGAATTCCTAGAGATAGCCACTAGACAACACGGGAAGCAGGCGAGGAAGAAATGAAGCACAGTCACATCTTTTACAGTTTACTGTGAATTCCTAGGTTACAATCCTGTTTCGGGAACAAAGTACAGAGGCACCACAAGCACACTTCCTTCTCTGACAGCAATGATGCCCTCACTGCCTCCCAGAGGTGACACTAAAAGCAGTGTCCCCTCCCAAAAAGCCCGTGGAATATCCCCGCCAAACACTGGCACGCCCACTTCAAAATCAGGGCACACAGACATACATAACAATATATTTTTCACCTGTTCATTATGTGACTAGATGTATTTAAAGAAATAATTCTTTCAGATTTCACTGGATCCATAATGCCACAGCCTATAACCATGCGTATGAGGATGTTGGACTGTTCTGTATCCATGCTGCTGCTCATCCATCTCACCTGGGAGATCTCACACAAATAATTACCAGAGAGCTCACAGCCATGAATGGCCGCATGAGCAAGGAGGAACTTCAGGTAAGATGCTCAATTGTCTTAGTCATGTATCTTTTGACTTTTGTATTGGACTGGATTCTTGCATTCTGCTATTTCTGGGGTGTCACATGTTTGGATGTTGGGCAGTTGTATGAAAAAATTGTATATTTATATATATATATATATATATATATATATTGTTACGACGGGAAATTCTCAGTCTCTGTCGCAACTCATACACCCAGGCTGTACACAGCCTCACATAACCCACCACGGCTCCACTCACGCCGTTGGTAGTACCGTGGCTATACACACCCTCCTGGTACTACCCCCCTAGGGTCTCAAGCCACTAGGTATTAACCGTGCTGCGCCGCTCTGGGTCGCACACGTACCACAATCCCTCACCCTTCGGTGAAACACCAAGATAACACCCCCTCAAGGTGTTCAGGGCCACAAAGCCTAACCACTAGGCTTCACACAGAGGTCGCCACTCCGCCTACACACGGAGAAAATACACACATACACGCACGTCCACTACTGGCCGTTGCGCAAACAGATAACACACCCAAGCTCAGATAGGCTAGCTGGGAAGGATAAATAAATACGTTCTCGAGATTTACCGTCCCTAACACATGTGAGTAACCTAGGGCGGGGTTATACCCCTGGGGGACATTCCACCCTTAGCGTAGGCATCCACCCACTGTCCAGCCCAGGAATATAAACTCCCTGAATTCAATGAGAGCTCTTAGTCTCCCCAGACGACCGAAACCACGTCCCAACTTGAATCGTGGAGAGGGGGGAGAAAAGACTATACTCTCATTGAATTCTAATACACAAGTGATAATCCTCTCTGAGGTCAACTGCCTCCTCAGAGTAGCATGTTACAATCGTACAACAATACGAACAATAATAATAGTGCCAGCATATACAATGCTCTCACGATGGCATACAAAAGTCCTCTCCCCTAAGTCACAACGGGGGGGGAGGAGGCAGAACCCTGAGTTCTCTTACCACAATCAACGAGACAATACTTCCTCGGAGACACTAAACGAGGAGTCTACTAAGTCCCTAGCTCATAGAATATCCTTATGGGGATATTAGGAGGGCGAGAGGAATGTAGCAAAAATCTCACGGCAAAACAAAGCAGATGTAATTATTACGTTAAGTGGGATCCCTAACCATTCCTCTCATGTCAGCACCTCCTCCTACAATACCTAACAACCTTATAACTCGAGAGAAAGGCGAGCCCCTGGAGAGAGCAAACAAACCACAGATGAAACAAAGAAATCTCTCCACTTCCCCTTCGCACGTCTCCTCAGCTCGAGTCCCTAAGCGTGTCTGCCCAAGTGACGGTTACACAGTCCTCTCCACTAGTCCGACCCGCCTGACAGATGCCAAGTGACACATTATACATACAATAATCTCGTCATGCCACACGAAACGGAACATCAAACCCACCTTCTTATACCCTGTCAAAACAACATCCCCTCCTGTCTAGAAGGCGGAAATAAACAGTAGTAGGCTTCCCAAGGTGTAATAAAGAATGAAATAAAGAAGTTATCGTGGAAGGGCGGGGGAGACAGACAGTTGCGGGGGGAGACACATGAGACCCGCTCGCCACACACAGACTCCCGCCCCCCGACACAGCAGACAAAACGAACAACACAAAATAATACATCGCCTTATGGCAATATATATAATATATATTATATATATATATATATATATATATATATATATAATATATATATATATATATATATATATATATATAATAATATATATATATAATATTAATATATATATTTATATATATATAATATATATTATATATATATAATAATATATATATATATATATGTATAATGTATATATATATATATATATGTATATGATATATATATATATTATATATAATGTATATGTATATATATATATATATATATATGTATATGTTATATATATATTATATATATATATATGTATATGTATATGTTATATATATTATATATATATATATATATATATGTATATGTATATGTATATGATATATATTATATATATATATATATTATATTATTATATATATATATTATATATATATATATATATATATATTTTTTTTTTTTTCTATATATATATATTTTTATATCTTTATTTACCTATATCGACCAGGCTGTTATCTCCCTTAAAGGGGGTAGCCAAGACTAGGCAAGCATATACACTAACCTATACACTCCTCTCATTATTCCCTTCGCCTCCAGAGGAGAAGAGAAGTACACCCACCCAAATACAGTGTCAGGTCACTCACACAAAGGGGGGTGAGGGCAGGGGTCATATCCACAACAGGGTCTCAAGGTTTATCCCTGCCACTTCATATTTAACTCATGCCTTCTCCCTCTCCCTTCCCTTATTTCAGCGTGCTAAGGTACAGTTGCAATCCATGCTGCTGATGAACCTTGAAAGTCGACCGGTTGTATTTGAGGACATTGCTCGACAGGTTTTGGCAACTGGAAAAAGGTTGCAGCCACAACATTTTATGGATCTGATAAGTAAGTGGATGGATCAAGGCCTACATTTTTTTGTTTTGTCATTAGAAATCACATTTTTTTCAATGTACACCTGGAGTGGAGCTAATAATTCTGATCCTCCATAGCCAGTGAGTGATCTAAACAACCATTAACTCCTGGTTTCCTTGCATAAACAGCAGCTAGGAAACTATATGGGAGGCAATCACTGGGTTAATGAGTCGCACATCATTCACATCTTTGAAATTTTCAACTCCAGATATAGGTCAGTCTTCATTGAAGTTGTTTCATAAGAAAATTATTTATTTTTCCTATCATTCAGTGACAATCAATCAATCACTAAATTAATCGTCAAACACCATAAATCCCTAACGGTGTGGCCGTGATGGGGTTCCACAGGGCAGCAGGTGACCACCTCACAAGAGGGTAGCAGGGAAAGATACTGGGATGATTGTGGCCACACCAAGCCCAGATGACAAGAATCAATGCCATGGTTATGTTGGCAATAACTAAATGGCTGGTCGGACTGAAACTCTCATTATCCCAGAACCACAGCCAGTGCACACCAGCTACCACCTCATACTACAGCTGCTTACATGCAGGCCCACCATGAGATGAGTGCCGATGAACTAATTTATTCATCTCAACAGTGCCATTGCTCATAATAGGCCTCAGAGGTGCCTAGACAACCTAAGTGTTTGTCAAGTGAGGGCATCGTGGGAATACAGAACATTCTCAAAAACCCGCAGATAAGTATCACATTATTCAAACGGCTCTTGAGTGCTCCCCAAAACTGGACAAAAGTGCAAGTTGCCATTCTGTACCTATGAATCTCCATCACCAGTTGGAGAATAGGAAAAAAGGACAAAGATGAGTGGGTCTCCAGCCCAGCATCAGCCTTGGATAGAATACAGAAGAAAGAAAAATTCTAAAGATGGCATATGGCCTGTTAGAGGACACCAACCTTCACTTCTCAGAGACCAGTCATCACCATTGTAATTTAGTGATCTATTATGTAGCTATTACTCCTGAACTTTACTCCTCACATGGATTCAGTTTATGAACATCTCATAGATTATGTTGACTTATTGATTAGCTTTATGATTCTAGTAAAGATGCAATGCATTGTGAAATATGCTAAACTTATTGTGCTATCTTCATTTGGAATGCAAATTACAGATGAGAGTTTAATGATTTATGAAATTTTCAGAGAGAGTGACAGAAGAGGACATCATGAAAATTGCAGCCAAGATGCTTCGCTCCCGGCCTTCAATAGCAGCCCTTGGCACTCTGAAACGCCTGCCCAGGATGGCAGACATTAACGGTGCTCTCCTTAGTGGGAATGGACTAATAACATCCCTAAGTAAATTTGCATTTTTCCGATAGTTTAAATTTTATGCTTATGATAATTTTAATGTTTAGTCTTTTGAAATTATTTGATAATCAATTAGTACAAATAGAGCCTGTATGTGTTGCTCAGTTGCCCAGTTGTTCATCTGTAAGTAACAAATTTAGTGAGGTTCTGTTATTTATTCGGTGTAGAATACTGGATTCATGTTATGTTTGTTGCTGTAAAATACCTTAATCATCTTCCAAAGAGCAAAGGATGTGATGCATATATTAGTTTTTTTATTTTATTTTATTTATTTGGGACCTATTGGCACTTATAAAATTTTGTAAGGGCATACAAAAATCTCAGTGTATATTAGTTGTCAAAAATAAAAAAAGCAATTTATGAATAGTTTTCAACCCATTAAAGTTGTTATGGAAATGGAATCCAATTTAATTACTAAACTGTGAACTAATATTGGTTGATTATAATGATAATCATGATGATGAGTGAGTGAGTTAATGCAAATAAAGTAAGCTCCAGATATCAAAGGTCATATGGTGCTATGGTAAGCTAAAAGGCAAATGGTAGATCAAGGAAATAATGGCATGGCAAAGCTTGGGAAGGGAAGAACGGTTAGTTATAGCAAAATGTTCAGATCTAATGGAGGCTGTGGGTTTGTAGCAGGAATATCATTAAGGGTAGGTGAGCTGTGTGATGGAAAGCTGCAGCCCGGTCACCAGTGTAACATGGACAAAACAGAAGAATGTTGTATACATAGAGGGGGTGTTATAAGTTGGACAAAAGGCCAGTGGGGAGTGAGAGGAAGTTGTGGTTATATGAAATTGTGCAAGTGCAGTCTCTCGCTGTCAATTCTTGAGACATGGGTCTCATCAAGGAGAGTTGATGGCTTAACTACATAAAGTTTATTATTTGATAATGATATTATTCAGGGCCTCCATACTCCGTCCGTTCAATACTTCACTGTTTGGAGTCCCAAGTTGTTGATATTCAGTTCTGCCTAGCTTGCACCACTGTGTGCAATGAAAGCATAATGTACTTACATCTATGAATACTGATTTCTTAATTTTATTTTATGATTTATTTTCTCATCATTTTGGCAATTCTGAATTTCTTTTAAAATTTAGATAAACAAACAGACAAGCTATAAAGAATAATAATTGCGAAAAAAACATAGGTGATTATTCTATGATGAAGAGCCAACAAGAATAGGCAAGAGGAATGTGACCTTGGGACTACAACTGTTAAGATACACATCAGGGCCTACCGTCAACAGTGAAATGCTTTATGATTAGTTAGACATCTACAGCGCGGCATCATCAATACAAGGCCAGTGATTGCCTCACCAGCCACTGCCTTGCATCAAGACTATCTCATTCCAGATTATATCATGAGTAGAATGCTAATGAGTTGAACCTGAACCTGAACTAACCATTAGCTTGCCTTGAGTATCCGGTGAAGAGGGAAATGTATATACATACATCACTTAAGTCTCCAGGTAAGACATTATGCCATTAACCTGGATTAATAATTATTAGTTTTACTCAACTGATCTTTTCTTGGTAAGGATCTCCATTTATCTAAAAGATACATCTGTTTCCAAGAAAATGTTTTTGACGCTACATGCATGGTTTTCTAAAATTATAATACAGAACACCAAAGAAACAGAAAATAGTTTTTCCATTACTCTCAGAACCCAAGGAGAGACTACATTGGCTACAGGAAGTATAGAGAGAACACCACCTGTAACTTTGGAGGAACAGTATATCCTGTCACTGATCAAGAAAAGAGTAAGTATATAAAATTTGGGATTTATTAAGTTATAGTACATGAAGATGCACAACATTGTGCCTATTCTATTATAATGAGATGCTCTCGCCATTATGTGATAACAATAATCATGAACCTTTGGTCATTGTATCTGAACATTGGCTGAGTGAGTATTTCTGAAATTATAAATCAATAAATAAGTTGAAAAGCTCCTTCATAATTTAATGAATTGCAAATTTTTTTTATTTTGTAATGAGCTACAAAATTTTCAATTAATAACTCATATTTGATTTAGTTTGCATGTGTATGTATGGTACCTCGGTTCTCGAACATCTTCCTTCTCAAACAGTTCGGTTTCTGAACATATTTTTCAGAAAATAAAATATCATAGATGTCGAATGTTTCCTCATTTCTTGAACAATTAATCGATGCTTGTTGGAACTTGTATGAGACATGTCCCTCAGCCTATGCCCTGCTTTCTGAAACAAGCAATTGGGTCAGCTTGTCCATAGCCGTCACTAAGTGCATACCTCAAACAAAATTCACTGTGAACCTTCTCGTTTCTTTGTTTCTTTTTTTTCTTATCAAATAAGCCAACATGGTGCTAAAAAAAAGGTGATAACTGCAAACCAATAAGAAAACTTATTAGAACCATGATGAAGATGAAAAAAAGATCTCATGGTAAAGTATGAGAATGGTGTTCGTGTGTGTAATCTTGGTATGCAGTTCTGTATTGTGAAGTCTACGATCTGCACCACACTAAAAAATAAAGAGTCCATCTAAGGAACTGATATTGTAAAAGGGATGAAACTACTTCTGAAATTATCTCATTTGGTTTACGAACAAATCTGTTTATAAACAGCTTTCAGGAATGGATTAAGTTCGAGAACTAAGATACCACTGTATACATATGCCCTAAGGGTGGAAAATGCTAACAAAAACTATACTGAAAGTGCCATGTGCATTATGTATGTGAGCAAATGGTGATGTGTAAGGCTTTTATGTGTTCTTATGATCTTATAGATTATTGCTTAATTAAATGTTTTTTTATGTCATCTTGAAAACTTTGATCAACTTAATACTCCTTTACTGTCTTCTGCTATGTGTTGTAATGAGCCCTAGGTGATTAAGGCTTAATTCACCATCCCTGAAGATGATAAGTTCATGTTTACCTCGTTGCTGTTCATAACTTTTCACTTATAAATTAGTAATGAAGTGAAAATGAAAATGGTGGTGTGTTGTGTTATAAGAAACAAAGTCAATTACCTTGCACAAAAGATATCTCCGTACATAAGCAAACATGTCAGTAACAAAAATCATTATACTATTGGCACCTTGTTTCAACTTGTTTCCATTAAAAAAAATTGTATTGTGCACATTAGATTGTCTGTTGATACATATCAAATCAAGTAAAGTTAGAGAATGAAAGTAGTCTGTCCAAGCAACTCACATGATCTGGCTTGGGTCATGCGGTAAGGGCCAACACTATGCTTATAAAGTCATTATCACTGGTGAATTGAGCCTTCAAATCTTGCATCATTGTATGTAGATTAAAACCTAAAAAATGTTACTGAGCTTACAGTAAACTTTTATTGAAAATAATTATAAATTTCCTCTCGGTGACACTCCTTGCTAATATACATTAAATCCTATTTGCTCACCAATAATGGAACTCAATACTACACTTGGAACCCACAAAGTTTATCAAAACCACAAGGCTTGGACAATTTCATGTGAAAGATTATAACATCCAAACGTTTCAATCTTAGATACAGCACAGGAAGGAAAACATTGCACCTCAGCATACCTTGATATACATACAAAGGGTGAACAATGAGCAGCTGTTGTGTGGCACATCACCACCTCCAGCTTAAATCAGTTTTCTAAGCTTCTTTTTATCTTTCTTCATGGAAAGGAAGGTAGCAAACTTTGGTAGTGCGAGTGGTCTGTTTTTTCATTCAGTGAAGCCTGATATCTTTCTTTGAAACTAAGTCATTTCAAGCAATTTCCACATGTGCTTGAGCTTCATGACGAAGGGATCCCTCCTTAGATTGTGAAAATTAACTGAACCCAGCAACTAATATTCACACTTTTTTCTAAGGCTGCAATTTTTATGATCTTGGACAGACTCCTTGCACAGCTTTCAGTAATTATGAGTGATCAGTCCTGTTTTGAATTAAGGTGCACATACCAAACATGAGTTCTTCTATGCTTTTGAAGTAGTTTATAAAATGGTATTGCACACATTTCTTGTATATCTAGTTCAGAATTACTTGTAGCAAGACAATCAAGACATTGCATTAAGACAGGAACAGTGTCTTTCAGTTGTTATATTGTGGTAACTTTTGAGATGAGTAACTTAAGTACAATACATAAATCTTTAATTGTATGAGCCAATGGTTATAGATGGTAACTGGCTCACACAAATCGGGACAAATCAAGCTGTTTTACAGAGACATCCTTTTATTGTGAAAGTTTTGAAGGGTTTCAGGTATAGAGTAGTTCTCAATATGAAATATGTACAAACTGTATAGTGTAATTGTTTGACTAATGTATTTTTTTTTTTAAACAATCTGGAACTGCTAACATTATGATTCTACAGGAAGACTACACAGTATGTAATACTCTTCATTCAACACAATCTCATTCAGCCTTTGGGTTGACCCATTGGTACTCACTGTGTTCAAGAGTTCAACAGTAAAGTAGAACATTTGAACTCCTATTACAAAACAGTTCAAAGTCATGCAACCATAATGCTCAGGGTTCACAGATGCTTTGCTAGTTTTTTTGGAGGGATTTTTAATATCAGTCTTTCTAATTTACCCTTCTACCTGAATGTTCATATAAATACATTTAGGACAAAGATAAAACAACTCTAAAGTTAAAACTTTAAATTACTGACCAGCTATATGGAAACATAATCTTTGGTTTACTCCATTTGTAGATGAAGATCCTCCAAGACTGAAAACAAGTCTACGATGAAAGGTACAAAGCCTTCATGACAGTACAATTCATAATATTGAGCCAATAGATGTTTATGGCATGGTTCTAATGAGAGCTGTGACATGTGCTGTCTTCATAACAGCCATGTCCACTCAAACCAGAGTTGTAATGCTACAGAAAAAAATTAAATAGAAAGTGTAGCAGAGGCAACAAAAGGTTCAGGTAGACCATAACAAAGAACTCTGCTAATAATTCCACATTCAATTAACATCTGGAGGATATACAGAACTCCAGCTCTCCACATGTATGGGTTGTGCTGGAGTTATCTACTGGAAGTGCCATTTGTCATGCTGCCGTGTAGACCACTTGACAAGCGACAGCCACAAATAGAATACTCAAGTCTCGCAAGATTTCCCTTGCTCATTTCTTAATATAAGAGCGGCGACGATCAGGCTGTGGGAGAGAAGCAAAGGAGTTGTATCAATCTATAATGTATAATATAGAAAAATATTGTGTGACCGATCTTAAATGTGATAACATATATAACTTATCATAATCCCTTGCAGGTATCTTTAAAAAATACATTAATATAATTATCTTGTTTTTCAATGTCTCTTTCAACATCAATGATGTTTGGTTTCCAAAGAAGTGCAACAACTTTACAACCTCTATTTGCTAACCTCATAAAGTGATCCTTTATAGTAAGCAAACCTTGGTGAGGTGGTTGTCTTTATAGAATATTATTACAATATTATTCATGAAATAAAAAGCCTCTAATCTGAGCATCATCATTACTTAAGTTTACTAATTTTATTACAGTCACTACATAGGTAATCAATGCTTCTTTTGAAGACTTTGACTCAAAAAGAATGTAAACATTTTCCCTATCCTCCGTGAGCCAGTGTAACGCAGTGTTGGATACTCACCGGTAGGATGTTGAACCAGCAGGTGAGGTCTTCACTAACACCCATCACTGCCCCAGCATTGTCAAACTCTCCACAGTAGTTGGCAGCACTGAACAGTGTTACTAACGATCTCTTTTCGAAAAACTGGTAACCGTCCTCAACCACCTGTGACAGGAGCAAGTGATGCATTACTTCATTATACACAGTGGTGTCATGCATGTATCCTTCACCTATGTAGCTGCACACTATCAAGTGTATTGATTACTTTTTATTTCCATTAAAAAAGTAAATTATTCTACACGCACCTGGTGGGCACGCACGACTAGGCTCAGGTTATGGTGGTCCAGGAAGGCCCTTAGCACGTCACCACCAAAAGTCCACGATACTCCACGATCATTGGGCGCCCACCCTCGCACTTCCTGTGGCAAAAATCACGAGGCATGTAAACTGGGCTTGGTCCAGTAAGGAATGCAGCTCATACAGGGTAAGAAAAATTGTGTATAATTCTGGGGATGTTCTGTCAAGGGCAGTAAATATCATGCAACTAAGACTCATGTAATGTATTTACTGTTTTCAAGAGTATATGATGATTAATAGTTCCCTATTATGACTAAAATACTACCAAATAAATGAGTGTTAGTGGTCTTACCTCTTCTGGGTCAGCCCAAAGTATGTCGCATATCAGACCAGAGTCAGGAACGTTCAGTGGTCTCTCAATTGATCTCAGCTGTGGATTAAATGGTTCACATAAGATATGGAAAGATTGCATGCCTAATGTGTCATGGCTTCTATGTGAAAAAAAATTGCATGATGAAAGTATAAAATAAGCAAAAGATATATATATATATATATATATATATATATATATATATATATATATATATATATATATATATATATATATATATATATATATATATATATATATATATATATATATATATATATATATATATATATATATATATATATATACACACACATATGCAGGGGTGCTTTTACCTGTTCGAGGTTGTGGAGGTCTGGGGAGAGGCCACCGTGCATACACAGGATGGTGCCCTCAATCAACGCCGCTGTGTGGTGAAACATTATATTCACAAAAACATTCAATGGTGTGCATGAAATTGGCAGTGGTGTTCTACTACACCACGGCTTGTAATTTGTATACCACAACTAATCATAACATTCCAGTAAAAAATTTGACTACAGAGACGGAATCAGCTAAGCATGAAACATAGTAAGGGATCAATTACAAACAAAATGAGCAACGCACTGCCTAGAGGGACTCACCAAGGGGTAGGCAGTTAAAGAGGTCCGTGAAGGTCTTCCATAGCTTAACGTTGTATCTTCTCTTGCACTCGTCGTAAAATCCATATATTCTGTAGGAGCAAGACCAGGTTCTATTACTACTATGACTAACACTACGACTTCACCAATTTTTATCAAAATATAAAGAGTATGTGCATCTGAAAAGTAAGACAGGCAATAGTAAAGCCAATAAAAAGACAACGTATAGTACCTATTGATGGAGGCGCATTCGTGGTTTCCTCTCAGAAGGAAAAAGTTGTTGGGGTACTTGACCTTGTAAGCGAGGACCAAACAGATGGTCTCCAAGGACTGTTTGCCTCTGTTTGATGGAGGAAAAACCAGTTAATCAGTCATCAGCAGGTGACAGTAAGGTATCTATAAAACATTGTCTAGCCTGTCAATCTGAATGTTATCTAAATATCAACTCTTGGTTTTTGTTAGAAAATTCCAATGCTTTTGTAAAAAATGAAAAATGCATAACAGTAAAGTGTGAATTGGTTAGATAAGGCACTCACCTGTCCACGTAGTCCCCTAAAAACAGGTAGTTCTTATCAGGCGGGTAGCCCAGTTTATCGAAGTGCCGTAGTAAGTCGTTAAACTGGCCATGGATATCCCCAATTATGTTGACCGGCGCCTCCAGTTCCACTAAGGTGGGCTGCTCCAAGAGGACTTGCCGAGCCGCTGCCACCAATGAGCGGATTTTCGACTCGTCCATCCGTATCTGTGGCGGGAAACAAGAGTAAGTGACGCTGAAGAGGATCAAAGACAAAACATTGATTATTCAGAAAGAAATGGCAGGAAAAACAATAGACTAATCATAAGCCAAAATTTCCATAATAATTTAGTTAATTTATAAGTATGAGAACTGTATTTTCAGAAATGTTTATTGGAAAAGAAATTAGATGTTAGGGACCATCACAGAGGTCTTTCTTTCAATAGTGTTTAGGAGTACGAAAGTGCTGCTTGCAACTTTTACTCGTGCACTAATGTTTAGAATCCCTGAGGAGCTAAAAAACATTGTGTGCGTTGAATTACTTTTGTGTGTGTGTGTGTGTGAAGAGAGAGAGAGAGAGAGAGAGAGAGAGAGAGGAGAGAGAGAGAGAGAGAGAGAGAGAGTAGCTACTAGACAAAACTATAAATAATCGTTCAGTGCTTGGCTTCCCCTGCAAGTCAGTGCTCACGGCCAACCAAGCTTCCAAGGCCGTGGTCAGCAGCACATGTGAGCAGCCGATGGATGATTTGTAATGCTAACTGAGCATGAAGGCTGAAAGAGGAACATGGCGTCTTGTCGCTGCTTCTCAATCAATAAAATTACTACCTGATTACCCTGGCGAGGCATGGGGTAGCAGGGTTTATTATAATGGAATATTTACCATGGAAGCAGGAAAAAAGTTATGACTTAACGAGACTGTAGTTTTTCTTTCTTAATATACTCAAAAACATTTCCATTCACATTGCAACATCAGCCAGTCTGCTGTATAAGTACTCATGTGGGATTGGACGCATTACGTATTCCTCAAGACACTTGTTTGTGCCAGCATTAGTGCTTAGCCGCTGGCATCACCCAACATGTGAGGGAGAGACAAATGACAACGGTTTCATAGACCAATTTTCACGCTGAAATGACTAACTTTAACATCTGAATTCGCCATTGTGGTTTTCGTTCCCTGTGAAACCGTAGAGGTGTGAGGATTCTTACCCCCCCCTGCCCCCTGCCCCCCCCAGCACACACTTCTCAATGCACCCCAACACCCTCCGTCCTACATGTCCTACATGAGTACACTTTATAAGGTCAACATGGCGTCATGGAAAACAACAAGACAAGGTGTGACTTAACGGATGACCTGAACAAAATCGAAGAGATGTGTTTAGATCTGTTCTTTGGGAAAATATAAAGTTGTACCGCAGTCTTGCATTTCTTGAAGACATCAAGGGAAGCTGGCAGACCACCGCACACAGACGTTACACCTTTAAATCCTCGATGTACTATTTCATTCACATCCCCCAGAAAAGATTCCTCGGAGGCAAATATTCCTTTCAGAGGCAAGTTGTCATCCTGAGCTGATTCTTTCTTACTGTGTTGTTTTATCCTATTAGTTCACCGAAACATTCCTTTTCTTCTTATTTGTATGTGTGTGTGTGTGTGTGTGTGTGTGTGTGTGTGTGTGTGTGTGTGTGTGTGTGTGTGTGTGTGTGTGTCGCTCTCTCTCTCTCTCTCTCTCTCTCTCTCTCTCTCTCTCTCTCTCTCTTATTCAAGACGAATACAAAATTCAGAGAGAGAGAGAGAGAGAGAGAGAGAGAGAGAGAGAGAGAGAGAGAGAGAGAGAGAGAGAGAGAGAGAGAGAGAGAGAGAGAAAAAAAAAAATTGTTGGAATAGCAGAGAGAGAGAGAGAGAGAGAGAGAGAGAGAGAGAGAGAGAGAGAGAGAGAGAGAGAGAGAGAGAGAGAGAGAGAGAGAGAGAGAGAGAGAGAGAGAGAGAGAGAGAGAGAGAGAGAGATGGGAGGGAGGTGTAGGAGAGGGAGGCTACGTGCTCTGATAACAACTTGGTGGTTGAGATGAGTTTCTCGAGTACCTTCAAGACTCACTCGCATTGGACTCACAACGTCACACCACAAGACACTTTCTCAAACTAGAAGCACAATTTTTTTTCTTCTTCTTCACATCGCAGTCTGTCTTTGTTCCTTACTTCCTCTTATCTATAAAAAAAAAAAAAAAATTCCTTTCTTTCTCTTTATCTTCCTCGACAAATTCACCTTTTACGTCTACATTAAATTTTCTTGTTTTTATTTCATTCCTGCGGGAGATTTAATTATTTTTTTTCACGGTAGCGTCTCCATTTATCATGATCACTTTCTCCTTGTTTCTCTTTATTTGCTATCCTAACAATAACAACACAATCCTCTCTCTCTCTCTCTCTCTCTCTCTCTCTCTCTCTCTCTCTCTCTCTCTCTCTCTCTCTCTCTCTCTCTCTCTCTCTCTCTCTCTCTCTCTCTCTCTCTCTCTCTCTCTCTCTTCAGTTTCCCGTGTCCCGCAAGCTATTAAATATACTTCTGCAACAAATCTTCTTCATCCCTAATTTCGCTGCAGACCGTCCGTGGTGGGAGGCCGAGTTGAAAGTTTGCCAAAGGGAAGGGAGGAGAGAATGGAGAGAAGCGGCATGAGAAGCATGAGGAAAAAGGAAGAAAAACCGATAGAATGGTTGAGTAGATAAGAGAGAGAGAGAGAGAGAGAGAGAGAGAGAGAGAGAGAGAGAGAGAGAGAGAGAGAGAGAGAGAGAGAGAGAGAGAGAGAGAGAGAGAGAGAGAGAGAGAGAGAGAGAGAGAGAGAGAGAGAGAGAGAGAGAGAGAGAGAAATTCAGTATGCAGGGAGATGTTATACTCTCCTCGTCACCTTCATGCTCGAGGCTAAGTGGGTACTCACACACACACACACACACACACTCTCTCTCTCTCTCTCTCTCTCTCTCTCTCTCTCTCTCTCTCTCTCTCTCTCTCTCTCTCTCTCTCTCTCTCTCTCTCTCTCTCTCCTTAGCGTGTTATTATCTCCAGTGCATCTTTAGCCCTAACTCTCGTTCCTCCTCCTCCCTGCCAGCCTTCCTCTCCTTCGTCCCTCCTCGCCTTCCGAGACACCAAGCCACTTCACTTTATTCGTGGTTCCTGCGTGTGAGAGGATCAGCTGACACGTTCCCAAAGCGCACTTCAGCTTCCCTTCTTTTTTCTTTAGTATCTCTATCCTCGACCTTCTTCCATCCTTACTATCTTCTACCAGACTAGAATCCTTTTCCTTTACCCTTCTTTTCTCACCTTTGTTCTTTGTCCTCTCTCTCCTCCCTTCAGCCCAGCCCTGAGTGGCCTTTCTCCCTTCTCCAGCGGTGTTGTCAAGGTGGTCTGGGCCTTGAAAAGCTTACACGAAAATATCCCAAAGCGTTGGAATGGAGCGGTTATTTTCCAGCCTGGTAGAGTGGTGGTACAGGAATATCATGTGTGTGTGTGTGTGTGTGTGTGTGTGTGTGTGTGTGTGTGTGTGTGTGTGTGGTGTGTGTGTGTGTGTGTGTGTGTGCGTGTGTGTGTGTGTGTGTGTGTGCAACATACATTATCACAATTAAGTTTTTATGAGTACATAGTTTCTGGAGCTTCTACGGTCAGTCACCTGTAATTTCAGCGAACAGCCCTCGCCAGCCCACCTGACCACGCCCATGCTGCTGCACGCTAAGGCCCCAAGTGAGTCCTACTTTGTTCTGTCATTTGTTCATCATCACATTTCGAGGAAATGCTTCGTTTTTTGTAAATGTTTTTTTCTCCCAAAAGCAAGACTCGTGGTGTGGTCTGTGTATGTGTGTGTGGTGGTGTGTGTAAAGTTGGTGAGTAGAATAATAATCAGTGTTATTATGTCCTGTATTGCAAGAGGCCAGCCGCTGCACCTGCTGGCGTACGGTAGATGTCTGCAAATGTTAGGTCCCGATGAACTGTTATTAAGGAGAAGAATGAAGATATTGTAAACACTTTAAACAAAAAAAAAATTGTGTTTCCATACGGCTCTTCATTCCTTCCAACGAGGCGAGTTGAGATACAAATTAAATATATGATTCTTATATAATGACACTTGCAACACAACGATGATTTACTTTGCATATAACACTGTTTGTGATCTACATGAGACATGATGCCCGATGATCATGACTGAATAATCATAACAATTCAATGCATGCATGTGGGTGCGTCCGGTGTATGCATGCCATCGGACGTATGCCAAGGTGAGTGTTGTGGGTGACGTGCTATAACTCACCCATCCGCCTCAATCTGATTCTATGAAAGTCAGACACACCTTAGAGTGTAGCTGGGGTGTTCCGGTCCCGGGGAATAACCGTGTTACAGCGGTGCAAATTCAAATCAATTTCGTATTTAAAAAATTTATGAGGCCCGAATCGTGTATCTGGCAACATCATATGTCATATGTGAAGTTTTCTTGAGTGATAAGATGCATTATCCAGAACGAAAGGGAAATTCATTAATAGGTACTGCTTTTTATTAGCAACACGTTTCTTTATATGTTTATATATATCTTATCCATTATAAGTTTACTGTTTCTTCATACATTATAATACTATGAATAAACGTGTATGCATATTTCCTGATCATGTCTGCCATGGTTTTACTTATATTGAAACATTTCTACAATGCGGATTAAAAGACACGTGGCAGAGCTGTAAAAGGGTAATTCCCGACTGTTTCCGCTCGCCACCCACAGCCTAAGGTGGGTCTGACTTAATTTGGGAATAAAACTCCCGCAATTCTGGGTCATGGCGAAAAGGCCTACGCTGACAACCCTCCCCCTCCCGGCCCTTCTTTTCTGTCTTAATGATAGGACAACCTTTGGCCGACCCCGCCTCTCACCACTTAGCCCTGGCAGTGAGGCTCTAGGAGCTGCGGGAGGTTTTTGCTGTTACGAAAATGCGACGAACACCACCTGATTAGGCCTATTCTCCTGAGGACTTTCTCCTTTAATCGTTTTAACCTGATTGATTTACTTTGTTTTGACATTTATGGAAGACTTGCTCTCGAATGAATAATGAATAGAGAAGGTCGCCGGGGCAGCAGGATTGAGACGAAAAACAAACGTTCCATGACAGGGTATTTACTAAATTTATGCAGTCTGCTTCTTGGTTTGATAACAACTCTTTCTTCCATTAAGATTCTTGTCTTGTAACCCTCGCTCCGTGGCTGTCATGGCCGAGGGAGGCGAGCACCCAGGTGGGTTTACTTACTGTTGCTTCACAGGTTTCCAATTCACTTATGGATGCCAACATTGTAACTACGACTATATTAGCTATTGTTATTACCTATTGGTATTATTATCATTATTGTTATTATCATTATTATTATTATTATTATTATTATTATTGTTATTATTATCATTATCATTATCATTATTATTATACAGGCATGAAGGAAGAAAATAATGACCATTACCTCATCATGTTTAATTACCTTTTTGGAGGTAAAAGGAACCACTGCGTTTGGTGAGGCTGTATTGGCCTTGCTTGTTCCAATAGTACAGTGAAGAGTAGTTTTTTTTTTAATTTGATTCAAATTTTTCTTACTAAATCTTTCATAGCGAGCCACAGACTTTGCATTGAATAGTTTCCTGGTCACGTAAAGCTTACTGCGCAGCAGCCAACACTGTGGTAGTGGTGGTGGTTCACTTTAACATTCGGTGAGGCGCAGGCACGTGATAACAAGTGAGTCTCCAACTACATAACAGATTTGAATGTCTGGAGAATAATGGCTCTGCATCACCTTCTGCAGATCCCATCAACCCGACATCGACACAATCATGATCCTCAAACTTATGTGATACAAGGATAATTATATAATCATGCTGGTTATTCGTTATTCAGGATCAGGTGAGCCTCTGTAGGATTCTTTGTTAAATGCCATTCACAAGTGTCAACCAATACCGAGTCGGAGGTGAGCTCCAGCGCTGCGCCAGACCTGCGAACCTTACGTAAGCCATTGCAGGTGCTGCCCGAGGACAAGTGTCAGGAAGAGAGGAGCAGGTACTTCTGCTGCCTCACAAGGCCGATGGAGGCGTTATGAATAACAATAACACAAACCTGATGGCCACTTCTGACGCACGGATTAGCACAAGTCCTCCTTAAACACGACCTAAAGTTAGCAGCAACACTGGATCCTACATTGGCAATGTGTAGAAAGGAGAAGAAAAGGTAACATTGAAACCTTAGAAGCTACAAAATTCGAATTGCGATTATTCCTCCCGACAGTATAACGCCGCTCAGACCACAACTTTATCCACGAGTTCGTATGTAAAATGAGATATATTCGATTTGAAATATCTTATCCCCTACTAATTATTATTATTGTTATACATTCCGACGAAAAGAATTTTTCTCTCTCTCTCTCTCTCTCTCTCTCTCTCTCTCTCTCTCTCTCTCTCTCTCTCTCTCTCTCTCTCTCTCTCTCTCTCTCTCTCTCTCTCTCTCTCTCTTTTCCAATCCCCCTAAGCTGGTCACTTCGATCTAGATTTCTCTAATGACGTTCCACTCACTCTCTAATCCTTCCCCGGTCCTGCCTTCCACTCTAATCCCTCCCCCAACGACCTGCTGCTCCTACTTCTACTCGCGCCCAACCCCCCCCACCCACCATTAAAAAAAAAATCAATGGTCTTTGTCCCGTCGTTCTTCCGAGGGTCCTTCACGTATCACAGACTCATATTGATTACCCCTCGAAAATATTCTTGAGGTGACGTCAGCAGCGCCCTTCCTGCCACGTGCCCGACATCATAATGGTTGTACTGGTTTGTCCTGGGACGACAGCTCTTTCTTGTTCCTTTCTCGGACTTCTTCAGACAATAACAACTCGACAGCCCTGCAGTACTCTCAACAAGGGAGAGCAGCGGCGTCCATGTTAATATTCCTCCTTCGTTACCGAGGATCAATAGTTATTCATACATCCCAAAATAACGTAGTATTATACGTTTCGTATAAAGACACTGCAGTCATCCATTTGCATTAACATTAATAACACTCATAGTCGTCGCCAGTACTACCAGTGCAGGATGACGGCTGCTACGAGTGGGTTGTCCTTCACATCCTGCCCAGTAGTATATATAACCGCAGAGAGACAGGGAGACGAAAAGACCGCTCACATTCCTCAGGACCTATAGTTTCGACTTTCTGAGATATGAAGGTTAACAATGACTGAGTTCATAGAGGGTACGTAGTGCACGCGTTGTCATACTGAGCGTTACATGGACAAAATGTTTATTCATGGAAAGGTAATTTCGTGTTGTCTCTCAGATCGTCAGAAACAAACAAATTTGTAATGGATGAATGTAATCAGAACACCCAAACTCCCTTGAACTCAAACTTCATATCTGGGTTATACTATACGACTCCTTGGACAGCAGGTATTCAGAATACAAATATTAGAGAACGTCGCTGAACAAGTGTTAAAAAGCATCTGTAAACAAAATTTAAATGCAGAATTCATAGCCCGAAAGACTTAAAAACAGAGTCGAGATTACTCTTTCCGACCCTAAATAACAATGTAGAGACAGGCGAGACAGTGACTTGACATACATACACGAAGCGCCCCATAATGCTGGCCACACACAGGGCGGACGGGTAGTAGTGGTGGTAGGGCGGAGGGGTTGTTAAGGGTCCCAGTTGGTACAATCGAGATAGTCGTAGGGGGTTTCCTGCACATGACCTGCGACGCACTTCCCAGCATAATATTCAGTAGGTTTCTGTGAGTGAACGAGACTCGGCTACACCAAGGCACGCAGTGTATCCTGTACTTAGAGAGAGTTACCTTGCTCGCTGTCGAGGATGCAATCTGTATGCATCTTCAGGAAGAGTAAGTGTAGAACCAGTAGGTCGAGGTCACATTACTCAACCCCTTCTGCATGAGCCATGATGTCAGGATTGGATGATGGGGTGAGGGAAGGAGATGCGGAAAAAATGTTGATAACATTTCTATGAAGTGATCAGCAAGCATAACGGAGTAGCGGCGGGGTGACGTGAAAGCATATTGATGTCAGGGAAAATTTTTTATTATTTTCAAGTCTCGGTGTGTGTTCTACGCTGGTGACTGGCTGCAGATGCAAGACTCAGGGAGGTTCGTAGGTCCGACTTAAGTGGAGTGAAGGGAGAGACCATTCATATATTAAGAGTAATAGGGAAGTGGTCCACAGGGCGAGTTTGTAGTTCTGTTATTATGTAAGGTTTGGGTGACACACGGCCAAGAACATGGCTTAGAGACGTGGCAGGAGGGGTGGAAGGAGGCTGTTGGTCTGGTTTTTAATGGCCAATGAAGGTGTAATTAAAATCTTGAAACAAAAAACTAGGTGAATTCCCGGAAGTGTTAAGAAACAATTAGTGTTAAAATTCCTCAAGAACAACTGGCTCCATTCTCCACGTCCTCCGCTACAGCACAAATCAGCAGAAACCGCTGCTTCAGCCTCTCGAGGCGCCAGGAACTGCCATCGTTGCATCCCAAGAGTAGTGCTTCACTTGAGACAATACTCTTGAACGTCTCTTCAGTCTTGGCTTCTTTATAAAATTTAAAACCGACAAATTCACAATTGTAAAAAAAAAGTTGTATACAGATAAAATATTGAAGCTCAAAGGGTGGTGGTTGTGGCTAGCTGGGGAATTGTTTTAGGCAGGAGCCAGAGCGGCGGGTTTCATGTGACGGGAGTGGTGGGACGCGGGGCCGTGCCTGAATAAGTGAGAGGCAACCAGGACGCGGCCTCCAACAGGACGTCCTGCACACACTCGCATCACGTCAGTGCCGCACAAATATGATCTCGCCCAAAAAAATGTCTGGTAGTTTGAAGTATCTAATCGATGACATTAAAATGAAAATAAAAAATACTGCAGTATGCAAACGATAACAATGTGTGGCGCTGTGGCTGTTCAATG